>JANCRC010000010.1:21505000-22705000 GCA_024362995.1 Heteromeles arbutifolia
CACCAAACAATAGAGTTAGTTCGATGTGTATGACCTCGGCGCTCTCGGGTTTCCCAAACAACCTCCCCATCAAAACTAGCTGCTTCATATGCTCGACGTTTGCGGTGAAGATGACGTCGATGTCGACCATTGTGACATCCCTTTCAACTTTGAACACGCAGTTGTCATTCCGGACGACAACTGGGCCTTCCCTCGAGTTAGGAAGTGGGAATGGGTTCAGGAAAGAAATTGGGGCATGGAGATTGATTATCGTGGATAAGAAGAAGTTGCAGCGATGGCCAAGTTTAGTTCCATTGTTAAAGCCAAACAGTAACGTGCAGTTTGCAAGTTAGGTTTTCAATAATGTTATAGGAGTATTTGAGTTATGTGAAGATGGATAAATGTGACGCACAATGGGTGGCAATCATGGCAGTATTCCCTACACATGTCTGTGGCCATGTAAATTTTGTTGCATGCAAATAATGCATCACAAAGCTCCACGTGGCATATGACTCATCACAAATGGACAAGCCATCAATGACATGTGGCACCAATCAAGCAAACGAAGCTCAAAACTTCCCCAAAATTTGGCAAAATGGAAGAAATCTCCTTAAAATTGGCAAGGGGCCTAAATTCCAAAACCGGAAAGAAAGCTAAAGCATCTTCACAAAACAAGCAAGAATTGAAGATTGCTCACAAAATAGGCAACAAGCCCTATAGATTTCGGCCAAGCAAGGGACCTAAATTCTCCCATGTTTTAGAAACTTATCAAGCATCGAGCAATATTTCAGCAAACTACAAAAATTCAAATTGGATGTCAACAATCCGAACCGTTCATCTTTTCCAGGTCCCTAAAATATTATACTTTGAAAATAAAAAGTTACCCTGAAACCCTTACGGCAATGACCAAAGAAGCCGTAATCGTAAATGATAATCTGACGGTTAGCATTGGCCGCAATGGATTTTCCATGATCGGTACGTGGGTTGGACGTTCGTCCTTCACAAATTGTATCCCTTGTCCATATGATCGTTGCTATTAATTTTTCACATTTTTCCCAACATTATTTTTTACAAATTTATAGCCAAACTAGTGAAACCACTATTCCCCAACGTTTCGGTCGTGAAAAAAATCCACAATAGCATATGCTCGTGTCCATCACGTACAGGATGCCATCCTGAGCATGTCCATAATTTTTGGGCATTTTTAACATTTTTAAATTCTTTTGCATAACAATTCATTATTCCTACAATTTTCCACGCGACATTATCTAACCATGCTACTTGGATGCTACAATTGCCACCTGTGGGGCGGGAATGAAAAATGTGGGGATCTTTCAAAACTGTCTGTTTTTGCGAAAGGCAAAAAAAAACAAAAAGATTTTAATCCCACGTTTTCACCTAATTCGGCCTCTACTTCCTATCAAGACAGTTGATAAACTCTCATTCTCCCATCTCTATCTAATGCCCACATGTCCTTGCATGTTTAATTCACAATTGTCCTTTCATGTGTGCTGAATCAGTAACTCCGCTCAATCATCCCAACATCTCTCAAGTGTTATTGGAAGAAATGTTCATATTCTGTCATAAACATTCATAAACACTTATAACATGTCACATGCTATGTAGGCCAGTTTCGATTAGTGGTGTTATGCTCATTCTGACAAAAACAACTATGGTTTAAGATGACTGTATTAGTCTTTGTAGTGCACAAAAGCACTCACAGTGAGCGCAAAAAAAAATTGAAGGTCTAATATTTCAAACTCAACCCATCACTGTGGAAGACAAAAGCACCCATAGTGTAGCAAAATAATTTGTATGACAATTTATGTATGTCTGATAAAGGTTTTATCATGTTTATTTGTGTTATGAATAATTAAATTTTGGCGTATGAAGCAATGCCAGTAATAGAAACCAAGAGTTGTGTTATGAATACTTGTGAGCATTTGTGAGAAATTATTTATGCATTATGAATCTACGGTCTTACTTTTTTTTACCTTATTACATTTACAGTTATAATTCAGAAATAATAATAGGAGCAGACATTTAGTAATAAAAAAAGCAACTATATTAATGACTGCAAGTTGGACTACTAAGTTGTGAATTCCCAACAATAGAAGGAAATTTGGCAAAAAAAACATTATGTCGCTACATACAATGTAAATCTTAAAACATAAACCATCATAAACGTTAAACTTAACAATCTAAAACATTACTTAAAACATGAAAACATAAACCTTCAACCTAACCATTATAATTCTTCCCAATCACCACTAGTTTTCATCCACAGCATGACTATAACCTGCACCTTCACCTACCGGATCTGGCCTTTTTTTTGTGGGCGGACCCTCAACCACATGAGTAATTGTCCTATCGTGGTCATCTAGACCCACCCTTAACTTGTCATCTAGCCCATCTTCCTTCATAATTTCTAGTTGAGGGAAGCAAAAGACTAGATCATCCTCTGTGCCTGGCAATGCAAGCCCTAAGCCATTAACACCCTCAGCCAGCAGCACGTTGGGATCATCACCGAACACCTTGTTGACCATGAACCAACTGGCATCCTTATCTTCCTCATCACATCCACAATTCTCTATTTTACGTTTGCCACAATAGAAGCAAACCTCGAACAGATTTTCATAACTGATGAAAGTTGGTAGCTCCTCATCCCCGTTAACCACGAGAACCTGCTTGAGTGGCAGACAAACATCCACATCTATCAACACCTTAATGGCCATTGCATTCAGGAAATTAATAAAAGCATCATCAAGCCTTGCAAGCTGGACGATGGGTTGAGTGATGTTCTTCATGATTTCTACCTCCCTAAACTTTATCAGTATCCAAGGGATTTGAACCCACACCCTTAAGAAAGTTACACAGTTTGATACCATCAAGTCTTCCATCCATCTTTCCAAGTTGAAAATCTAGCCCTTCACATACCAAAGACGCCCCTGGAGCACATACTTTATTTCATCTTCGTCGGTGAACTCCAACGCAAACCAATTACGACTGAAATGGTCCACAAAGAAGGTGTTTTTGATACCTTTAGTCCAAGATAGAGCGAGTTCTCTATGGATGACATTTGATTTCTAGGGTTTGCCAAGCATTTTCCCCATCAACACCCTTGTCTTTGCATGCTCAATGTTAATGGTGGAAATGACGATGGTCTCAACCTTTGTGACACCCCTTTCAATTGTGAACTTACAATTCTTACTTTCGACAACAACATGAGGTTCCCCTCGATTAGGAAGTGGGAATGGGTTTGCCCAGTTAGGAAGCATGGGCATGGATATTGATCTTTTAGGGTGGGAGGAAGTTAAACCGAATTGGAACTTCCGAGCCATTGATATCGTGAAACAGTCACTTCCAGTTTGCAGTTAGGGTTTTGAATGAAGAGATAGCAAGTGTGGTGATGTGATGCACAAATATGAGGACCAATAAATACATGTATATGGTAATGTGCATAAGCACACGAACAAGCAATTATGATTGCAAATGCCGTATTATGTGTGCAGATATGGCAGTTATGTTTGCATGTACAATAAATGGCATATCTTCCAAGCACTGGGTTTCTCAACCTGGGTTTTTATGATGAAGTCGTCAGTTTAGTTCTTTTAGAATGATGGGTTATGAAAGTTTAAGACACTAAAGCCTGCGCTTGTAACCCAAAAAAAAAAAAACTACAACCTGCCTATCATTGGGTCCCCATTGGGAAAACCAAACGTTGAAGTCAAAGTCCCCCACCCCACCACTCTTCTTAACCACCTGATTAAACACGTAGGAGGCTATGATTTTCCATGTTCTTCATCAAGCATATAATTGAATTTCCTTTTACTGCATTGCCACATAAAATTATGGACTTGGCTGCGTCATGGGACTGCCACGTGGCATTTCATGTGTAATAACACAATTTTGTAAAAATGAAGTGCAATTTCACAAATATGAAAAAAAATGTGGAGATGGTCAAGATGACATCAAGTACTATATGATCGGGTTCATATGCCGATCTTAGGCTGGGTAACAAACTCAATGGTCGTGGATACTAATTCAACTAAGATATGACATTGTTATTGACAAAATAGAAGATAAATTTGAAAAGGAAAAATTGTGCAAATAATTTTGGAAACGCTCTTAAACTCAAGGGGCAATCAATGTGTATGAAGGATTGAACTCGAAAACCTTAACCCATTGTGCAGAAATATGAGTCCCGAAAACTAAATGTCTGATTTAAGATTTAGTTGACGACCTCTTGGTCATCACCATTAGGGTTTATCGGCCTTTATTTTTGTCCAATTTTCATATTTTGGTGGATTGCAAGAGACGAACGATTTGGATTGCGAGAAATGAATAGTTTGGATTGCAAGAAATGAACTGGTTCACATAACTGTACGTTTGGTTGTATTTTTACAAAATGTTGCTAGTGGACATGCAATGCTATGTGGCATCCCCTTGAGGCTGCCAGCTGCATCATTTTAGGAGGCAAAGCAAAACTGAGGGTGGCCCTTTCCCTCTTAATCCCTCGGGTTTTGCACACACTCGCAAAAGGGATTTTAATGCCATTTTATTAGCTAAACCCCCTACCTAATTGCATTCCACTTATTTCAACTGACCCTAACCCTCTCAGCTTTGTAGTTTCATTACCTGCACTAAATCATGGCAACACCACCCAATTCGCCACCATTCCAAATCAATACACCAACCACACCCAAAACTCCATCCCAAACACCAACATCCATAACTCCTCCTCCAATTAATACCTCACCTCCCAAAAAGAATCTCATCATCTTTAATACTCCCAATTATGATTATGTTAGGGCGACAGCAAACTCCAAATCTCAGCATCCAATCACCCTGAATACACCTCTGTGAAAGAATCAAATTGTGGCAAGAAGTGGCCCCATCCGAAGCCAGGTGTTGTTACCCATCTTTACAAGCGTGTGTCATCAGGTAGGCATATCTCAACACTAGGGCTAGTTTGGTATGGGATACCGAATCGAAATCCTTGTCCTAATTCCCAAACTGAAGTTTTCGGGAATCCTAATTTCAAGACCGATCCCAAACCAAATTTTCGGAAATCCCAATTTTTGGGAATCCCGAAATAGTTTTGGACTTTTAGGCTATTAGACTAAAACTTGACATATTGGGCTTTTGGGCTAAAATTTAACCTTTTATATTGAAATTTGAAATTGTCAGCCCAAGATCGGGGCAAAGGAAATCTTTTCCTTACTAGAAAAGGAAGTATAAGAACTTGCCTGTGCACAATAGCCAATATGAGTATCTAGTTCCCAAGCATGAATCAAGTCATTCTACGATTAACATAATCAAACCAAAATCCTTGCCTATATTAATCACCTACTCACAAAAGCCAATCTACTGCCTATTCTACTACACATACATGCAACAAAAATAAATTAAGTTGTAACAAATCCAAATGCAAAAAAATTAGTTACAAGCCAAGGTTTCAAAATAAATTAAGTAACAAACCCAAAAGCAAAAAAATTAGTTACAAGCCAAAGTTTCGAAATAAATTAAGTTACAAACCAAAAGAAAAAAGAAAAGCTTAAAGTTTATGAAGATTGTTGGCCCCCCTTCAGCCCCTTGATCATGTTGATGGTTGTGGTTGCTCCCTTCTTGTTGGTACTTGTACTCTTCCCCTTGATGTTGATGGTTGAGCCCTTCCCCTTAAAATGGGTGGTCATGGAGGTAGTGATTGATTTTGACGTTGTTGAACTTCAACTTGAGGTGGTCGAGGAGGTGGAGGTGGCATTTCATTTCTTTGTATTCTCCTCACCTCCCAAATTAGTCGTGCCTAAAACAATACACCACAAGTCATTTAGATTGAATTATAGAAATAGATAATAAATACTAAGAAAATAAAAGAGGAAATTAAATTGTTTACTCACTTTTTTCCAAGCGTTCAAGTTCCTTGTAGAAATAGAATTCGTCAAGTGTAGGCTCCTTGTTGAAATAGAATTTGTCGAGTGTAGGCTCCTTGCAGAAACAAAATTCATTTCCTCTAAGCCAATCACTAGTACACACTAAAGCCTCAACCGTTTTAGGTGTTAAGGAAGCTCTAAAAGGATCAACAAATCTCCCACCAAGACTAAAGGCATTCTCACTAGCAACGGTGCTACTAGGAAGGGCCAATACATCCTTAGCAACCTTACTAAGAGTTGGTTGGATATGTACCACTATTTCCTGTCCACCAATCCAAAAGATTGAAACCCTCATATGTTATGCCTTGATGTAGATCATTGAAGTACATATCAACTTTATTGGCTATCTCATTTTGTTGTGCCGCCGCTCTCTTTTGTTGGATCTTCCTTGTCATCCTTTTAGCAACATCAATATCTACCACCACAGCCCCCCCCCCCCCCCCCAACATCTTGTACAACACTTGATCTTTGCTCCACATTTGAACTAGCACTACTACTAGTACTACTACTACTAAGGACCACTCTCTCCTTATATGCATTATACAACTCGGTTACATAGCTTTTAACCCTTGCTTTCTCCTCCCTTATTTTGTCCCATCCATAGCCGAGCTCTTCTAAATTTGTCTCCAAGATTTCAAATTTGTACCTCGGGTCGAGTGCTTGGGCTACAAAGAGAATAGGGTTCACCTCTTCAATGTCACCCCCAATATTTGTCAAACTTGAGCTTCATTGAGGTAGCCACACTTTCCAAAGTGGCATTAGAGGTGTTTAAAATTTGTTCTTCTATCTGCACTTGCAAAGCAATCACTGTGCTAAGTATTAAGTGTAACGTTGGAGTAAGGGTTGCACTTAATGTCAAGATGGCATCATAAAACTTTTTTGAGAAAGTGAGCAAAACTCACCGACCTCTCCCAATCATCCACCTCCGGTGGACCCACCCGCTTGGCCTTTGTTGTCACCCCATCAACCTCTTTCGAGACCTCCTCTTTAAAATAAGCAATAAAAGAGTTACACTCAAAGGCCACCTTAGAGAACACTTCTTTAAACTTGAAAGCACTATTAAGCATCAAAAGGCCACTCAAAGGCCGCTTACCTTTATCTTATGACAACATCAAAAGGGATACTTGACATCCTATCAAATCTCAACAAGATACAATATTCCCTAAAAGACTCCAACCTTGCCGGGGATGAGTGTATAAACTTCACACAATTTCTTATGGCATCAATCTCACAACTAAGCTCCGCCATTCCATCCTTAACTATCAAATTGAGAATGTGACAAGTGCACCTCATGTGCAAGTGAGCCCTGTCAAGTAAAAGAGTACCATTTGGCTTGAGTCTTCTTTTCATGTATGCAATAGCGGTGTCATTTGCACTACATTGTCAACGGTAATGCTAAACACCTTGTCTATGCCCCAATCATTCAAGCAAACCTCTAGACATCTTCCAATATCATCACCCTTGTGAGAAGTAACTTGGACAAAGTTTAGGATCCTCTTATGCAATGCCCAATTAGTGTCCAAAAAATGGGCCATGATGACCATGTAGTTTATCTTTTGAATCGTGGTCCAAGTATCTGTTGTGATACTCACTTTCAATCCCTCAATCACACTTTTTATTTTTGCCTTCTCTTCAAAAAACAGCTCCAAAACCGCCGCCACCACCTTATGCCTATTAGGAAGTTTGTACTTTGGATTCAAGTCACGAATAAAAGCTCGAAAGTCCTCTTGATCAACCACCCTAAAGGGCATCTCCATTATTATAATCCACCTCACATATCTCCTAATACCGAGACCATAGGTGTACTAGATTGCCTACTAGACCCGTCCATCCTAACAAATATAATAACAATGCACATTAATATATGATATATCCAAATTCCAATACAATAAATCACATATCCAGTTCAAATGCAATCACATATTCAATATGTGCAAAGTAAGCACAACATTAAATTTTCAATCTATGCATGCTAAAGCTAAATGGCATTTCTTAAGGGAAACAATTAAAGAGAATTCTCAAATCATATCTATTTGGATAGAGTACTAAGGAAACAATTAAGGAGAATTCTCCACACAAGCAGAACATCATTGAACAAAACGAAGGTTGACCTGAAAAAAATTCTAACTGCGATAAGCTAACCTAGAAGGATTCAAATATTTATCAACCTTTGACACAACAACAAAATATTATCAAACCCTACTTTTATCAATCTTTGACACAACAACAAAATATTCCGTACTAAGTGAACAGCTTAAAAGGATTCAAATAGCTAATTTCAGTGATGTCTTCCAAAGACGATTTACAAACTCAAGTTACTCAACAGTAGCAAAAAAGCATAGCGAATTAAATGTGGCATCAACACAAGCTTTATACAAATTAGGTTGACCGTTGAAGTAACCACAAAAAATGATTATTGCTACAACTATGAACTATCAACTTGAGTGGCAACCACAAAAATTTGAAGACAACCCGTAACAAATATATGCTTCAATTGTGAGTCTGTGACAGAAGAGAAAATGGGCAGGGTTTTAGCTTAGTCCCTGAATTGGGATTTTGATTTTACCTCCAAAGGAATCAAATTTGACAGGAAAATCCCAAGTGCTAAATTTCACAAACTCTAATCTAGAATTCGAACCCTAAATTAAATTTCAACCCCTAAACCCTCAATATACAGTATACTATATCTTCCAAGTGCTAAGTTTCACAAACCCTAATCAAGAATTCCAACCCTAAATTCAATTTCAAACCCTAAATTAATTCCAAAATTTACCTGATTTGAGGGAGAATCGGTGCACAGTGCACTAGAATCTAGATGAAAAGGTCGAGAGAGAAATATCAAAGAGCGGCGCCGGTGGCCGTGGCTCTGCCTCTGTGTCGTGATTCGTGAAGGAAGGCGCCTCCATTGTGAGGGATGAGAAGTCGAGAGAGACTGAGAGAGAGATCAAAGAGGCGTAATCGAGAGAGAATTGACTCAGGTGAGTCACTTGTGTGGCCGGATTAGAAAACGGGGAGGGAAATTGGCGCGGAGGGTGGTGAGGTTCAGGAACTGAGGTTTTAGTCTGAGGTGAGAGAGAGTGAGTGTGAGTGTCGAGAGACGGAGAGAGAGTACTCATGAGTTGGTTTGATTTATATTCAACGGTTGAGTAATCTCAACCGTAGCGTTATCCACGAATATCCTCGGACCCCGACGCAAGAATTCCACCCTAAAGTATACGCACATTGTAATGGCATTATTGGCATTAACATACTTTTGGGCATAATGTTAATGCCAATAATGCCATTACAATGTGCGTATACTTTAGGGTGGAATTCTTGTGACCATGAAATTTGGCCAATGGTAGACTGACCTGTATGTATTGGGCTATAGTACGGAAACTGTGAGGCTGGCTTGGATGTATTGAAACCTTTTTATTTTGTATTGGTTCAATATTTTAGTAGATAAGGTGTTAAGTTTTTATTGATGTGTCTGAGTTCGAAACTCTTTCATTTCTTAAATTATTATAACTTTCAAATCATTCCCCCTCCCTTTAATTATAATAATTTTTTTTTAAAAAAAATTAAGACCATATTACAAATCTTTGGTTGCGTAAGAAAATGTGGGACACTATGGCCAGTATGTATTGGGATAGTGTGGAATTTTTTTTTTTTTTTTGTAAAACTCCAGATGGGTTGGTGATTTTATGCGTGGGTTACGTTTAGTTTGATTCTGATTTTTTTTTTCAAAATCGAAAACCAAACCAAAATTATTATTCAGTTCGGTTTGTTTTTTTTTTTCAATTCGTTTTCTTATCGGTTTGATTTTTCGGTTTGGTTTGGTTTCGATTCAATTATTTTTTTAAAAAAAAACCCGAAATTTATTTATTTTGGTTTAAAAAATTCTGAAAATTCTGATGCAAGATCCATTTCCTCTTCCTTGCCTGTCGCCTTTTAATCACATCAAATACAAATGTATATGATTGACTTAACTAACAACAATCAAGAAAACCCAGAAATGTAAAACCAATTAGCAACAAAATCCGATAGAAAACCGATTGCAGGAAAGAAGAGAGAGAAAGAAGAAAGGGAGAAGTTGCAAAGAAAGAAGGTGCTGGAGGAGCAAAGGAGGTTAAGTAACTCAACGGAGAATTGGGGAAGCTTTTGAGTGGGTTTCCAGTGAGGGATGTCGAGTTTGTATGTGAGCGATGTTTGTTGTAGCCTAGGTTTGTGAGAGAGAGAAGATCGGATGTTTGTGAGGGATGTGGGGATGCAAGGTTTGCACCGTGTCCAGAGAAAGAAGAAGGGAGATATATTGAAGAGAGAGAGAAGTCAGGTGGCATCATTTCCTAACAGCCTTGCACTACAAACCGACGTCGCCAAATTTTTAAAAACAAATTGATGCTGCTGATTAACCGATCTATAACAACTGGTTGCCATGACAAAATCTTAATTCTTCATTCACTCATTTGGGATTTTATTTTCTAAATGGGTGTAAAGATGAATTTACATATTGAATCGGGTTTACGAGGGTAGTTTAAGTAGTAAATTTAAGTTTAAAGAGAGATTGATTTTTTAATTAAAAATAATGTGGGTGTAAAGAGTAAGTTGAGTGTAAAAAATGTTATATAGTTCAAATAAAAGTTCTCTTAAGATAGGCAAGTGTTTCTTGTTTGGTTTTAGACTTTTATACTTGGGCTTGAAATCGCGCTAGGATTCTGTTAAATTAGACTAATATTTTACTTTGAATTTGGCTTCAAAAATGAATACCCAAAGGCCTTGTTTGGCACGTCATATAAGATCATCGGATAATACTAATAATACGAAGCGGGTGTTTGGCAAGTCTCGTATTAAATAAGCACCGGATTACTTAATCCGGCCCCACCATTTTAATACCCCTCCTACCCGCTTAACTATCCCCTCCAAAACCTTGGTATTAATTGTCGGACTCATGCCAAAGAAAAATCACGCGCGCCTTTTCTCCGACCTATCCTGCCATGGGCGTCGGCGCATCGCGACCTCCGATCAACACCAAGTAGATACGAACAGAGGTCCAGAGGTAGCAGATCGATCGATCCACACCAAGCAGATATGAACAGAGAACCAGAGATAGTTGATCGAAACCAAGTGGGCATCGCGACCTCCGTTCCTGGTCATCACGACCTTCGTTCCTGGTCATGGCGACCTCCATTCCTGGTCTTCGCAACCTCTGCTTCTGGGTATCGTGACCTTTGACCTCTATGGTGGCAGTTCAAATATCTGGGTGTGGCTTAATTGCTAATTGATTTTGTTGATGTGAGGGGATTAAATTCAAAATTGGGAGAAATTTAATATGGGTAATGGTGTAATGGCTGCTGGGTTTTCAACGAATGTATTTCTGATGTGGATTAAGGTCTCAATGGATTAGAAACCACAGCAGGATATGAGGAAGCCAACGGTGGCGGCCACTGTCTGGGTTGTTTTTGCTTTTGACAACTTTGTTCGTCTTCAACTTGATGGCAGATGACCATTTTTTTTTATTCTTTTTCTTTTTCATTAATCATCAATTTTTTCTCTTCAAAAATAATAGCTTCTCTTATCCGGTACAGTGCAAACACTGTATAAATATACGACTATTAGTGCAGTACTGCACCAAACAGCCGATTAATTTAGTCAGTACTATTCGACGACTAATTATCCTATCCGACTAAAATAGTCAGTACAGTCTGAGCTGCCAAACGAGGCCAAAATAAATAAATAAAATTTAAATTAATATACATTTAATTTGATTTGGTTCGATTTTCAAACTACTGAAACCAAAATCGAACAAAAAGAATTCGGTTTGGTTTGGTTTTTTTTAATTTGGTTCCTATTTTTGCTTCGATTGGGTGTTCAGCTCGGTTTTTTTTTTTTTTTTTAACCCTTTTTTGCTTCAGATTATTATGGCAAAGCATGTAGACTGTATTAAGATAAATTTTAATTGAAAAAATCCAAATCTTACGGTTGCCAAGTCCAAATCTTATAGATGACAAGTTCAAATCCAACTCCACCAAGATTGTTGATTTGTTTAAAATATTGTTATTAAAAAGTTTTTTTGGACAACCAATCTAGTTGATAATGACAAGGTTTAAAATCTGATACTCTGAAGGACTATACAATTCTTTTTATAAAAGATATAAATTGAAGGTGGATGACACACCCTGACCGGAGTCGATGCATGCTGGCCGTCACTCGAAGGTGACGTAACCAAAGTGTGCAAGATGTAAAAATGTGGATAAATTAAAACCGAAACTAGAACTTGTTTAAACTACTAAAGTGAGTGCGTGGTAGTGGGTATAACCCATAAAATACAAATGTTCAAAGCATAGATGACAAATAGTGCAGCCGAAACTAGAAAAGTACTTAGTACACAACTGGAAACAGTTTCTACAATAAATAGAGATATGTTAGAATCGCCGGGTGATCCTCATGTGCCATAGGGTAGGTCAGCTATCTAGGACCTAGAGGGACGAAAAACAGAAAGGTGAGTGGGCACAAAAATATAGATTTATAAAATCCTTTTATTTTCTGAACATACTAACTCCTCACTGTAAAACATGTATAGTTTCTAGAAAACATGAAATCAAATGCAACTCAGCAGTAAATCCAAAAGCATGCCAAATCACGATATCACGATAATAGCATAAGTGAAATCAAATGCCCAACAATCTATGATAACATACCAGTCGGAGTCGCCTAATGCGACCTGTACAACTGACCTAGTTTGCTCATCAATCTATGCTAGGACACGAGTTGAAGTCGCCTAATGCGACCTGTACGACATGACTGGATGTAATATATACGCTTTAGTGCTACAATCACGTGAAGAAGTGCGATAATCGCAGTCACCTACGAGTCGGAGTCACCTGATGTGACCTGTATGACAGGACTGGCACCTACTTGGATCCAAGGCGAGCGTGCGGTGCGGGAGGTGAACATCACGAAAAGGACTGGCCCTGGCCCAGGGCGAGCACTAACACCAGGGTGCAGCAATGATGAGCGGACTACATGAATATATGCATGCCATAATGATTCAATGATTCCAATCAACATAATAAACTTACCTGAACTTACCTGCGCATCCCGTAGAATTATTTTAGCATCTCACAACAGTGCAACATTTATGAGCAGGTAAAATGCATATGAATATGCCATGACAATATATAAATCTCAACCACATAATAGCATTTTTAAAATTAAATAAATCATGGCATATAAGCATAAATCAATTTAAAAGCTTTTGTGGAAACTATAAAGTTTATATATATACACACGAAAACAAAATGCCCACTCACTGATATGTAGATGGATCGTAGCCCCCTAGCCCTGCTTGTCCTCATACGTCCTCGGGGTAAGTCTCCCCTATATGCAAAACAACTAATAGTAATTAATTAAATAACACATATACGAAAAAGCTAGGAAAAACTCCCTATAGCTTGCTCAAACGGAAGGTTTGAATATAAGAAAATGTTCTACTTGAAGTCATGGACCCGCACATATCAACCACTCGCCGGCCGAAGGCCAGACGCGCCCTTACGTGCCAACTAGATCATTGCCACACGCGCGCCCACGCACAGGCTAATGACTAACAGAAGTCTGACGGACATTAGGAATATTCCGTCAAAATTGACGGAATATTCCGTTAAATAGTAACAGCGTTACCTGGTTCTATTAGAATATTCTGTCAACTTTAACGGAATATTCCTCATCTTCTCTGGTGATCCTCGCCTTTCGCCGCCGTCTGGTTTCGCCAGATTCTGGAAAAAGTGGCCGGTTTCTAAAAAATTTTCAAAATCGCATAACTTCTTCATTTCTCAACCATTTTCGACCAACTTTATATGGAAATGAAGCCCATGATGAGGAGAAAAAGATTTTACATTCCAAAAGTCCAAAATGGACGAGAAATGACTTGAAAAAGCCTTGCAAGTCTTGGCCTAAAACTCGACTCCTTGAAACCGTGCTTCTCGACGTTGTCTTCACTCCAAACTTAAGGACTCCAGGGAGTTGTGTAGAAGCTCCCACAACCTTCAAAATGTTGTAACTCGGCCGGGATCACGTCAGAGCTTCCGAGTTGGCGAGTCAAAACTCAACCACTTCAAGATCAGTTTGTACGGTTGGGTTCGTGAGGATGAAAGGATCACGATGGTGGTATTTTTAAGTTTGATAGTGAGCGTTTGACAAAGGTCTTTGTAGTTGCAGAGAAGAGGGAGGTACGGGTGAAAGGGAGAGAGAGAGAAAGAAGAAAAGAGAGAGAATGATTTCTGATTGGTTGAGAAAAGATTTGGAGTGATGGTGTCTGATTGGGTGCTGAAAGTGAGGGGAGAGTTTGATTGGTGGGGAGGAAATTGAGGGAAAATTATTGATTGGTTGGTGAGTGAAATAGGGGACTCGGGACAGATTTTTAAAGAGGAGAAGAAATAAGGTTGTTCAAATTTACATAGTAGAAAATACTCAGAAAATTTATCCCCTTATCAATAACAGTGTTTCCAACACTGAATAAAGTAACACACGCGTGTACCACTCTACCCGTTGGTGACATACTTTAACGTAACGTAACTTTTTCATTACAGATCCGATTCGGATCTAACTCATGCTCAAGTGTTCGTAATAACGAGTACTATTTAATAACAATAGCGAGAAAAATAACTTAAAGCTGCATAATCGCATCCACGTCACTTTGCCAACAAGGGCATAAATGTCAATTTACACACTCGAGGAGAAATTACATAGAAAATTAGGGTCGGGTCATCACAGTGGAGGAATAAATTGGCCATAAACATATCATTTACAAGATTTAGACCTGCCTCTATTACATTATTTAACCATAAAACATGTCAAGACACACCAAGACTTGGCCTAAATTGTCCCCGGGCACGCAAGTAAGTGTGAAATCCCGCCATCGAGTTTCATTATTCAATTTTTTCGTTTCATATTTACATGATTTTATTTTAGTTTCTTTAAAATTGGATCTTTGGTTGGTAAGTTAAAGTTTAATTTTCCATAGTTTGCCAATAAAAATCTGTAACTTTTAGGGGTCACTCTTGGACTTGTTGGATAGAGCTCGATCTCATAAGCGTGAAGGCGAAAAACCGTTCGCAAAACAAAGTTTAACAAGGAAGATATAAGCAAACAAACGCAAGGAAAAAAATTATAACTTGGATCGTCTATCATAAAAAAACCCGACCGATTTGGAACCGAGCTTATTATTTTTAGAAACCCAGCTAGCGGGTTAACCTGTTGACCGAGTTTCACTGCCCCGATTCACTAGGGAAAATTTCAACACGTTTTCGACGTGATGTGACAGTTTCAGCAATGCCACCACTTGGGTACTCCTCTCACCACCACGAACAAAAGCCACCAAACTTCACCCTGATCGACCATCAAGCTTGAAAATTCTGAGTTTTGGCGATCTGCGATCTCACCCTTTCTATTGTAAATGCGGGCGACCACCACCACTATCGAGAAGCCTTCGACGTTTAGAGAAAAACCCTAGCTTTGGATTGGACGTTAGTGCAACAGTGGCGCAACGAGTTTCCTGACTACCCGGGGCTTTTCCAGCGAATTTTGCCCTTTTTCGTCACAACCAAGCTCTAATAAAGGTATAAAACTTACTCCCGCTGTTGCGAGCTACGTTTTGGAATTGACTGGATTCTGGAAAAGGTTGGTTGGCCCACCGCCGTGTATGGCGTACGTGGCATGATGACATAGTTTGTCTCCGTAAGCTAAATTTGATGACCTGAACCCTTTTCTAATGTCTGTTTGACAAGATTTGACCGTTTGAACATAATTCAATAATTGACTGCCACTTGACCTTTGTTGTAGGTGTTGATCCGACAGTTGGATCATTATGGAACTGTAATATATGTTGTTGTTGAAGTACTGTACTAATGCTCTTAAGAGCTTATGGATCGAAAATCCAAGGTGCGGATCTATCATATTGGAATATTTAGGTTATTGACCCTAGTAGGAACCACTTTAATCGGAGGTTAACTTTTGGTCAACATGTCCCTAGTCATTCTAGAATATTGAAGTTAGCATTACTAGATAGTTAATACAGCCTAGTGGGCCTACCTTGGTCTGCGTGCCATCCTGGGTGATGTGCATCTCGAGTTGTATGCAAGTGGCACCTTACCTTCATTTAAGTGTTTGTTGGGTTTCTCAATGAATGTATTCTATAAATAGTACGCTAAATAATGTTTGTGTACTTTGATAGGTTTTGACTGACTTCTGGGCCTTAAGTTGGCGTGTTTTCGAGATCGCATTTGGATTGGACATGAGGTGAGAAGTTTGTTTACTGTCTTTATATAGAATACCAAAATGCATATATGCCTCTATGTATGTCCACTACAAAAAATATGGTCTATGCCCTTTGAGGCCAAAGAGCACCAACAATTGTGCCCATAGACCAATAGCAACAGTGCAGCTACTAAAATATTGTATGTGCCCTCTATGGGCGTCACCATTTGTCAAAGAGCACAATAAGGTATGCTGTTCTGAAAAGTGTAAGTACAAATAAAGGTCCTTTTGTGCCCAGTTCTGACAAAGTTGTCAGATGACTACTGTCACCAATGTTAGCACATTTATTGTTATTGTGCCCAATATGTCAACTATTTAAAAATAAATTAAAAACCAAAATCACCTACAAATTGAGATTGAGGCTATACAAAAATTTATTTTTTCATAAAATTAAAACAGCCCAAAACCACAAGCAGCTTCAAGCCAAGTAATTCTTTCCTTGACAACCTAGATAATTAGTAAACTAACATTACTGGCAAAAAAGATGTATAAAACAATAAAAGTTTGGACAATCATTTAGGTTAAGGTCAAAAGCAGTGATAAATCTAAAAGCTATAACATTAATTTCTAAGAAAGATAGCAAGTGTCGGCAAATACACAGAGACCACTTGGAAAAAAAATATCTTAAATGTTCAGAGATGCAGCACATACACTATTCACAAATCAAGCTTTAGATCAGTGCAAGTAGATGAGTATACCTTTCTTTCCTCAGATCTATGAACTTTGAGATCTCCGCATAGAACCCAGTATTGACAGCCCCTGCTCTGATAGCCTCTGAAAAATGACCATGAGTAAGAAATATACTGAGCAGTAAAACACATTATCATATTGGATACCACTGAAAAGGATGGAACTATAAATTTAGACTACCAAGAAGCTCTTAAAACATCATTTACACAAAGCAACAAGAAATGAGTATGTAGTGGCTTCCAAATTTTCAAATTATGATTCTTTATCTTTATCTCATGAGTTGTTGTATATCCTACCTCCCACAGATTAATTGGTGTAATTCTGCTATGTAAACATGCACTTGTTTGTGATTGAAACATAAAGACTTTTGCCTGACACTTTTGTAACATTCTCATATGGATGGCAAGCAATCCTCACACAAATTAGGACATAAAAATAGAATCCAAGGTCCCAACAATATAATTCTCACTCTTTCAAATGTAAAGAACTAAAGAAAGAAAGATGCAGAATATCTCAAAATATGCCATTTCCTACAACATATAACAAACCCGAATTTAAAGAACTTAGGAGATTAGTAGTTGGTCTGGAGTTTAATTGACAGAACACATAAGTGTAATGGAAAAAAATTATACACGTTGCGATGGGCATCAGAATTAACTATAAGATATAATCAAACTTTACCTTAAATCTAAAAGTGCAAAGCTTTATATAATACCCAGGCCTGCAAAGGAAAGTAATCCCAAACCACGTAAGCACATATTAAGAAAAACCCAAACTTAGAAAGCTACAAAAAGGTCTACACATGGACTTGCACATGGGAATAAGAAAAAGATATTTGGTACAACTATCAAGCCCCAAACCATTACTGTGGATGTTTACAAATTTAAAATGCAGCCCCTGTTCACTAATTAACACTCAAAATTTAATGTTTCGCATGTTCCAGATTTAATGTAGTATCAAAAAGGTAGTGCAATATCTTTAATTTGGCAACTCAACATAACAAAGTCAAATATAATTGAGGAAATAAAGATATGCAGAGATGTACTTACACTGAGAAAGTGGAGCAATTCGAGACCTGCACTTACAGAGTCAAATCTCCTCTTCTTAGAATTAAGATGTACTGCACCCAAAAAATCAATGACCTCAAAAATGTTAAACTACATATTCAGATTATAATAAAAGAAATTTGAAATCAGAATTGCAAAAACATAAACACTTAACCCATATTCCTTACAAAGTTTTTTCAAATTTGTCTCAGATCCTATTTCCTATAACACCACAAATATGCCAAATAAGTACTCTACTTAAAAATTAAAATCTCATAGAAATTTGAAATCAAAATTGCTCAAAACATAAACACTTAACTATATTCCTTTGAAAGTTTCTACAAATTTCTCTCAGATCCTGTTTCCTATAACACCGCAACCATGCCAATTGAGGAGATCTGACATCAACATCCTTTCCATCTAATAATCAAATTAAACGACTATAATAGAAGACGAGGCATTGAAAAAAAAAGCAACAACTAAATGCTCATAAGACAATGTTGTAAATTAGTACATTTATGCGTACACACGAGTATATATGGCATTGAACCTCAATTTTCTGGGCGGCCATAACCGTATATGGAACGTATTAAATCAGTCGAATGCTTCTGGAGAAGACCATTGCCAAGTTCTTGCATCAGACCGCTCAGCATTTATACCAATGTTAGAGAGTCCGGTGAGTAGGAATACCTAACTATATCCCAATGCAACTTATACTTGTTAGATACCGCCCGAGGCTGCTCCATACACATGTCATGAGACTACAAGATATTCGGATGTACATCTTGTCCCACTCGAAGCCACAAATCATCGTCCCTACCTACGACTTCACTTCTTTCGTATTTCAGAAGTATCCCAAACAAAATCTTTCCCTGCATCTGTAAAAAATTTGATCTGATTTGGTTTGTGAATTAAAAAAATAATAATTAAATAAACAGAACTTTCAAAAAACCATCAGGATTACCTTTGTTCTCCTATACGATGCTAGAGTAGCCAAAGGAAATACCAAGGAAACATACCATACTAAGAAGTACATAAACCAGGCAAGAAATTGAAGTCAAACTGAGAAAGCAACTCCACATTATAAGGAGCAAAGCCGCAGAACCCAACCCGATAAAGGATCGAAAACCTCTTACGACGTAGTCCCGCCAATAAATCAACAACAGGATTAACAGCCTCCCTGTCCTGGCGCACCCACTGCACAGCATCGGCCAATGCCGCTCTACAAACATCCCGATTTTATCTCCACACCCACCGATTGCAGTTCGCGATCATGAATAAATGTGTTTCAGTGACTGCAGCCATTTCCAAGCTTGCCTAGACAACCCTATATCCTCCATCACTACAAATATGAGCTTGTGAGTTCAGCCAGATTATAGTCGAATACAAACCTTGCTATCTATAATAATATCTTTGAAACTGAAATTGGTAAGAACCCAAACTCCGAGATGCTAAATCATCAATAAAGTCCATAGAACCGAGAGCAACCTAAACCCTAATCCGCTAAAATATCAAGCTGGGAAGGGGAAAAATCAGCTGAAATTCACGGGTTTGAGTAAGGTAATAGGAATTTCGCCAAATCCTTTCCAAGAGTACTAGTTTTTCGCCCCTTTCGTACAAGAGCCTAGAAATTAAATAAGGCAAATAATTAAATCAAAAATTCAAAAAAATTAAACGAAAAAATTACTCGTCAACAAAAAGGAAAAAACTAACCCATTGCTCTCAGAGCAACCACGACTAAATCTCAGGTCAAGTATGCATGGTGTGCCATCGGCTAGTCAAGCAAGAACACACAAGTAGGCGGCCAGTCTAAGTGAGTAGATCTTGGATCGAGTAAGAGCAAACAGAGGTGAAGTTGATGATGGAAGCAGCGCCGAGACGTAGAAAGAAGGTCCATCGATTATTAGAGAAGGAAAGTCGAGATTTGTGACCAGGAAGTGAGATGCGGCGAGACCTCTTTGAAGGAGCCAAAGAAGAATCCAGAGTGAGAGAGAGATTAAGGAAATAGGAAAAATTGGGAAAAAAGTAAAGTGAGAGGTTTGGTTGGATTGGGAAATGGATAGAGAGGAGAGAGGCGGGAGGATTGAGAGAGAGAGAGAGAGAGAGAGAGAGAGAGAGAGGAGAGAGGAATCGAGAATAGGAAGTGCAAAGGGCACGGAACTCTATTTTTTATTTAAATATATTCAACTAGAGGGCACAAAAACATTAATCGTGTTTTTGTAAATTAATAAAAAAAAATTATTTCTGACATTGAAGGACACATGCAAGCTGGATGGACACCAAGGGCACAAAAGTTATGTTTTTCGTGCCCGATAATGTGTTTGTGTCCATTTTTGTTTGCATTGGACACAATACGTGGTGCCCATTATTGGATGAGAACTGTTCCGCTCTATTGGTGTTTAAAGGGACACAAACTCTTCATTTGTGTCCTTAATTTTGTACCCAAAGGTCATTTTTCTTGTAGTGGTCCTATTAAAGTTAGCATTGCTATGTAATATGAGATAGAGATAAAGATACTGGTAATGCATGGTTGCTAGTATAAAATCATGAGTCAGGGACTCAATTAGAATTTTTTAATATAACTAGTAATTAAGGGAATCCTTTGTGATGTTCTTTGTATGACGAGATGCTTGGTTGACACGTTGAACCGATAGTGGATGTGATTATTATGTAAATCATGTTGGGTTGATGTATGGTGTATGACGAGTGATAATGTGACTGCATCATGTAGCAGTATGGTACATAGATGGTCCTACTTGGTTAATTTTCATTGGGGGACCATGCAATTATATACATACCTATGGTTTTGCTTGGTTAATTTGCATTGGGAAACCATAAGAATTCTAAAAGTGATCATCCTTGGTAAATAGGCAATTGGTGACCACTTCCAAGTTGGATTCCATTGAATTGGTCTAGAATCTTACTTCGTATATGGTTTTTTTTATTTGATCTGAAAACCCTATATTCTATTATAGAGTTGAAACTTATCGTGCAACCAGGTATGAAGTAAGATCTAAACCTTATAACAATTCCCTTCGAATTACTTTCTAGTAATCCAGTAATAAAGGCAATCGGGGGTACAGAGATTTCCAGACCAATTCAATGGAATCCAGGGTTTTCAGACCAACTCTGTTATAAAGTTCCAGCCCTTGTGAAACCAAACTTGGATTTTTTTTTCCTTCCTCCCCATTTATTTATCAGTTATAGAGTTGAAACTTATGGTAAAGTGATGCAATGAGGGTCACGGTATCAACGGACAGCTCTTTGCGGAACAAAAATTGACCGCAAATCCAGTAATTTTCTATTGAAAGAAGAATCCTTTTGAATTTTGATTTCCTGTAATTACGGCCTTCCCATATTAAAGTCTAATGTAAAAAAATCTGAATAAGATGACTTCACAATGTTATAAATATTAAACGGTCTAGTGGTATTTCTCTTCACTTGTAAATAAGAGGTTTTAGGTTTGATTCTCACCAAAGGTGAATTTGAACCACATTATTGCTAGCCCATTATGAGGCTAAGCCCATCCTCTCTTTCCGTTAGTGTAGATAATATCGTTTGTTAAAAAAAAAAAAAAACTACATATTTTTTTCCTGAAAAAAATGTCTTAAGTCATTAAATTTTGATAATTTACCTTTAAAGTGTATCACATACAAGTTTTTGAAATGTAAATTGTTTCTGGTCATTTGATTTAAGTTGCAATGGTCTACTTAAGTCAAGATTCAAATGTAGGGCCTCGAGTCAATCCATCTATGTATGACTTAGATTGTAGCCAAGTGTCATGCCATTATTGATGACCGTGTGTATGGCTTAGATTGGATTTAGCGCAAAGGTGTAAGAATGTTTTGCTAATTTGTGCTCTGCAATGGATTAAGCCGCACCTTTCCTTATACAGAAATATACAAAACTTTCGTTCTTCGTTCTTTGAGTTTTTCTTCAGTCTTATTTCCCAATCCATAACTTAAGAAAACAACCTCAAATACTAAAAACCAACACAAGTCACATTATTTAAATTGAAAAAAATTAAATGGCTTACAATCTAGTAGAAGGGAAGAATTTGGAGGTTTTAATGAACTTAAGGACATTTGTTTGAAAAAATATCATTAAGGAACTTAATTTTTGAAATGGTAGGTTATGAGAGATATGTTGAAAAGTGTGTAATTAAGGAAATGAACTCAAATAAAAACTAAAAACTATATTTAACTTGTATTTACTTTGAAGATTTTGTTTTTGTTCATTTTTCTTTGTTTCCTTCATTCCCTTCCACCAGTATTCTTCATCCCTCATTTTCACCTCCACTCTTCTTCATCCCACATTTCCTCCAAATAATTTCTCCATAACTCAAACACATAAAAATGAAAACTAAAAATAGAAAACATTTTGATTATCTCACAAATATGATCTCACATTTCCACCATATAATTTCCCTTTATATTTATGGAATAGTTATTAGCACTTAAAAGTCATTTTGCACTCTTTAAATATATAGATTTGACAAACCTCTGTCAAATGAAGGTACGGCTTCTCCCCAACATAGTTGCCTGGGGGATCATAGTTGCATCCAATGAAGGTACCCCCACCGCTGCACCTCACTTTTGCGCACCCTACACGAGTCGAGTTACGCCATACCACCTGTGTATAATGCCCACACACCTTTCCATCAGCACACGAGTTCGACTCATAACTGTAGTCGGCTTTCTCCGCCACCCACAGGTCCACAGCCTGCGTTCCCGACATGTCACCAGTGCTCATGGCAAGGTTTTCGCCGTATGGCCCACCGGAGTGCACGAGATTGCAGTCGCCAACATGTTGGTTGGCGTAGTTTTGTGCATAGCCTGCTACATTGTCATCCCACGTCAACGGACCAACGCCTACTGCTTCTCGAGCGGCGTTGTGGGAATTAAGGTAGTCTTGGGGTGTGTCTTGGGCATGAGAGGATTGGATAAGGGCTGAGCCTAAAATGAAGAGGAGAGCTAGGGAAATATTGCACAACCCCATGTTAATGGTTTGTTCTCTTTGTTGACGGGGCAAATGAGATGTTATGGTGCGGAGTATTTATAATAGCGGGGAACGGTAAATGTTTATATTATGAGCTCTGAGAAATTGAGGATGTGGAAATTTATTTGCATGACTATCAAAGGTGAACGTTCACATTGCGTTATTAACTGAAGAAACCAAACCGTCGCTGAACTGATAAAACAAAACCCTACTTCTATATTTCTTTACTTACAACGGCTTACTTTTACAAGTAAAATTTATGAGAGGATTAACTTGTTTTTAGTACTAGAAGCGATATTCTACGTAGTCTAGACGAGGATGAAGAGAGTTTGAGCCAGAAAATAAGATTTGAACCACTATGACAAACTTTCTCGAGGTAATTAAATTGTCAGTATAACAAAACTAAGCAATCGCAACAGCAAAAACGTGGCTACTGCTGGGGTAACAATAATATCGATCACTGACCAAGATATTATGTTGCTATGTAATACTTTAATTTCCCGATATTTGGTAACACAATTAACAATCCCTTGAAACCTTATAAATTTACGTTGATTATGCAACATTGGAACTAATTGGAACTAATTGCTTTGGTAAATAATCAGATCTGCTTCTTCGAATTGCGTTTGTCCATATCTGTTTACTTCTCTTTTAGAAAAGTATATGATCAATGCATGCATGTAGGAAACGTATATGTTCATCTGTTGAAGGAAAGGTCTACTAAGCCTTACCGTCAATTTCGGGGACAAATTGATCGTAATTGTTGGATTCATGTCTGCAGTAAACTTTGAAAAAGAAAATTAAATACGATGTGGAAAAGCATATTATATGCACTGTTGCAATACGTGTGGTATACGGGTCTTCACTGAAGTTTTATTTTCTTGAAACAAATATGTTTTGGGTGTGGAAATTTAACTAAACCACACAATCAGCTAACCATAAATTTGGTGCTAGTATATGCCCATACTCAAAGTGTGTAAATTTTATTTTTTTTAATTTTGTTATGTTTGTTGTAGGCATAATTTACAGAACAATTATGGAGGCCATAGAGAGAGGGTGCGGTACAGTAGAGAGAAAGAGAGAGATGTGTAATTGTGAGGTGTGTTCTATTCCACCCCTTTGTGCCTTTATTTATAGTAGTATGGAAGGTTAATTCCTTACCATTTTAGGATTACAACTCTAATAGCCCCTTCCATCGAATTGCATGAACTTTGGCTGCTGATAGCCCATTGGCATCCTCAAGGCGTCAATCTTCTTGGGGTAGGGCTTTGAGTACAGCACGGAGTCACGTGAGCTTCCTTCGTACTGCTCCTTAATGGTGCTAGTGATCATCTCCTGCAGCTGCTGGATAGAGAGAGATCTCATGAGCACCGTTGCTTGGTCCAACTTCTCCTCCGCTTTCTCCACCAGAGGTTCTTCCTTTTTGTAGGTTTCCTCCTTTGGTGGATCAACATTTGGGTCAACTTTGTCGTCGTGCTGCGCCTCCAGGCAGTTGACGAGTGTGGCAATTTGTGAGTCCTTCTCTTCTACAGTCATTATCAGCCTTGCAATTGCTTCATTCATTTAAGTCAGCTGCTCCTCGATGGAAGTCGCACCAGGAGTCATGACTTGCATGGCTACGGGACACGAGCTCCTTGAGTCGGCATCAGAAGTCAATGACTTAGAGTACCTCCTCAGACTTTCTTCCCTTGGCACCCTTAGCGAGGCCAGGGTGATCACAGGTTCGTGCCTCAAGTGCTCTTGCTCATTCAGTAGAGTTGATGGAAGGGTGGAAGGCACAGCAAAGAGAGTTCTTGCCTTGCTTCAGGTGGTGACGCCCAAAATGCCACCACTTGTGGCAAGGATGCCCTTGTTCTTCACATTGGTAGCAGGAGCAGCTTGATCATTTCTTGATGCCATTTGTGCTTTTTGCTGGTTTGAAGACAGAGATGAGAGATAAAGATGTCCCACCGGGCGTGCCAAATTTGTAAACACAAAAATTCTGTAACAAATGAAACGAGAACACGTGTACAAAGTAGATTTGTATTGATTTGAATTTGTAGGTTACAATCTCTGTTTTCAATTTTCCTCTGATTCGGTCTTCAAATTTGATGAAGATGCGTGAATGTTGATCCAAGGGTCGCGATGACTTAATCTCGGATGAACGGTTAAACGATTGTTTTATGCGGCAAAGGGTTGTGTTTGATGCGGGATTTCGTTGCTTCAAGGATCTTGGCGACTTGATCTTGAAACGAACGTTGCTACAAGTTTATAAGCTTGCAACAAAGTCTTAAAGGAATTGGCACAAGCGCTTGTTGATTCTTCAAGGAAGTGCTTTGGCTTTGGTCGAGAGAAAGCTTCGGCTTTGGTTGAATGTTCTTCGAAGAGAGCTTTGGCAACGTATTAGTCTTCAAAGGTTTGGCAGAGGTTATTCTGTGTAGAGATATTTCGACCCTTATGTGTGTCTTGGGACCTTGTATTTATAGACTTCCAAAGCCATGCCTTTGGATAGATTTGGCCTTGATTTGTATCTTGATTCGTCCATGGGAGAATTTAGGCATGTTTTGTATATTAATTTCAGCCATCTTTATTCCCTTGGCCGAATTATAGGGCCTTTGTTACCTATTTGGTGAGCAATCTTCAATTCTTGCTTGTTTTATGAAGATGCCTTAACTTTCTTTCCAGTTTTGAGAACACATTGAACCCTTGCCGTTTCTTTAAGAGAGGTTTTCTCTCTTTGGCTGAATTTTGGGAAATTTTAAGCTTCCTTTGACACACCCGAACCCGTAGGTAGGGTGACGGCCAGCACGCCCTACCTACGGGTTCGGGTGTGTCATCCTTTGCTTGATTTGTGCCACATGTCATTGATGACTTGTCCATTTGTGATAAGTCATATGCCACGTGGAGCTTTGCGATGCATCATTTGTATGCAACGAAATTTACATGTCTACAGTTTCATTTTGAGTTGGCTAGGAGATTTATATTTTTTAGATAAGAGTTGTTTTCAACCTGGAGCTGCCTTTTTGTTATACCTCGAAAATCCTAGCCACAAAATCACTCCCGTGCACTAAATACCCACATCATTGCATATTAGAGTAGCATTTTTTTTTTGTGATTTTGATCTTTATTTTAGGTCAAGTTTTTTCTAAGTTTCATATCTTTGAACTGACATCTTTTTGGATT
This sequence comes from Heteromeles arbutifolia, assembly GCA_024362995.1. Lineage (NCBI taxonomy): Eukaryota > Viridiplantae > Streptophyta > Magnoliopsida > Rosales > Rosaceae > Heteromeles > Heteromeles arbutifolia. The sequence goes on from JANCRC010000010.1 coordinate 21,531,099, forward strand.
CATGTCAGTTTCATCTTTCAAGTGTTTGACTGGTGAAACTGACTAGACATTGAACCCAGATTTGCATTAACTTCATCATAACATTATTTACATAAGTTGATTTGATTTCGGTGCCCCAAGGTAAAGAGCTCAAGAGGAGCTGCCACTTCGTGAAGATCGAATGAATCCATCTCGTGAAGGGCAAGGTTGCACAAAGGTACAAGCTGCTCTGTAGATTAGGATCTAGGAATTGAGCTTTTGTGGTTGCTTTTTAAGAATCTTGATTTCACTAGTGGATTGGACTTAATGGAGAGTCCCTAGTTTTTTAACCCAGAGGTGGGTTTTTCCGGCCAACAACTCCTTGTGCAATTTATCGTTTTTCTAGTTTACTTATCTTACTCTTTACTTGTGATATGTGTTCATCATTATTTGCAAATAGATAAGTCCATGCAACTAAAATTGTCAAAGTTAAAATATGCACTGAACTGGATCTTAGTTAACTAGGAACACTTCAGTAAACTGAGCTTTAAATTGACTTCTTCTGCTGTGAGTAAACTAACATATATAATCTTAGTTGACGAGTGTTACTGACTTGTCAGACAAGCATGTACATAGTTTTTAAATTGCAGGTTATTCCACCTGGTACCAATTTCATAGCATATCATGCTATTGACCCTAACTTAGTTGAGAACCATAGTTTATTTACTTACTACTCATACGAGTTTCACAGCTTATCCGAGTTTTATTTGTCCAGTGCACCATTCCCCAGTGTAGTACCAGTTTTTCAAGTGACATGTATTGTTAATTACAAGGGACTTCAATTGTAGTTATGGTGAAGTTGAGCATCTTAAGTGACTAGGTTCATTACCTTATTTATCTTTCATTTCGGCACTTCACTTTGCGAGCCTACCAGAATTGTTTATTAGGTGCTTTGTGTATGTATTTTATTGAAGTACTGAACCTAGCTTGATTTATTGTTATACTATCCTGAAATCACGTGTCGATCCTAGATGTATCTCGAGATTAGAATATTTTGTGGTTTATATCACTTGCGAAGAGTAATCTACTTCATCAAATGCTCAATATTTTATGAGATGAGGATTCTAATTATGCGGGGCACAAGGCGCTACTTTTGACATCTAAAATAAATATTAGTGAGTGAGCATGCAAATTAATCTGGTCCTTGAATTATTATCCGAACATAAAATTAATACCTTAAAGTTTTTTTTTTTTTTTTAAATGTTCCTCTATTATTACATTTAAAACTATTTTATCTAATTCTCCGTCAATTTAAGTTGAGTATTTGCACATAACACATAAGCCTTAACGATTTATATAGGTTGCAAACCTAATTGCCAACTTACTTTCCAAAGTTAACTACATCTTTTTTTTGGAAAAAATGTCAACTCATTAAATTTTGATAATTTACCTTTAAAGTGTATCACAAACATAAATGTAAATTGCTTCTGGTTATTTGATTTAAGTTACAATGGTCTACTAAGTAAATAGATTCAAATGTAGGGCCTCGATTCAATCCATCTATGTATGACATATTTTTTAGATTGTAGCCAAGTGTCATGCCATTGTTGATGACCATGTGTATGGCTTAGATTGGATTTAGCGCAAAGGTGTAAGAGAATGTTTTGTTGATGTGAGCTCTGCATTGAATTGAGCCGCACCTTTCCTGACGCTGAAATATACAAAACTTTTGTTCTTCTCTTCAATTTTATTTCCCAATCCATAAATTAAGAAAACAACATCAAATACTAAAAACCAACACAAGTCACGTAATTTAAATTGAAAAAAAAAAAAAATAGAATAGCTTACAATCTATTAGAAAGGGAAGAATTTGGAGGTTTTAATGAATTTAAGGACATTTAGTAGACCTGGCATTCGTGTCGTGTTTTTCGTGTTCGTGTCGTTTTCGTGTCATACCCGATATCTTAACGGGTCATGTCGTGTAACACCTGTTAAAATAAACGGGTAAAATGACCCGACCCGAAATTGACCCGATAATATTAACAAGTAATATAACCCGACCCGTTACCCGTTAAGGAAAATATAGTTTAAACCAATAAATAATCAAATGAAAAACATAATACTAAATAAGTATATACATACCATATTGTCACATCCAAAACATAAAAACACATTTTTCTTTTAAGTATATTTTCACTTACCTAAAGTCTTTAATAGTTTTTTAATTAATGTAGAAGTGTAAAAAAATATAGAAAAAATATATAAACGCTCATAATGACAAGCTTTACAACTTTCATGAAGAGCTTCACTTCGAAATTCGCCACTATAATCATATAAATCATAAATCAAAATTTAACCGTTGATTGTTGTTTACATTTACGCTTCATTGTTCTCATCAAAATTTGTTTTTTCAGATTTTCTTTTTTTGAAAACATGATCTATTAGATGATGTAGGAAGATGAACGGTTTGGATCGTTGATATTATATTCAGAGTTTTATGGTTAGTGAAAATATTGCTTGATGTTTATAAGTTTCTACAAACTATCACTACTACAAAAGTACCCATTAGTGTCGGTTTAAAAACCGACAAGAAACGTATAATACTGTCCGAAATTAAGCAAAATCCGACGAAAAATGTGTGCAGTGACGGATATAATAAGCGACAGAATTGCCTGCGTCAGGAACTGAAAAATCCGACAGAAAATACTCTAAAACCGACAGAAATTGTGTCGGATATAACCGCCAGAGAATATATTAATAAAGAATAAATTAGAGCATTCTCTGTCGGATAAAACCGACAGAAAATCTCTAAAACCGATAGAAAATTTAATAACCGACAGAACTTGTGTTGGCTATATCCGACAGGAAATATTAATAATGAATAAGTAAAGCATTCTCTGTCGGATAAAACCGACATCAAATATATTAATAATAAAAAAAAATTAAAAGGACATGAGAGCATTCTCCCTTCTTCTCGTTGAGCATTCTTCTCCCCTTCAAAATGATTCCAAATGATCCAGTACCTACAACACGTTCTGCAATATAACCGATCGTCTGTAATTAAGAACAAAAGGTGATGCACGAAATACACACATTTTTTCTGATTGTATATAAGAATGATAGCCAAGTATTTGTCCGTAAAAATAGAATGAAAAGTTGGAAAAGTACCAACAAACAAAACCGAATTGAGAAAACTGGATATAGTCTCTACTCATTATTTGTCTCACTTCTCTCGCTTACAATGACATTGATTTTGTCAACTTTCAATTGAGAAAACTGGAGGCAAAAGGATGAAACAAAATTTGAAAAAGGCATATATGTCATCATATCCTTACAATACCACAAAATACATGCATTAAGGCAACAATCAAAAACCCAAATGGAAGTCAGAGTCAAAAGCCAAAAAAATAAAAAACCCACCTGGGAAATTGGATAAGTTTGATGGGTTTTTTTCTGCTCGTTCCTCTGATGGTTAAAGTTGCTTCCTTTTTCTCTCAAATGGTGGTGGTTTTTTCAGCTGCTTCCCAATCAATGAATTCAAGACAGATGAAAGCCTAAAAATGGTAGTTTCATTCATCCAACAAAACCAAATGGAGCTTTACACGTGTGTGGGGACCTTGACCTATCATAAATCCTCAGAAACAAAAATAACAATCACTCAAATGGAAAGTACGGGGAAGCACTACATCAAAAGGTCAAGTGGCGCACCAGAATTTTGATTCCGATGTAATGGTTGAGAACTTCTGCATCAAAGGCGGCAGCAGCAAGAGCAGATGATGATGCCGCGATGGGAGTTCAAACTAAACAGCAAAAAATTAGAGAGAATTGAAGCAAAGAAATACCCAAAAAATTACATTCACCTATCCCAAAACAATATAAAACAAAAAAAAAAAAAAGTGGAACAGAAATCTGGAAGAAGATAAGCAAATCGAAGCAAAATTATATGTACTTAGCAATTGAGAAAAACACCTTGTTCACCTTAATTTTTTTTGCAAGAACCCTCTTTACCTTAGTTTCACCCACAACCTTCCAAGGCTTCCATTCTTCTCGGCCCAGGTTGGAAACAACCTTGATTCACCTTCCTTGTCCCCAATCTTCGACATGCATACAGAAAATGGAATTAAAATTTGAAATCTAGAATCGATCCAAAGATTGAAAGTTTTTATTTTGAGAAATCACTTACACTAGGGAACAGCCATGAGGAGATGATCATTTTTACCTATTGGTTGAGGTCCAATTCCGGCAGACTTCGCCGGAAATTGGCCAGAATACCCACGGTCACCGTTTCTTAGATCTGAAATTGAGAAAATTCGACTACAAATTTGGAGAAACTAACTTGAGGGTTGGAAAGAGGAAGGGAAGAGGATTCTGGAGGTATAGTTTGACGCTCGTTGGTGATCGGAGGACGGAGCCGCTGCTGCATGAAAAAGAATAAGGAGAGAGAGGATACGGAAGGAGGAGAGAGAGAGAGAATGAAGGGGGAAGCTAGCGGAGGGAATGAAGGGGAGGAGTTGGAATTTTGTGAAGGGGAGAGAGTTTTAATGGTTTTTTTATTTGTGAGGTTTAATGGAATTTTGGAGAAATCCCCCCAAAATTCCCTACCAAAATTTTAAATTCCCCCCAAATTTTGTTACGATTTTAAAAAATAAAATAATAATTGTTTATTTATTTATTTTTAATCAATATAACATTTTAAAATAATAAAATTTTCATTTCTGTCGGTTATAACCTCCAGAAAGTAAAATAATAAAATAGTCAATTTATGTCGGTTTATAACCGCCACTATTAACTTAAAAACCGCCAGAATATGTCAAAAATATTTATAAAAAAAAAGATTCAAAAATACTGTTGGTTAAAACCGACAGGATTTTTTTTATATCCGCCATTAAATATCCGCCAGGACTTTATGTCGGATATAACCGACAATATTTTTCTAATATCCGCCACTAATTAAATTATGTGTCGGATATAATTTATCCGACAGGATTTGCCTATATCCGCCACCATCATCCGCCACCTAAAGCTAATATTGTAGTAGTGTATATGACATCGACTCATATTTCAATTAACCGTAAATATCGAAATGTGATATCAAAGATCTGAACTGTTCATCTTCTTACATCCGCCAGATGATCATGTTTTCAAAAAAGAAAATTTTAAAAATGAAATTCAGTAAGAAGAATAAAGCGTAAATAACAATTGACGGTTAAATATAAATTTAAGGTTTATGGATTATAGTGTTGGATTTCGAAGCTGACCCCTTCATGAAAGTTGTAAAGCTTATCGCTATGAGTGATTGTATATTTTTTTGACATTTTTTACACTTCTACAATAATTATTATTAATTTTATTAATTTTGCCCTCAAATAAAAAACATTATTCATGAGGGTTTGGAGGATTTTAAAAATCTAAACGATAATGTAAGTGTAACCATTATCTACTCGTGGAGGAATAATGATGAATCACGAGTGTTTATATATTCTTTCACATTTTTCATACTTGTATGTATGTCTTCTTAGTTCTTGCTTGTGCAAATACTATACTAGTTTATTTTAATTTTGGACAACAACATGTTAAGTAGACAACAACATGTTAAGTAAAATTTATCCTAGTAATGATAATAAGGAACTCTCATAATAAAAATAAATAATGACAAAAACTTTTTTTTAAACTTATATAGAATAATAATACAAAACTATATATTTAATATAGAATATATTGTATATATTAATATGACTATTGTATTTTATAATAAATCTTTTAGTAATTAAATTTTAAAATTATCAAAATAGTTTTTTTTTAACGGGTCGAAACGGGTTATCCACGTGTTACCCGCGTGTATAGCCGTTATTAACGGGTCCTTAACGGGTCACCCGATAATGACCCGATAAGTTATCGTGTTAACCCGAAACCCATTCTTTTCGTGTCGTTTTCGTGTCGTGTCACCGTGTCGTGTCAGAAACTGCCGGGTCTAACATTTAGTTGAATATCGTTAAGGAACTTTATTTTTTGAAGGGGCATTTAGAATTAGATGCCTCATTGTGCTATTTGTTAGATTAAACATCTATAGCTTTTAGATGAAAAAAAAAACTAACAAAAACGCGTGCAAGCCACTGCATCTCTGTCAAATACATGATCTTCCACTTACAAAGAAGAACAATATGAGGAGCAGAGGATTTTTTCAAACCGTCAGTCGGTAGTCTTTTTCCAATCAAAGGTCCATCTCTCTTCAAATCTCCTAGCAATTCAACTCCGTTTCAATCTCCAATTTTCAAACATCCAAACGGACCTCAAAGTCATACTGATTTAAGCAAATGAAGTTGAAGATCAATAAGGCCTGCAATTTCATCTCCATCTCGGTCCTTCCTCCTCACTCAAGCTACAAGCTATATGTTATAGAAAACCAACAATAAGCGAGGGCAGCAGGAGCAACAACAACACCGTGAAGCTTTTAACACCAACACAAAATTAATGGGTTAATAAAACCCAACAATTAATGATCTGGGTTTTTTTTATCACCCCCAAAACTGAAATATTTTGGGCCTACAAACACAAAACAAAGAGCCAAAACACCAACTTTCCCAATCTGTGCTTTCTTTTTTCACCACAAAAAAAACTCAAATCCAAACTTGTCAAAACTGGGAAAACGAGTAGGAAGTGATTGTCCCAGTTTCCCCCGCATTACTTACTCTCATGGATTTTATGAGCAAAACCCAAAAGAGAGATGCACAGATTGATGATGGGATGGCAAGAGAGAAGGATTCTATTGGAATTCTATATGACCCAAATTACATGGAAATGCAGAGAGAGAGGGAGACAGAAAAGAGATGAAGTAGTTTGGTACAGCAAGCACTGGTCAAATTTTCCTGTCTTCTGAATGAATTGGTTTGATTGAACATTGAAGGCAGAGGTTCTGATAGAAGTTGAATGAACTAAATCAAAAAAGTAAAGGGAACTTTCATCAAAAGGGTTTGGACTAAGTTTCATAAACAGTGTAGTAAGTTTCATAAACAGTGTCATAAGTTTTCATAAACAATGTGGTAAGTTTCATAAATAGTGTCTTAAGTTTCATAAACAGTGTAGAAAGTTTCATAAATAGTTTGTGTAAGGATTTGCATGGGTCCGCGAGTTAGATTTTTTTTTAATATTAAAATTATGTCATTTTCATTAAAATTTAAGTTTTTTTGTCATCTTTATTAAAATTTAAGGGTTTTTCATTATAATTTAAGTCTTTTTAATTAAATAAAGTTATAGCATAGTTTTTTATTAAAATAAACTTAGTCCAAACCCTTTTCATTAAAGTTCCCTTTTATTAATTCAAAATTACACAATTTTCCATTATATATAATGTACCAATTAATTAATAATTATTATATTAATATTCCAAAGCTCATAATCTAGTAGACGTATGTTTTAAAAATCTAAGAACTATTCAAATTTGATCTATTTCTACTTCTAACGTGATATATACTTCTGCCATTTTTCCATGACCATTCAACAATCTTTTCGTGCCATTTATTTGCTCAGGTCAGTTGACACTCTTTTGTTCTCCCTTGTCAGTTATATTCATTTCCTTGTATTTTCATTTTATGCACCTCTTGATTTGAGTATCTGTACTATGGTACATTTGGAAAATAGATTATAGTGGTAGATGGTATTAGGTACGTTTCAATTTAGCATTGTTCATTTGAGGATCCCTACCATGGTACATTTGGAAAACAGAGTCTAGTGGTATATGTTAAAAGGTACGTTTCAATTTAGCATTGGTACATTTCTAGCCGATATGTTGGTACGTTTCAATTTTGCATGGGCACATTTTTATAAGTAGCTGTACATTTCAATTTGGCATTGGTGTGTTTTAAGCCAATATTGGTACGTTTCAAATTGGCACAGGTACATTTCTATCAGTATCGGTACGTTTCAATTTGGCATTGGTATGTCTCAAGCCAATATTAGTACGTTTCAACATGACATGGGTGCAATTCAAATTAGGCATATGGATAGACGGACAAACACACATTAACCATATATGCAATCCTCTTCTTTAATGGAACCTCCTCTTTGTTCTTCATGAATCCGTTTTGAGAGACTCCTTATTTGGGAAAGAAATCAAGATGGTTTTTTTTTTTTCCAAAGAATCAAGATGTTTGTAGTGTTCAAATGGCATAGTAATCGTAAAGATCACAACATACAAAGCAAGAGTTCTTCTTTCAGCACTAAATGAAACAATGATGGATTCTTCTCCATCAGAAAATCCTTAATGCTTTACTTGAACCAATATTTTTATGGTTACACCATTCCTTAAAGCAGCATAACCAATTATTAGGTATACTTGTTGAACAATGAAACGTACCTCAAGTTCTGCAAATCTCTACCGAAGATAAACAGCATAAGGTATAGATTATATACAAGTGAAAGTGAGCTGCAACAGAAAATAAAAAAATAAAAAAATTGTTCAAAATTTAAAATTTAGGAGATAATATTGATGATTTAATAGTTAATATCCATTAATAATCCCTTAAAAAGGGATAGATAATTTTGATGATTTAATAGTTAATATACATTTAATAGTTAATATATCCCTTAAAAAGGGGCATAAGTTCTAGGTAGGAATCTCCTTCAATTTTGGTAATAAGGGTGACTTCCTTCAAAGTGTTGGAAAGCTTTAGTGATTTCCTTCAAAGTTTTGGAAAGATTTAATGCTTGTTCTTGGGTAAGTAGGATGTACATTATTTTCCTTTCCCTTTCTTTTTCCCACGACAAGGAGGGTGTTTTTCCTTTCCCTTTTTGTTTTCTACGGCAAAGAGGGATTCTTTCCTTTCCCCTTTTGTTTTCCACGACAAGGAAGGGTTCTTTTCTTTGTTGTTTTGGAAATTTTGAAGCTCTTTCCCTTTTTCTTTTTTTTTTCCCTTTTCTTTTATTTGCTGATTTTTGTTTCAAAAAAAACAGCATGTATCTTTTTTCTTTGTGTCGTGCATCACCTTGCCGTTTTTGCTTGGAATTTGCTTACTTCTTTTGGTTGGAATATGCTTCCTTGTTTTGATTTTCCTTTTGCTATTTGGGTATGTAATTCCCTTATAGCATTAGGAAGCAATTGACCCCTATTTATAGGACAATTGGATGTGTGTTTTTTTTCACAATTCACATCCTTGCCGTGTGCTTGCTATTGTGCTTTGTCATGGGTTTTGCTGCTTGGAGATTGTTGCAGTGCGTCACTTTTTACCTCGTGGTGCTGTGCAAAAGACTGCAGCGGGGTTTCGCTGTGTAGTGTATTTTGGTCACAATTTTCCCTCAGTGGTGACGTTGTCATGCAATGCAAGAAACTGCTTGCGCAATCGCTGCGGGGTTGCGTAGCATTTTGGTTTTCTTTGCTACTGTAGCGACCATCTTGTAGCTGCCCTTTTTGCTGTGCTGCTCAAGCTTTGTGGTTGATTTATTTTTCGTTGTTGTGACTTTGTCATCATCATTCTTCAACGCTCACAAGGTTTGTCTCGCATATCTTTTGCTTTAGTGAAGCAGTCTTTTTTTTTTCTTCTTCTTGTAGCCCTATTCTTATGCTTATGTTGCTTTGTTTATTTTGTTGCAGCCATGGTATTTTTCAAGTGCTTTAAGAGCAATACCATCACCATTCTTACGAAGGAAGGCGATTCACAAGATAGGAGAACGATGTTGGAGCTTTATGCCCCATTGACTCACCCTAAGGCGCTTGTTTTTCCTGTGAAAGATAACTTGATGCATATCAAGTCATGGTCTTTTGAAGTATCTTGGGACGTGACAAATTTTGGTTGACCAAATACGAAGAAGAAGGCGTGTACATCAAGGATTCTTATCTTGAATCATTCGCACCATGTTTGTGACAATTCACTGGCTTCGTTTGAGCTTCTTAGTGATTGCATCCGTAGCGGAGCTCTGACTTAGAATAGAACCTTGTCGACTATTGGAGAAGCCGTTTTTGCTAAGTTTTATTGGGAGTGGCTGGAAGATGTCTTGAGCCGATCCAAAGATGTGTTTACCAACGTGTGCCTTTATCACGCTATGTACACATCTTTGTTTAGTTATGATTGCCATCCTTCCGTCCTTCGTGCATTCTTTGAACATTGGTGTTCAGCGACCAACACACTTCACACAGCTCAAGGGGAGATGTCGATTTCACTTTAGGATCTCCACAAGATAGGAGGCTTGCCGATCTAAGGTAAGTTTTACGACAAGGTTGTTCCTAGCGTGGAGGAATTTTCTCATCGCATTAACCAATGATTGTCGCTATTTGTTTTGGGCGTATCACAAGCTTTCCCATGAGGCTCAGGGTAAGTTAGGCATGAAGATTTCTTCATGGATTCGATTTTGGTGTTGGGATGCCATGAAGTACAAGAAGCCTTCGAAGAAAAGTGGCCACAACAAGACCATTAAGACTCATCAGGTGTCATTGGTTCAGCTAGGCCCCGTGCCCCTGCCGAGTTGAAATCGTTTGACAAACTTGGCATAGTGTTAGAGCATGTGGAAGAATCTTACCTAGCCGTTTTCTTAGCTTATTGGTTTTTTAAGTTTGTTTTCCCCAAAGACAACGTTAACTTTCTCCGTCCCAGAGTCTTCAAAGTGGCTAGCAAGATGGCTGCAGGTGAATCTTTCAACCTTGCTATTCCTATTTTAGCCAACAGTTATAATGGCTTAAGTATTGTTTCGAACTCAGCGAGCACCGAAGATCATGCTATGGTACTTCTCTACCATTATGTGTACAGCTGGTTGGGTGAGTACTTTGGCACTCTCTTTTCTTCGTCGACTTTAGACAAGTCAGGGTCTTCTTCACCAACTTCAGTCAAGCTGGGGCCTTTTATGACAAAGTACTCTGGCGTGCTTTCTGCGAAGAGCTTTGATGATTTGCAAGCGCGAGCTTTGTTTAGAAGCTATGAAGGTTGAAGAATGGACCATCTGGCAAAAGTTGGCTCGGCACGGCGAGGTCTCGTAAATGATTCACACATTCGTTCCTCAGACTTGTCTTATTTCACAAGTCTTCGCTCGGGGTATGTTTCTTTGCGGCAAGGAGATCGATGTATTGTTCAACCTTATAGTCCTTATCGTTTCAACAGGCAGTTTAGTTTTGTTCAACATATGCTAGGTAAGCTGAAGGAAAATGCACAGTAGGAATCCTTGCAAGCCGTGTATATGCATTGGGAGTCTTGGACCCGCGCATGTACAAATGCTTCTATCACCCTACTGGCCAAGAACAAGTTCAAGAATAATCCAATGACCCGTGCCTACATACGTTGGTGGTCAAAGGTACATCGTGAAGACTTGGGGACGTCAAGTGATACCAATTCTTCTCAGTCACGCAATGATGCTCCGAGAGAGAATTGTTCTACAATTCCTACGCAGCTAGCACATTTTGATTGTGCAAGTGTAGCTTCTTTGCAAGATGGACCTACGGCTTTAGCTCCTCAACACCCGTGTTTGTCTTCTCATCGTTCAAATGCTTCTGAAGAGGTAGGTGACGAGGTTGACTCGCATGAGGATGAACTTGTTTTGCGGCAGCGTCAACAAGTTTTGAACAAGCGACCGCTTGAAGGTGCTTTGGATGACAACGACGTTAATTTCTGTCACAAGAAGAAGAAAGTGTTTAGGCCTCCTCAGTTTCATGGTCGTGTGTCACTTGAGAAAGATGTATGTATTTCCTTTTTTCTTGAGATTTCTTCTGTTTTTTATTGGTTTAGCTTTTTATTTCTAACACCTTTCTTTGTCTTCTTTAGGTTGGGCCCTCTTGTTCTTTTGACTTGGTGAACATAGGCATTCATTCCTTTATGGAGATGCTATTTGGAGGCAATCTACATACAGACGAGGAGATTGGGGATCTGCCCGGTGTAGAGCTTGTTCCAAATCCACCAAGTTGCCCAAGTTTGCAGTGTGTAGGCGAAGGTATGCAAGAGCTCGCCATACGTCCAACACATTTGCCAGCTAGCTCTGAGATTTCTCTTAGAAGGCCGAACCTTAGTGGCCCTGAGCAGCTCATCCATCACATCAGCTTTCGAGCAACTATGGACATCAAGAGCCACATTGAGAAGAGGATTGCGAAGTGCCCATTGGAGGACCTTACGTTGCTCAAGGAGGACTTGTTGAGGCTTATTTTTGTGATTGACAACCTTAACGTTGATTCCTCGCTCTTGAGAGTCAAGACTTATGGCCGCCTCGACTGAGTATTCTTCCTTGCATGTTATTTCCTTGAAGAAGTTGAGTCCAGAGGTTAGAGCTCAACAACTTGCGATAATAGACTTATCAATTACTCAAGTTCGGCCTCCTCAACAAGCTGCTTCAGAAGGTTATCAAGATACAAGGACTTCTTTGGCTTCCGTCCAAGCACGTCTAGAAGCGTTGGTGCGTGAGCAAGAGCAGTTGGAAACCGAAGCATCACGACTTCAAGGTGTTTTCTTGGAGCAGGAAGCTTCACTTTCTCAGCATCAAGAGGAGGTTTCACGCCTAGAGCAAGAGAAAAGCACGGCCATGGAAATGCCCACCTTGTCTCCCACCGATGTAGAGACTTAGAAGACTTTGGAAGGCTTGCTTGAAGATTGTCACCATAGTTTTAGGGACATAGCTCACAAGTAGTGTCTTCTATTTTTTGTGGTTGAAGCCTTCTTTTTTTTTTTGCTCATTTTGTAATAAGGCTTTGTAGCCAAATTCTTCCTTTAAAGTAATAAAGTATTCACATTCTTGAATTTGCTATTTATTCTTCCAAGTGTTTGTGTTTTTGTTGATGATGTGACTGTACTTGAAGTTTTGAAGTTTCAAGTTGCCTACGTACCTTCGGTTGAGGATGGATCAAGTCATGACGTAGTTCAAAGGAATGATGGATTATTTATTTATGATTTTGATGATTTTGATGGTGATTTTGATGATGATTTTGATTTTTGGTTTTGCCATACACAGTTTATGCTCTTGCGGGCAAGAAGCGTTGGGTTTTGCCTTTTAAGCTCGTGCGAACAAAGAGCATTGGGTGGGCCTTTTAAGCTCGTGCAGACAATGAGCATTGTTGCCATGTGCAGTTTAGGCTCGTGCATGCGAGAAGATTTGTTTGTTTGGTTTAAGGGTAGTACTGCTTCAAGAATCTGTCGTTAATGGGGCTGATCTTTAAGACGTCTTCCGTCATGATTAAGTAGGCACCGTTGGTGTAGACCTCTTGTATTACGTAAGGTCTATCCGACTTTGATGTGAACTTGCTTTTTATCTTGTGAGTTGTGATGATCGGCCTTCGCAATGCCAAGATAAGATCTCCAGTTTGGAAAGACCTTGGGCGGACCTTCTTGTTGAAAGCCTTGGATAACCGTGCTTGGTAGCATTCCAAGTGTTGTTGACCTTCGAGTCTTCTTTTGTCGAGTGCTTCCAACTCTTGAAGTCATAGCTTTGCATTTTCCTCTTTAGTCAAGCCTTCTTGTATAGCCATCCTTAGTGAGGGGATTTAACTTTTGAGTGGCAGAACAACTTCCATGCCATATACGAGAGAATAAGGCGTACTTGGGTAGGAGTCCTATGTGTTGTCTTATATGCCAATCTCTCTTTGTTTGGCCGATTAACTTCTTTAGGAAGTTGCACAACGTTTTGTTGAATGCTTCCGCAAAACCGTTGACCGGAGCATGATACATGGAAGACTTGTGCTAGTTGAACTTGTATTTCTTGCAAAGCTCATCCATGAGTCGATTGGAGAACTGTTTTCCTTTATCAGTGATGATGCAGCGAGGCACACCATATCGATAGATGATATACTCATTGATGAAACGAATGACAGTTTCCTTCTTGACTTCCCTTAGGGGTATGACTTCAGCCCACTTCGAGAAGTAGTTTATTGTGGCTAGGAGCATCGGTCATGGTGATGTTACCGAGCGAAATGAAGCTGTTGACCTTGAGACTAATTCAATGCCAACCCAAAACATTAACACTAAACTTACGGGCAGTACTTCTAGGGTGCTAGATGATTTTTACAAATATATGATGAATGACCGTTGAAGAAGGTGTGAATAATTAAATTGTGGATATTCATTTTGTATGCAAGATGTGTTAATTTTGCAGGGGGATGAAATGTTATTTACATGTGGTCATAGTTGGTTTTTCAAAGTTTGTGTGGGTGACAGCAATGATGGAATGTGTCATCAACTGCGGCTGACGCGTTATGAGATCCTATGAAAATTTATGAATATATAGAAGCATCTATGAAACTTGTACTTGCAATACATACTTAAGATTGTAATTACGATATAATTACAAAAGTCCTTAGAAAATGTACATAATTAGGATGGGAGCAAATATATAGCAAGGGAGATATAAGGTTAAGCATCCTTAGGTGTGGAGCCGCTTTCAAGTACTTGTGTTCGGTGTACTCACCACTATCTCTGATGATGTCTTCCACTTGCGATGCCATAATGCAATCCCAATCATATACAGGCTGAACCCGATGGAGATAGGAACGAAATTTGTCAAACCCATCATAGAAAGCTGAGTCATACTCTTCTTAGAGATGCTTTGTCTTCCATGAATAGATTGACCTACGATGTACATCTTCCTTCTCTTTTTCAATTAATGCTTCATACTTACGCTTTCGGCTATGTATTAGGCATTTGTACTTTGCTTATTTGCATAGCGCCTCGTTCAGCTGTTGTTGTAATGCAACCAATGTGAACTCATTTTCGAGGCACTTTTGATGCCACTCATTGATAGCGCATGAGTTTGCAGAAAATTTGGCCTTTAATTATGCAATTTGATTAGTCGAATCATCGGAATCACCATCACTCTCCGATAGAGCCATGACAAGTGTGGCTAAACCATGGCTACTAAATTGTTGTTGCCTGCATTTTATAGATGATCAACTTAGATGTCATTAAATGTCACATGAAGACATAAATGGATGGTTGTCTATTTACAACTAGTTCGTTAGCAATACTCCTTCCAATTGCTTACCATTTTCTGTGTAATTACATTAGGAATGTATCGTGGACAAACAAGTGTTGTCAAATAACTTGTCCTTGCTTTCCATGGGTAGATGACCAATTTAGATGTCATTAAATGTGAGACCAACAAAAACTATATAGACTTAACTGATTTATGACAGCCTATTCTATGTATATGACGGCTTATGAACAGTGGTGTTCAAGCTGTTAGGAACTGAGTTTGCAACTTCTTGTTCATGAAAAATCCTTCCAAATCCAAAACCTTTTATTGTAATGACAATAAGAATGTGTTGTAATGGCATGAAAATTTTGAGTTCGTATATTGTCACATTCAATAAGGCAAAACTGTAGGGTGTAAAGGCTCAAGTGGTTGATGTATGAAGTTGGCATGGAATTGGCAGGCTTGGCACCTTTTGGCCTATGATCTAAATAAGTGTGATGCACTTGACATAGGGTGGTTGTGTCCTTTAAAGAAAAGCGTTACAACAAACTTTTCACAACCACTTCCCCTATTCAACGCAAGTTTTGCCTTGCACTGAGTTCTAGCATCTCCCATTTTTCCGTTCTTATTAGGTTTGGGATTACCATCCTCCCTCTTCTTCCCTTGTTTGCAACAACCAAATTATTTCCTTAACCAACATTTACCATCAATGGACTTTCTACTACTATACTCCCGAATCCCAAACCCCGCTGCAAGTGCATAATTGTTGTAAAACCTGTACCCTTCATTTAATGAATCAAACTCCATTCTCAATTTTGGTTTCAACTCTTCATCTACTCTTGGTACCACAAATTCAACCCTTCCTGCACCTAATTCATCCCCTGCATCTACATCCTCTCTGTCGACGACAATTTCTTCTACTTCTACCTCACCCCCCATTGAATTATACTTCAATGTCTACCTGGAATAAAGTTACACAAGCACAACACAACTTATCATAAGCTAGAACAACGTTTACACCTATATATCTAAAATCCACTTTCACAATTTCAACCAAATCCACTGATAACCACAAACCATTATGGTTTCAAATCCCAGGTTTTTTTTATTAAAAAAAAAAAACCACACTCCAATGGAAATGCATTATAACATAGGTTCTGCAATTATTCAAACACTCACCTTCAAAATCTGGGTTTCTTCTGACCAAACCCTTTGCATGGGCTCGCCGTGCACTTGTATGGTCTAGAAAGGCTTACTTGTCTTATAGTTTAGCTGCTTTATCCGTTTTTTGTTTTATTGCTTGTTGCTTTGTGAGTGAACCAACCGTGTCAACTCCAATCCAAGCACATCTTCAATCCTCTATAAATCGAGCGCGCACACACCCTTCAACACTTCTCTCTCTCTGCTCCTCTTCCCGGGCAGAGAAAACCCTAATCTACCCCTTCCTCGCCGTCACAAACATACCCAGTGAACAAAAAAAAATTAAAGTTATGGGATTACCAGGTCACAACCGCAACCCAGCTTCGATCTACCACAATCCGTTCCAAAATCCAACTCCCTATGTCTGCCTGTCTTCCCCTGTTTTTCTCTCTTCAACGCGCTCAATGGCCAACCCCAATTTCCCGCTTGCCCCCTGTTTCCCTCCGTCAGACAAAAACATGCCAACTGAATAAAAAAAATTTATATTTTCTCAATGCACCAGGTCACAACGACCCGGTTCTACTCGTTAGCTCCTCCATTTTCAACCGTTAGATCCTTGTCCACACGGATTGTCTGCACGCTTCGTTCGCACCTTAGACACGCCCTTCATTATATTGGGCTTGAGAAAAGCCCAGGTTTGAAATGTCCTAAGCTTGGTCCAAAATAATGAATAGTCTTCTGTGAGCAGGCCCAAGTGAAGCTAAACAAGGATACAATGTACGGAAATTCTCTTATGCGAACTCTCTTGGTGCTCATCGAGGTGTTAGTGTGAGTGATCGGCCGATCGGCCTAATGAAGCAAAATAAGTATTTATTGTACGGAAATTCTCGTTGTGGACTCTACTGGTGCACGTCAAGTGGGGGTGGCCGATTGACCACCCCGGATGAAGCAAAATAAGTATATAACATTGTTGGAATTCTCTCATGCAGACTCGAATGGTGCACCTAAAAAATAAATAAGTTTTGTACGTTTGTCGCAATAACCATATGCATCGAGAGTACTATTTTTCTTTTTACCCAAGTGTTGCAAGGAAGAAAAATACATCATAGGACACCAACTATAAAAGTGAATGTTCTTCATTTTTTTTTTTTTTTGAACAATAAAAAAGTGAATGTTCTTAATCATTTAAATTACAAGGCGGTAATAAAATAATGAGAGTCTTCAATCAAAGGGATTCCCATTTTTTTATATAAAAATGAGAACTAGTTGGCGGGTGCACACTATATCGAACTTCAACGGCCTAATCGTTTATTTTTCAAGTCTTCATTCATAGATCATCCTTGCAAAAAGGCAATCTAATCTCAAAACCATTTAGCCATTTGATAGTCTTGATAAGATTTCGATGTTTCTGAGAACATAGTGTTCGTCAATTTCTTTAACCTCAATTAGATAACTCAAACATTTCCGATTTTGTTAATATTTTGCAAAAAGAGTCTTGATGATGTTTAACCTGCAAGATAAAAAAAAAATTGGCAGGCTCTTTACCTCCTTCTATAGGAAATCTTTCCTATCTTACTAGAATCAACCTAGTAAGCAACAACTTTCGTGGTGAAATTCCTGAAGAAATTGGCCATCTGCAAAGCCTGCACGTTCTCAACTTGTCTCACAATTCCTTCAGTGGGAAAATTCCAACTAATTTATCCCAGTGCACACAATTGTGTGATACTGTGATGACAATCCTTCTTAGAAAACAACTAGCAACCCTAAATTCACTAGGAAGAAAGAGAGAGTAAACTCACGTTTGATTGATAATAAGCATCAATCCTTACACCAATAAGATGTAATTATACTTTCAAAACATAAAACCAAACCCTAATGTTCAAATAGGAAATAAAACAAACAATTAACAAAGTTCTAAAAGTATCCTATAACATAAACGCTGCTTTGAAATAGTAAGCGAAGGAGTTTAGCCAAACTTGCGTTGTTCTCTTCAAAACGACATATTATAGGCTCTATTACAATACCAACGACTAGACTTGCATTCTGCCAGCCTTGCTGTCAGTTTTGCGTCTTCCTTGCTGTCAGTTTTGCGTCTTCCGAGCTACTCTTCGATGTTTGAGTTTAACTTCCAATGTAACTTATCATTTCAAAGCTTATTGGTAATTAATCCAGATTTGATCGCCAATAATCTTGTACACATTTGATTGTCGCTTTTCCATGGCCCTTGCTAGTTTTTTGCAGATTATCAGGTAGAGACTAGAGTATATGACTTATGACAATGCTCAAATGTTTTGTAAAGCACTTTGGGATGACTGATGAAATTAAACTAAGAAAGTTGGTAGTGCATTGAGTGGTAGGCCCTGCAGGTATGGAAAATAAGTATGAGTCCAAATTAACAAACATCTTGAATGTGAGAACAAGAAGCCATCGACAGATGTGGATTGAGAGGATGTTTGGAATTGTTTTTGGAAGACTAATAGCATGTTATGACAATTAGAAGCATTTCTGATTAAAAATGCATCTGGCTCATAGAAGTACTTTCTAAAGAGTTGGTGCTTATTCAATAAACACTTCCAAGTTATTATAAAAGCAATTGAATTTTAGTAATAAAAAAAAATTGAACATGTTTCTAGTGAAAGTACTTTTAGTAGAAGTCCTTATGAGTAGAAGTGTTTCTTACAAAAACAATCCGAAAATGAAGAACTTATGAGTAATGGGGACACCGATTCCAACATCCCTAGTTAATATACAATACAATGTGAAAGGATGCTTACACGTAACACTGTATTGTTGATAACAAACACAACCGTGGCGTCACAACGGTAGCATACTAAAAGGTGTATTTGGAACTTGTAAGTCCTTCCCATCAAAAGGGCCAGAATATGGTCTTCCAAGTCTTCGCTAGATGGGAGCTCACTTTCTGTGGTCGTCATATTTACTAGCTAGCTATCTCAAAATTCTTC
Organism: Heteromeles arbutifolia; assembly: GCA_024362995.1. NCBI lineage: Eukaryota > Viridiplantae > Streptophyta > Magnoliopsida > Rosales > Rosaceae > Heteromeles > Heteromeles arbutifolia. The sequence continues at coordinate 21,550,028 of JANCRC010000010.1, forward strand.
AATTTTTATTTTTCCCTGTACTATTCTTTTGGATCATTTGAATAAGGACAAAACTGAGGCTCAATGAACATGTAAATCTTAGTTTACTCTTCATCAATTAGAAAACCATTCGAACCCTTCAAACACGTAAATATTAGTTAAGTCTTCATCATGCAATCAATCACTCGGTGATTCCATCCCGAGGTAGGGCCTGTAATTGTGCCCAATTTGACTGTGAGGACAAAGACCTTGGAGCTGCAGACTAATATGCTCTTCCAATTCCTTGCTAGACACGGTGGGAGCTGTAGACTATTTTCGGTCTCCTCGCAGTCAATGGCTATTATTCAATCAAGATTATGTTCTATGTGAACAAAATATATCGTGTATTTGTGTTTCGTATGCATTCGTGTAAACAAAACATGATTTCTAATTTCACAACCAAAAGAAAGAGAAAAAACAGAATTTCTTATTTGGAATCTGTATTTTGGTGAGGACGGAGCATTCACGTCGAACTCACGGCAAGCAGATTACGTTTAAACTCTTTCATGAGATATAACAATGCTCAAATGTTTGTATACAACTTTGGGATGACTGATGAAATTTAACAGATAATTGTGGATGTCTACGTAAAAAATCACACTCCAGCAGCAATTGGCAAAGGAAGGAAAGGGTACGGTGAGTCGATATTATATTATATATTTTACCCTTATCTTAGTATTAATTTATTGGTTATTTTGTGTGAACTTTGATACTTTGTTATATATTCTTAATGTAGGACATTCGACTTCCTCTGGAGCAAAAAGTAGTCAAACGGATGAATTTTGGAGTGATTCTAATTGGAGGGTGTTCGTGAGTCTGTTGACTTGTTCCTATCAAAGTTTCATAATTTTCTACGAAGCGGTTTATTTATGGAAAAGAAATAAATGAGCAGCGTGCAGTGCTGTCAAACTGACGTTTTGGGTTTTTTTGGGCATTTTGGCGTCTAAGATGATGTCTTTTGGGTTTGAGGCCTTCTGTAATTATGTTCGGGACATCTCAAGCTTTAATTTTAGTTGTTTCAGACCTGTTTTGGAGCCCTGAAGATCCATAAACGTGGCTGTTTTCAGACTATGCAAATTTTGGGCGAATTTTACTAGTCAATTTAGGATTATGTTTCCTAATTTATTTTAATTTATTTGGTTTCCTAGTTTTATTCTAAGACCTTTTCTAGGTAGGGTTTTATTTTCTAGTATTATAAATAAGGCTTTTTAGCCATTAGGGTTTTTTAGAGAAAAAAAGGGAGAAAGAAGAGAACGCACGCACTACTTTAGAGGGTTTTTTAAGTTTATTTTCTAGGTATTTATAATCCTTTTTCTATTTCAATAAAATTTCTTTTGTTAACTTAAAAGTTTTCAAGCCCTTTTCATTAATTTTCCTTTTGTTTTATGGTTGTTCGTAGCTAATTTCCGTTTGCTAGGGCGAGGCCACAAGCCTTAGCAAGAATATGTAGTTTCTTTTCAATTTGCGTATGATATTATGTATGTAGATTTTGAATTATTAATCACCGGTTTATACTGTCTAATTGTCTTAATGTTTAGCTACCATTAGGATCTTTAGAAAAGTAATTTGATGCAATTTTGGTCGGAAGGTTCCTTGAAATTGGCGCTAGCTTCTTGTGGTTAATTAATTGTAATTTCACTTAAGATGAACACCACGTCTTAAGGGTTGCATAGTTTTTCAAAGGGTTTTCATAAAACTTAATGAGTCTCTCATGTTCAAATTTGATCCGAACGTCCGGACAGGTTACATGTTAGATATACGTTCTATGCTGGAGGTTCCAAGTAGAATATAAATTAGGAAAACCTAACCTTCAAAATATGTATTTGTAATTCATAAGTAATTGGAAGAACTGCATAGGATTGTTAAGATGATGGTGGAACCCTAGGCTTTTACAATTTAATTTTCAAAAAAAACCGCTTTCTTTTAGTTTATTTTATTTTATCACTTTATTTAATTATTTTCTATTAAATTCGTTTCTATTATTTGAAATCAAAAATCAACTTTTTCTCAAACTTTGTTTTAAGTAAATAATTAAGATTTGATTTGATACAAATTATTCATTCAATCCCTGTGAAGAACGACCTTGATAAAATTCATTCAATCCTTGTAATGTTGCAAGTATTTAAAGTGTTTTTATCCTTACTTTTGCAGGTGGTAAAATCTCTATCAAGAATTTGGTGCCGTTGCCGGGGATTGTTTTAAATAATTTGTGTATATCAACTCTTAGTTAATTATTATTGTATATATCTTTTTATTTAATTGCTGATTTTGTTTTTGGAGGTTACAATTTGTTTTTATTTTATTTTTAGCATTGCAACAATGGAATTTGCAATTCCCCCCTGAATTCAATCTAACACCCGGTGGACCACCTCTTTGGGTTTCATTAGCAAAAACGGGTTATTATGGATTTAAAGCTACAATTTGCGCTCTTTTCAATTCAAATACTCATGATATTTTGCAATGTCCTGAGAGAGAATATTTTCCAGCATATGTTCAGACGCATATTAATATGAGGAACGACTCAAAAAGGCATTGGAACAATCCCTGTTCAGAATCCTACAATCCAAGGTTGAAAGAGCATCTTGAGCAGTTTAATGTGCCACAAGAGCTTCCGGTAGAGGACAAGCTCTCTAAATTGTTAGAATCAACTGAATTGTACATAGAAATAACCAATCAAGGATTTCAAATTCAAGCAATAAACTGTGGGAGAAGCTATGATGATCAAGAGGTTGGTGTAGGAACCGAGGAGTCGTCTGCCTGTTATTCACGCCCAAAGGAGAAAACAACTGACCCAGTTTTGTGTGCCACCAACACCTTTTCCAAAAAGGCTGCAATAAGACATCAGTGTTAATGTGTTGGGGGAGGTTCACACAAATGCAGCATTAAGCATGTCACATGGTCAACTTTTCATCCAGCTAAACGATTTGGATATAGGGCAAATGGTTGTTGATGGGAAAATTTTAGTTGCTATATTGAACAGTGCACCAACACAGCCAATCATACTTGACGGTATTCAGTGAAGCTCATACAAGCAGACTATGATCCACAAGGAAACAAAGAAAAAGCTTAATGCCAACCTAATTCTTCGTCAAGAAATTCGGCCAATGCAGAAATTGTGGATGTTAAATACAAGGTTTAAGTCAGTTCAACGAAGACGTAAACCTTGCTGGAGGGGACCCTATTTTATTACAACATTTCATTCACATAGAAAGGCTAATATGAAGGATTCAACCACTTCCCTGAAACACATAATTGACAAACATCATTTCATTCCGTACCTACTGTCGCTGTATGATGCTATCAGGGAGTGGTTGACTCTTAGAGAACAAGTGACGTGATCATCAATTCCTTCATCTACGTCTAGCTATAGACGTTAACTAAAGCGCTTATTGGGAGGCAACCCAATTTTTCTAAACTCTTTTCTTTTTATTTTCATTCATTTTATTTTCTTCCTTTTAGTCTTTATCACAAATCTAAAAATAAAAAAACAATTTGAAAAACACAAAAACATTAATTGTTTTTAGTTAATCAGTATTTTATTTTGGGTTTTATTCTAATTAGATTTTTAATGTGTGTTTTTGCAAGTTGCATTCGGATTAGATTGGCCCTAAATTCCACACAGCACGAAAAATTCAACTGAGTCATGCATTCAGCAGCATTCATGCATCCACATTCATCAGACCTCAACGGATGAAAATCAGTTTTGAAATACTCACAGAGGGGGTTTACTGTGCTACTCTTTGCGCTGTTTGGAAACTTTCGCTCACTCTCTCTCACTTACAAATTCCATTACATACAAGTTTGGGGGTGGGATCCAAGCAACACAGAAGGGAGCACAGTTGTGCGAGCAAATCAAGGATCCAGTAGGACAGAGACCACATTGGAAGCAGGGAAACTGATTCAACTCCTAGCACTAATCTGGGATGCCTGCACCAAAAACTGAGTCACGGAGGTGCAGCGCACAGACTTTCACAATAGATCTATATCGAAAAATAGTTTTCTGGGTTGAGGATTTATACCTGTATTTTTGAGGTCTGTGGACATCGAGGTTGCCGCTGCTCATTTTTTTTTGCGGATCGCATGTTTGACGTTGCAACCGTTCCTTGTCGTGTTCGCCATCGTCTCTGATCGTCGTCTGCAACACAAGCTCACAGACATGCAAATATATTAGACTCGGATTTAACTATTGCATTTGGGCTGGAAATAAAAAATTAATGAGCAGAGAAGAGATGGATGCGTTTTACCTTTGTGCGTCGACAAACCGTGATGGCTGAAATAGGTGAGCTGGGCTCAGTTCTGAGGTTTTTGTTGACTGGGCTCAGGGTTGCAGAAATGGTGGATGAGTGAGGCGCGGCTGAGGGTGTTCGTTTGTGTTATGGATGAGAGAAGCGAGATAAATGCAAGGAAGGTAGAGAGATGAGTCTTAAGTGGAGTGGCGCTCGGCTCGAGGCTAGAGAGAAGATGAGATGAGAGAGATCTTTCCAACGGCAGCTTGTTGGAAATGAGACAAGGGAGCTCATAACCAAGGTTTAAATAGTGAATTGCTAGGTTTCTTGTCACGTGAAGGCTTGCACGTGTGAAGCTTAGCGCCTCTGTTGCTTCTTGGTCATGAGTTCGATCCCAGCGCCTGGCAAATTTGTGCTTTATGTTTCTGTTTTGTTTCCAGCGCCTTTCCCATGGCTTCAGGTCTCCAGTTCGAATCCAGGTGATTCCTTTCCTTTTTCTTCTTTTCTTTCTGTTTTATTATTTGTTTATTTTAATTTATTTGTTTTGTTTATGCTTTCCCTTTCTTCTAGTTTATTTATTTTGGGCTTTCGTTTTGTCTTTTTCTGTTTTTCTTTTTGTTATTCAGTTTGTATTTGTTTTCCACACCTCGAGGATAATGTGTGACTTAAGTTTGGGGGTGGGAAATAGAATTTTTAGACTTTTAATTTTTGATGCAAATAAAATTTTCGTTCTTTTGAAGTTAATATCCATATAATATTTTAAACGTTAGAACAAATGGACATGGTGAAGATTAATCACACAATAGAGTTTTTTCTATTTATCGTTGCTTAGACACTAATTCATGAGTTATACTTTGAAATTTGCACATCACATCAACAGGGTTTGTGGTGAGTGAGATTGAAACCTTTACTTTTAGTCTAAGTGTATTTTAATTTTTGTTCATAGTAAAATAAAGTGTAGTATGTGTTACAAATAAAGTAATAATTGTCTCACCTAAGGCTTTGCCTAGTAACCGGGCCAGTCTTGCCTAATCAACAGTGACTCTCGCTTCAAACGGTAGAGTTTTGGCATGGGGCAGGGTGGTTAGTTGGTTTCATAGCCTTTTCAGCTCGAGTTAATAAGTCCTTAGGGGTGTTCTACACCTAGTGCCCTAAAGCCCTAGTGGTTTGGGAGTCATTGACCTAAAGCTCGCTACATGGGTTGGATAGAAAGCTTAAGGGAACTGGCATTGCATGACCACTACTGTTACTAAAATATATATATATATATATGGAAAAAAGAGAAAATTTTAAAATCGGGAAAAAAAAATAGTTATGTTTGAAGTTAGTATGTGTGAAATAAAAGGACGAGAGGTAAGGGTTTTAGTCGAGTCTCCTCAACTATGTTGGTTCACTTTACACCAAAGGAAGTTCATGAATTCTTTTCTAATTGATTCTAAATGGCTTAGATCTGTGGTGGGATTAGTTGGAACTGTTGGAAAGATGTTCTGATTCTTAACGTGTTCTATGGATTGCAACTTGAAGATGAAAATTTTGTCTTTGTTGAGTTTTAATAAAGTTTCTAGTTTGTTAGTTTTTATTTTTGTTTTCTAGTTTTGTTTTGCTTGAGGACAAGCAAAAAGCTAAGTTTGGGGGTATTTGATGAGTCGATGTCATACTATATATTTTACCCTTATCTTAGTATTAATTTATTGGTTATTTTGTGCTTTGATACTTTGTTATATATTCTTAATGTAGGACATTCGACTTCCTCTTGAGTCAAACGGATGAATTTTGGAGTGATTCCAATTGAAGGGTGTTCGTGACTCTGTTGACTTGTTCGTAGCAAAGTTTCATAATTTTCTACAAAGCGATTTATTTATGGCGATGAAATAAAGGAGCAGCGTGCAGTGCTGTCAAACTAACGTTTTGGGCTTCTTTGAGCTTTTTGGCGTCCAAGATGATGTCTTTTGGGTTCGAGGCCTTCTGCAATTATGTTCAAGACATCTCAAGCTTTAATTCTAGCTGTTTCGGGCCTGTTTTGGAGCCCTGAAGATCCAGAAACGTGGCTGTTTTGAGACTATGCAGATTTTGGGCGAATTTTAGTAGTTAATTTAGAATTATGTTTCCTAATTTATTTTAATTTATTTGGTTTCCTAGTTTTATTCTAAGACCTTTTCTAGGTAGGGTTTTATTTTCTAGTAGTATAAATAAGGCTTTTTAGCCATTAGGGTTTTTTAGAGAAAAATAGAAGAAAGAAGAGAATGCACGCACTAGTCTAGAGGGTTTTTGAAGTTATTTTCTAAGTGTTTTCTATTCTTTTTCTATTTCAATAAAATTCCTTTTGTTTTATGGTTGTACGTAGCTAATTTCCGTTTGCTAGGGCGAGGCCACGAGCCTTAGCAAGAATATGTAGTTTCTTTTCAATTTGATTATGATATTATGCATGTAGATTTTGAATTATTAATCACCGGTTTATACTGTCTAATTGTCTTAATGTTTAGCTACCATTAGGATCTTTAAAAAAGTAATTTGATGCAATTTTGGTCGGAAGGTTCCCTGAAATTGGCGCTGGCTTCTTGTGGTTAATAATTGTAATTTCACTAAAGATGAACACCACGTCTTAAGGGTTACATGGTTTTTCAAAAGGTTTTCATAAAACTTAATGAGTCTCTCATGTTCATATTTGATCCAAACGTCTGGACGGGTTGCATGTTAAATATACGTTCTATGTTGGAGGTTCCAAGTAGAATATAAATTAGGAAAACCTAACCTTCACAATATGAATGTGTAATTCATAAGTAATTGGAAGAACTACATAGGATTGTTAAGGTGACGATGGAACCCTAAGATTTTACAATTTAATTTTCAAACAAACCGCTTTCTTTTAATTTATTTTATTTTATCACCTTATTTAATTATTTTCTATTAAATTCGTTTCTATTATTTGAAATCAAAAATCAACTTTTTCTCAAACTTTGTTTTAAGTAAATAATTAAGATTTGATTTGATACAAATTATTCATTCAATCCTTGTGGAGAACGACATTGCTACAGCTGCTATACTATGATAACCTTGTACTCTTGCAAGTATTTAAAGTGTTTTTATCCCTACTTTTGCAGGTGGTAAAATCCTTATCAGGTGCCATGCTAGGGTATGAGCTAAATGGTGGGCCCTGTAGGTATAGAAAATAAGTATGAGTCCAAATAAACAAACACCTTGGATGCGAGAACAAGGAGCCATTGACAGATGTGGATTGAAGGGAAAACTTTAAGCGTTTTAGATTAAGTTTGGCAGAAAACTTTAAAATACAGCTGACTCATAGAAGTACTTTATGAAAACTCGGTGCTTATTCAAGAAGCACTTCCAAGTAATTATAAAAGCAATTGAATTTTAATTAAAAAAGGTGAACTTGTTTCTAATGAAAGTACTTTTAGTAAAAGTCCTTGTAAGTAAAAGTGTTTCTTACAAAAACAATCCTAAAAGGAAAAACTTATAAGTAACTGGGACACTGCTTCCAACATCCCTAGCGAATATACAATGCAATATGAAAAGATGTTTACATGTAACACTGTCTTGTTGATAACAAAAGTAACCATTGTGTCGCAACAGTATCGTACTAAAAGGTGCATTTGGAACTTGTTAAAGTCCAAAATGCTTCTAAGTTCTACTTTTCCTGTACTTTTCTTTTGGGTCATTTGAACACGTAAATCTTAGTTAAGTCTTCATCAAGCAATCAATCACTCCTTGATTCCAGAGAGGTAGGGCCTGTACTTATGCCCAATTGAACTGTGAGGACAAAGACCTGGGAGCTGCAGACTAATTTGCTCTTCCAATTCCTTGCTAGACACGGTGGCAGCTGTGGACTATTTTCGGTCTCCTCGCAATCACTGGCTATAATTCAGTTAAGATTATGTTGTATGTGAGAAGATATATCGTGGATTTGTGTTTCGTATGCATTCCTGTAAATGAAACTTGATTTCTAATTTCACAGCTAAAAGAGAAAGAGAAAATAGAGTTTCTTATTTGCCATCTGAATTTTGGTGAGGATGGAGCATGCACGTACTACTGGAGGTAGGCTGAGTTTGGTTAAACTCTTTCATGGCTTGATTCTTTTATGCATGAGCACGCGTATGAGATCTGCAACACTCTCCAGCACTAGTCTTCGAAATGGAAATGATCGCATGGCGCTACTCAACTTCAAGAAAAGCATCACTCAAGATCCCCTCCTTGTCATGAGCTCATGGAATGAATCCGTCCATTTCTGCGGTTGGGTAGGCGTTACATGCAACCATTACACCAAAAGAGTCTTCATGTTGAACCTGCAAGATCAGAAATTGACAGGCTCTTTACCTCATTCTATAGGAAATCTTTCCTATCTTACTAGAATCAACCTAGTAAGCAACAGCTTTCGTGGTGAAATTCCCGAAGAAATTGGTCGTCTGCAAAGCCTGCACTTTCTCAACTTGTCTCACAATTCCTTCAGCGGGAAAATTCCAACCAATTTATCCCAATGTACACAACTAAAGACAATTGAGTTTGGTTACAATGAGCTTATTGGGTCAATTCCAAACCAACTTAGTTCCTTGTTGAAATTAAATCATATGGGGTTTTATACTAACAATCTTACTGGAACCATCCCGATTTGGATAGGAAACTTGTCTTCTCTGCATCACTTTGAACTTAACTATAACAACTTGCGAGGAAGCATACCCAATGAGCTCGGGCAGCTAACAAAATTGCGAAGATTCGCACTTCAAGGAAACAATCTCTCTGGTATAATCCCTGCTTCAATCTATAATATTTCTTCCATATCATTGTTTGGTGTTGGTGAAAACCAACTACATGGAGAGCTACCACCAAATGTCGGCATTACTCTTCGTAATCTCAAAAAATTTGTCGGTGGCAAAAACAAATTCACAAGAAATATTCCTGCATCATTGTCAAATGCTTCTAGACTACAACGTTTTGATGTTGCTAAAAATGGTCTTACAGGAACACTCCCTGCTCTTGGATCCTTACAAAGCATAGTTTGGCTAAACCTTTATAGCAATAGACTGAGAAGTAGGAAAGCTGGCGATCTTAATTTTCTCAAATTCTTGGCTAATTGTACTAGTATTGAGTTGTTGATTCTTTCCGACAATCAATTTGGAGGAGAATTGTCTGTGTCCATTTCCAACCTTTCTACCACACTAAGAAATCTTTATCTGGGGTCAAATTTGATACATGGAAGCATCCCTTTGGGTATTGGAAATCTTGTAAACTTGGTCTTTATGGGAATGGAGGTTAACTATTTCAGTGGTAGTCTCCCTGAAGAAATTGGGAGGCTTCAGAAGTTGGAAAAATTATTTTTGGGCGGCAATAATCTTTATGGGCCAATCCCGTCGTCCCTAGGTAACTTGACTTCATTATTAGGACTCTATCTAGCCAATCATAGATTTGCAGGGAATATACCACCAAGTATGGGAGACTGCCAACATCTACTAGAGCTTGACCTTTCTGGTAACAATCTAACAGGCACCATACCTAAAGAAGTTTTTGGGCTTTCATCCCTTTCAATTGCATTAAGAATGTATGACAATTATTTAACTGGTTCACGGCCGTTAGAAGTTGGCCTTTTGCTAAATCTAGTAGAGCTAGATTTATCAGGAAACAATTTATCAGCTGAAATTCCCAATACCCTCGGCAATTGTATTATGTTGGTGCACTTGTATTTGGAAGGTAATCAATTTCAAGGAATAATTCATCAATCTCTTAAAAGTTTAAGAAGCCTGGAAGATATGGATCTTTTGCGCAATAACTTATCCGGGCAGATTCCTGAATTTCTAAGCAAGTTTAGATTTCTTAGGCATCTCAACCTTTCATATAACCATTTTGAAGGCAAAATGCCTGAAGAAGGAATCTTTTCAAATGCAACTAGCCTCTCAATTTTTTGAAATCCTAAGCTCTGTGGTGGCAACTCGAAATTACATTTACCTGCATGCCCCAACATAAAGCCTCATTCATCTCGAGGACTACTTGCCCGAAATGTAGTCATCCATGTAGCTTGTGCACTTGCCTTCATAATTGCTATGTCTTGCTTCATTGTTGCATGCTCTATGCTTAAAAAGCGAAGAGGTATACCTGCAGCTTCACGTTCCTATAAGGATTGGAAACCAGGTGTTTCTTACTCAGAACTTGTTGAATCAACTAACGGGTTCTCTAGAGAAAATCTGATTGGTTCAGGAAGTTTTGGTTCAGTTTACAAAGGAGTAGTCCCCAGCTATGGAACTCTTGTTGCAGTGAAGGTATTAAACCTTCAACAACAAGGAGCATCCAAGAGTTTTATGGATGAATGCAAAGCTTTGAGAAGCATAAGGCACCGTAATCTTCTCAAGATCATAACTGCATGCTCAAGCATTGACAATCAAGGTCAAGATTTCAAAAGTCTAGTTTTTGAGTACATGGTGAATGGAAGTCTAGATGTTTGGCTGCATCCCAGAAATGATAAGCAATCTCAAAGCAAGAGACTGAGCCTTATCCAAAGACTCAATATTGCAATTAACGTTGCTTCTGCATTGGATTATATCCACCACCGTTGCGGAACTTCAATTGTTCATTGTGATATAAAGCCAAGTAATGTTCTTCTTGACGAAGATATGGTGGCTTACGTTGGTGACTTTGGTTTAGCAAGGTTCCTATTGGAGGCGTTTGATGATCCCTCTCAAAGTTAAACCCTGTTAACCGGGTTAAAGGGTTCGATAGGCTACATTCATCCAGGTATGAGTTTCTATCACTTCTAGTGTTTTCTCTTCCTAATAACGTATCACTAGGCCAAATTAAGTCCTAATGTCTCTATTGAATGGCAGAGTATGGCATGGGAGGCCAAGTTTCCATCTTTGGAGATATTTACAGCTTTGGAATATTGTTGCTAGAAATATTCATAGGAAGAAAACCTACAGATGACATCTTCAAAGATCGTCCAAGCATTCACCAGTTCGTGACCATGGCAATGCCTGACCATGCCGTGGACATAGTTGACCCTTCATTGCTAGTTGAATGTGAAGATGCACATGGTGATCGAATCCCAGTTCAGGCAAGAAGGTTGGAGGAATGCTCAGTTTCAGTGATGCAAATTGGACTCTCACGCTCTGCGATATCACCGTCAGAGCAGATGCTTATGGATGTTGTTGTCAACAAATTGAAGAAAATTAGAGAATCATATCTCAATTTAAGAGGTAGAGGCTAGAAATATAAATGTGAGTCCCGTTCTCCTAGACACCGTGGTGCAAGAAAATAGTGGTCAACCACCTTTCGATCTTAATCCAATGGTAGAGGACTTAAGATCGAATGTTGGGTGACCACAATTTTCTTTGACCACGAGGTCTAGGATAACGAGACTGATAAATGTGAGGTTAAGTTTGTTGCATTCTTGTGTCTGTGTGCAAGAAATCATTTGAATAAGGATACTATATGTATCAAATTTGTGTGACATCATGTAAGGTTGAACTCAGCGTTTTATACAGTAGAATAAGGAAAGAATGTTTCATTTGCTTTCTAGCTTAATTGGTATTATTAGTCCCATCATGTCATTTGAATGTCTCATAGGTAACACAAAAATCTCTACTGTTACTTGTCCATTGACCCTCAATCAGTCATGTGGTGTTACTAATCAGCATGTTATAATATAGTTAGATGAAAAAAATGTTTTATTATTCACGAACTGAAGATAGTGTTAATGACAAACGCATAAGTTAAAACACGAATGAATTGGTAACACCAGAAAACTTTCTCCCTATTATGGCTGTGATCCCAAAATTGTATGATACTGTTAAAAGGTTTCCCTTTTAGATGTTTGAGTCAAAATCTTAAAGTAGCCCATCATTTCAAAGATTTATTGGTAACATAGGACCTGACCGCAAATATTCTTCTACCCATTGTAATTATAAAACGAAGGTTAAAAGAGAGTATTGTCAATAGCAGAGAATTATCAGGACTTGAGATTAAAAGCAAGAATGGAATACCCACTGCCACAAAAGGAATGAACATTTCTGTTTCTTAATTGATTCCAGTAAACAAAACACGGTCTCAAAAAATATAGAATCTTAATTCTCATTTTATAAGCAATTCTACGGACAAACAGAACCAACAAACTAGGATTACTGGAGAACGCGCATCAAAATCTGACCATTCTGGCAAAAGCCTTTGTTCTTCGCAAGGAATGCATTCATTGCCTCAGTTTGAGAAGCAAAGCAAAGTGTCGCAAACTTAGAGGTTCTGGGAAACACCTGCAACATGGTTTCAAATGAACAAAATAAAAATCTAGTACAGTAAAAGCATTTTACAAATGATATATACACATATATATGTGTATCATTCACAATCCGTTCAGCATACCTGAAAATTATCTGGAGGGAAGATGAATTGTATTCACAACAACAACAACAACAACAACAAAGCCTTTTCCCACTAAGTGTCGGCTATATGAATCCTAGAATGCCATTGCGCTCGGTGTGTCATGTCTTCCGTTGGATCCAAGTACTCTAAGTCTTTTCATAGAGTCTCTTCCAAAGTCTTCCTAGGTCTTCCTCTACCCTTTTGGCCCTGGACCTCTGTCCCATAGTCGTATCTTCTAACCGAAGCATCAGTAGGCCTTCGTTGCACATATCCAAACCACCGTAACCAATTTTCTCTCATTTTTCCTTCAATTTCGGCTACTCCTACTTTACCTCGGATATCCTCATTCCTAATCCTATCATTTCTTGTATGCCCACACATCCAACGAAGCATCCTCATCTCCGCTACACCCATTTTATGTACGTGTTGATGCTTCACCGCCCAACATTCCATGCCATACAACATCGCCTGCCTTATTGCCATCCTATAAAATTTTCCCTTGAGCTTCCGTGGCATACGACGGTCACATAACACGCCAGATGCACTCTTCCAGTTCATCCATCCAACTTGTATTCTATGGTTGAGGTCTCCATTTAATTCTCCGTTCTTTTGCAAGATAGATCCTAGGTAGCTAAAGCGGTCGCTCTTTCGTACTTCCTGGTCTCCAATCCTCACCCCTAACTCATTTAGGCCTCCATTTGCACTCAACTTGCACTCCATATATTCTATCTTTAACCGACTTAGGCGAAGACCTTTAGATTCCAGCACTTCTCTCCAAAGGTTAAGCTTCGCATTTATCCCTTCCTGAGTTTCATCTATCAACACTATATCGTTTTCGAAAAGCATACACCAAGGAATATCATCTTGAATATGTCCCGTTAACTCATCCATTACCAATGCAAAAAGGTAAGGACTTAAAGATGAGCCTTGATGTAACCCTACAGTTATGGGGAAGCTTTCGGTTTGTCCTTCATGAGTTTTTACGGCGGTCTTTGCTCCATCATACATATCCTTTATAGCTTGGATATATGCTACTCGTACTCCTTTCTTCTCTAAAACCCTCCAAAGAATGTCTCTTGGGACCCTATCATACGCTTTTTCCAAATCTATAAAGACCATGTGTAAATCTTTTTTCATATCTCTATATCTTTCCATCAATCTTCATAAGAGATAGATTGCCTCCATGGTTGAGCGCCCTGGCATGAACCCGAATTGGTTGTTCGAGACCCGTGTCTCTTGCCTCAGTTTATGCTCAATGACTCTCTCCCAGAGCTTCATTGTATGACTCATTAGCTTAATACCCCTATAGTTCATGCAATTTTATACGTAGCCCTTATTCTTGTAGATAGGCACCAAAGTGTTATTTCGCCACTCATTTGGCACATTCTTCGTTTTCAAAATCCTATTGAAAAGGTCTGTGAGCCATGCTATACCCGTACAAAAATCGCCCTACATCTTCTGGAGCCGCAATTTGAGGGATTCCTTGCAATAAAACCCGATAATAGAAATTAAGTCCATTTCATGTGATAGCAAATTAATTTTAGGCTAAAGTGTCTTGGATTACATTCAAAGAATTATGGCGTACACTTGACATAGGGGAAATAATAACTCCAAAATAAGAAGAATCGGTCTACAAATGAACATATGGAGCCTATTTCTTTTCGATCAATAGACTCAATACATATGTCAGCCTCAGTTATCGACTTTTGTGTGAAGGCTCATACAAACATACTAAATACATAGGTTGGACATAATAGTTCCAGCGATTCTGCTTTCACGAAGAAGCAGCTGTATCCAGGTAATATTTACATGTTATCCAGATTAAAAACCCTACTTAAACGGAAGAATTTGAATTCATTAGGTTCAGCCTTGAAAGCCAAATATATGGCAGTCTCAGGATGAATATATTATCAATGTTTTAAGGCATCAATCCTGTCTTACTACTTAGTCCATTCCACAAAGCAAGCAATTTTGTTGCATGAAGAGTCATTCCGAACACGACCAACTTGATCCAACATTTCATTAAAAACAATAATAAGCATGCAAAAGAAAACCTTGACTTACAGTTTTTCCATCATGGGAAGTAAGATTGTCCCACAGCGATCGGTTAGCCTGTCATTCACAAACCCAGAATCAGCACACTAGGACACAAAATAGGCGCACAACAATCATATCCTATCAAAGCATCCATGGCAGCATTACCCTCTCCAATTTATACAGGCGGCCCTTCCTGGAAATCACCCTAGTTGCATTATCAAAAGCTTTCCATGACAGGAACTGCACTACCTTAACAACCAAAAGGCACACCCAAATCATCAACCACACATTTTTGGAGCATCTAAACAAATTTATCTATTGTGTTGCATAACAAATTATCAATCTACTGGAAAACAAACAAAATAGAGAATATGCAATTTACATTCCCAATGTCCCATCGGTGTGAAGGCTCGATTGTAATCAACTTTAACATCCTCCGGCCTCAAATTACAGCCTTCCAGCATATTCACGATATCGGTCTTCAGCGTATTCCTCGAGATTCCGAGCAGCTTCCCATACGCCAAACCTCAAAATATCATATATACACATTACCACATTCACCATTCAGCGACGTTGGACGTGATTGCAGCACGAAGAAGACCGAGCTTCCACATTTTTGTTCTATGGTGGTTGTCGTTTTGAAAAAGAGGAATTTGAGAAGTGCCCGTAATTGTAGCGAAATTATAAATTTTGCCCCTGGTAAGCGAATAGTGGGCTGTTGCTTTTCTTTCATTATACTAGTATTTGCCTACACACTTTGTGTTTATGAACACATTTTTTTAGAAAATAAAAAGGGGAGAGAGAGAGAGAGAGAGAGAGAATGTGGGGGGAGTGGGAGGTTTTTATTTTATTTTTTTTTTTTTTAAATTTTAAACATTAGAGATATTTTAACATTACCTGTATGTGAGACTTCAATAAAAAATAGTAAAATTTGGACCTATAAAATTACATTATTGCCCTTTTTTTGTGTGATAGAAGACTAAGTTGTCTTTTTACTCTCTTTTAGTTGACAAAGAGGGTTTCATTAATTAATAAAGATTAGACCATCTCCAATCGAATGGCCTAGAGGGCCGAAAATAGCCTGAAAACTATCTTCAACCGAGGGCCAGGCCAAAGGGCTCGTGGGCCCCACTGGACAAAAAAGGGTCAAAGGGCCAACCGGCCTACCCAAACCAGCCAGCCAGCCGGCCCAGGGCCAGGCCAAAATTTGAATTCCAATGGTAACTAGCTGACGTCAGCTAGCCGTTATTTTTTACATTTTTTTTTACAAATTTTTTTTAAAAAAATAAAAATTCCTATAACTTCCTAAGTCATTAAATAACATTAAGTATTATAAAACAACATTAAACAATATTAAACAACATTAAATAACATTAAACAACATAAAAATTATACAACATAAAAAAAAAACATTTATCAACATGAACGAGCCCTATGGCCCTTTGTTGTAGTTTTAAAATTTAATTTGTTATTTTTAAATTTAAATTGTAGTTTTTAAATTTAAGTTGTTGTAGTTTTTAAATTTAAATAATAAATTATGTTTGGCCCTATGGCCCTTTGGGCCTCAGTTGGAGATGGTTTTTTGTGACAGGGCTAAAACGAGCTCTATGACCCTTTGGCCCTCGGTTGGAGATGGTAAGAAATATGGCTATGCACTGTTCATTAAAATATTAATTTGTTGGAGGTCCAGAGGGTTAAAACGAGCAATCTGGTCCTCCTTTGGTTGGATATGGCCTTAGGCTTGAGGAAAGCCTAGGTTTGAGATGTCTTAAGCTCAACCCAAAAGAATGAATAGTCTTTTATGAGAAGGCCCAAGTGAAGCTAAACAAGTATACAATGTACAGAAATTCTATCATGCGGACTCTAATGGTGCACGTAATAAATAAATAAATTTGTATGTTCGTCATAGTAACAATAGGCATCGAGGGTACTATTTTTCTTTTTACCCAAGTGTTGCGGGGAAGATTAAATACATTATAAAACACCAAGTGCAAAAGTGAATGTTCTTAACTATTTGAATTACAAGTCCATTACAACTCTATAATATTACTTGAATTGTTCGGGTTGAAGAGACATAAATACTTGAACTTATATGCTTCTGTTCTTCACAACTTCAGTCAAGTGCAATATATATGCAAGTTCTGATGAAATCTCTCTTGGAATCCATTCAAACAGCAATATAGAATAAAACCACCAACAAATTATATTCGATTCTGGATTTCTCCTTTTTGTGTGAATTCTCTCGATATTAGTGATATATCAAATTGAAATAAAGAATGCGTCAATATTATATAAATATTGAACAAGACTTCTCACGACATTCAAACCTAATACTACTAAATTGTACATTTTAATAGAAAAATATACAATCACGTCCAAGTATAATACAATTATAGTGTAATATAGCGCTTATAATGATACTAAATGCCACTAAGGCCTCGTTTATCACGTTGTATATGACAATTGGATAATACTAATAATACGAAATCGGTGTTTGATAAATTTTGTATTAATAAGCACCGATTATTTAATCTGGCCCCACCATTTTAATAACCCTCCCACCCGCTTAATTATCCACTCCAAAATCTTGGTACTATTAGTAGGACTTGGCCAAAGAAAAATCACGCCCACTTTTCTCCAACCTATCCCGCCATCTGCTCTTAGGCATCGCGACCTCCGATGAACACTAAGTAGATACGAAAGGAGATCCAGAGATATATCAGATCGAACGATCCACACCAAGCTGATGCGAACACAGTACCAAAGGTAGCAGATCGAACCCAGGGCACCGTGACCTCCGTTCCTGGGCATTGCGACCTCCGTTTCTGTTCTAACGTCTATGGCGGCGGTTCGAATATCTGGGTTTGTGGCTTAATTGCTCATTGATTTTGTTGATGTGAGGGAATTAAATTCAAAATTGGGAGAGATTTCATGTGAGTGAGGTGTAATGGCTGCTGGGTTTTCAAAGACTGTATTTCTGATGTGGATTAAGGTCTCAATGGATTAGAGACCACAATGGGATATGAGGAAGCCAACGGTGGTGGTGCCACCAATTGGGTTTCTTTTGCATTTGACAACTTTGTTATGCATCTGCAACTTGATGGTAGATGACAGCTTTGTTTTTTTTTATCCTTAGTCTTTTTATATTTCTTTAATCATCAATTTTTGCTTAAAAAAATAAAAGTTCGAAGTTCTCCGGTACATTATAAATAGTATAAATAATATAACTATTAATCCGATACTGCACTAAACACTCGAATTTAGTCAGTATTATTCGATGACTAATTATTCTATCCGACAGAAATAGTCAGTACAATTTGAACTACCAAACGAAGCCTAACAATCACTAGACTGGACAGGATAACTTATCAGTCCAGCTCCGTGTTTGTCCGATGCTTGGATTAAGATTAATGAGACTAAGAACATCTCCAACCCTTGCACTAAAATATTTTAGCCCATAAAATTTAGGTTTTAACCCAAAAACAGTTTTTTTGCTTCAACCTTTCTTGATTAAAATTTTAGCCCCAGATCATTAAAGAATGAATTTAGTCTAATTTTTTTTCTTAAAGTAACTTTTTTAAAAGAAAAAATTATGTAGACTATCCTAATTTAATTTTATGAACATTTTAACCTAAAAATATTTATATTCCGACAAATATTGAAAAATCACTATTGCGAAAATTAGATAACCGAAATTAGGCTCATTAAGTCTCAAATTTTTGTGCTCGCAAGTATACGAATCAAATGACAGTATAGCATATAAGAACGGATATTGTCCCACAGAGATCAAATTGATTCTAAAAATCTTACTAACTAAATTGAAACAAATTGTAATTGAGAAGCATGGAAAAGAGAGAAAATTTGAATTAAACTAAAAATGAAATATGACTTTAAAATAAAATGGATGAAATAATAAAATTATAAATATAAGAAAAATTACACCTAGGGCATCCGAATTCACCGTAACAAATCCTACTTAATTCCAACAGTTAATTATTAACGAATAAACATCCATCTTGACGATCTAGTTCCTCTAATTCATACGGTATCCATGACATCTAGATTACTATGTATACTCATATGTGCTAACAATCTATGGCATCTAGTTTACTAAACACACAAGAGTTCATTAACGATTTGGGAACTACTTAAGAGACCACATGAAACCTAGTGTATGGCATCTACATCAAGGAATTCATGGTACCATTTGCAAGACGCTAAAACCGAATTAACAACATGACATCTGTGTTAACTCGCATCAAATACACTCAACTCAAACCAAAGTGGTGGCCAATCACCAAGATTAAAATCAAGCTCATAAGCACAGCAAAATGATACTCAAATTGAATGAAAATTCATAAATAATTAAACTGAGAAATTAAGAATTCATAGTTAGGCTACATCGTTGCCCTAACAAAGAAGAAACAAACTAGAAAACTCTCCCCTTTTCCCTTCCCTTCCTTGCCGCAGCCCTCCCCCCCCTCCTCTCTTTTGGAATATGATGTTATTTGGTGCTTTCTCCCCACTCTCTAAAAACAAAGGAGAATGAATCTGATGTTATTTGGTGCTTTCTCCCCACTCTCTAAAAACAAAGGAGAATGAATCTTCTTTTAAAACCTCACGGCATGAAGGTGGAAATAACAAGTAGAAATGGTCAAATAAATGACCACTAATCCTAGCTCTAATAGACTTTTAAGTCCTTATTAAACAAAATGAAAAATAAACGGAAATAATAAAAACTAGTAATTATGTCTCTCCTAAATGTCATTGAATAGCATTTCAATGTCCATTTGTTCTCCAAAACCATTGTTGTCCATCTTTTTACTGTAATGCATGTCTTTGTGTGGTTAATTAGCCTCGTGCTTCACTGGAATTACTCTACACACCCAAAAAGCTCACTTTTCACTTCTTTTTCACGTAACTCCCGTACTAAATGCCTATAAATTAAAACAATATAAATTAGTGCATTTAATCCATTCATATAGACAAAATCCAAAGGAAATATATGATAATAATATATGAAAATATGCACCCATCAATTACTAACACACATCATGAAACTCGTGAAACACTATGAAAAAATATGAAACACAGAAAAGAGTTTTTTTTTAATTAATTTAGCTGTTGGATTTAAATTTGGACGGTTAGATTTTTTTTTTTACTGTTGATTTTCATCAAATTAGATCTTAACCATTAGATTCATTGAATTTATAAATATAAAACTAAAAAAAATACATATACGGTGGACCAGCCTCATTAACTCAGGGGAAATTCTGGGCTAAATTTGGCCCAGAAATGAGTTTTGAGTTTTAACTCATATTTGTCCCAAAGATTGGAGCAAGTTAAGTTAAGTTTAGAACCTAAAATTTGAGTTTTAGCTTTGATTGACAAACTCCTTTGCTAGGACTTCTTAGCGAGACTCCAAATAACCGTGGGACTACTGTGCCCTCCCTCCGCTTCCTTTGCTCTCTGCTATCCAACAAAATCACACCACCAAACCACTCTCACTCTCTCCTCGTCCTGCTCGACTGCAACAATGTCTCTCTAAGTGAGCAAAATCAGATCCAGCGGCTGCGTTGTTTGCTCTCTGCCACGGGTTAAAAGCAGGAAGACGAGGATCTTCTTGTGCCGGAGGAACGGTGGGAATCCTCCCCAGGCTTTGATGTTCTTGTTGATGGAAAATCAGACAATTTGGGTTGTGACGACGATCAGGAGTGCTTTCCGACGCTTCACGGGGAGCATAGGGAGCTGAATTGCCGTTTCTTGGGCTATGATTTTGAAAATCTAGACGAGTATGATCCCGAATAATAGGATTATTTTTTGTCATCAGGGACCTCTTCCAGCGGCGACGTTGTTTGCTCACATCGGGTTGTGCTCGGTTCCCAAATTCGAAGGGGAAGAGAAAATGAAAAGTAAAGAACAGAAATACCCAGAAGCCTCTGGAAGTGAGGAATATTCGGGAAAATGAGGGGAAAAGAAAAAGAAAATAAAAGGGAAAAGAACGAAAAAAAGAAAAGGAAAGGTATAGAGAGGGGGAAGAGAGAATTATAAAATGACAAAATAATATTTAGATTCCAAAAATAATTTAGTCTATAACTTAGTCCAACATCGCATCAAACCCTTTATTATTCTTATACTAGTTAGACCATGCCAAACCAATCCAACCTAAAAGAAGAAGTTAATCAAATCCGAAATAGTTCGATGCAACAAACACATAATGCGTTGTTGCTTTTCTTTCATTATATTGGTTTTGAGGAAAGCCCAGGTTCGAAATGTCTTAAGCTCAACCCAAAATAATGATTAGTCTTCTGTGGGCAGGCCCAAGTGAAGCAAAACAAGTATACAATGTACTGAAATTCTCTCATGCGGACTCTCTTGGTGCACATCAGGGTGTTACTGATGAAGCAAGGTAAGTATACAATGTACGGAAATTCTCTTTGCGGGCTCTACTGGTTCACATTAAATGCGAGTGGCCGATTCATTGCCCCCTAATGAAACAAAATAAGTATATAACGTCATTGAAATTTTCTCCTGCGGACTATAATGGTGCACGTAATAACTAAATAGATTTTGCATGTTTGTCAGAGTAACAATAGGCATCGAGAGTACTATTTTTCTTTTTACCCAAGTGTTTTGGGGAAGAATAAATACATCATAGAATACCAAGTGCAAGAGTGAATTACATGGCCTTGCAACTATATAATATTGGCTTAATTGGATTAATAGTCCTCGTAGTGATAGGGTAGTTGAAAGATAGCTCCTACGGTGTGTTAGAGTATATAACAGAACCCTTTAGATTGTGACATCTGTCAATATTAGAGTGGTTAGATTACAAGAGTTTGTTAGTCCTAACTGTAAAGATTAGGATACAGTTGAGCTTGTTGTAAGAAGATAAGACTATATAAGTCTGAAATGAGTGTGTAATTGACTATTAAGAAAATATATGATAAAAGTGCTTTCTTCCTCTGAGTATCTCCTTCTTCTTTCTTCTTAGTTCTTCATGTTTCTACCCCATGTTTAACATGGTATCACTCGCCATTCAAGCTTAGATTGTAAGCTTCTTCGATTCTGGTTTCTCGTGCTTCCGCTACATTTCTACGTCTACTTCTCTGAGATTCTGTGTTCTCTGCGATTTCTGGGTTGTTGATTCTTGCCCGTCTCTACGATATTTCCTCTACAAATTCTTGCCCACCAAGTGTTTGTTCTTATTCCTCAAAGAAATTTTTTCAACATGGTCACTGCTAATCAACTGCAAATCTTGCAGTCCCCAATCACTGGGTTGATTTCGTCGGTTTCAACATTGGTTTCTGTTAAGTTGGATGATACCAACTATCTTCAATGGCATTTTCAGATGAAGTTGATGCTTGAAGGATATGGGATCATGGATTTTGTTGATGGTACAAATCTGTGCCCTTCTTAGTTTTCATCTTCTTGCTCCAGCGACTCTGAGGTTGCTTCTACTGGGTCGGGTCCAAGAATTGAATTTGATGATTATAAGGTTTGGAAGATCCATGACAGGGCTTTGATGCAACTCATTACTGCAACCTTGTCTTCTGTGGCTATCTCTTGTGCAATTGGAAGTACAAGTGCAAGAGACTTATGGGTGCGTCTCCAAGAACAGTTCTCTACTGTTAGCAAGACTTCTATTTTTCAACTAGCGTCTGATCTTCAAACAATCAAGAAAGGGTCTGATTCTGTGAATGTGTATCTGCAACGCATCAAAGAAGCAAAGGATTACCTTCCTGCGGCTGAAGTCAAGTTTGAAGATGAGGATATTGTAAGCTTGGCATTTAATGGTCTTCCCGTTGAATACAACACCTTCAGGTGCTTAATTTGAGGAAGAGAGAAGGTAACTGCACTTAAAGAGTTTTGTGCTCAGTTACTTGCAGAGGAAGCAACAATTGAGAGCAATTCTTGCAGTTCATTTCCTACTGCAATGATGGTTAAAAATCAAGATTCTAACTTTGGGGCTTCATCTTCTGCATATCAAGGGTCTATCAATTCTAGATTTCAGAACTCAAATGACTTTCATGGTGACAATCTCAATTCTAAAATGGTGGAATAAGTCCAAGTATAAGGGTAAAGGCAAAGCTGCATATAATCAAGGGTAAAAGTATTACAACAATCAAGGCCAGAGGTATTATAATTCCAAACCATTTGTTCATGACTATGCTCTTGGAATTCTTGGTAATCCATCTCAGATCAATAATGGTGCTTCATCGTCTAATGTAACTTGTCAGTTATGCAATCAACAAGGTCTTAGTGCTGCTACTTGCATATATAGAAATGTTGATTCTGATTCTGAGAAATGCCAAATTTGTGACAGGAATAATCATATTGCAAAAACATGTTGTTACAGAAATAAAGCAAGAAACAATCAGTCACAGATGATTGCCATGAATGTTGTTTTTCCTGGTTCTATGCAGCCTCAGTATATGAATCCTATGCATTCCATGATGAACTTGGTTCCTTCTCATATGTCTAATATGATGAATATGATGCCTCCAAACATGTCTCCTTCCATGAATGCATCCACTTCTTATGCATCTAATCAAGCTTCTCCTCAAGTTTGGTTGACAGAGTCGGGTG
Organism: Heteromeles arbutifolia; assembly: GCA_024362995.1. NCBI lineage: Eukaryota > Viridiplantae > Streptophyta > Magnoliopsida > Rosales > Rosaceae > Heteromeles > Heteromeles arbutifolia. The sequence goes on from JANCRC010000010.1 coordinate 21,573,253, forward strand.
CAACTAATTATATGATAAATGATCTGAGTAATTTGTCTCTGGCATCTCTATATCCACATAATGAAACTATCCAAACTGCTGCTGGTGAAGGTTTGAAAATCACTCATGTTGGAGATTCTCTTTTGAAGACTTCTTTACAACCTGTAAAGCTGAATTCAGTCCTTTATGTTCCAAAGATATCTCAAAATTTGTTGTCTATTCACAGAATTTGCCTTGACAACAATTGTTGGCTAATTTTTTATGCTTATTGTTTTTGGATTCAGGACAAGGCCACAAGGAGAATCTTGTATAAATGACTCTGCAATAATGGATTGTATCTCATCCCCTTCCATGCTGCTATAACACATTCATCTCAGAAACAAACCAATCAAGCTATTGCCTATCTTGGACACACTGTCAACTCTACATTGTGGCATTGTAGACTAGGTCATCCTTCAAATCCTATAGTCTCTCTTACACTTAGAAAGTCTAATGTTGCTGCTAATAAGGATGTGTCTCCCATTGTCTGTCAAAGTTGTCTTGAAGGAAAATTTAGTAAACTTCTATTTTGTCCATTCACTGCCAGGTCTGTAATACCTTTTGAGATTGTGCATAGTGATTTGTGGGGACCTGCACCTTGTATTTCATGGCGTCTGACAAGCCAGCAGAAAACTTTGTTCAGCCAGCGATTCCACGCTTCGACGGTCACTACGATCATTGGAGCATGTTGATGGAGAATTTCCTAAGGTCCAAAGAGTACTGGGATCTTATGGAAACGGGATATACTGTACCCGAAGAAAGTACGCTTACGGCTGCGCAGCAACGTAAGTTTGAAGAACTGAAGTTGAAGGATTTGAAGGTAAAGAATTACCTATTCCAATCAATTGATCGTGCTATTTTGGAGACTATTCTCCAGAAGGATACTTCCAAGCACATTTGGGACTCCATGAAGAGAAAGTACCAAGGGTCAGCAATAGTGAAGCGTGCACAGCTTCAGGCCCTACGACGGGACTTTGAGACTCTCCAAATGAAGAATGGAGAGTCTGTCACCGAGTATTTTGCAAGGACCATGGGGATTGCAAACAAAATGCGAATCCATGGTGACAAGCTTGATGATGGCTCCATTGTAGAGAAGATCTTGAGATCTATGGCTCCAAAGTTCAACTACATCGTTTGCTCTATTGAAGAGTCAAATGATACTGGGGAGATGTCGATTGATGAGCTCCAAAGCTCCTTGCTGGTCCATGAGCAGCAGCTGAACCGTGGGACCACAGAACGTGTCAACTTAGAAGAACAAGCTCTGAAAGCTTCTACCTTTTATGAATCCTCAAGCTCAAGAGGAAGAGGCCGAGGTAGAGGGAGAGGAAGAGGAAGAGGTGGTTGAGGCAACCGAGATAGAGACAGACAACACCAAAGTTCCAAGAAACATGATGATCACTCTCAGAATAGAGGAAAATGACAAGTTGACAAGTTCAACATTGAGTGCTACAGGTGTGGAAACCTTGGGCATTATCGCAATGAATGCTACACGAAGTTGCCAAAAGACAAAGAGAAGGGAGAGAAGTCCAACTTTTCTGAAAAGAAGGATGATGAGACACTCTTGATGGCTTTCCACACCAAGGAGGAGATTGATTCAGAAGTATGGTATGTAGACACAGGTTGCAGCAATCATATGAGTGGCTGTAAGTCATCTTTCTCATTTCTGGATGAAAACTTTCGAACTATCGTGAGTTTTGGGGATTGGTAAGTGTTAATGTGATGGGAAAGGGTGATATTCAAATTAGGACTAAAAATGATTTTGTTGAAACAATTTCGAATGTGTTTTATGTGCCTAGTTTGAAAACAAATTTGTTGAGTGTTGGACAGTTACAAGAAAAGGGTTATATAATAACTCTTCAGAAAGATGCATGTGAGATATATGATCCAGTAAGGGGTGCCATTGCTGTTGTTCAAATGAGCCAAAACAGATTGCTTCCGCTGAAGATCAAAACTGTCCAAACTTGTTTGATGGCTAAGGAAGACGATTCATCGTGGTTGTGGCACCTTCAATATGGCCATTTGAATTTCAATGGCTTGAGGACATTGCATAAAAAACAAATGGTGACTGGCCTTCCCATGATCACACCTCCATCTGAAGTCTGCGAAGAATGTGTTGTTAGCAAACAACATCGTGATCAATTTCCAAAAGGAAAGGCGTGGAGAGCTCAAAACCTATTGGAGCTAGTGCATTCAGACATATGTGGTCCAATCACTCCAATATCGAATGGTAAAAAGAAATATTTTATTTCTTTTATTGATGACTACAGTAGAAAGGCTTGGGTGTATTTTTTGCAGGAAAAATCAGAGGCTTTTAATGCATTTAAAAGCTTCAATGCACTAGTTGAAAACGAAAGTGGAAGAAGGATCAAAGCGTTACGAACTGATCGTGGTGGTGAATATTGCTCAAACGAGTTTGAAGTTTTTTGTGATGAGCAAGGGATTCGAAGGCAACTCACTGCCTCATATACACCCCAGAAAAACGGTGTATCCGAGAGAAAAAACTAAACCATTCTCAACATGGTCAGAAGCTTGCTAGTAAAGGGAGGAGTTCCTAAAAGTTTTTGGCCTGAAACAGTTTTGTGGTCCATTCATGTTTTGAACAGGTGCCCTACCTTTTCTGTTAAAAACATGACACCTGAGGAAGCGTGGAGTGGACGGAAACCCTCAGTGGATCACTTTAAAGTGTTTGGGTGCATAACATATGCACACATTCCAGACGAAAAGAGGAAGAAGCTCGACGACAAGGGTGCAAAGTGTATCTTTCTTGGAGTTAGTGAACACTCCAAAGCCTACAAATTGTACAACCCAACTACTGAGAAGGTGATTACCAACAGAGATGTGGTTTTTGATGAAGAAAAGAAGTGGGTTTGGTCTGGAAAAGGCAAGCAACAACAGCAAATTCTAGCTAACTTTGATGCAACAGACAATAGGATTGAGCAGTCTCCTGAGCCTGATGAAATCCCACCAAAAAATGCTGAACCTGCAGATGATTAGCCACCTCAAATTCAACGTCCAAGGAAGAGACCATCTTGGATGATTGATTATGTAAGTGGAGACGAACTCTCTGATGATGATACTACTGCACACTTTGCTTTGTTTGCAGATTCTACTCCTCTTGCCTTTGAGGAAGCAGTTGAAGACTCAAAATGGCAAAAGGCAATGGATGCAGTAATTATGGATGCAGAAATTAAGTCCATTGAGAAAAATGATACATGGGAGCTTACTGATTTGCCTAAAGGTCAGAAGACTATTGGTCTAAAGTGGGTTTTCAAAACCAAACTGAATGAGAAAGGCGAGGTGGACAAGCACAAGGCCCGTTTGGTAGCAAAGGGATACAAGCAAGAATATGGTGTCGATTACAAAGAAATGTTTGCCCCAGTTGCAAGGCAAGACACAATTTGTTTGGTAATCTCTCTAGCTGCTCAAAACTCCTGGCCTATTTTTCAAATAGATGTGAAATGTGCCTTTTTACATGGTGAATTGCAAGAACCAGTGTTTGTCGATCAACCTCCAGGCTATGTGCAGCAAGGTAAAGAGAAGAAGGTTTTGAGGTTGAAGTAGGCACTTTATGGGCTGAAACAAGCACCACGAGCTTGGTACAACTGCATAGATGCATACTTTGTCAAACAAGGCTTCCAAAAGTGTCCATATGAGCATACTTTGTACGTTAAGGTTGGTGATGAAGGTAAGATGCTCATTATATGCCTTTATGTTGATGATCTAATTTATACTGGAAGTGGTGTTGATATGTATGATGATTTTAAGAAGTCTATGATGAAAGAATTTGATATGAGTGACTTGGGACTGATGCACTACTTTCTTGGCATAGAAGTAGTACAATCGGCAACTGGTATTTTTATTTGCCAAAAGAAATATATTCTGGAAATATTGGAAAGGTTTCAGATGTTGAATTGCTTTCCAGTTGGAACTCCAGCAGAGGTAGGATTAAAGTTGAGTAAAGATCCTGATGGGGAGAGGGTTGACAGCACTTATTTCAAACAGATAGTTGGAAGTTTAATGTATCTAACTTCCACGAGGCCTGATATCATGCATTATGTAAGCGTGATAAGTCGATATATGGAGAATCCCACTGAGATGCATCTCAGGGCAGCCAAGAGAATCTTTCATTACTTGAAAGGCACAACAGATTTTGGGATTTTTTTATAAGAAAGGAAGAAAGTCAAGTTTCCTTGGTTTTGCTGACAGTGATTATGCAGGTGATATTGATGATCGTAAAAGCACTTCTGGAAATGTGTTTTTATTGAGTTCAGGTGCAATTTCATGGTCCTCGAAGAAGCAGCAAATTGTGACATTATCCACTACTGAAGCTGAGTTCGTGGCAGCTGCTTCATGTTCCTGTCAAGCCATTTGGTTGAAAAGAATGCTAGAAGTTCTTGGTAACCAGCAACAAGATTCAACAACAATTTATTGTGATAATGTTTCAGCAATCAAGCTTTCCAGGAATCCAGTTATGCATGGAAGAAGCAAACATATCGATGTTAGATACCATTTCTTGCGAGATCTATGCAAAGATGGTGTGATTGAGTTGCAGTTCTATAAGAGTGAAGATCAAGTTGCTGATCTCATGACAAAACCTCTCAAACAACCAGTGTTCGAGAAGCTCAGAAGTATGCTTGGAGTTTGTTCAAGGGAGGGACTCGCACAAGAGTGAAGTGAAGATGAAGATCAATCCTAAACTGTTTTCTGCAGAAATCAGTTTAAGGGAGGGTGTTAAGATTTATCTTTAGATTATTTATTTTTCAATAAAGTGGTTGCATGTAGTTAGGAGACTTGTTTACCTAGTCTACAGAAGAATCCCTAAGTTGTAGGAGTCATGGTTAGGTTTATTTTTCATGCTGGAAGTCGTGGAATGTAGTTCCACAAAATCTGCAAAGTGGACGTTTTGTTGCTTGTAGCAGTAGACTTATTTTCCTTATTTAAGTTGTAATTTTCTCATTCAAGTTAATCAATGAAATTCAGAGCTTCTTAGCCATCTCTTTAGCAGCAAGCTTAAGTTTACAGTTTCAAAAGTTTAATCAACATGAAAATCGGTTTCGTGCGAGGAGAACATGGGAGAAAAAAACTGATTGCAGCGATATGTTAAAAAAATATTGAACCATCGGATCTCAAGTAGGGCAAAAAATGGAGGAAGACTGTTCCTCTTCTGAGAAAATAGAGAACTTGCCAGAAGCCAATAGTTTTTACGAGTAGAATTTGAAAAAAAAAATCCATGATAGATGAGAATGAAGACGATGAATTCGAAGTCAAAGAGGACGATGGGATGTGTTCCGAAGAGGAAGGTATAAATGAAGATGAAGGGGTTGGGAGGTTTTTTTTTTCTGTTTGAGGGCGTGAAAAGAAATCAGATGGGGATGGTACGATTCCTGATAGCATTTGGTATATATACGAATTCTTTTTTATACATATCAATGTAAAAAAATTGGGAATTAGAGAACTTTAAGGCCCCACTTTGAAGGCTCGCCTAGGGCCACTGACGAAGCTACATAGGAGCAAGGAGGGGCAATCACCCCTCCCCTCGTCAAAAATTAAGCCTAGGAGTGACAATCCGCCCCTCTGGTCGCGTCGGAAAACCTGCAGCGCCGTAAGGGACAAAGTTCCAAAAATCTTAAAGGAGGAGGAAGAAGAATTTCAGCCACCAAAACATAAACTCGCAACTTGTTCTCCGCTCCCTATTCGAACCCATGCACCTCACAGATCTCGTACGCAGGTGTGGTTTGAAGCTCGAAGGCGCCTGGTGTGTGAAGGCATGAGCAAATGGGAGAGGCGCTGGGCTATCCTAATATTAGGCTAGAATCTTTAAAAAGAAAAAAAAAATGAGGTCCTAGGCGACTACAGTCATGGTGTTGGGCCCAAAACTTGGGCCTAGTTGATTTAAAATAAAAAGAAAAAGGGTTGGGCCGCAGCCACAATAGTAAAGGAGGGCAATTTGGGTTGAAGAGGAAAACTATGAAAATACGAGTTTCAATACTTTGGTCTTGACATGTAGACAAAATTAAAGTACATTTTTCGGTAATTCTTCTCACTCAGAGACTTGAAGAGACTCCCACTACGCTTTGGCACTCAAAAGATTCGTGATTACATTGGCTTAAAAACTTTTTACATTGACTTTGGTATTGTCGGTCGATACTGTTTCAGTGGAGAGAGTTTTTTTGCTCTAAGTATTCTCAAAACACCACTGCGTAACAAAATAGGAGATCAATAGTTGAGTGATAGCTTTGTTGTTTACATTAAAAATATATATTTTTGCTTTTATTGATAATAAGCTTATTATGCAACGTTTTCATGACATTAAACATCGCTAGCAACAATTGTAACTTGTTTGTATTGATACATTATGAACAACATTTAAATTTTCTACTATATAAAAGGATTTGGTTGTCTACAATTTTTTTTGGAATTTTTTACGCTTTTAAATTTCGCCCCACCCCTTGAAAATTTCTAGCTTTGCCATTGCCTAGGACTCCCAAATTCTTAGGGCCGGTGCTGGCAAGAAATCATTTCGAATAAGGATATTATATGTATCAAATTTTGTGACATCATGTAAGGTTGAACTCGGCATTTTATATAGTAAAATAAGGAAAGAATGTTTCATTTGCTTTCTGGCTTAATTGGTCTTATTAGTCTCAATCATATTGTTAATGGTTAATTTTTCAAATGAAGTCTCTGATTATGTTATCTTTATTTCGAGTTCACTGATGCAATTCTCCCATCATGTCATTTGAATGTCTCACAGGTAACATAAAAATCTCTACTGTTATTCGTTTTCGTTTGACCCTCAATCAGTCACGTTACAAATACCCATTCCTGCAAAAGGAATGAACATTTTTATTCCTGAACAGAATCGGTCTCATAAAAAGACATCTCCAAGTTTTAGGAGTTAAAAAGGACCGTGGAGAGTGTTCTTGGTTTGAAATTTAAATGCATGCGGACCTATAATAGTGGAGAGTTTACCTCCGAAAGCATCTTTAATTTTTGTCGATAATATGGCATAAGATGAGAATTATCTTGTGCTAAGACACTGCAGCAAAACGGAGTAGCCGAAATAAAATTAGAAACCACTAGTCTCGGCGCTGCTCGACTTCCAAGTCGTTAACGGACACGAAGAAAGCACTTTCCTAAATTGTTGAATTTTTTCGTTTCTTCACTATAAATATTCTAACACTCACAAAAAGTTTCATAATTGATCGAATTTTTTGTCCGCCCCACTCAAAATTTTCCAACACTAGCACAAAGAGGGGTTTTTCTGCTATGAAGATGGAAGATCAATGGTTAAGTGATAGCATGATTGTTACTAGCTACAATCGCTTTGGTGGAAAAAGCTTTTTCTACTATGAAGGTTGTGAAAACACCATTGCATAACAAAATGGAAGATCAATGGTTAAGTGATTGCATGATTGTTTACACTGAGAGATATGTATTTGCTTTTATTGATAATGAGTCTATTATGCGACATTTTGATGACATGAAACTTCACCGGCAAAACAATTGTAACTTGTTTGTATTGATAAATTATAGACGATGTTAATATTATTTAGGATCTAAAAGGATTTGGTTGTTGGCTTTTTTTTTAACCTTACACTCTTTTAGATTTGTCCCTCCTTGACAATTTCTAGCTTCACTACTATCTGCAACACTCACTAGCAGTAGCACTAGTCTTGGCGCTACTCAACTTCCAATTCTTTAAAAAAACACTCATAAACCACTTTTCGAAATTGTTGAATTTTTGGTTTCTCCACTATAAATATTCCAACAATCACAAAAGGTTTCATAATGGTTTGAATTTTTTGTCCGTCCCACTCAAATTTTTTCCAACACTACAACAAAGGTTTTTTTTTTCTTTCTTTCATCGACTAATTTGGTCTTCCAACACCTTGCTAGACACTCTGGTCATTAAAATCTTGTTTCTTATGCCTTTTTGATCCCCATTGATTGCAAAAATCTTCTGGTATTTATGTTTCCACTCAAATGCATCAATATTTATGTTTACCTGATTAGCTAGTTTATACCTAAATTGAAAAATTGGTTTCCCAATCACCAGATATGCTAACAACAAAATGCACCCAATGCAATAAAATTGTATCCCACGCCTGGCCTTTTAAGCCTCCTAAAGGAGAAAGAAACTTATTCAAGCATTTTTACAAACACTTGTTGTTCATACCAGAAGTTTTCATAAACAAAAATACAAGCTAAAACGAAATGCTCGCATATTCAAATACAAATCGTCAAAATGAACGCTCGTGGGGTTAATATGAGTACGACTCAAATTTCGGCGAAATAGGAATTGATGATACATATCCACGATGCTTGCAGTCAAGAGTCTAAGATTGAGAGTGAAGAGAAATAAAACTTGATGATCAAGAGAGTAAAGAACAATAAAACTTGATTGACAGATATAATAAATTCAACAACACCAATTGGTTCTCTTGTGTTCTTTTTGAAATCAACATCACACTAACGAATAAATATTAGAATAATCTAGTTGAATAAGGGTTAATTACACTAACACCCCTTAAAGTTTATCGAGTTTTAACAAAATCTCCTCACGTTTGAGACATTACACTAACACCCCTTCACGTTTTATTTCACTTTCACATAACCCCCTCAGTCAAAATTCTTCTAATAAATTGACAAGTTTACCCTTATGACTAATTACTTAATTAATGATAAATAAATCCTTACAATTATATATAAAAAAATGAAAATATTAAAAAATAAACTAAACATTAAAAATTGTCACTAAAAATATGTAAGGCCTGATAACGGGGTGAAGATCAAACAGATTACTATTGTTGTAGTTCTTCATCACAAAGTGGAGGCTGTGACCCAATTATCTTGCACAAAATACTTATTCCCTTTGAACTCTAAATTTTTGTACGGCTTAGTTTCTAAACGTTTTACATCTACGTTTAGTTCTACCTTATGTTGTACCCACTGCACACTTTGCGCCATATGAAATCATCAACTTAAACAACGTTCCAAAAGAATCCAACAAAAATTTCAAACAGATTCAGAGATACGAGAGATATGGAGAGGGAGAGATGAGGTGTAAATGGAAGATAGAGCCAAAGTCAGAGATGTTAGAGTGCTAGATCTGAAAATTGGGAAAATGGGTATGAATGCAGTTGACCGTAGCAAATCAGAATCCACAACGCGAACATGATGGTCTGAAATGAACCGATCTTGCAACGGCTAAGCGATGCACAGTGGCTGACCACAAATCTAATTTGGCCCACGACGCAAGACCGGCTTTATTCGCTGGATTATAGACGTCTTCTTGTCCCGTTATATCAGCTTTACCGGCGAGGGGTGGTTGTTCTTCATTTTTTAGAGTTTGAATTTGGGGTTGCAGACTTGCAATGGAGTCGAAGGGAGGAGATTTCATGGAGTGGTGGTTTTTCTATTTTTAATGTTTTATTTATATTTTTAATATTTTCTTTCTATATATAATTATAAAGTTTTTTTTATTGTTTATGTAATTAATAATAAGGGTAAAGTTGTCAATTTGTAGTAGAATTTTTAGTGAAGGGGTGTAAAAGTGAATTAAAACCTGAATGGGTGTTAGTGTAATATTTCAAAGTGAGAGGGCTTTATGAAAACTCAATAAACCTTAGGGTGTGTTAGTGTAATTAACTCAGTTGAATAATAATTATTGGAAAACAAAATTTAAATTCGAAGTTTTTTTTTTTTTTGTCAAACTTAAATTCAAGGTTTTAGATACCTTACAATCTTCAAGGTCATGTAATAGTTGATTTAAATATTCAATAGAAATGGAAAGATTGGAAAATTGAAAGACAAAAGAATTGCAAAGGGACTTCGGTTATATATGTTGAAGAGGAACCCAAAATATAGGGAAAGGGATCCTCTCCGGAGCCCTCCTCCTAATCCACCAAATCGAGGGATCTGGGTCATTGAAATTTGATTCAACGGCTGAAGTTAATATGACTTTTAAAGTGGGCCCCTGTTTGTAGCCATTGAATCAAATTTCAATTATACGAATTCCTTAATTTGGTGGATTAGGAGGAAGGGATCTGGAAAGGATCCATTTCCAAAATATAGTACGTAGTTTTTTTTTTCATTTGAACCTTTTTATGTTTTTTTTTTTAGGAAAACTAATGAAAATGACTTCAAAACTTTGAGTTTTAACCAAAAATCACCCACTAATTTTATTTAATCTTAAAGACAAGAGAAAGAAAAAAAAAAAAAAGGAAAACTAATGAAAATGGCTTGAAAACTTTAAGTTTTAACGATAAGGACAAAATAAGGGGTAAAGTGAATAGTACCAGGATTGACTTTTTAGTGTAAAAATGTGGTTTTTCGTTAAAGTGAACAGTACCGAAAGCTTTCGTTAAAGTTCTCTAAAAAAAACCTAACAAAAGCACGTGCAAGCCCTGCACCTCTGTCAATACGAGATGCACCACTTACAGAAAAGAACAATATGAGGAAGGATTTTTTCAACTCATCAGTTTGTAGTCTTTTTCCAATCAAAGGTCCATCTTTCTTCAAATCTCTTAGAATTCAATTATGTTTCAATCTCCAATCTCCGAACATCCAAACGGATCTTAAAGTCCTATTGATCAAGCAAATGAAGTTGAAGATCAACAAAGCTTGCAATTTCCATACACCTGTGTCCATACATGATCCACCACCATGACGACGACGATGATGATCTTCCTGCTCATCAAACTGATCTGAAGGGATAAACCCCATCATTCGCATCCCCATGTTGTAGTTAAGGGATTTGGATCCTCTCCTGAGCCCAAGGAGAGGATCCTCCTGACCAATGAGTGTTGGCCGTTGGATTTTCATTTAACGGTTATAATTATTATAACTTTAAAGGGACCCTCCTGTTTGTAGCCGTTGGATGAAAATCCAACGGCCCACACTCCTTGATCAGGAGGATCCTCTCCTTGGGCTCAGGAGAGGATCCAAATCCGTAGTTAAGATCCAACGGCCCACACTCCTTGATCAGGAGGATCCTCTCCTTGGGCTCAGGAGAGGATCCAAATCCGTAGTTAAGACATTATCTCCACCATTCGCATTGAAATTGTCGGTATCAGGCCTAAGGTTGTTTTCTTCCATTACCTTGAAAATCTCCATTGCCTCATCAAGCACACCCTCCAAACACAACACTCTGATCAGAGATGAATATGTATAAGAGTCTGGAGTGAAATCATGCTTGGTCATTTCGTGCAATATATCTGAAATGCTAGAAACGTGTTTCCTTTGCGACACAAACTTGAGATTACGTTTTTGTCGAACTCGTAACTGGAGCACTTTTGCTTATTGCAGAGGCTTTGAATGATAGAGAATGCCTCTGGCACCAAACCTTTATCACAGAGTGGAACTCCTAAATAGTGCAGCATCGTTAAATTTTATAAACAGTGTAGTACCGTTAAATTTCATAAACAGTGTAGTAAATTTCATAAACAATGTACCGTGAGTCCGCGAGTCAGATTTTTTGTCATTTTTATTAAAATTATGTCTTTTTCATTAAAATTTAAGTTCTTCTGTCATTTTTATTAAAATTTAAGGGTTTTTTATTAAAATTTAAGTTTTTTTAATTAAATAAAGTTATAGCATGATTTTTTTATTAAAATAAACTTAGTCCAAGTTATTTTCATGAAAGCTTCATTTTTTTTATTTTATTATTTGTTTTTGGAGGTTTACTTTCAAAAGCAAAAGAAAAAAAAAAGTGTTTGGAGGGCACGGTGTTTCGAACTGCCCACGCCAAAAAGTTAGGTAGGGGTGTCCATTTCCACTACGACAGCAACGCATATGTAACTTTGTTTAACATTTTATATTTATATCTTACATACTGGATGTATAAAATATTTGGGGCCCCCAAAACTTTGTGGCCGTAGGCGACCGCCTTCCCTAGCTACCCTCAGGGTTGGCCCTGCCATGATAATATTGATGAATTTGAACTTGGCATTTTATATAGTAGAGTAAGGAAAGACTGTTTCATTTGCTTACTAGCTTAGTTAGTCTTATTAGTCTCAATCATATTGTTAATGGTTAATTTTCAAATGGAATTCTCTCACCATGTCATTTGAATGTCTCACAGGTAACACAAAAATCTCTATTGTTATTCATGTGCATTTGACCCTCAATCAATCACGTTACTAATACCCATTGGTGCAAAGGGAATGAACATATCTATTCCTGAACAGAATCGGTCTCATAAAAAGACATCTCCAAGTCTTAGGATTTACAAAAGACCGTGGAGGGTGTTGTTGGTTTGTCCGCACCACTCAAAATGTTCCAACACTACCACAAAGAGGGGTTTTATTCTCTTTCTTTCATGGAGTTGTTTTTTACATTGACTTTGGTATTACCAGCTACAATCATTTCGGTGGAGAGAACTTTTTATACTATGAAGATTGTGAAAACACCATTGCGTAACAAAATGGAAGATCAATGGTTAAGTGATAGCATGATTGTTTACATTGAGAGATATGTATTTGCTTTTATTGATAATGAACCTATTATGCGACGCTTTCATGATATGAAACCTCGCCGGCAATAATTGTATCTTGTTTGCATTGATAAATTATGGACGACATTAATATTGTTTACTATCTAAAAGGATTTCGTTGGTTTTTTTGGAACCTTGTACTCTTAAATTCGTCCCTCCCCCGACAATTTCTAACTTCACCATTGTCTGCAACACTCGCCAACAGTTGCACTAGTCTTGGCACTGCTCGACTTCCAATTCTTTAATGGACACTCACAAACCACTTTCCGAAATTGTTGAATTTTTGGTTTCTCCACTATAAATATTCCAACACTAACAAAAGGTTTCATAATTGTTTGAATTTTTTGTCCGTCCCACTCAAATTTTTCCAACACTACCACAAAGAAGGCTTTTTTTTTTCTTTCTTTCATCGACTAATTTTGTCTTCCAACACCTTGCTAGACACTCTGGTCATTAAAATCTTGTTTCTTATGCCCTTTTAATCCCCCATTGACTGCAAACACATTCTGGTATTTATGTTTGCACTCATTTTGGTGAGGATGGAGCATGCACGTACTACTGGAGGTATGCTGAGTTTGGTTACACTCTTTCATGGCTTCTTTCTTTTATGCATGAGCACACATATGGGATCTGCAGCACTCTCCAGCGCTAGTCTTGGAGGATCTGCAGCACTCTCCAGCGCTAGTCTTGGAAATGAAACTGATCGCATGGCGCTACTCAACTTCAAGAAAAGCATCACTCAAGATCCTCTCCATGTCATGAGCTCATGGAATGATTCCGTCCATTTGTGCGGTTGGGTAGGCATTACGTGCAACCATTACACAAAAAGAGTCTTCATGTTGAACCTGCAAGATCAGAAATTGACAGGCTCTTTACCTCCTTCTATAGGAAATCTTTCCTATCTTACTAGCATCAACCTAGCAAGCAACAACTTTCGTGGTGAAATTCCTGAAGAAATTGGTCGTCTGCAAAGCCTGCACTTACTCAACTTGTCTTACAATTCCTTGAGTGGGAAAATGCCAACCAATTTGTCCCAGTGTACACAACTAAGGACGATTGAGTTTCGTTACAATAAGCTTATTGGTTCATTTCCAAACCAACTCAGTTCATTGTTGAAATTAAGTCATATGGGGCTTTATAATAACAATCTTACTGGAACTATCCCGATTTGGATAGGAAACTTTTCTTCTCTGCATCTGTTTGATCTTAGCCTTAACAATTTTCAAGGAAGCATACCCAATGAGCTCGGGCGGCTAACAAGATTGCAAAGGTTCGCACTTCAAGGAAACAATCTCTCTGGTATAATCCCTGCTTCAATCTATAATATTTCTTCCATATACGTGTTTGGTGTTGGTCAAAACCAACTGCATGGAGAGCTGCCGCAAAATGTTGGCATTACTCTTCCTAATCTCCAAGCATTTGGTGGTAGCGACAACAAATTCACAGGTAACATTCCTGTATCATTGTCAAATGCTTCCAGACTACAAGAATTTGACCTTGCTAAAAATGGTCTTTCTGGAACACTCCCTGCCGAAAATCTTGGATCCTTACAAAGTTTAGTTTGGCTAAACCTTTATCAGAATAGACTGGGAAGTGGGAAAGCTGGCGACCTGAATTTTCTCAAATTCTTGGCTAATTGTACTAGTCTTGAGTGGTTGGATCTTTTAGAAAATCAATTTGGGGGAGAATTGCCTGTGTCCATTTCCAACCTTTCTACCACACTAAGATATCTTTTTCTGGGGAGAAATTTCATACATGGAAGCATCCCTTTGGGTATTGGAAATCTTGTAAACTTGGTCCAGATTGGAATGCAGGCTAACTATTTCAGTGATAGTGTCCCTGAAGAAATTGGGAGGCTTCAGAAGTTGGAAGGACTAAATTTGTTCAGCAACAATTTTTCTGGGCCAATCCCGCCGTCCCTAGGTAACTTGACTTCATTGATAGCACTCTTCCTAGACGACAATAGATTTGCAGGAAATATACCACCAAGTCTAGGAGACCGCCATAATCTGCTAGAGCTCGGCTTTTCTGGTAACAATCTAACAGGCACCATAGCTAAAGAGATTTTTAGGCTTTCATCCCTTTCAATTTCTTTGAGATTGTATGACAATCATTTGACTGGTTCACTGCCGTCTGAAGTTGTTCTTTTGGTAAATCTAGTAGAGCTAGATGTATCAGGAAACAATTTATCAGCTGAAATTCCCACAGCCCTTGGCAGTTGTATTATGTTGTTGCGCTTGTATTTCGAAGGTAATGAGTTTCAAGGAATAATTCCTCAATCGCTTAAAAGTTTAAGAAGCCTGGAAGATATGGATCTTTCGCGCAACAACTTATCCGGGCAGATTCCTGAATTTATAAGCAAGTTTAAATATCTTAGGCATCTCAACCTTTCATATAACAATTTTGAGGGTAAAATGCCTGAAGAAGGAATCTTTTCAAATGCAACTGGTCTCTTAATCCTTGGAAATCCTAAGCTCTGTGGTGGCAGCTTGAAATTACATTTACCTGCATGCCCCAACACAAAGCATCATTCATCTCAAGGACTACTTGCCCGAAAAGTCGTCATCCCTGTAGCTTGTGCACTTGCCTTCATAATTGCTATGTCTTGCTTCATTGTTGCCCGCTCGATGCTTAAAAAACCAAGAGGTATACCTGCAGCTTCACGTTCTTATAAGGATTGGAAATCAGGTGTCTCTTACTCAGAACTTGTTGAATCAACTAACGGGTTCTCTAGGGAAAATTTGATTGGTTCAGGAAGTTTTGGTTCTGTTTACAAAGGAGTAGTTCCCAATGATGGAACTCTGGTTGCAGTAAAGGTATTAAACCTTCAACAACAGGGAATGCAAAGCTTTGAGAAGCATAAGGCATCGTAATCTTGTCAAGATCATAACTGCTTGCTCAAGCATTGACAATCAGGGTCAAGATTTCAAAAGTCTAGTTTTTGAGTACGTAGTGAATGGAAGTCTAGATGTTTGGCTGCATCCCAAGGATGATGAGCAATCTCAAAGCAAGAGATTGAGCCTTATCCAAAGACTCAATATTGCAATTGATGTTGCTTCTGCATTGGATTATATCCACCACCGTTGAGGAACTTCAATTGTTCATTGTGATATAAAGCCAAGTAATGTTCTTCTTGACGAAGATATGGTGGCTCACGTTAGTGACTTTGGTTTAGCAAGGTTCCTCTTGGAGGCGTCTGATGATCTCTCTCAAAGTCAAACCATGTCAACCGGGTTAAAAGGTTCGATAGGCTACATTCCTCCAGGTATGAGTTTCTATCACTTCCAGTGTTTTCTCTTCCTAATAACGTATCACTAGGCCAAATTAAGTCTTAATGTCTCTATTGAATGGCAGAGTATGGCATGGGAGGCCAAGTTTCCATCTTTGGAGATATTTACAGCTTTGGAACATTGTTGTTAGAAATATTCACAAGAAGAAAACCTACAGATGACATCTTCAAAGATGGTCCAAGCGCCATTCACCAGTTCGCGACCATGGCAATGCCTGACCATGCCATGGACATAGTTGACCCTTCATTGTTGGCTGAATGTGAAGATGCACATGGTGATCGAATCCCAGTTCAGGCAAGAAGGTTGGAGGAATGCTCGGTTTCAGTGATGCAAATTGGACTCTCATGCTCTGTGATATCATCGTCAGAGCGGATGCTTATGGATGTTGTTGTCAACAAATTGAAGAAAATTAGAGAATCATATCTCAATTTAAGAGGTAGAGGCTAGAAATATAAAGGTGAGTCCCGTTCTCCTAGACACCATGGTGCAAGAAAATAGTGGTCAACCATCGTTCGATCTTAATCCAACGGTGGAGGACTTTAAGATTGAACGATGGGTGACCGCAATTTTCTTTGGCCACGGGGTCTAGGATAAGATAAATGTGAGGTTAAGTTTGTTGCATTCTCGTGTCTATGTGCAAGAAATCATTTGAATAAGGATATTATACGTATCAAATTTGTGTGACATCATGTAAGGTTGAACTCAGCATTTTATACAGTTGAATAAGGAAAGAATGTTTCATTTGCTTTCTAGCTTAATTGGTCTTATTAGTCCCACCATGTCATTTGAATGTCTCACAGGTAACACAAAAATCTCTACTGTTACTTGTATCAATTTGACCCTTAATCAGTCATGTGGTGTTATTAATCTGCATTGCTACAATATAGTTGGACGAAAAAATGTTTTAATATTCACGAATCAAAGATAGTGTTAATGACAAATGCAAATGCATAAGTTAAAACACGAATGAATTGGTAACACGGGAAAACTTTCTCCCTATTATGGCTGTGATCCCAAAATTGTATGATACTGTTAAAAGGTTTCCCTTTTAGATGTTTGAGTCAAAATCTTAAAGTAGCCTATCACTTCAAAAATTTATTGGTAACATAAGACCTGACCGCAAATATTCTTCTACCCATTGTAACGTCCCATTGAAACGTCCAGAAGTTAAAATTCGGTATATACTTGTAACTATAAAAGTAAGGTTAAAAGAGAGTATTGTCAATAGCAGAGAATTATCAGCACTTGAGATTAAAAGCAAGAATGGAATACCCACTGCTACAAAAGGAATGAACATTCTGGCAAACAGAACCAACAAACCAGGACTACTGGAGAACGCGCATCAAAATCTGAACATTCTGGCAAAAGCCTTTGTTCTTCGCAAGGAATGCATTCATTGCCTCAGTTTGAGAAGCAAAGCGAACTGTCGCAAATTTAGAGGGTTCTGGGAAAGACCTGCAACATAGTTTCAAATGAATAAAATAAAAATCTAGTACAGTAAAAGTATTTTACAAATGATATATATACATATATGTATGTCATTCACAATCCATTCAGCATACCTGAAAATTATCTGGAAGGAAGATGAATTGTATTCACAACCAGACAAAAATCGCCCTACATCTTCTGGAGCTGCAGTTTGAGGGATTCCTTGCAATAAAACCCGATAATAGAAATTAAGTCCATTTCATGTGATAGCAAATTAATTTTAGGCTAAAGTGTATTGGATTACATTCAAAGAATTATGGCATATACTTGATATAGGGTAAATAATAACTCCAAACTAACAAAGAATCGGTCTACATATGAACATATGGAGCCTATTTCTCTTCGATCAATAGACTCAATACATATGTCAGCCTCAGTTACTGACTTTCGCGTGAAGGCTCATGCAAACATACTAAAACAAAAATTCACTAGATTGCCACATAATAGTTCTAGCGATTCTGCTTTCACGAAGAAGCAACTGTATCCAGGTAATATTTATGTGTTATCCAGATTAAAAACCCTACTTAAACGGACGAATTTGAATTCATTAGGTTCAGCCTTGAAAGCAAAACATATGGCACTCTCAGGATGAATATGTTATCAGTGTTTTAAGGCATCAATCCTGTCTTACTACTTAGTCCATTCCACATAGCAAGCAATTTTGTTGCATGAAGAGTAACTCCGAACACGATCAACTTGATCAAACATTTCATTAAAAACAATAATAAGCATGCAATAGAAAACCTTGACTTACAGTTTTTCCATCATAGGAAGTAAGATTGTCCCACTGCGATCGGTTAGCCTTTCATTCACAAACCCAGAATCAGCACACTACGACACAAAATAGGCGCACAACAATCATATCCTATCAAAGCACCCATGACAGCATTACCCTCTCCAATTTATACAGGCGGCCCTTCCTGGAAATCACCCTAGCTGCATTATCAAAAGTTTTCCATGACTGGAACTGCACTACCCTAACAACCGAAATGCATACCCAAATCATCAACCAAACAATTTTGTAGCATCTGAACAAATTTATCTATTGCATTGCATAACAAATTATCAATTTACTGGAAAATAAACAAAATGGAAAATACGCAATTTACATTCCCATCGGCGTGAAGGCTCGATTGTAATCAATTTTAACATCCTCCAGACCTGCATATTACGATACTGATGACCAGACCTGCATTCTGCCAGCCTTGCTGTCAGTTTTGCGTCTTCTGAGCTGCTCTTTGATCCGCTTTGCCATCTATTTTACATCATACTATTAAAGGGTTTTCGTTTTAAATGTTTAGTTTAAGTTCCAAAGTAACTTATCATTTCAAAGCTTGTTGGTAATTAATCCAAATTTGATCGCCAATAATATTTTACACATTTGATTGTCGCTTTTCCATGGCCCTTGCTAATTTTTTTTGCAGAAGATCAGCGAGAGATTAGAGTATATGAGATATAACAATGCTCAAATGTTTGTAAAGCACTTTGGGATGACTGATGAGATTTAACTAATAAAGTATTTAGTGCTTTAATCTTTGAAAGATGGCCAATATATTGTTTGAACTAAGAAGGGCATTTGTTTAATTCTTTTGCTAAAGTTAGCAGATAATTGTGGATGTCTACGTTAAAATCATACTCCAGCAATTGGCAAAGGCCCTGCAGGTATAGAAAATAAGTATGAGTCCAAATTGACAAACACCTTGAATGTGAGAACAAGGAGCCACTATCTGTGGTCCTCACATTTACTAGCTAGCCATCTCAAAATGCTTCAAGTTCTACTTTTCTTTTGGGTCATTTGAACAAGGACAAAACTTAGGCTCAATGACCACATAAATCTTAGTTTACTCTTCATCAATTAGAAAACCATTTGAACCCTTCAAACACGTAAATCTTAGTTAAGTCTTCATCATGCAATTAACCAGTCGTTGATTCCAGAGAGGTAGGGCCTGTAATTACGCCCAATTGGACCGTGAGGACAAAGACCTGGGAGCTGCAGACTAATTTGCTCTTCCTCACAATCACTGGCTATAATTCACTCAAGATTATGTTCTATGTGATAAGATATATCGTGTATTTGTGTTTCGTATGCATTCGTGTAAACGAAACTTGATTTCTAATTTCACAGCCAAAAGAGAGAAAAAAACAGAGTTTCTTATTTGGAATCTATATTTTGGTGAGGATGGAGCATGCACGTACTACTGGAGGCAGGCTGAGTTTGGTTAAACTCTTTCATGGCTTCATTCTTTTATGCATGAGCACGCGTATGGGATCTGTAGCACTCTCCAGCACTAGTCTTGGAAATGAAACTGATCGCATGGCGCTACTCAACTTCAAGAAAAGCATCACTCAAGATCCTCTCCATGTCATGAGCTCATGGAATGAATCCGTCCATTTCTGCAGTTGGGTAGGCGTTACGTGCAACCATTACACCCAAAGAGTCTTCATGTTGAACCTGCAAGATCAGAAATTGACAGGCTCTTTACCTCCTTCTATAGGAAACCTTTCCTATCTTGCTAGAATCAACCTAGGAAGCAACAGCTTTCGTGGTGAAATTCCTGAAAAATTGGTCGTCTGCAAAGCCTGCACTTTCTCAACTTGTCTCACAATTCCTTCCGCGGGAAAATTCCAACCAATTTATCCGTGTACACAACTAAAGACAATTGAGTTTTGTTACAATGAGCTTATTGGGTCAATTCCAAACCAACTCAGTTCCTTGTTGAAATTAAATCATATGGGGTTTGATACTAACAATCTCACTGGAACCATCCCTACTTGGATAGGAAACTTTTCTTCTCTACATCACTTTGATCTTAGCTATAACAAGCATACCCAATGAGCTCGGGCGGCTAACAAGATTGCGAAGATTCACACTTCAAGGAGACAATATCTCTGGTATAATCCCTGCTTCAATCTATAATATTACTTCTATATCATTGTTTGGTGTTGTTCAAAACCAACTGCATGGAGAGCTACCGCCAAATGTTGGCACTACTCTTCCTAATCTCCAAAAATTTGTCGGGGGCGACAACAAATTCACTGGAAATATTCCTGTATCATTGTCAAATGCTTCTAGACTACAAGCTTTTTCCTTTGCTAAAAATGGTCGTACTGGAACACTCCCCGCTGAAAATTTTGGATCCTTACAAAGCTTAGTTTGGCTAGACCTTAATCGCAATAGATTGGGAAGTGGGAAAGCTGGCGACCTGAATTTTCCCAAATTCTTGGCTAATTGTGTCTTGAGTTTTTGAATCTTTCCAAAAATCAATTTGGGGGAGAATTGCCTGTATCAATTTCCAACCCATCCACCACACTAAGATATCTGCATCTGGGGAGAAATTTGATACATGGTAGCGTACCTTTGGGTATTGGAAAGCTTGTAAACTTGACCACTATCGGAATGGAGTATAACTATTTCAGTGGTAGTCTCCCTGAAGAAATTGGGAGGCTTCAGAAGTTGGAAGGACTATATGTGGCCAGCAACAATTTTTCTGGGCCAATCCCGTCATCCCTAGGTAACTTGACTTCATTCATAGCACTCTTCCTAGACGACAATATATTTGTGGGAAATATACCAGCAAGTCTAGGAGACTGCCATAATCTACTAGAGCTCGGCTTTTCTGGTAACAATCTAACAGGCACCATACCTAAAGAGATTTTTGGGCCTTCCTCCCTATCAATCTCTTTAAGAATGTATCAGAATTATTTGACTGGTCCAATGCCATCTGAAGTTGGTCTTTTGGTAAATCTAGTAGAGCTAGATGTATCAGAAAACAATTTATCAGCTGAAATTCCCACAACCCTCGGCGGTTGTATTATGTTGGTGCGCTTGCATTTGGAAGGTAATGAGTTTCAAGGAATAATTCCTCAATCTCTTAAAAGTTTAAGAAGCCTAGAAGAGATGGATCTTTTGCGCAATAATTTATTCGGGCACATTCCTGAATTTCTAAGCAAGTTTAGATTTCTTAGGCATCTCAACCTTTCATATAACAATTTTGAGGGTAAAATGCCTGAAGAAGGAATCTTTTCAAATGCAATTGGTTTCTCAATTCTCGGAAATCCTAAGCTCTGTGGTGGCAGCTCAAAATTACGTTTACCTACTTGCCCCAAGATAAAGCCTCATTCATCTCGAGGACTATTTGCCCGAAAAGTAGTCATCCCAGTAGCTTGTGCACTTGCCTTCATAATTGCTATGTCTTGCTTCATTGTTGCCTGCTCAATGCTTAAAAAGCGAAGAGGTATACCTCCAACTTCACGTTCTTCTAAGGATTGGAAATCAGGAGTCTCTTACTCAGAACTTGTTGAATCAACTAACGGGTTCTCTAGGGAAAATCTGATTGGTTCAGGAAGTTTTGGTTATGTTTACAAAGGAGTAGCCCCCGGTGATGGAACTCTAGTTGCAGTAAAGGTATTAAACCTTCAACAACAAGGAGCATCCAAGAGTTTTATGGATGAATGCAAAGCTTTGAGAAGCAAAAGACACCGTAATCTTCTCAAGATCATAATTGCATGCTTAAGCATTGACAATCAGGGTCAAGATTTCAAAAGTCTAGTTTTTTAGTACATGGTGAATGGAAGCCTAGATATGTGGTTACATCCGAGAGATGATGAGCAATCTCAAAGCAAGAGATTGAGCCTTATCCAAAGACTCAATATTGCAATTGATGTTGCTTTAGCATTGGATTATCTCCACCACCGTTGCGAAACTTCAATTGTTCATTGTGATATGAAGCCAAGTAATGTTCTTCTGGACGAAGATATGGTAGCTCACGTTGGTGACTTTGGTTTAGCAAGGTTCCGCAGAGTCTGATGATCCATCTCAAAGTCAAACCATGTCAACCGGGTTAAAGGGTTCGATAGGTTACATTCCTCCAGGTATGAGTTTCTATCACTTCTAGTGTTTTCTCTTCCTAATAACTTATCACTAGGCCAAATTAAGTCCTAATGTAAGTATTGAATGGCAGAGTATGGCATGGGAGGTCAAGTTTCCATCTTTGGAGATATTTATAGCTTTAGAATATTGTTGCTAGAAATATTCACTGGAAGAAAACCTATGGATGACACGTTCAACGATGGTCTCAGCTTTCGCCAGTTCGCTACCATGGCAATGCCTAACCATGCCATGGACATAGTTGACCCTTCATTGCTCATTGAATGTGGAGATGTAGATGGAAGCCGACTTGAAGCAAGAAGGTTGGAGGAATGCTCAGTTGCAGTGATTCAAATTGGACTCTCATGCTCTGCAATATCACCGCCAGAGCGGATCCTTATGGATGTTGTTGTCAACAAATTGAAGAAAATTAGAATCATATCTCAATTTATGAGGTAAAGGCTAGAAATATAAATGTGAGTCCCGTTCTCATAGACACTGTTGTGCAAGAAAATTGTGATTAACCACCTTTCGATCTTAATCCAACAGGGGAGGACTTAAGATCGAATGGTGGGTGACCACAAATTTTTTCAACCACGGGGTCTAGGATAAGGGGACTGATAAATGTGAGGTTAAGTTTGTTGTATAATTAACTTCGTCTCGTGTTTGTGTGCAAGAAATCATTTGAATAAGGATATTATATGTATCAAATTTGTGTGACATCATGTAAGGTTGAACTCAGCATTTTATATAGTAGAATAAGGAAAGAATGTTTCATTTGTTAATGGTTAATTTTCAATGAAGTCCATGACTCTGTTATCTTTATCCCGAGTTCACTGATGTAATTCTCCCACCACGTCATTTGAATGTCTCACAGGTAACACAAAAATCTCTATTGTTACTGGTATCAATTTGACCCTCAATCAGTCATGTGGTGTTACTTATCCGCATGCTATAATATAATTGGACGAAAAAATGTTTTAATATTCATGAACCGAAGATAGTGTTAATGATAAACGCATAAGTTAAAACATGAATGAAATGGTAACACTTGAAAACTTTCTCCCCATAAGTTAAAAGGTTTCCCTATTAGATGTTAGAGTCAAAATCTTAAAGTAGCATATCATTTCAAAGATTTATTGGTAACATAGGATCTGATCGCAAATATTCTTCTACCCATTGTAACGTTCAGAAGTTAAAGTTCGGTATACTTGTAATTATAAAACGAAGTTTAAAAGAGATTATTGGCAATAGCAAGGAATTATCAGGACTTCGGATTAAAAGCAAGAATGGGATAGCCATTATCAATTTATAATACCTGCGGTTGGGGTTCGAAGAAATCCATCGATTGGTGAGGCATCCCGCATCTGATCGGACGGCGAAGGCTCCGGAGAATGATCAGACGGCGGAGAGTCTTGAGGTGGGTTCTCCGCTTCCGTCGAGAACTGTCTCGCCAAAATTGTGAGAGGATGCTGGTTATTGTTTTGGAAAAGTGGAATTCGAGAAGTGCCCCGTAATTGTAGCGAAATTATAAACTCTGCCCCTTGTAAATTTATAGTAGGCTGTTGCTTTTCTTTCATTATATTGCCAATATTTTGCAATGATGATTAACAAAGTGCAACTTGAAAAATAAATTGTTTAGATCATTGAAGTTGGATATGAAATGGGCTCCAGAATTGAAACCGGTTTCTATCAAACAATGAAGACCCCTTTAGATAAAGGGCTTGATATAATAATATTACTTTTTTTAAACAACATATGTTATCTACACTAAGAGGAATGATGATGGGTTTAGCTTCATACTGAGCTAGCAATAATATGTTTCAAATTTGCCATTATTGACCACTCACTTACAAGTGAATAGTAAAGAAGAATACAATTAACTGTAGTACTAAGTGACAATAATATTACTAATAAGTTTGTTTTTTTTGTAAAAGATTCGAGTGCAGGGAGTTAGCTATACCTTTCATTGTTCGGGTTGAAAAGACGTAAAGAATTGAAGTTATATTCTTGTTCACAACTTCAATCCATACAAACAGCAACATATATAATAAAACCACCAGCTCGAGTACAAGTAGACAGATCAGCCACACCCAATCCTAAAACAAGTCATCCACCCAACAAATTATATTCGATTTTCTCTGGATTTCTCTTTCTGTTCGGATTCTCTCTTAAATATTATATGTATCAAACTTATATTTAGATATCACTCACTATTATGGTCTGATGATATTTCTCTTCACTTAAAAGTGAGAAATCTTAGGTTCGAATCTAGTGAATGGCGAATTCGATACCAACTTAGGCTGTCCATTGTATGATTTTGCCGAACTCTCATTCCCCTTAGTGTAAAAATATCGATATACTAAAAAAAACTTATATAGAGATAGCGTCAATATTATATAAACATCGGACAAAACTTCTCACAACATTCAAACCTAATACCGTTAAATTGTGCATATAATACAAAAAGTCTTGATATCATTTAATGTGAACGTCTGTAGTGCTACACTTATGATCTATGTACCATCATTTATATCATCTCTTTAATAGAGGTAGGGTCAATCAACAATGTGGATATCATTTTTATTAGATAAATGATATAAATGGTGGTACACATAGATGGTAAGAATTTCATTTTTGGTAGTGTAATGCAATCACGTTCAAGTATAAACTATCTTACAATTACAGTGTAATATGACGTCTATAATGTAAAGGTGGACCTTGTTATAATAATACCAACGTCATTCTGTATAATTAGTTATAACGTTACAATTAATGTATAAAGTTAGAATATAAATTTGAGTGATTATAGTGTAACTTTACATTTCTTGTAATTCACACGTTAAATGCTAACATTAGGTTATAACGTTATTATAGATTAAGGTGACAATACCATTGAATTACAATATTGTATAATTTCATGACGTCTACTAGCAACAGCGTACGTCCATATTGTAATAATATCTCCATAATATCATCATCAATATTAATAATGTAATGCATTCACGTCTAAGTATAATAACATACCCTGACAATTACAACAAATGTGTTTAGATTTCCGGAAAAAGATTCTCGCCGGATCCTTTTTCTAGAAATCCTAGGGATCCCGTGATCGTGACCGTTCATTGTACATCGTGCGATCAGAAATCATTTCAAAATTTAAAATTTGAAATTAAATATAAATAGTACTTAATGAAAACTGACCGCACAATATACGATGAATGGTCAGGATCACAGAATCCCTAAGAAAATGATCGGCGAGGATCCTTTTACAAGATTTCCTAATCGGTCAAGCTACAATTGGAGGCCTGTTCACATGGCTCTTTGTGCAAATAATTAGGTAATCGGACCAATCAAATATTATATCATATGTAAAACAGTTGAGTGGAACTTTGATATGCTCCCTACAGCTGGCAGGGTGGATCTCAGCAATTTTATTTTAGGAAATAAATTTTTTTTTAAACAATATTATTTATATTAAGAGTAGTTCCATCAGAGCAAAAAGAGGCCAGCACCCAGTGGAAAAAACCGGCTGGGACGTAGCCAATCCACTCCAGCCCGCGTGTTTGCATGGCATCCAGCCCAAGCCAGGCAACAGATTAGCCCATTTTTGACAGACCCAGAGACCAGCCTATTTGGCTAGCGCGTGCAGTTCACTCGCAAGTGGGCGCGAGTAGGGGACATGGGTGCAGGCGACGGGGCCCGCTGTCAGCCCACTTGTTCTTCACCCGGAAGTAGGCGACGTGGCCCTCTCAATGCCGATGGATTTCCAACGGCTAGTTTTTCTAGACCGTTGGATTTCCAACAGTAAAAGAAATTTAAATTTTACTTTTAAATTGGACCGTCCGATTGCAGATCAACGGTCCACGTTTTTTCCCCAAAAATCAAAAAAAAAAAAAGGCCCAACGGTCAGAATTATGACCGTTGGTCACGTGGCATCTCCTTGGCTCTTGGATTTGAATATTTTTCAAATCCAACTGTCCAGCTTAATTAACTACATTAAAAATTATTAAAAATTATAAAAAAAAACACAGAAAATTTTTTTAAAAAGTTTTTTTTTTCTATAAATACCTAACCCTCATCTTCCACCTTACACCACATTTCAATATTTTTCTACACTTTCTACCAAAGCTTTCATATACTTTTTGTGTGAAAAAAAAATACCAAAAAGCTCATCCTTAATTTTTTTGTCCATATAAACCATACATCCCTACATCCATCTTCATCATTTGAAATCTTGAGTTCTTACAATGTCTTCTTCAAGGAGAGTGTATAAACAGTTGCAGGAGCAACAAAAAAGGTTGTTGGCACAACATGCAGAATTGGTCAATCTCGAGGAAGGTGGAGGTGGAGATGAGGCTTTCTTCATGGAGGAGGATGAGGATGATCACCATAGAAGGCAGAGGGCCTCACATTCCCGCCGTGTCATGGAAGCTGTGGGTCAGATAGCCAAACCCATACGTGCCGCAAACATCGATAGAAGAAGGGAAAGACGAGGTAAAGATCTGTTGGAAGGTTATTTTATTCCTAACAGTGTATTCCCTGATCATGTTTTTAGGCGTCTTTTAGAATGCAACGAAGTTTGTTTGACAAAATCATAAGTGCTATTTGCAACCATGATCCATACTTTGTGCAAAAAGATGATGTTTTTCATGTTCTAGGTCTTCTTCCCGAGAAAAAAATTACGGCTGCCTTGCGAATGCTTGCATATGGAGCATCTACAGATCAAGTGGATGAGATTGCGAGGATGGGAAAAACAATTGTTCTTGAGTCCCTGCTGCGGTTTTGCTCTGCAATTAAAGCCCTCTACACCGAAGAGTACCTCCGGAAACCCACGCCAATGGACATGCGAAGGCTTCTGCGAAAGGGTGAGATGCGAGGCTTCCCTGGCATGATTGGAAGCATCGACTGCATGCACTGGACCTGGAAAAACTGTCCAAGTGCATGGCAATGAGCGTATGGCGACAGAAAATGAGCCAAAAGTATCATTTTGGAAGCGGTGGCTTCAATTGATACATGGATTTGGCATGCATTTTTTGGTGTTCCAGGAGCTCAGAATGACCTAAATGTCCTTGCCCAATCTCCAGTCTTTGACGAAGTGCTACAAGGAAAAGCAACCGAAGTCACATATTCAGTTAATGGTCATACATACGAAATGCCGTACTACCTTGCAGACGGCATTTACCCAAGGTGGACAACGTTTGTCAAAACAGTCCCACATCCACAAAGTGAGAAAGAAAAACGCTTTGCAAAATGTCAATAGGGGTGCAGGAAGGATGTGGAACGTTGTTTTGGTATCCTGCAAGCTCGTTGGGCGATTGTCCGGTCAGCTGCCAGAATGTTTGATGTCGAGGCACTTCGATCCATCATGATGATGTGTATCATTCTCCACAACATGATTGTCGAAAATGAGTATGATTATGATGTCGTCGACGAATACGAGCCGGACACAATGAACAACTCAAGAACCCGTATCTATTGTGCTCATGAAAACACCAAAGATCCCGTGCAACACTAGCCATTGGAACAAGATGGACGTTATAATGAATTGATTGCTCAACGGTACACTTCATTGCAAGAGCCATACTGGTACCGTACCCGTCAAAATGACTTGATTGAGCACCAATGGGGATTGCAACAAGGTCAAGATAATTAGTCGGAGCTTATGTAATTTTATTTTAGTGTGTTTTTTTTTTAAGTTTATTTGATGAGTTTATGTAATTTTATTTTAGTGTGTTTTTTTTTTAAGTTTATTTGAAATTTTATCCGAAATTGGTTAAAAATCTTATCCGAAATTAAAACTATTTTTTTTATTTATTCTTTAAAAAAAATATAAAATATTTTAAATGGGCTGGGTGCCAGCGCATTTTGTAGGGGTGGAGATCGTTTGTGTCAGCGCAATTTTAGACTGAGTGCCAGAGCATTTTTTTAGGGGTGGAGATGCTTTGGCCTCACCGGAGTCTATTACTGTTCACTGAGTGGATAAATGGGCTGGGTGCTGGCACAAAGTCCTTAAGGGTGGACTTGCTCTAAGGGAAAAAAGGGTTGGTTTAGCCTCAAAATGAATTAGTAATAATATGATTCAAATTCGTCTTTGGCGAGAATTGAACTTTAAGACCTCTCACTTACAAGTGAGAGGAATACCACTAGACCATAGCACTAAGTGGCAGAAATAAACTTTCTTAAAATAAAGAGAATCTACAGGAACACTCGGAATGCATACACACATTTTTTTTTCTTTTTTCCATTTTATTCTATTATTTCGAAAGAAAAAAAAATCATTTTATTATTAACGACTAAAACTATTGCATTTTATTATTCACCTTCTTACTCTTAAAAATATTGCATTATTTGTCAATTTTTAACCTTTGACATTTTAATTTTCAAACAATAGGAATTATGAAATAAAAATACTTTTTTTTACAAGCGATATTATTTATACTAACAGAATGGAATGGTTTAAGTCTTATAATAAACTAGTAATAATGTAATTTAAATTCTCATTTTAAATATTTGGCTTTTAGCCCAACTGACACACATCGTCCCGAAGGAGGGCATGCTGGCCGTCACGTGAGAGTGACGTAACCATTTACACAGTTCGGAAGCTTAAAAAAAATACAATTGTGAGTGACGTAACCATTTACACAGTTCGGAAGCTTAAAAAAAATACAATTGTGAATTATGTCAGAACACCGTTGGATTCCTCGTGGCCATCAAAGCTCTGATACCAACTGACCCACTCAACTTTGTTTTACGCTCCTCCAACACCGGGCCGGGATGTGACACCAACCATTGGAGATGGTCTTATAAGAATTGAATCTAAAACTTCTTATTTACAAAGTAAAAAAATATATCAGTAAACAATAATATTAAATGACAAATTATTCTTCAAGAAACTCCGTTCCTCGGATATTAAACAAGTAAACATGACGTATGAATAATTGAGGATCAATAATTGTCAATGTTAATTTGCCAAACTAACCAAAAAGAAAGTCAGACTCAGCAGCTCACCGACTTAATCAAACTCTCCCCTCTCATCGGCCCTGCCACATCAACCCACGCAGCCCGGGCCCCACCAGCCTTTACCACTCGCCCAGTTGTCCCACACAGCTCCCGGCTGTAGTACAAACCGTTCCCAGTCCTGCCAGTCCTTTCTTTACGGCCGTACCTAAATCCGTTCCCATTCGGTGACAAAATATACGGAATCTAAAATTTAATAATACTCTCAATTAATCATGACTAACTTTGTCCCAAAAAAAAATTAATCATTGATTAAAATACTGACTAACTCCTCCTTATTAAAAAGACAATGGCAGTATTCATAGTCCTTTTTTTTCGTCAATGTCATCGAGTTTGAACTCATGTCGTGATACAGGGACTCAACATCTTTCTATTACTGTAGTAATGGGCCACTTGCCTATTCATAGTCCTTTTAAACCCATTCAAATAATATGTAATTGTTTTTTTAGCCAAATAAATGGGTCTGGAGAGAGCCCAATAAAGGATAAGAAGATCAAGACATTGAATGCTAACGTTAGGTTATATCGCTATTATACATTAAGATAACGATACAAAAGTGAATTACGAAAATTTCATGACGTCTACTAGCAATAGCGTACGTCCATATTGTAATAATATCTCCATAATATCATCATCAATATTAATAGTGTAATGCATTCACGTCTAAGTATAATAATTAATAACATACCTTGACAATTACAACAAATGTGTTTAGATTTCCTAATTGGTCAAGCAACAATTGGAGGCCTGTTCACATGGATCTTTTTTTCTTTTGGTAAACTGGAAATAACATTTCAGGGCAACAGCCATAAAGTACAAAGACCAAATACCCAAGAGGCCCAGTTACAAGATTAACACAAAGCAAAATTGGACCCCAAACAAAAGCCCAAAGCCAACTAAGTACAAGCACAAGTGGGCCAACGAAGTTAAACAAAAAAGAGCCGAAAAGAACAAAAAAAAACCCAATATTCTTCTTCCACCGCCTCTTCTATAGGGAACCAACCGGATTTGCAAGCTTTCACGCCTCCAACCGACAAACACCTATCAAATCGCATCAACCTGCAAGCAACTTTTTGAACGCAGCCATAAAGGAAAAAACAAGTCACAAAGTAGAAGAAGCTTGTGGCAATACCCGAGCAACACTGCCAACAATGGCAACAACCAGTAAGAAAGTGGTGGTGTTAGGAACACCCGAGCCGGTGAGAACACCGGAGCTCTACACACTATCCCGAGGAGCCGCAATAGATCGCGGTAAGCAGTGACTGCAACTCGAAGCGGAGATGGTCGAAGATGACGAATGCCGTTGTGGTGTGAAAGACAAGCCAAATCGGGGTGGGGAGCAGGGGAAAAAGCAAAATCAGGGAAGAAAATAGGAGACAAAGGGCAGAAGGAAGGGACTGCCATCGCCCGCCATAGCTAGGGATGGCGGCTCAAGAATTGGTCAAGATTGGGTACACCCACACAACCGGTGAGAATGGACTCTCAGAGAGAAAGAAAGTCTCTCACGAGGGAGAGTATAGTTATTGTGTTGTCCACATGGATCTTTGTACAAATAATTAGGTAATGGGACCAATCAAATATTACATCATATGTAAAAAGTTGAGTGGAATTTTGATATGCTTCCTACAGTTGGCAGGGTTGATCTCAGCACATTTTTTTTTAGGAAATAATTTTTTTTTAACAAACGATATTATTTACATTAAGAGAGAAGGAGGTTGATTTAGTATCATAATGAACTAGTAATAATGTGATTTAAATTCGTCTTTGGCGAGAATCAAACCTAAGACATCTCACTTATAAGTAAGAATAATACAACTATACCATAGTGGCGGAAATAAACTTTCTTAAAATAAAGAGAATCTATAGGAACACCCGGACTGCATACACACATTTTTTCTTTTTTCCATTTCATTCTATTATTTCGAAAAAAAAAATCATTCTATTATTAACTACTAAAACTATTGCATTTTATTATTCACCTTCTTACTCTTAAAAATATTGCATTATTTGTCAATTTTTATCCTTTGACATTTTAATTTTCAAACCAATGGAATTATGAAATAAAAATACTTTTTTTTACAAGCGATATTATTTTTACTAACGGAGTTGGGTAGTTTAAGTCTCATAATAGACTAACAATAATGTGATTTAAATTCTTATTTTACGAGAATCGAACCTAAAACTTTTCATTTACAAAATAAAAAAATATCACTAAATAATAATATTAAACATCAAATTATTCTCCAAGAAACTCCGTTCCTGGTATATTAAACAAGTAAACATGGGAGAAGGATTATCTTCTCCTTTTTTTCCCATACACTTCTATTCTCTCCATATTTGTGTAGTCATGGTTAAGCCACGTCAATATTTTATATTAATTTTTTATAGAGATAATAAGATAAAAACACGTGGCTTAACCGTGACTACACAAACAGAGAGGATGGAAGTGTATGGAAAAAAAAAAAAAAAAAAGAAGGAGAGAATCCTCACTGTAAACATGACGTAGGAAGAATCGAGGATCAATGCCATGTCATTGTCAATGTTAATTTACCAAACTAACCAAAAATAAAGTCTCACCGACTTGATCAACTCTCCTCTCTCAGCGGCCCGGCCACATCAACCCACGCAGCCCGGGCCCCACCAGCCTTTACCACTTACCCAGTTGTCCCACACAGCGCCCGGCTGTAGTACAAACCGTTCCCAGTCCTGCCAGTCCTTTCGTTACGGTCGTACCCAACTCCGTTTTTTTCGGTGACAAAATATACGGAATCTACAATTTAATAATTCTCAATTAATCATTGACTAACTTTGTCCCAAAAAAAAAAAAAAATCATTGATTAATATACTGACTAATTCACCCTTATTAAAAAGACAACTGCACTATTCATAGTATTTTTTTTTTTTTGGGTCAAACTATAGGATTTTGTTAGATTAGATGTTAGATTAGTCATCGACGAAGTTTGAACTCATATCGTCAAACATCTTTCCACCACTATGATAAAGGGTCACTGACCTATTCATAGTCCTTTTAGACTCATTCAAATAATATGTAATCGTTTTTTTGAGCCGAATAAATGGGTCTGGAGAGAGCGCAATAAAGGATAAGAAGATCAAGACATTGGGCTGTCAAACTGGCTCAAGAAATCCCGAGCGCCACTATGAGAAAGAAAAACGACCGCTAGCAAGCGACCACTCATAGCCCTGGATTGTCTATCGATAAAAAGAGACAAGCGAAAAACATAAAGTACTTTCCGACTGCTCAAGCCAATTGGCAAACCTGGAAACTTTCTGGTACAAAACTCCGAAGATAGGTCAATCCAGATTGTGGGACCATGAACCTTAGCCCCTAAAACGTGGCACCATGGATGCCTAGAACGACCGAATGCCCATAGCACATGGTGCTTAGACTATCCGAATCAAAACGAGAGGCTTTGTCAGATCGAAGTAAGCTAGTCAAATCAGACCAAGCTAGTTAGATCGGAGCAAGCTAGTTAGGTCGAGCCCACCAAAGATTGACCATATTAATTTTTGTTAACCTTCTGATTCATAGCGCTAACAACTGTCACGTAAAATTATTAAAACGTACGTACTAGTAAAAAATGGACAACATAATTTTGATACCATGATATTTTAAACGAACTGACAACAATGCTAATACACCATCTAATACAGATGTGTCCTACTCTTATATTTTTTGTGTATCGACCCGTATGAAAGTACATTTGCACTATTCACCCAGAAAAAATACATTTGCACCATGATCAATTTTGTGTCTACAAGACATTTTTAAATATGTGACGAGATGACAATCATACTAACAAAATTCGTGCGAAAATATTCTCTTAAAAAATCTTGGAGTTGTCAACTCCACCATAAAATTCGAACTTCAGGGGGAGGTCGTTTCCTCACTCTCTCTCTCTCTCTCTCTCTCTCCCTCTCCAATCCACATATTATTAATTTCTTCACGCAATATCCGAATTTCGTATCAACTATCACAAATGGCGTCATTCATCTCCGCCACCGCGCAAAACCACACAGACATCACACAGTCCAATTTCATACAAGGCCTGTTTGCCGACCAGGTTCTTGTTTCTTTGCCTGAATTTCTGGCCAACATGGACTTTTCATGGATGGTGGACTTTCTCAAGGGCATGGTGAAGCCGCTGGCGGCGACGGTGGTGGTGTTCCTGGCGGTGGCCTTGTCATACGTGGAGAAGCTGGGTTTGGGTAGAGAGATGATTTACTCCATTGTTAGAGCCTTCGTTCAGCTTTCGATTATCGGGTTTGTTCTTCAGTTCATCTTCACTCGGGACAATGCCGTTTGGATCGTTCTGGCTTACCTTTTCATGGTTGGTAATTGTCTCTTTTGTGCTAACTTTTCCTGCCATGTGTTTGGTTTCCGAGAAAATTTGAACTGTTTGGTGAATACTCAATAGTTAATACCCTTTCATAAATTTAGCTTTTGAAGCATGTTGTTGGGTTTGTTTAATTTTTTTAATTCTCTAGAAGCAGAGGCCTCTGCTTTTCTTCTGCTTCAATTTAGAAATCCAGACACAAAAGTAATTGTGTTTCATGAGTTCCGTTCTCTCAGTGACATTTATGATCACCTATTTTTAGAATTGATATCAGGATAGAGAATAAAGAGATACGTTTTTCATCTTTTGAACTACCTTTTATATTAAATCCAAGCGTGAGTGACATAAACCGGATGTATGACACGGTTTAGTACCCATTATTTTTTTTTGACTCTCATTAGTGTTCATATATATCGATTTCTGATCAAAGGTTTATAATCGGTTCATCAAATTGTAATAATTGTTGGAGCAGTTTTTTTTATGATATTTATGTGATTGTTGCCTCTGCAGGTGACTGTTGCTGGTTATACAGCAGGGCAAAGGGCTAAGCATGTCCCAAGAGGGAAGTATGTTGCTGGGGCTTCCATATTGGCTGGAACTTCAATCACAATGTTTCTGCTTCTTGTGATGAGAGTGTTCCCCTTCACTCCAAGATATATTATCCCCGTTGCAGGAATGATGGTCGGAAATTCAATGACGGTAACTGGGGTTACGATGAAAAGGCTTCGAGATGATATTCGAACTCAAATGAACCTGGTAGGTTAATTTCTTACCCGAAGAAAACCATATTGATACCAAATCCGTCTCTTTTTTTCCATATAATTTTTCCATAGACCACTGCTTGTTTCCAAAAGCGCTTTCATGTAACCAAAATCTCTTGTGACGTTGTTTGGTAGAAATAACAAAAAGTACACTAGGAAACCACTTCCAAGTGTTTTTTTTTTCCGAGAATTATAAGTGTTTTCTGCAGAAGCAGTCTCGACTCTCGACAGGCCCTAAGAGACCAACCTTGTGTTCAAAGTATTTACTATTTAGTCTTACATATTATATTGTCCAATGGTCACGATATAGTAATGTGCAGATGGATAAATATTCAGTTAGTTCGAGTCATTTTCCAGTTGGAAATTTGAAAATTGGCAACAATGTCAATGAACTGACATGGATTACCGATTTTGTTTTTCAGGTAGAGACAGCGTTGGCTCTTGGCGCAACCCCACGCCAAGCAACAATGCAGCAGGTGAAGAGAGCTCTAGTGATTTCTCTGTCTCCAGTTCTGGACAATGCCAAAACCGTCGGCCTCATCTCGCTTCCCGGTGCAATGACTGGCCTCATAATGGGAGGAGCCTCCCCTCTGGAGGCCATTCAATTGCAGATTGTTGTGATGAACTTTATGATTGGCGCAACTACAGTTAGCAGCATTTCTTCAACGTATCTGTGTTGGCCTGCCTTCTTTACCAAAGCTTATC
Source organism: Heteromeles arbutifolia (assembly GCA_024362995.1). Taxonomy (NCBI): domain Eukaryota; kingdom Viridiplantae; phylum Streptophyta; class Magnoliopsida; order Rosales; family Rosaceae; genus Heteromeles; species Heteromeles arbutifolia. The sequence goes on from JANCRC010000010.1 coordinate 21,608,253, forward strand.
AGTTAGAGACCAAGGTTTTCACTTCAGAATAAGGTGTTTGTAATGTTATATTGTACAATATGTACACATACATGATTCAAATGCTTAACCTAATAAATTAAAGGTATGCCGAAGATAGAAAATATAAAATTATCATCACCTAAAAGTTACAAGATGAATTACTCACGAAGAAAACTCGTTCATTCCAGTCCTCCATAAAACGGTAGGATTAGAAGGGATGACTATCCTTCATAGCTAATTGTCTTCTAATCCTCTTGAACAACCGTTCACTTCTACTTTCAATATATCTTGAAATTTTAATAGTTCTCCATTTCAATTCAATCATGTGTGGCGAAAGAGCCTTAAGAGACAAATATACACATACATTCATCATGTTATTTAATTATTTGGGCCACAAACACACGATATTAAGCATGGTTGTAAAAGAACAACATCGCTTACCAAAAAAATGAAAAAAAGAATAACACCATTGATGGAATAAAGTAGGATAGGTCATTTCAACACTCTCCGTTTAGCCTGCACTCCACTCCTCCTACGATTTCAGATACAATTTCAAAATATTCATCTTCGAGTCCAAATGGCCAAAGAAGAATGCCAAAATCGCTCCATAAAATAAGCGTCTTAGGTGCTCGTATGAAAAGGCATGCCACGCCAACAGCTAAAACATGAAGGTTGAGATGATCGGAGTGGAGGTAGTGGCGGTCGGGCGTTTAGGCGAACCCCTAGTGTTGACGATGGTGACCGCCACCGCCACCACGAGACCCTTGACTGTGTCTGTGATTATTTGGGGCTTGATTACCCTTTTGACCTTGACCTTGTCCATTTTGTCCACGTGGCACATGATGACCCCCACCTTTATTACCCTAACGAGTAGATAGCAACAAGTTAATTATCTTCGCAAAATACAAGTACCTCTTTACTACAGTGGTAAAAAATAATTAGTCTTTACATGATAACATGAGTGACTAATCTAACAAAATCTATCGTTTGAAAAAAAATAAAAAATTATCTTTACATGATCAAGTAAAATAGCAACAAAAAAAATTGTATATTTCTTGTAACGAGTTAATTTCATCTAATCCTCTATTCATTTAAAAGAAGAAAAATGATTAAATATACCAGAATTTAGTTTCTTATCATTTGGGACAAAAAATAAAATCATTTCTTTACTATTGAAGTTAGATTCTCATTCTCCTTTTAATGATGTTAACGTTATCATGCTTAAGCCTAAAGTCAAGTTATTAAAATTACCTTTCGTTTCATCAAGTGTTTGCCCCCTGAATTTGAAGCCTCACCATTAGGCGATGATGTTGGTGGCGGCCGAGAAGGCGAAGATGCTGGTGGTGATGGCGCCGTCGTCGACAGGTTATGATGAGCAAATTGAGATAAAGGGATTGGGTTAAAGGGGTCCATACCGATCCAATTTCCAGGAGGATAATATTCACAAACAACTAGCAAATTTCCATTGGAGCATTTGTGTCGGGCGCATCCTACTTGTTCAGTGTCTTTCCATATAATCTGCGTGTAATGTTCGCATGGTTTATCTGGCTCGCACTCGCGCTTTTCTTTGTTGTAGTACACCTTCTCATGTCCCCAGTCATGCACTGCCTCCCTCGGCAGCCAATGCGCTTTGTAACCCCAGAACAAGTTCTCCCCCATACCTTGATACGATGAATGCTGCATTTGACAGTCGTGATGATCCTGCTTCATGGCCCAGTCCTCCGCCAACTGGGCCATCGTGTTGTTCCACACCAACGGCTTCATCTTGTCCTCCCTTCGGATCTCGTTATGGGCCATGAGGAACTCTTGGACCAGCGCCGGTCGAGGGTACTCGGTGAAGTTGTCCTTGTTTGGTTTCAACGCGGTGGCCAGGTTATTGAGAAGGCTATTCGCGGTGTTGGCAACGCCCTTGACGGCCTTGCCAATGTGGTCGGCGGCATTGGCTATTTCCTGTGATTTATCATTGGGATTAGCATTGGCTTTTGTTGCGTCAACATGGTTGACATGAAGAATGTGATCTCTCAAGTTGGCCGAGACCGCGAGGATCAGGAGAGAGATGGTGAGTATTATGGTAGCGAAGGTCCGACCTCGCAGCATTGCGTGGTTGTATGCGGAGTTTTTGAAGGTGGTGGTTAAAATCTAGGTAGTTTAAATCTTTGATAAGGGCGACGTGACGATGTAGGGCTAGTTTGGTTTGGTTCAGTTCGGTTTTGCTTTGCTAGCTCTCAGCCTTCAAGAGCAGCGGCAAGAGAGAGCGATCATGAGAGGACCTAAGAGGGGTTTTATTTCGTCTAGTTTGCTAAAAATGACCGTACAACTCCATCAATTTTTCCATCATCCCATGCCTAATTTTGCTAGCTCGCAGCCTCCACAATAGTTATGCTATTTTAAGGAGGATGCTGATGGAGAGCCGCAGTTTTTGGGACCTCTTTCGGTCAAATGGTCAAATTGTTGTTTTCATGCAAATGCTTGTCCGTCAATAATGTCACGCAAGCACCTGAAAGAAATTGGTATTTTTTGCGTCCTGAGTGATATGGAGTAGGATCCTCTTCGGATTCTTTTTGTGAGGATCAGAAAATCAATCAATCATGTCCGTTTATCGTACATCGTGCGGTTATAAATTATTTAAAATTTAAAATTATTGAAACCGATTACTTGTATAGGTCACAAGTATGGGTTGTAAAACATCACTCTAGCTAAGTCATGGGTTAAAGTGATTTTCTCAACCCTACTCTTGTCTTCCATTCCTTGTCATTCCTACTTAGGTCTTTTGTCAATCTTTCTTCCTTGTTTCTAGGAACCACTTTCCTTGTTATTAATATTTGTCTTGTCCACTTGTTAGGACTGATTTGGGAGTGGGTTGTAGCTGTTAGCCTTCTTCTTGTAGTTCTATTTTCGGCTCTCTATAAGAGTTGCCTTTTTCTCTTGTAAAGTTTACAATGAAATATACAACAAAGATTTGAAACCAAAAGTTGACAAAAATTTAAAATTATAAATAGTACTTAATGAAAACTGACCGCACGATATACAATAAATGGACATGATTGATTGATCCCCTGGATCCCAACAAAGAGGATCCGGAGAAAATCCTTGTCCGAGTGATATTACTCAATACATAATTAGAGTGATGAACTGATGAATGTCATCCAACTTCGCGTAAAATCTCGGTTGTTTTCGGGGGTGACTTATCTCCTGCACTGTACTGATGAACATGGCCGCCCACGTAAACTGAGCTAATTCCGGGAACCTTTCGATCGCATGCCCTTTTCTTAAGATCTTGCCTCAGTTGCCTTGTCTTGCTTTCCGTCCAAAGTATACACGTTCCGATGCAGAACGTGATAATCTGTGTTGGGGGTCCATTTGAACGAGTTGCAGCACGAATTCACAGAGCTCTAGCTTTCAATGGGCTCTGTAAGAACCGAGAAGAGCCTTAATTAAACTCGTTTGGAGGCATTGGTATTTGCATAATGGAGAATTTTAGCCTGTTTAAAGCATATCTAATGCGTGCATAATAGCGTAGGCAAAAGTATTATTATTTTTTAAGTACAACGATATATTTTACACTAAGGGGAGGGGGAGTTTGCTAAGCCACACAATGATCAATCTAATTTGGTATCGAATTCGCCTTTCACGATAGGGTTATTTTATACACACCCCACAATTTTATGAAAACACCCCACATTAAAATACTTTCTAAAAAATTTCAGCTTTGTCCCTCATTCTTCTGAAGTCACTCTACACCCCCACTCCAAAAAACAAAAAGCACACTCGGCAGCCCTAATTCGACAACCAAGTATATCTGATTACCTCCATAAACATCAGCCGGAAACTCCCATTTCTTTGGTTACAATCCAACATTTTGACTCATCAACCCAGATACTTCTTTACCTTTATCACCTTCGTTGTCGAAGTCGTCGTCCCGCATAGGCCACCCCATCGTGGCCCCTCTTTGTCTCTCACTTTCAAAAGAACATAAAAATAAAAAACAAAAAAAAAGACATTTCTTCTAGAGTATCAAATGCAAATGCAATAGAGAGAGAGTTGTGCTATCGTGATGAGAAATTACGACTGGTTAGGCTTTTTTGCCTTTGTTTGCATGAGGTGTTGCTGCCGGCAAGGAATAGTTAGGTGATTGGGGTTTTCTCTTTGTCTATTAACTTAAATTAAATAGGGGTAAAGGAGGAAATTTAAGTGAAAAAATTAAGGTGTGGGATGCCTTCATAAGATTGTGGGGTGTTAATAGAATTACCCTTCACGATATTCGAATCTAAAACCTCTTACTTACAAGTAAAGAAGAATACCACCAGACCGTTGTACTTAGCAGCAGCAAAAGTACTATTTAGCCCCGAATGACAAAATTTAATTTCTAATGGAATATATCTAGCCTAGCTACTATAGCGCAGGGATCTTCAAGGGGCCAATAAAAACTAGTCTCTAAACATTTTCTAAACCATATTTCACACCATTACAATAACATTTTGAGAGGGCTAAGATTTCATGAATAATACATTTTTAGAGGCCAAATACAACCTCTAACCCCTAGCCCCCAGCCCCTGTCCTTTCCACTGGACCTGCTTTTAGAGCAGGTCCAGCGGAATGGTTTGCTTGGGGGACAGGGCCGTGAACAGCGCCGGAGAGCCCGGCTTACCGACTCCAGCGTGCGGGAGCCCGAGGGACAAGGGAGGCCCGAGCAACAGGCATGTGAGGAGTTGCCAGCCCGCGAGCCCGAAGTAGATCTGACGCAAGGCTGACGTCATCCTGGCGTCAGCCCAATTTTTTATTTTTTTCTGTCAGGCGCGTGCACCTCACGCGCGCGTGAGGGTGCGTCACCCGACACGATTTCAGAACCTGGGGCCCGCTGACGCAGTTTGAAAAGTTACCGTTGGGAAGCCACGTGGCTTCCCACGGTCCGTTCGATCTCAACGGCTCTTTAAACTGGACCGTCCGATTTGCAACGGTAATAAAAATAAAAAAATCTTATTTAATATCAACCGTTGGATCTGAGATCAACAGTTGATATTATTCTCCTTTATAAATTAAAAAAAAAAGAAAAAATAGTTTTAAAATTCAGAAATGTTACCGTTGTGCCACGTGGCACAATCTGGAGCGTTGAAATTCAATTTTTTTAAATCCAACGGTAGAGATTAATTAGTTGAATAAAAAATTTAAAAAAAATTGTAAAAAATGAATAAAAATGCGAAAAAAATTTTAAAAATTTTAAATTTTTTTTTTTGACTTTTTTATAAATACCTTGTCATTAGCATCTACCTTACACCACAATTTCATATTTTCTCAACTACTTTCAACCACATTCGTATCTTTCTCTCAAAGTTTCAATCCAATTTTTTTCAAACAAAATGACTACTGCTGCAGGTACGAATTGGTCTGTTCTTGAAGATGTTGCGTTGTGTGCTAGCTGGGTTCAAGTTATTCATGATCCGCTTATGGGTAATGAGATGCAGTTGCGAGAAATGTGGAGTCTTATTCATACCAATTATCTTGAGAAAATGGGCGGGCAAAGAACCAAAGAATCGATGTCCAGTCGTTGGAAATTACTTAGCCAATCGTTTAGTACGTGGAGAGACGCCTTGGCACAAGCTAGTACTAATCTTCGAAGTGGAGAAAATTTATCGGATCAGGTAACAATATATTATTTATTTGTTTGTATTATTTAATTGTTAGCTACTTTCATTATAATTATTTGTTAGCTACTTTCATTATAATTATTCGTTACCTACTTTCATTATAATTATTTGCTTGTATTATTTATTTGTTAGCTACTTTAATTATAAATATTTGTTTGTATTATTTATTTGTTAGCTACTTTAATTATAAATATTTGTTTGTATTATTTATTTGTTAGCTACTTTAATTATAATTTTTTGTTTGTATTATTTATTTTCCCGCATTGTGTAGGAACTTCAAGCACAAGCTTGGTATAATGCCAAAACCAAAAGCAAAAACAAATCATTCACAAGGTGGGAATGTTGGAATATTGTGAAAGATTGTCCTAGATTCAAAGTTGTGCCTGTCGGTCCAGAAGTTTTCATGAACAGCACCCCTCTACACTCTACACCTGATCATGCCTCGCATGATCATGATGAAGATGATGCAGAAGAAGTACCCGAAACGCCCCCCGTTGAACAAGCCTCGGGGTCGACCCGTTTTCCAATTAGGCTTCAAAGAGAAAAGGTAATGCTTCCAAGAATGATCATGCAAAGTATATGGAAGAACTTGCCCGTCAAGGTGAATTGACTTTGGCCCAGGAAATGGCTAAATTTGAGGCTGATAAAGCTAGAGAGGATGCAAAAGCAGAAGCTCTTCAGAAAAAATTTGAAGCTGATGAGAGAGAAAGAGAACTACTTCGGGAAGAAAGGGAACATAGAAGACAAGAAAGAATGGCTCAACAAGATCGTGAAATTATGAAGGAGCCTTTAGAAGGGAAGTCTCCAAACTCTAAATATTTTTGGCAGTTGGAGAAATCAGACGTGGTGCGAAGGAGGCGTGCAAGAGAAGCGAGAGTAAGAGGAGATGGTCCTAGCATGACAAGAGAAGATCATCCTAGCACCACAAATTGGTTAGGTGATGATTATCCATTCACGAACCTATAATTTTCCAACCACTTTGTTTGTAATCGGAGCCCATAATTTTCCAATCAATTTGGGTTGTAATTTCTTATTCATTGAAGTACTTTATTGTTGTTTCCAATTTATTGAATTTAGTACTTTATTTAAACTAAGAGTATATTTATTTAATTTGGTAATTTTTTGCTACTAAGAGAATCTTTATTCAAAACACATTTAAACACACCAAATAAAATAACATCAACATACCAAAAAAACACACCAAATAAAAACAAACACCAAATAAAATAACCTCAACATACCAAATAAAATTACATCAACATACCAAATAAAAACAAACACCAAATAAAAACAAACACTAATGAACTTATTCAGCACCCCTCAATGCCCACTGGTGCTCTATCAAGTCAATTTGGCGGGCATTGTGCATATATGGCCTTTGAAGTGCAGTATATCGTTGAATGACCCTATCATTGTAACGACCATCCCTTTGTAATGGCTCGTGTTGCACGGGTTCTTCAGTGGCGTCATGAGCACAATATATTTGTGTTTTGGAATTGTTCATCGTGTTTGGCTCATATTCATCAACAGCATCATAATCGTACTCATCTTCCACAATCATGTTGTGAAGAATGACGCACGTCATCATGATGGATCGAAGCGACTCCACATCAAACATTCTGGCAGCACCCCTAACAATAGCCCGGCGAGCTTGGAGTATACCAAAACAACGCTTCATATCCTTCCTGCATCCTTCTTGACAGCTTGCAAAGTATTTTTCCTTTGCACTTTGTGGACGTGACACTGTTTTGACAAACGATTCCCACCTTGGGTAAATGCCGTCTGCTAGGTAGTATGGCCCGTCGTACTGATGTCCGTTGACGCAGTATGTGACTTTTGGTGCCTTTCCTTGCAAGACTTCGTTGAACACTGGGGATTGGGCAAGGACATTTAGATCATTTTGAGCTCCCGGAACCCCGAAAAAGGCGTGCCAAATCCATGTATCAAAAGATGCCACCGCCTCCAAAATGATACTTTTTGATCCTTTTCTATCCCCATAAGCGCCTTGCCATGCACTTGGACAGTTTTTCCAAGTCCAGTGCATACAATCAATGCTTCCAATCATCCCTGGAAAACCTCGCATCTCGCCATTGTTTAGAAGCCTTTCCAAGTCCATATGAGTAGGTCTCCGGAGGTACTATGCGGTGTAGATAAATTCGATTGCAGAGCAAAACCTCATCAGGGACTCAAGAATGGTTGATTTTCCCATCCTCGTTATCTCGTCCACTTGGTCTGCAGCTGCTCCATATGCAAGCATCCGCAAGGCAGCAGTAATTTTTTGCTGAGGCATGAGACCCATAGCACCAAACGCATCCAGCTTTTGCACAAAGTAAGAATCATGGTTGCAAACAGCACCCATGATTTTGTTGAACAAATGTCGTTCCATTCTAAAACGACGTCTGAAGTACGTATCAGGGAATGCACTGTTACGAACAAAATAATCGTCCAAGAGCTCCTGACCTCGTCGTTGCCTGCTTCTATCAATGTTTACAGCACGGTTGGGCCTGCAGGTATGAGCCACAGCTTGGATGACTCGACGGGAATGTGAGGCTCTTGCCATTCTTGATTCGTTATCTTTCCGTCTATGCTCGTCATCCTCTTCCATCGCATTTTGGGCCCAATCCTCCGCATTGAACATTCCTTTTGATTGGTTAAACAATTCTTCCTCTTCTTGATGGATTTCCCACATCATCTTTGAAGAAGAAGAAGAAGACATTGTAAGAATGAAGCAGAAACTATGAATAATGATAGAGATTTTGGTGAAGAATGAAGTAGAAACTATGAATAATGATAGAGATCTTCAGAAAATTGGTGTGAGATTTCTGAGCATGGATGGTGGATTATATGGAGGATTCAGAAAGGATTGGGTTGTAGATAATGCCACGTGGCATGCCGTCATTCGTTAAAAATCTGGTGGAAATTTATCCTCAAAGATTGTAATCGGATTGTGACACGTGGCACAACTTGATTGGTTAAAAATCTTATCGGAAATCCATCACCAATAATTGTCTCTTCAGATAATGACACGTGGCGTAACGAGAACGATTAAAAATCTTATAGGAAATCCATCACCAATAATTTGTCTTTGCGGATAATGACACGTGGCGCAACGAGAACGATTAAAAATCTTAACCGAAATTAGAAATAAAATTATTATGTATTATTTAATAAATAAAAAAATACTAATATTTTATTGCCAATTGCCAGGGCTATTCAAGTGCATGGGTGGAGATGCAAAAGCCAATTGCCAGGGGAATGCACTGTTCATTATGGCAGTTACTGTTCACTGGGTGGATTAAATAGTGAATAGCCTGGGGGAAGGGCTCCCACACTGGAGTTGCTCTTAGGGTTTGGTTATTTAAGAGTGTATTGATAAATTTTAATTATAAGTTTAGTTGCATCTTGTCTTTAAAAGTAAATTGCAATTGTATAATACAATATAAAATGATTTCCATCGGTTGTGGAATCCTGCCCAATCCAACTCTCCTTAAAATGGTTTAGGTGGTTTAGTTTCCGCATTTTCTTGAGTGAAAATGAGTTTCAATAATGCTAGTCCGAACTTATTGCGTTGGCTAACAAGTTGAAGTCCAACCCGACAAACCCGTCCAAAGCCTAGTGTAGAGACAAAAAACATGAGTTCAAATTAAATTTTATGTATCCTTTTATTTTCTGTTTTATTATTAGTTCAAATAGGAAACCTTTTATTTTCTGTTTTATTATTTTTATTATGTTTACTAGTTTTATTCTAAGACATTTTAGGGTTTTATTTTGTAGTAGTATAAATAAGGTTTTTTAGCCATTAGGGTTTTTTTGGAACGCAAGAAATAAGGAGAGGAGGAAACGCACGCACAAGCCCTTGACAATTCAAGTTTATTTTCTAGGTGTTTTTTATCTTTGTTCTTAATAATATTTTATTATGATTGTTCGTAACTAGTTCGTTTGCTAGGGCGAAGCCATGAGCGTTAGCATGAATATGTACTTTTATTAATTTGCTTATGAATGGATGCATGCTTGCTTTGAATTATTAATCACCGCGATTAAGCTATCTAATTGTCTTAGTGATTCGCGACCATTAGGGCTTTTAGACAAGTAATTTGATGCAATTTCTGTTGGAACATCACCCTAAAATTGAGGAGGGCTTCTTGTGGTTAGTAATTGTAAGTTCACTTAAGGCGAACATCACGTTCTTAAGGGTTGCACGGTTTTTCAAAGGGTTTTCACAAAGCTTAATGAGTCTTGCATGTTTATATTTGATCTGAACATCACAGACGAGTTGTATGTTAGATATACGTTTTCGCTTGAACATCACGAGGAAAATATGTATTAGGAAAACCTAACTTTCAAAGCATGTATGTAGAAATTCATAAGTAATTGGTAAAATTGCATAGGATTGTTAAGAGGACGGCGGAACCCTAGACTTTCACAAATTGATTTTCTTTAAATTGTTCTCTAGTTAATTTATTTAATTGTTTTATTTTAAAATTCGTTTTTATTATATTAAATTCTAAAATCAACATTTTCCAAACTTTGTTTTAAATAATTAATTAAGAGTTGGTTTTAAATACAAATTATTCAATCAATTCCTGTGAAAACGACCTTGCTTGAGTTGTTATACTAGGATAACCTTGTACTCTTGCAAGTATTTTTATCCTTACTTTTGCAGTGGTAAAAATCCTATTACTAATCCACCTAAATCAAAATTAAAACTAGTAAATTGATTTTTGAGTTTTTGGACTGGCCAGTTTTTGCACCCGAGAGATTACGCAGTCCGAATCGGGGTCCGGTAATAAAACGTGGGCAAACTACTCTCGGGCAAAACCCGCACAACGTGGCATGATCTGAGAAGTGGTGTGCGCACTACGCCCCAAGCCTGCCCCAGAGACAGCAACCCCTCGATAGCGCGAAGCGCGAACCGGTCACGGTCAAACCCTTCTTTTCGTTTCTCTCTTTGTTTCCCCTTGGGACATCGAGCTCGCGGAAACAAAATTTTCGAACAAACACACCAGTAAACCACCGCCACCGCACTTTTAATCTGACGAAATTGCCCCTCGCGGGGTGGTCTCAGGGAGGAAAGGAGAGAGGAGCTGCGTCGCGTGCACTCCCCCGCCGTTTCTCTGTTCGATCATCAGTTCTTCAAAAATTTCGACGGAAAGTAAAGCGTAATTTAAATCGCGATTAAGCTCGCCATGTCGATTCGGGAGCTGAGGAGCTCTATGGTTTCGGTCAATTTGTTCACCTTCTGCGTTTTCCTCAGCTGCTTTCCAGGTAAATTTTCGTTATTTTCTCGGGAAACAAACAGGATGTGACGATTCGACGCCGTTTCATGTGAAATCGATTTGCTTTTGCATGTGTAGGGCTTATATTATCGGCGATCGTGACGCTGGATTCGATCGTGATATACAACACGCACGAATTGATAAAGGCGGTGAAACCGAGGGTGTATTTCGAATGCAGAGGGGAGAACAAGACGGAGTTTCCAGACGTGAAGGAGAAGAACGTCACGTATAAATTCAACGGCGAAGAGTCTTGGCAGGTGAGAAAGATTTTCGCAATTTCGATTTCGTTTCAGTAATTTCTATTTGCTCTGTTTTACAATTTAGACTATAACGTTGTGAGATTGGGATCATTGAATATGTAAAATAACGCACGGTGTTGATTGACCGTCTGACAACATAACATGGCCATGGACGATATCTTTCTAGAGATTATTTGTATGTTTGTATCAGGAAGCTGTTTTTTAAGCTGAAAAGCTGTTGTTGAGCTAAATTTGGCTAGGTGTCTAATGGGATTACGATTGTTTTTGTGCTTTCAGCCACTGACCGAGTTTTCGGGTAAGAAGTGCAAGCGATGTGGACTGTACGAGGCGGATACCTTTAAACCAGATGACAAATTTGATGAGTGGGAGTTGTGTCCTTCTGACTTCAATGCTTCTGATGGAAAATACGTCCGGTTCAATAACAAGGAATTCAACGTTACCTTTTGGTGCCCAAAATGTGTACCTGGTTCACCTGGTGAGTGAGAGTCTATGCAGTTAACTTTTTTTAGCCCATTTACTTCTTGCTAGGTTCGTAGTTTTGGATGACGGGCTTTTGTGCTTAGACTGGTTAGAACAAAATTCATGTTCATTCCGCTCATACCTAGTTTGGCAGTTTTGGATGACGAAGGCTTTTCTGCTTAAACTACAAATTAAATTCACTTTTAGAGGACATATAGATACCATTTCTGGCCACAACAATTCTTTTAAGTATAAGTCAATCAAATGTATGGCTAGTAACCTCCGGTTGATTCTTATTCGTAGTTTAATGCGTTTGTTAATGTGAGAATTTTCAGCTTTACGGATGCTGTCACCTTCATTCCGCAACTGGGCTAGTAGTTGAATAACATGTTCAAATTTTTCGTTTGGGATCTTTTTGGCGTCCATGCATTTGTATTTGTATTCAAGCCACTTTGTACTTAAGTGTCAACTTGTAATTAGAATTCTTTTTGCGTGTGTTTGCAGCTTCCAATTCCCCTACCGCACCGCATAAAGAAGAAAAGGAGAAGGGAATGCATATTGTTCTAATACTTTTAATCGTTGTAGCCATTTTAGCATTTTGTATTGTCGTTGGCTTTGTTGCATACAAGTACTGGCAAAAGAAGAAGAGAGAGCACGATCAGGCTCGGTTCCTAAAGCTGTTTGAAGACGGGGATGATATTGAAGATGAAATGGGGCTTGACCATATAATCTGATTATAAACAGTTAACTTCTGTACCTTGTTTACAGTAAGTTTATCTTACAAAATTTTGCTGTTGAAAAAAGGAAAAAGAGAACAATGTTGAAGCTAGAAATATACTGTGCAGCACTTTACTTCATCGAAATTACGAGTTATATGCTTGTGTTGGTACTGTCCGATGCACAAATGAGACATGCAAAAGTTCAATGATCTCAAAGTTCATAATATTGCTGCCAAATCATTGTTCACTACATGTCTTTCGATTTAGCGATACAAGCAAGGCCAGTAGCCGAAAAGACTCAAAAATGCTAATCTCCGGCACGTCGTACGGACATGTAACCCTGGTTTCTTGCCCAACGTAGTCCTGAGACTTTGTTTTCCCTCCACATGCAAACCAAATATCGTACCAAGGATTAGAAAGATCAGAAGCAGGGTGGCCTTCCTGAGTGAATTCTTCATGCTTCAGTTGACTTTCATGATGTAGTTCACTTTGCCTGGAGTCTTCTCTCTCGTTCAGCTCGGCGCCATCTTCATGGCTGTAAATTCCATTGGCAACGATGTTGCCATCTCGCCAACAGTCACCAAACGAGTGCTGATATTCTCTAAGCCAGTTTCCACAGCCGTAATATTGCGGCTCTTCGCCCTCATAAGCCTCCTCCTCAAGCTCATCCTCGTTCCAGGCACTGCTTGGGAAATATTCACCCTCTTCCGTCCCACGCAATGGAGATGGTGCAGAAATTGGGTTGACAAAAGGGCATGGATACCATGTTGCATCTGACGACAGGTTTTCACCATTGCTGGCAGCGACGTAAGTGGTATCATATGGACTGAAGTCCTTGTCCATTAGCTCGAGCCTCGTTCGGATTCAAGGCTCCAACGAAACTTGAACTTCAAGCACTCTAGAGTTGTGACAATGCAGGAAAGGCTAGAGCATATTATACTATGTGGGAAAGGTTGTGTACTGATAAAAGAAAAGAAAAGGGAATACAAGCATATCAGATTTTGATCAAGATTCCGATTTGATCTTCGAATTCTATCGAAAAATGCAGTAACTTTGGCCGCCTGCTAATCCTTTCCGGAATCAAATCCCTTCTTTTCGTATGTAAAGAATCAGAAAAGATTGCATAAAAGTTTGGCCGGCAAAGCATCTTTATCGAATTTCCTCTGCACTGAGAAAAAAAAAGGTTCACAGCTTCCACTTGCTGAGAAAGAATTTTCTCGGGGTCCAAACAGTCCCACTTACTAATTACTATCAAAGTGGTTGGCAACTTGGCATAGGATTTTCTAAAATTTCCATACCAGAAAAATTCCTGCTGAATCCATCAAACGAAGAACAGAAAGAAGTCGATATGGCGGAAATCCGAAATGGCTCATTTCATTGCGGTTTACAATTACACAGAACATCTGAATTCCATTAGAGATGGAATATGTAACATGAAATTGAGTTGCATTCTAAATCACAATGATCAGCAACCGAAATCGAAATTATGGACTAGGAAAAATCGCCAAGACTTCACAGATTCTCAAGGGAGGCTGGTCGTGTCTTGATCCCCATCAACGAAAATCGGGCGGTGCGCACGACGGATAAACCTGACAATCTCAGCAAACCGCCGGCGACGGTGCTTTGGCAATGCCGGAGACGCCACATTCTTGGTTCTTGGCCTCGGAGCATCTTCTGTTAATGGAGGCATTGGCACCAGCGGCCCTTCAACGCCGTGAACAACGCAAGAATCTTCGACGTGGAGATTCGGGGCGGTGACAAGAACGTCGTTGAAGGAGACCCTTCTGCCGTCAGTGCCGAAAACAAGCCGTGTGTTGTGAGCAGGGAGGGTGGTGTTGAGCGGGAGCTTGAGGAGGGCTTGGTAAGGCAGGGCGCCGGAGGTGTAGACGTGAGCGCGGAGGGTGGTGGGGCCGAGCACCTTGCCTAAGAGGGAGTCGTCGGGTGGCACGAAGCAAGTCACTCTGGCGGCGGTGGCGGTGATGTTTTGGGAATGTAGAGCGTGGGCGAAGATTGTGAAGCCGGAAGACGAGAGAGAAGTGAGCATGGCGTCGGAGCAGACGGCTTCGATGGCGGGAGTGATTGCTGCCAAGAAGGCTAGGAGGAGTAGAATCGACATGGGTGGAAATTTGGAGAGGGAGGGAGAAAGGAAAGGTTTCCTGAACTTGTTGGAAGAGTGGAGGTGGTGGTGGTTATGAATGTGGTTGAAATAACGGTTTTAACAGACTGGTGGACTTGGACAAAGCCCGAGAGTTTTTACTGGTGTCAAAATCATACGTCCACGCAAATTTCTCACGCCCCTCACTCTTTGAGCGCTTAGTCACAAAATCCCCACTTGTAATTGTATTTGTTTTGTAAGTCTCTAACGCATTTGACAACGTCGTATTCGAGTTCTTACAGGGCAATTGGTCAATATAGTGTTCTTACATGCTTGTATTCGAGTTCGAACTAGCATACGCTCCTTGTTCACCCGTGTCTGATTCGGGTGCGGTTAGTTCTCCAAGAGGATGGCCCTGAAGCCCGTTTCTCGTAAATTATACTAGTTTAAAATATTGTATTGTCAGTATGGTTTACTTCACTAAAATAGATACCAAATGTAACAAAAATAACAAAAATAATAATGAACAAAAGGCCATGTTAATCAAGTTGACTTCTTTCTGCAGTATCAATTCATTTCAAGATGATTTTGGTACATAAAATTGGGGAAAGCCTCAACATTGGACACAAGTGCTGAACATAAAAGCACACACAAATAAGCACTTTGGAATCCGAATTCATCGTCGCTTTCGACGAGCCTACATTGTTCCTCTCAAAATCTGCAGGTGCTGAAAAACTCGCAACCGATTGAGGAACTCCGAAGGTCCATCAAAATTGAAGCCCTGCCAAAATCTGTTTCACCACCATGCCTGAAAGGCTATTGCTTTGCAGCCGAGCCTGTCACAATTAGTGGTGCAAATTGCACTGTGTTTAACTAGTAGTGCTGCTGGAGCTCTCTACTGCACTATTGAAGTTAACCAACTCTTTGGAATGGGGACCATAAACTGATTTAATTGTGTCCCTGCAGCTCCTACAACCACAACATGGAAGCATGAGCCAAATTAGAAATGAAAATCCGCACAAATAGAACCGGTCCTAGCGTCTCTAAAATATAAATGAAAGTTCTGACATCCTTTTGTGACGTCCTAGTGTCCCTCGAGTTCTATTAGTGATCAGCTGTTTGTAACGAGTTCTATTTGCGTGTATTTTACGAAACTAATTAAAGATATAAATAATAATAATAATAATAAGACCACCTGCAGGCCTCCTTGTTGAATTTCTTCTCACTAAACCCATACAAGGACTGAAACACCTCTGCCTCCACACGGCAAAAATATGGACGTTCTGTCAAACACCTCAAAAATCAAAGTAAGATAACAATCCATCCAATACAAAACGGTGCGTTTCCAACATAACCAAAGAAAAATGCCTCACCGTCGTAAACCGAACACTTTCGCGTGCTTTTATCAAAATTCACACACCACCCATCTTCTCCGACCATGCTTCTGTAAAGCTGAAATTCATACAAATCAAACTCCAAATTTTGACGAAATTCATGAATTTCTCGGAGATTTTGAGAAATCAAACCTCGATGTCCGAAGGGTTAGTGAAAATCTCTTCTGGGGTGGCAAAGGAGGGGCCTTTGTCGAGTTTGCAGCAAGCTCCGCAGCCCTCCACGCACTGCCACTTCTGCTCCTTCCTTTTGGCTCCGAACCCGACACTTGTCGGCGGTGTCGGATTCGGGACCCGGGTTTTCTTTGTCTTGGCCGTCTGGCGCGGCCGGCGCGCCATGCTCACTATGCCAAGACAGGGCAGCGCCACCGCGTTGGACATTTTTGGATAAGAGTTAACCGTGGCGGTGGTTTCGGTTTGTTTGGTTACTTGGACTCACAGTGGTATACATGATCTATTTCTTTCCAATCACAAGTTTGCCCTTGTTAAAATACGGAGCTTCAACAATTACTCTTTACAGCTAAGGGTGTTATAGTAAATTCGAAAATTTGCCTATGCAAATTGATCAAGAACGCATTTCAAATCGAAAATAGGATCTTTGCATATTGGAAAGTTATATGCAAATAATGCGGAGAATGAGCAATTAAATACAATTATTATATTGCTGATGATGTTTTATCGCAATGACGTAATACAATTATGTTTATGCCTTTCGACTTCATGATTCATCTGCTCTTATTAAAGCTAACTATCTAACCACAACAAGTGGTCCAGTGGTAAGGGCGCGAGGCAGCTTCCCAATAAACAAAACAATATGGGAGGTTTCAGGTTCTATGCTCTGAGCTAATGAGTCTGTTTGATTGTGGACACGCATAGTGAAATTCTACATAGCCTTTTTAAGCTTGAAAATGGTGGATAATCGTTCATTGCTACCAGATGTCCCCTTAAAAAAAAAAAAAAATTAAAGCTAACTATCTAACTTAGGACGCTATAGCTCTCGTAAAGTAAAATATTATGATTATTATGTTTTGCTTCCTTCAAAATTACTTCAAAACTATTTAGAACACATAAATCATACTAAACTGATCTTGGCAACAAAAACAAGAAGCCAAAACGACAAAATTGCAGCGAGCACAAGTCGCACAAATGCTGAATTGTTTCAATCAATACGATGAGAAATTTTTAAGGGCGACGGGAACATACACCTCAACAGTGCAGATGGTGTTCTCTTCCAATCCAATAACGCCATCTGCCCCACTAAAGCCAAATAGTTATATCATTTATAAAATAATCAATAAATGAATTTTTTATTTAAAAAAATAAACCTCATTCCCGAGGCCCTTCCCCAACCTTCTAATCATTCCCCTCCAATTCCTCTCAGCCCCCCGACATCCACCATCGCCACCTGGTATTTTCTTGTAGCTGCTGGAGAACCGACGGCTTCCGCTTGGCGTCGACGGCCAAACCAGAACCGTTGTCTCTCCCCCTCCTGGTCTTCTTCTCCATTAGTAGAGCTGCACAGTGAGATATTGGCTTCCATACCGAAAGATGCATATCAATCTCTCTCTCTTCCCTCTCTTTCTCTAAAACCAGTCTGATCACTGCTGCCCAGAATCAGATAACAAGTATGAAAGCAAAAGGGGTCTCTGAAATTTGAAAAAGATTCAAACTCAGAATTCCCACAACACATTTGTTGTTCAATTCTTTAATTCCTTGGGCCAAACCATATAAAGATTCAGTCTTTGAAGGGAAATTGAAAGGCTAAAGAGGGAAAGAAAATGGTGTCCAGGAATCAAATCAAAAGACCCAAAAGAAAAAAGAAGAAGAGAGGGATTAAAGCAGGGAGAAAACCAAGCGGAAGCCGTCGGTTCTCCGGCGGCTACAAGAAAATACCGGGCGGCGATGGTGCATGTCGTGGGGCTGAGAGGAATGGAGGAGGATTCTCTCCTCTTTTTTCCCACTCTTCCATCCTCCCCCTGTGCGTTCAAATTAGCTGTGCTTATTGTAATTGCGGCTCTTTCTTTGTAATTATGTTGTCTTGGAAATGAATTCACCCTTTCGCCGAATAAAATGTAGAAAGACAAACACATTTCAAGTCCTGAGACGAGCTATATGATCTTACGCTTGGAGAAGATGCGACAAGCACATATCGAACCCATTCATACAAATCAAAATTGGTTGCATTAGGTACATGCTGAACAAGTGTAAGACCCCCGCCCGTCTCAACTCTCAAGATTTGTAATGCACAGTGCGCAATCTGATTGTAGGTACGGAATGTATCTTTGATTTGCACTATTGGCCGATCATTGTTTGTTTTAGCCCAAATTCGCCATGTATCACAATAGTGCAAATCGCATAGCCAACTGGAAAAACAGAATAATCACGGCGAGCTATTAGCTCAGTGGTAGAGCGCGCCCCTGGATAATAAACCATAAAACGAAAGAATACGAAGATCCATTCCGTAGTGGTCGACATTCATTCAAAACTTCCACAATGTAGCTTGCTCTATAGAATTAAGTTGTTTTCGGCCCAAAATATAAGTTCTTCGTTATGAAACAGAAACCCGAATTCTGAATAACATGATACATTTTTACTAGACTGTCCGACAACACAACATATGACCAAAAATAGTCCGACAAGAAAGAGAGAATACCAAGTTAAATACAATCAACAAGAAAACTAACATTTTATATTAAAGTTTACCCGAGCAAATGACATTTCTTTTTCCCCAGAACCCTAAGGTGACTCGCTGCCTCTGGGAGTGCGACGGTTGTCATCATCATAATCAGCGACGGGGCTCCGATCGGGACTGGGACTGGGACTGCGACCGCGACCGCGACCATCGGCCTCAGAAGGGCTTGGATACTTCCCGACAACAGGGCTGTCTCTACCAGGGCTAACAGGACTTCTGCTCTTTAACCTGGGGCTAACCGGACTTCTACTTCTTACCCTGGGGCTGTAATCAGAGCCCTCTTTCTCCATTTCCATTCTACCATTTCTGGGGGAAGGGCTACGTCTCCCACGAGGACTGTCTACATCAGGTGTCAGGCTGCGCTTCCTCCCTCCTTTAGAGGGCAGTGGACTCTTCCTGTAAGAAGGGCTCCGTGATCTGTCATAGCGATCCTCACTTCGCCCTCTCCTTGCTGGGGACCTTGAACGGCTGCCATAAAGAAATGATCTGGTTGATAAATATAAATATATGGAATATGTAGGCGTATCCCAAGGAAAATCATGCATCTGAATCTAAGTTTGTTTAACATTTCCCATCAGGATTAATTTGCAAGAGGATATTACTTTGCTCGTTCTCTAGGGAAAAAAAAAAAAAAAAGAACACTATCAAGCCTTCTATACCCCAATCATGTAATTCGCTTAACTCACTACAAAAGTCCAGATAACTACAGTAAGATGTGTAGGATGTTGGCATATAACCATATCAAAATTAAAAATAGCACATGCTCTAATATCATAAAATTCCTCATAGACATTATCAGGATCGAGAGCATACTGACCTATAGCTGCGGCTTCGGCTGTAACTTGGGCTACGGCTTCTTCCACGGCGAGAACGTGATCCAACTGGTGAGCGACTCCGCCCGCGACTGAAATACAAGTTGAGCAATGTGAAATAAAGGCTGCTACAGAGATTCATCCCAAAAAATGGAAGAGGAATAACGACAAACAATGAAAAAATACTTGATAACAAGTACCAACCTTAATTCCTTTGGACTATTTTTGCACTGCCTTTCAATATGGCCTCTTTCTCCACAGCGATAGCACTTATTCTTCCAGTCCCCAGCCTTGCAATCACGAGCCCAGTGGCCGTCAATGCCACAATTAAAGCAACGTCCAGATCCAGGAGTAGGACCTCTGCCTAAATATTCCCGCGAACCACGTGGTGCCTACACCAAAGTAACAAAGAAAAAACTATCAGTCTGATACAATAAATGAACAAACACACACCTGAAAAACTAACACAACAATATAAGGGGGCGTAGATATAACGGATTTAGGTGGAAGATCAAACAAGATTAAGAGTACAGTAGCTGGCAAGCAACCAAGAAAGTACATGAGGCATTTTAATTCAACTTGAAACAATCCAACTATAACATGTATGGGTATTTTACTCGGAAAGAAACATCCAGCTAATAAACTTACCCCTTTTGCAAATTCCACAATGAGACGACTTCCATCAAATTCCCGACCATCTAAGCTATATCTTGCATCATCAGCATCTCGAGGATCACTAAAGTCCTATTATCAGAAGGTGAGAGCAGAAGCCACAAAAGGAACCATCCATATTTGGGTCATATGATCCATAAACGGATCTCAAGAAAACATTGTAAGCAAAAAAATCAGAAAGAAGAGGAAATAAAAACTTACAACAAAAGCAAACTCCCGCTTCATGTCCACATCACGTACTCTGCGTAAACGGTTTCCAGAAACAGTAAGGCTATCATTACTTTAAGAACTTCAAGTGTATGATACTTCGCCCGTCACAGACAAACTAAACACCAGATTGAGATTGTTGCCATTTCGATAAAACAAGCAATAAGACTACAGAAAGAATCGCCAAAGTCTCCTATACACTCGGCAAGATTTTCCACCAAGGCCACACTCGGCAAAATTTCCACCAATTCCACCAAGGTCACCCTCCCACCATAGACCTCCAAGTAAGGCCACCAAACCCAAGAAACCTTCAACAAGATCATTCAAGTTAAGAAAACACTTGGGGCTAAAAGCTCCCACACACAAGCTGAAAAGTTACATTAAACCAAGCACTAAAGCAAGCTTGGCAAGAAACCAAAAGGTCCCCAACCTTTTTGGTGGAATATTTTGACAGCTCTTACAAGCTGATCATGATTTAATAGATTAGTTTAACATTACATTTAAGTAATAATACGCATTAGGATAACCATTGTGATATCAAATAAATTGGATAAACAGCAATTTTGTCACTCAAATCGCATTCTAAAAAAAAACATTAGTTATTACCTTCCATATCTGTTGAACAGCCGTTCTAGATCACGTGAACGTGTGCGCGAAGACAACCGACCAACATAAAGACGGGTGTTGCCATATCGATCATCATAACGAGGCATTGTCAAGCTGCAAGAAAATTCGTTATCATTATAAGCACCAGGCCCTATGTGAAACCTTGCTAAAATTTCAAAATCAGTAATTTAACATTAATAATAATAAAACTTTAAACTGCAGAACATCTTAATACTGTCGATTGTATCGATTAATGAATTTTCGAAACGCTAACAAGAAAAAGACCCAAATCATTAGTATCCACAAAATTTGAATGCGACCCAATAAATATTCACACTACACCAATTCTTCATCTTGAGCAATCCAACCATAAACCAGCTCTAAAGACACGCTTTGCTTTCACAAATAAGAATCCCTAATTAGTAATTACAACCGGTAATTAACCTCGAAACAAACCCAGAATCCACTAATATGTAGCTCAACGCATAAATTCAAAAGAAAATTATCGCATAAACTCATCGAATCAAATTTGAACACGATCATATGGAATAAAAATCCAAAATTTGTGAAAAACAGTCTCCTGAGAATGAATAATAAAAGAGAAAACCCTAAAAAATTCCTAATTTAATGTCGTTACAGGTGCGTACCTTGAATGCTTACAAAAATCCCCAAATTTCGATGTAACCCTAATCACGCTTGCGGAACACAGTGATAGAAAGAGAGAGAGAGAGAGGGACTCCCATAATTTATAGAACGAACCGACCTGTTGGACGGCCACGATACGTTTTCAATAATCGAACGGTTGTAAGGAAGTATGACGTGTTTTGGGTATGTGACATTATCGCCAAACAGATTATATTGGGCCTAAAATTGGCCTGGCCTTTCTGAATCGGTACAAGTAGAGGCTTGTTACAATGCTCGGTCCCTAGTTTTGGTAACCACTCATAAAAAGCACTTCTGCTAGAAGTACCTTTTCTTGTGAACACATCGGAGATCTCTATCAAAAATCCAAAAGCCCTTCGAAGTGCTTTCTAAAATACCACACGAAGGGTGCTTCTAAAAAATCTTCCACGAGCCAGAAGCGCTTCTAAAGTTTTTTGCCAAACACAGCTATAACACTGTGTTTGAAATTTTTTTATTTTTTATTTTGAAATAGGAGAGAAGAAGGGAGTGATAGAGAACGTGGAAGTGGAGAGTTTTTTATTTTTATAAGGGTGAAGTGCCAATTTAGTCCCTGAATTATCACCTCAGTGAAAATTAGGTCCCTGAATTATTTTTTCGGTAAAATAAGTCCCTAAATTCATTAGAAATTGCTAATTTCATCCTTACTATTATATTCAAAACTATTTTATTCAATTTTTCGTCAACTTAAGTCATTTGACACACTTTAGAGTATAATGTCATCATTTTCTCGTCTATAAGCCCTTAACATTTCATATAAGTTGCGAATTTAACGTCTAATTTACCCTCAAAAGTTAACTTACATGATTTCTTTATGAAAAACTACCAATTTATCCTCCAAAGTTAACTCTATACACTATTTCTTTATGTAAAACTACCAATCTACCCTCTAATATGTATCACATGCAAGTAACATGACTTGAATTGACGGAAAATTGAATATAGTAGCTTCGAATATAATATTAGGGATGTAATTGGTAGATTTTTATAATTCAGGGACTAATTTTTCTGAAAAAATAGTTTAGAGACCTAATTTTCACTAAGGTAATAATTCAGGGACTAAATTGGCAGTTTACCCTTTTTATAATTAGAGATATATTAGAATTACAGGTAGGTGAAGCTTTGAAAAAAAATAAAATAAAATATAATTGTATGAAATTACATTTCTGCCCCTTATTTCTTATTCATATTCTGTTTTAATTAGAATGTTAAACTGATAATTTCATAAGATTTAGTAAAGATAAACGAGTTTGACAGTCAACACGTGCTTTTAGAAAAAGTGCTCACAAGCATTCAAAAGAGGACCTTTTTTGAATTAAACTGTCAACGCGTTTCTAGTGAACGACGATTCTTACACAATGTGCTTATGAGCCTGGGAAGTAAATTCCACTGTATCTACCACGTTACAGAACTTTGCACATATCAGCCTGGCAGGCAAAAGATTTTTACTCGGATAATTTACGGATATGAAGGGGAAAAGTTAAACCAGTTTTCACAACCACAAAAATGTTTAATGAACACAGAAACAAAATAAATAAAACCTAGCAAAGATATTTGGATAAGGGGCTCTGCTTATGCAAAAGTTGAAACCTGCTTGTCCATCTCTCCACAAACTTCAGGGTCATATTAACGAGCATTACCGGAAATGCAACCGCCAAAGCCGCCGTTCGTTCTAGCTCAGGGGCACAACACGGGATACTTGAACAAAGAACGGCGCATGGAGGATCAAGAAGTGCGGGCCAAATGAAACAGACACGACCATGAGGAGCCAGGAGTTTATCCATGGGGCAGTGGCACAAGGCTTCTGTCCTCAGAACGCGAGAGGGCTCCGAGAGAGTTGAACATTTTGATGGGGATCAACACAAAGAGGGACACCATGGAAATCATCACAGGGGTTATTATCAAAGGAGAAAATCTGAGACTATCCCCAATTGGCGAGCTGGGATTATGTGACACGGGGGGAGTCATCC
This sequence comes from Heteromeles arbutifolia, assembly GCA_024362995.1. Taxonomy (NCBI): domain Eukaryota; kingdom Viridiplantae; phylum Streptophyta; class Magnoliopsida; order Rosales; family Rosaceae; genus Heteromeles; species Heteromeles arbutifolia. Next base: position 21,631,738 of record JANCRC010000010.1, read on the forward strand.
CCGCTGAGATTAAGACTCGAGAAAAACCATGTGTATGCCAAATAACGAATATGCCGACAGTTGCCAGTCCAGCGTAGATCCCAATCCTGTCCAGCATAATCAAGTTTCAAGTGAATATTAGTGAGAACATTCTCAGGTGACCTCATACAAAAAGAAGCAACAAAATGAAACAAGTCGGAAGAAAGAAGAAAATCAAACTTAAGCTACCAAATAAGGGAATTATAACAAGCGCTGAAAAGTATGATTGAACAGGCGAAAACAACTAGATAAATACCTCAGTTCCAGAGAAATGCCACAGTGCAATCCCAACATCAGCAAGCTTCAAAGCAGGTGCATCATGAACTCCATCAGTGGCGGTGATAGAAGTGAACTATATTTGGCGAGCATATTGTGGCCTAAAATACTTTTCCCTTGGAACAAAACTGATTTGAAAGATATTAAGTGTTTCACGTTGTGGAAATTTTATCTCTTCAAATTCATATATATATTATATATGATCTGTACAAACTGGGATTAAGCATTGCAGATTAATACCCCTCTAACCTTTCTATGACTACATCCATTCTAACATATACAGAGCTTATTGTAACATGGATCATATAGGCCATATCTTCTCCTTGCTTACTTCGGAACTATTATAATAGCCAACCTGCTAATATTAGAAAGGAGCAATGACCTCTGAATTGGTGACCATCTCATCAACGTCCCCTCTCACCACCATAGAAGTACTTAACCCCATAGGAAGTAGAACATAAGGCTAGTAGAAAATTCCTATCAAGTATACTATAAAAGCAAACACAAAATTTACCCCAGAAAGTTGCTACTTCCAGAACTACCCACGCCGGACGGTATATCACGGACCATGAACTTAACACAACGCTTTCCGATGTCATCCAGTATCTCAAGACACTCCTGCAAATCTGCATCGCTGACTAACATCACCCATTCCTCTTCATCATCCAAATACTTGAGTTGGAATGTCCCATTTTGCAACTTCAACCTCTTTGCAACCTCTTCATACAGTTGAAGGCACCCAAGAGAAGGCTCAAACTTGAACCTGATTGTATCCTCTTTATAAGTAGCTTTCACGATTATTTTTGACCCATTCTCTCCAATGCTTGTCTCGACTTGTGGGTGCTTTTGCTCCTCAAAGCTCTGAGTGCTTGATGAGTATCCCTGCATTGTTGAACCAAAGTCATTCGATGAATCCGTCAAGCTCGAAGAACTATGTTGGTTATATTCAACAATCCCATCATCTCCATGTACTCCCATGTCCATCTCATCAGCAGCAACCAAGGAGCTTGAGTTCTGAGACACAAAGTGGCAGTCAGAATTGTCAAACCTTAGACTGTTTTGGATGTGACCCCATTTATTAACTTCTTTTGCAAGATAAGAGCCCTTTGAATCAGGTGTGATCCCATGGTTAGTAGGATCACATGATCCAAAATCCAATGCAATCGGCTTAGAGTCCCCTTGAGGCATGAAAGGGATACTCTGTGTCTTTACCTCTTTCTCATGAGAAGTTGGAACACAACTCCCATCCTCTTCCAACTTAACTGTCAAACTCTCACCATTATTGTAGGACATTGAAGGCATTGAAATGGGATGTTGGGCAACTGGCTCATTGTTCTCAACAAGCAGGTTCTTCTCAGGAAATAAAAGATTTTTTGGTGCATCAACTTCTTGGATGATGGATCCTGTTGCCACAAACCCCCCAGTAGTTGGGTCATACTTCAATCCTCCCTCCACCCCCTGAACAGAATCAAGCACCGTCTGTATTTTCCTCAATGAACGGTTCACCTTATTTATTTTACGAGATGGCCATCTTGAGATCCCATGTTGTCTGCAGATCCTTTTTAGCGTAGTGGGACAAACTGCCAAAAGCCAATGATACGTTAAGTGAAGAAATCCTTTTAAATAATTAGCAAGAATTATACTTAACAATGAAACGATAATTTGCATGGAAACTTGACAGTAAATGTTTGTTTTCTACATGGAGCCATGGACTGACTAGAGCATGGAGGAAAAATATAATTTTCTGTAAGAAAATAATAAAGGCAGAAAAATAAGCTTCATTTGTGCCTTTTCATAAAAAAGTTTATAATTAATAGAGAATATGTGAAGTTATTTATTAAAATGAATTCATAAGATAAAACCTCATATGGATTCTTAAAAAGTAGACTCATTATACATGACTCTCACCTCCTATACTTTTTGCAGCATCCTTGAGACTCCCAGAGAAGTACTGCTGTAAAACACTCAAGCTTACATTTTTCTCCGCTGTACTTCGCTTTTTCTCCACCTGCCTTATTGACCCACTCGGTGCCTATACAAGGAAGAAGAGTACAAAAAAGTTATCCCTCCAACAATATTCCTCAAGTGAGAGCCAACGAAAAACCATTATACAATAAAAACATAGCATTCCAGGTAGGGATAATAAGGACCCTTTGCAGTGTTTCTATATTTACAAAAGCAAATACATGGAGATGTTTAATTTCAACCGGCAGAAAGAAAAATAAGGATAATGTTGGTCATTATTGGGACTTAATGCAGAACAGAAAAGATGAGGTCAGTCTCAAGGAAGGATTACACATAAGATTACTACATAATATTTATGTTGGATACAGATGTTCCTAATCTTTAAAGGCATAAAAAATAAATCCTCTTGATATTATATCTAGCAGCTTCTTTCAGAAAGCAACTTTAAAGGCAACAATCTTGTCAAAAGGAGGGTAAAACTATTATGATTTCTTGGTTCTACAATGCTTTCCATTGAGAGTTACATCTAATTGTATCTACAGAATTTATTTTTCTATTTATGTTTTAGAACAATGGACAATAAACCTCCATTCTCGTTATAACTAGTAGTTCCTACAATATGTACTAGATAACTAACAAAAACTCAATAAGACAAAAAAATATCTCCATCATTATAACTAACAAAAACTCAATAAGACAAAAAAAATATCTCCATCACTGTTTCAAATTAAACATCATAAAAACCATAAAAGTTCTCTAAAGAAACTGAAACAAGTAAATTATCCACAATATTGTTCTTTTATAAAAGCAATACCTGTTTAGGAGGATTATCTCTTTCGATTCCCCCATTTCTTTGATTAAAAACATTAAAGGTGACATTTTCAGCTGAATTCATTTCACTATCTGACAGTGTTGTCTGAAAATTTCTTTGTGGGATATTAGGGCTTGTCTCCTTCTGAAACCCAGTGTTGGCACCTCCTAACCCAACTAATTCTGCATCTGAAACTGTCCTTAAACTCTTACAAATTCTCTGCATGGTACCTGAGAGGTTGTTTAACAGAAGTTGTTGTTCTGTACTCCCCTTCACATTGACAGGGAGAAAAAACTCCAATATGTAGTCATCATCACCGGTGTAGGTGCTCCTTAGCCTAATTGCAACAGCGGCGTTCAAACCATACTTGCGTGCATGATGAACAAGTGGATATTCATATATATCATACGCTTTAACATCATTAATGAAGAATGGATGATTTGATTGCAGTGCTTTACCAGCAATTCCCTCCCCTTCCTCAAGATGATGTTCTGCACATGCATGCACAAAGCCTTGCATTCTTCTATCGTTTACATAACAAGCTGTTTCCTCGATGCAAAGTATACATTTCTCATCTGAATTTGTAAAACCCCCTTTGACACGTACTCTTTTAATTCCATCACCATCACCATCTCCCTCAGAGTAGCAACAAGGAATCCAGGTCATAGCCAATGGCAATAAATGTGCATGGCATATAGCACGCAAGACATCATTTATTTCAGTTAAAGCAGCTCTTTGGTTCTTTGAGAGGCACTGCAAGCAAAGGTTCTCTCATAAGAAGTGTAGAAAATAACAAAAAAATAGATAACATATTCTGATATGTACCTGGGGAAGAAGTCGGAGAGGCGCATTGGTCTTCAAATTAACGGCCTGCACATAATTGCCATCAAAATATATTAATTTTTACACTTAAACATTGACAACAATAATCAACACATGTGAAACATATAGGGTAGTACAATTTGTAATCTTGGGAAGCACCTCACAAAAATTAGTAAATGTAACCTTTTGGGGCATTCATTACATCTACTAATTCTACTAACATGAACCTAAAAGTTTAACAAAGAGAAGAAAAAGGATTTGCATCAATCATCTACATATGGTACGTGTGTGCTGTTACACGAGAAGAGAGAAACTGACCTGAAGTGCACTGCAAACTATTTCCATCTCCGTATCGAAATTGGGTTTCTCTTTTGTACTGACAAGTTCCAATACAGCGCAACATGAACTTTCCAGGTCAAAATCAAAAATCGGTAAGGCAATTGATCCACGAACCTGATGATTAGCTGCATAATCCACCCGCAGGTACTCAGTCTTATTGTAAAAACTAACATTTGAAGTCCACTCTGGAGTTTTGGAGACAAATACACGGCCAGGAAGACCCAAGATAGAACCCTGTTTTTCTTCTGCAGAGAACGTAAACATCCTTGAGACTTCACGATACCCTGTAAGAATATGGTCAAGCAAATAGGGTTGCTCACAAGTGCTTAATAAGTATTGATCACCATGCTTCATGGGAACCCATAATTGCGCTAAAATACCCCCACTGGAAGTCTCTTTAAACATCGACAATGCCTTAAGCATCTTCTCATTGAGTGACAATCCAGGTGGCCTGTAGATCATATAGTCTTCCATGCCCATGACATTATTCTGTTGAAAAGACCCATTATTTAGCTTAACAATTGAGTCATTAGCATCATTGGAATCTGTTGAAACACCATATTGGGGGGTTCCCATGTGCTCAAACACAATTTTGTCTCCACAATTGAAACTTCCCCCAACATTGAAAGTTCCAGCACCACTTGTAACTGGCAATTGCTCACCATTATGTTCTACGAAATTCAAGGCATCCAAAGGTGTATAGGTCACTGATGGACATGATGGCATCCCCAAAGAGGCTGCAATCTGGTCCGTTGCTGCTGGGCTGCACCATCCAGCATAAGTGTCAAAGTTCATGAGCTCAGAAATGTTATTAAACATATCCTCTGAGATCGGGTTCCTTGTTCCATCGTCAAATGATGCCAAATTCTCAACCTGAGCTCTGGCAGAAGCCCAGTGATCATTTCCCTTATCTTTAGGCGAAAAGTGATAATCCATATTCAGATTAAAACCCAAATTTGATCAAAAATGACTACTGCTAAAATTTGACCATATAACTATATGTGTATTGCCACATCGATCATCACAATTAGGCATTACAAGCTGCAGAAAAAAAAAACACTAAGCATGGTAAGCATGGAAACCCTGCTACAAATTTTAGATCCAGTTATCTAACACTAACGATAAGGATATATTAAAAACCATAGCATCTTAACACTATCAGTTCGTATCTATTAATGAATTTCTCAACACACTAACACGCATCTTTTCGGACCAAAGTTATTACTCTAGTTAACAACAAAAAAAAGAACAATAAGGGCTCATTTGAGCATCCAAAATTTTGAGTGGAACCCTATAAAATTTGCTTAAAATTAAAAATAAAAATCATCTACTCAGACAAAACTCATTACTTCAGTTAACAAAAAACAACCATGAACAAAATAAGGGCTTGTTCGAGCAACGAAAATTTAAAAATGATCTATTCGGACCGAACTCATTACTTCAGTTAAGAAAGTAACATGAACAAATAAGCACTTGTTTGAGCATCCAAAGTTCAGTGGAACCCAATAAAATTTTGCTTAAATTAAAAAAGTTAAACACTAAATATCAGTTATTCATCTTTTTATTCGGTGGAAATCAATTCTGCATCTGAATAGTCCTAACAGTAAACCACAACCAAATTTTCACAAACAACAACTTTAAAGCTCTAATTACATTCCCTAATCAAATTAACAAACAAAAACCCAGCATCTATTCATCTCTAACTCAACATATCAACTCAAACTGCACGAAACCAATTAAAACCCCAACAAACAAAATAAAATAAAAATTCAAAATTTGCAGGCTCACCAACATACTAGTGAATAAAACACGAAGAAAACCCCAAAACAAAACCCTAGTTTCTAAAAACTTGCATATTTATCAAACGCGCGTACCTTGACTGGTAAGAAAAATCCCCAATTTTTCGCTTTCGCCCTGACAACGCTTCCGGACTGGCAGAGAGAGAGAGAAATGATTCTGTCGTTGCGAGTTATAGGACGAACCCACTGGGTGTACGGTCAGGATGCGTTCGCTTTGATGGGAGGGTCGAGATTGAGGAAGATTAAACAAATTGAAAATTCCGTTGTGACATCATAACGCCAGATATTGTTGTTTGTGAGACATCAACCGCAGATTTCGCTGTTTGTGATACCACCAAATGTAATTTGTTTCTAGTTTTTTCTATCAAAAATTCGAATTTTGTTTGTAGTTGCGTAGGCAGATACATTGCATTTGCCAAATTTAGACAATTCTTGTCCTCCAATAAATTCAGAGTTTGATTTTGTTTTTAATTTTTAAGTTTGGATCATTTTTCGACTTAAGTGTGTCCTCATTTGTGTTTGGGATATCAAACCTTATTATATGGTATATACATGAGATTTATTTTTCTTATTTTCAAACAAGTCCCAAAAAATGGCCTAGTTGATTTACTATTTATGTTGGAGCAGTTATGTTTTTATTTAAATATTTTAAATATATTTATGTTTTGTTTATTACAAATATTAAATATAAAATTTAAATAGTAATTAACCTTATAAATTTTATTATTAACTTATGATTTGACAAGAAACACTCTCATCCACAAAAAGGAAACGTGAGAAAGCTTCTCACCTTAAAAAAAATGGAATTCCTCTCTGATGACAAAGATCAAGTCTATATAAAAAAATTTCTGGTATGATTCGTACGTTTTGATTTATTCTGCTTTAATTCCTTGTGGTTTTGAATGTTTTGAACGTGTTGATTTCTTCAGCTTTAATTCCTTGCAGTTTTGAATGATTTGTACGTTTTGATTTCTTTTGCTTTAATTCCTTGCGGTTTTCAATGATTTATTAGCCCTACAACGGTTATTTCATCTACCTATATATATTGATCCCCTGTACGAAGGGAAAAAAAAAAAAAACAGCCTATATTTTTCTAAAAAAAATTGAGTTTTGAAGGCAACATTTAGAAAAGGTGTGAGTTCGAAGGTTCTTCCACTGTGCAAGGAAGAACTTTATCAGAAGAAGAAGGTTCTGGGCTATTTTATCCTGGGGATGATGTGGTATTTGTGAACTGCTTGCACACTTTGGGCAGAGCCGCGAAACGTCTTAAAGAGAGCAACTTAGTCCGCGACTCATCCCAAGAATCATTCACCACTCAAAACTTCTACATTTTCCGGGTAACTTCGTTCCTTTTTATTTCAGTTTACAACAATTTACTAGCTTTTCTGCACGCGCTCACGCGCATGCAAAAGACATTTTTTTAATCACGGCGCGCTATGCGCGACTTACACATTTTAAATGTATTTATATGCGATGATTGGTTCAATGTAAAGAAACACAGCATTGAAATTCAACAATGGAAAATGATGCTTGCACAAATTAAATCACAGTTAAAAGATTCATGAAATTGTACATTTTCAAATTGACAAAGCACATAACATTGAGAATTGCGAAAAGGAAAAAACACAGACTAACAGAAACTAATAGGAGGGAGCCAAACATATACCACCTTAACCAAAATTAAGACAGCAGTACACTCCTCTGTTGAATGAAAAAGAGGATTTGATGAATTGCACTTCCCTGACCTTTTGAGAAACCAAAAGGAATCACCAACGGGAAATAATAATGCACTTAGTGTAGCACTAGCCTCTCTGCACGCACTAACGTGCATGCGAAAGGCATTTTTGCATCACGGGCGCTACGCGCCCCTAAATGTGTATTGTGTTAGTTTTTTTTCCATTGTAGTTGTCAATGTATATGCTTTAGAAAGTATGATACCAAGTATGGAGGTGAGGAATGAAATCTAGAAGATTGCTGCACATAATTGGAAGCAATAAATTTGAAGCTGTTGACGTGGATACTCTCTCACACAACAGTGCCTATTACGGTGTTCTCACGCATGTGTGAAAGATTTTTTTTTAATCACGGCACGTTACGCGCGACTTACACTTTCACATTTTAGATGTATTTATATTCAATGTATAGAAACATAAAATAAAGGGGATTATCATCTCTAATAATATGGGCAGGAATTTAAAGTATTTTATCTAGAATATGTTAAAAAAAAAAAAAACGTAATAAATAACATAGAAGATCCTTATAATTTAGTTGCAACTAAAAGCTAAATAAAAAGTATAAAAACAATCCAAGAACTTCAATTGACCTTAATACACTTGACAGCAAAACATATCATGAACTCGAATCATTCCGTCCTGTTGATAATATAATGCGTTTGGTTAAAATCAAATATTAGGATTATTTGTAATTGAATTGCATTAAAAGTTGAAAAAAGGAATTAAACATTAAAAGAAAGAATATAACCTTATGTTGAATTTGAGGGAAGCAAAATATCTTTGTACACAACATTTCTTGTGAAGACTCCTGCATGATCGTATAATTCTCCTTTCTTTACCAAGACTTTTGTTGTAAACGCTGAAACTCCTCTTGATAAAGCCACGTACAATTGTCCATGACTAAATACGTGATCTGGTAGATAAATACCCACATTTGGTATTGTCTGCCCTTGTGATTTATTTATGGTTAGTGCAAAACTCAACTTCACTGGAAACTGCTTTCTCATCATTTGAAATGGGAGTCCTGCGCTTTCTGTGGTCTTTAAAGAGATTCTTGGTAAAAACACTCTAATTCCAGCAAATTGTCCAGATAAGATTTCGGCATCAATTAGATTATTTTAAGCTCCATGGCAAGCCAGTCTTGTACCATTGCACAATCCCATCTTCGGATCGATATTTCTCAAAAGCATTATTGGGGCACCTTTTTTCAAAGTTAACTGATGAGGGGGCATTCCACCAGGTGAGATTGAATTCAAGAACTCTTGTTGATACAAATTTCTCACATCGTCCTCAACTGAATTGAAAGAGTATAAGATATGTTCAGTCCCCAGAAATTTATCGATGATCATTTTATTGAGTTTGTCAGCATCCTCATTTTTTGGAGTTATAATTGCTCTTTCCACCAAGTATCTTGCATCACATACATGACATTCCAAATTGGGGAAAACTTCATTAACCAATTGGACAACTGATTCTTTACCATTCCATGGAATGACCATAGATGATGGTAATTGCATCATGTCGTCTATCATAGTTTCTTGTTCCCCATTACCAACATGAAGTAAGAACTCTGAAAAATCTTGATCATTGATGGATCTCATGTTGTGCGTAAGACAAATAATTTTTACGTGTCCCCAAAATGAAGCATTAATCATACTTGCTTGCATCAATTCAGACCTTGTACCTTTTGGAACAACTGGAAGAACTTGTCGAAAATCTCCTCCAAAAATCATGACCTTCCTCCAAATGGCAGGTCAACGCCTATTATATCTTTGAACGTTCGATCGAGAGTCTCAAATGCAAACCTGTGTGCCATTGGTGCTTCATCCCAAACAACAGCTGATGTTTTTCTTATCAATTCTGCCAAATCTGATTGGATACTAATAGAACACGTGGAAGATGCATTTGGACTGAGGGGAATTTTAAATCTAGAATGTGCTGTCCTTCCGCCTAGCAATATGGTTGCTGCAATTCCAGATGTTGCTGTTGCCAATATAATATGACCATTGCTCCTTAAGGTTGCTAACAAAGCATGATATAAGTATGTCTTTCTCGTCCCTCCGGGACCATCCACAAAAAATATGGCATTGTCTTGACGTTCAATAGCAGACACAATCGAGTTATATGCTGTCATTTGGTCTTCATTTAGATTATGTACCGCGTTGAGGTCTGCTTCAGAGATGTCAAGTGAAACTTCATCTTGTATTATCCTTGGAAGTGTGTTGTCTCTAATACAATCTTGAGTTATTTGTGGTAGATCGTAATCAGATACAGACTTACTATGTTGCACTAATAGCCTGTTCAAGTCTTGCAAAAGCTTGTTCAAGATAGAAGTATTATTTGTGGTACTTGAAACTAAATAATCTTCTACCATAAATGAATGAAATTCATCCCACAATCTTCTTACTCCATGCGGCTCACAGTAAACTAAGATGGTAACAAACAACCTTCGTAAAGCTGATGACATCCGAATGCTAGAGGTCTCACGAAGACATTGTCTGATGCTATCATCATCTTCTAGCAAACCTCGTTGTTCCACTGCCTTCTTAAATGTTGGTTGTATGATGTCATTGACTGTTCTTAAATCCTCAAATGATGTTGGTCCTCTAACATGATTAAAAAGGATGCGTAAGTAGAATTTTTCACCCTCATTTGGCGAGACTGCATATATCCGGCCAATAACTTTATGATTATTCATCCTCTCACTCCAGAGTTTATCTCTTTGACTCCATCTGAAACGTTCAGGGAACTCCCGGTATAAGTATCGTCATGCTTCCTGGCAAGTGGTATTCTTGGAAAAAAACTCTGTCAACATAGTCATCGAGTTTGTGTCATCTGCCAAAATATCTGATACTCTTTGGTGAGGGTAAAAATGAACAGTTTGTCCTTCAGGAAGATGAATTTGTAATCGTTCCACCGATGGATAAAGTCGATTAGTTACAAATTTGAATATTCTGCATAAAGCTTCAGGTGCACAAACCCATCTTGCATCAACAAACTGCTTTATTTCATCTTGAATAGGTTCAGGATGGACTTCAAAAGCTACTCGGTCGGGACCTTTATAAACATATTTGTACAGATACTTAACACTCTTAATGCTGCAACAAATCTCAACATTAATATGACAATCATATATGAGGAGTAGCCATGAGTTATACGGAATGACCCACCGATTATCCACCATTATACGTGCATTATGATCTAATGGGACTGGATCATGATTGTATCTTCTACGATAGACTGGATAAGAATAATTTTCTTGAATTGTAGTTGGTGCAAATGGCTTAGGATAATTTCGTTTATAGCTACCACGTTTCATACAGGGTGGTCGTGAATTGTGTATTCCACAGGGACCATGTATCATAGGCCTTAAAACGGCACCATACAATTCAGGCTCTTCATTTGGATTTGGTATTTCAGCTCGCACCATCTGATCATAATCATCTGGAGTATTAAGCTTATCATTTTCTTCTAACATGAGAAGCATGTGAACATGGGGGAGATCACGCTTTTGAAACTCAATGACATATACATATGCAAGAACTCTGCCTAAAACACCCTTTTTTATAACATCATTCTTCAACTCTTCAAATTTTGCACAAAAAACCCTTGTAAGCAAATCTGGTCGTCTTATGGTGCTTGGCCAGGTAGTAGCTCATCACTTATTTCTTCCCAATTTGGATTACATGTCATTGTTAGGAAAATATCTGGTCTTCCATATTTATGAACCAAAGTCATTGCATCTTGATACCTTTGATACATGTCACGCGGACTACCAACAAAAGATGATGGTAATATAGTTCTACGACGACCGATGTTTCCTGTATTTGTTTTGTTATAAGTCATTAATAAGTCTAAATATGCTTGTTTTGTTGCAAACCATTGTTTTGTCTCATTTAATGTGACAAAGCATGAACATGAAAGATATATGTTTTTATTATAAACTGATTAGCCTCATACTTGCATTATTTTGTCCTGCAATTAATGAGTCTTGTAGTCCTCGATAAAATTCAGATTGAATTGTGTGTTGATTATCACTCATCCATCTAAGCTTTTGTGATTCGATCTTTACGTAGTTGTCAACTACATATTGCTGCAATAGGCGGCCACCACGAAGTAGAAACGATTCGTCGTGTTGACGGATCTAAAATGATAAAATTTATTGTTCAACACAATATAAATTTAAAAAATTAATATTGTATTGGTAGAGATAAAGGTCATAGGTTACCTGAAGAACATACGAGTAATAGTCACAGCATGTCACTTTTCTGCTGTTGTTATTTCGAGTATTCACATCCCATCTGTACGTTCCATAAGGTAACAACAATGGATATTGTAAAGGTTCATAGTAGCTGACACAGTCTTTGGTAGTCTTAAGTTGACCATCTGTAGTTTGCACAATAATATATCGACCTCTAATATTTTTTTATCCTTCACCACCTACTATGATTGCAGCAACCTGGGATGCAGATGGTAAACAATGTTGTCGTTGATTCGCGGGCTGCTCCTTGATAATCAATCTACAACTTTGCAAATCTTGACGTTGCGTAAGGTGGTGAAATGTTTGCACAAATGGATTATATTGATTCAAGATTTGTTGGATTTTTTCAACCACATCTCTATTTAGAGCTTCACTTTCTCTCATCCGATTGTCTATTTCATGAGATATGTCATATATATACATTTGTAGGAATCTCGGTCTACCATCTCCAATAGGCAAGAGACTTCCAATCTTATGGTATATGGAACCTTGAGCACGAAATGTGTAAATACCACGTCTGCCTGTTGCTAGGTTTTCGTCAACATGAACTCCCATTGAAGTGAAGGCAAAAATATGGTTGTAAGCTCGTATATTTTGCCTAAAATGTCTTCCCTCGGCAGATTGGTTGCAAAATAGCTCAGTCATTTCAGGAGGGGACGGTGTCAATGGTAAAGCAAGCTTTCCACATAAGCAACACATTTCAGATGTTTCATGAGAGAACAAACGGGCATGACAATCTGGACATGTGGTTGAATTTGGCATGTGAAATCTTGGGATTTCCATGTTTTCATTAAAGTTTCTAGCACAATTATGAATTGGCCTTGTTCTCATAGTATGATGTTGAGGTGGTACGTCATTGTTAGGCTGGATCTCATTTTCATTAATGAGATTAAAATCACCTGCTTCAAAAGGAAACATTAAAGGAGTTTTATGATTTAGAGAGCATAGTTGAATTTGTAGGTATTACTATTCAAAAACTAATACCTTCATTGATGATGGGTGGATAAGAATGATTCGTTGGAGTATTTGAACGAAATGATTGCCCTGTTGTGCTTTCTGTTATAATGAAATGAAATGAAATAGAAGTAAGGTAATAAGTGGTGTTTACAATAATGATGATATTGATATTTATCTTTTTCAAAGTTGGAGTATGGTAGTTTGTGCGATTACCATTATTAGTAAAACTTTGAATAAGTCCATCTTGAGGCAAGCATGCCCTATTCGATCCGGCAATTTGCCTTATATGAGTTAAGCGCATTGTTCTTGGAACTTGATTGCTGCTGCTTTCTCTAAACGGCACTATGTTGAGTCGTTCAACATGATTGCTACTGCCTTCATCGAATTGCACTATGTTAGGGTGTTGAACTTGATCGGTATCGCCACCAAATAACATTATGTTTGAGCGTTGAATTTGTTGAACACAATAATTGGATCGTCGCCGTGCTAAGTAATTGTGTCTTTGCCTTGAACTCATTGAATTTCGCCTCATACGTTGTTGATCCCGCCATTGCTCACGTTGGCTTTGTCTCTCATTAGTAACATATGCATCTTGTTGCTCTAAACCAAGAAACGTAATGGTGCACGAAAAATATTAGTAAGCATATAATATTATTTAAGTACCTACATACTTATTTTTTTTCCTTTTGTTTTTGTAATTGAATCAGTGGTATACATTACGTTTTTTTCTTCGTTTGATTGGAAAAAAAAAAAAAAGTTTACGGTAGACTTAGTTTATTAAAGAGTAAATACGATAATAGTGGTAAAATAAAATTAGTTTAAAGCAGACAATTTAGCACATAGTGACACAGGAAGAGAGGATGAGGACAAAGGAATAGTTTCTAACTTAAAGAACTATTTTGTTTTAAGCCCATGTCGTGAATCAACCATTGGAGGTCTAGTCTGGGGTTGTTTTAGAGCTATTTGATAACTTAAAGCTATTTCATATGTACCTAATAATATGATTTTGTTTTACCTTTCCTTCCTTCCAGATGTACATATTAAGAAGGCTGTCAATGGTTGCTATTTGAGCTGCATTAAACCTTGAACTTGGTAGCGCTAAAGACTTTTATATATGTTCGCTTTCCTCAAGGTTTGTTCTTTAGATATTTCGCATGCTTTCCTTTTCACGAAGTTTTATAATTTGTACGATCATTTAATTCAATACGTTACTTGATTTTATGTAGATCTGTTGTGTACAAAGGTCAGCTAAAGCCCATTCAGCTGAAGGATTTTATGTAGAACTGTTGTGTACAAATGTCACCAATTCATCACAAATTGTATCCCACAATTTAGACCTGTCTAAAGTTGTTCGATTCTTATCCCATCACATTTCCAAAATTCACAGTAATTCTCAATTAACCGTTACAATGAAAAGATTTTAAAGTCATTGTAAAAGATATCAACAAACGCATATTACATTCGACTTAGAAATGTACAAACTCCAACCTAAAATATTCATACAAAAATATTCCCGTGATGGGTGACCCACTGGGAAGTTGCTCGTGAGTTCCCAGAAACAAAACAGTGAGGGCGTGGTCGAGGCCCAAAGCAGACAATATCGTGCTACGGTGGTGGAGCGGGCCCGGGAAGTGATCCACCCTGGGCCGGGATGTGACAAATTAAGCTAAAATTCTCTTGCTAAATAAATAGATAAATATGAGTTGATAAAGACGCACAACCTATGCCACTAGCACTATGATTAGTATTATTTATCTCAATTTTTAAGTGGAAGTCATATTTTTGACTCTCATAAATGGTAAATTTGATACAATTATGATTTCATTCATTTAATTAGTATGAAACATGAGCATTATTGGGAATAGGATTCAAATTCTTCTTATTTTGTTAAATGGAGAGAGCGTAAGCGGATTAAAAGGCAAGTGTTTTACAACTGTCCATTGAAATTAAAAGCTTGGCAAAACGATTATGTATTATTTAACAACTTAAGTCTATTAACATTTAGTATTACTGTCTTGTGATATTACTGTTCACTTCACTTGTAAAGAAGAGGTATTAGGTTCGATTCTGGCAAGTCTATTGTACGGTTTAACTCATTTTCCCACTGCATAGTAAATACTATCGTTTGTTGAAAAAAAAAAAAAACAACTTAAGTTGTTTTGATAATTATTTTGTTTTTAATTGTTAAGTTTTAATTTAGTTTTATATAACCATGCATATATAATTGCATTAATCTAATTATGTTCCATGCATGTCACAGCTCAAAACCCTTTGATTTGTTCGTCGAAAAGTTTCGTCACATACCTTGGTTAGGTAAATTTAAGTTGACCTTGATGTAATAAGACTATTTTCCTTGTGGAATTTCTGCAGAATTAAGCCACTTGTATAGGCGAGACTTGTGTGCTATATTAGAGTTGGTCATAAGTAGGTTTATGGATTACGCATTGACAGTAAGTATATATAATACATATGTAAATGGGGACAGATCTGTGACACTATTTTTTTACACAATCTTTTACACATGTTTTTGTGGCGGCCACTTCGTAATGTATTTTAATGATTTGAACTGTCTATCTTTTGGAACATCATTCATACATCATCTTTATAAAAAATTAGACAAATCCAAAATCATTAAAACATTCATTTGTAGTGAAGAAAATGGACGAATACGGTTCGACAAAGAAACCATAAACCATTAATCCAACGGTCATATAGTTTCAGATTTTGGTGATTTTTTATAGACATGACATTTAAGGAAAAACCTAATAGATAGAATTCAGATTATTAAAATGCATTCCGATGTAGGCTGCACAAAATGTGTGTAAAAAATTATGTAACAAAAATAATGCCACGGAGCTGCCGCCATATAAATATAGGCTTTTTAGCCACAATGGTCCCTGAGATTGTCCACCATCCATTATTTTGGTCCTTCTATTAAAAACTCTGTTAAGTGTCCCGGAGCTCTTGGCCTGAAGTTTGAGCAATTTTCAAAGCTTCGTAATTCAATCGTTTCTTAACCAAATTCGACCCATAATATATCAAAATGAAGATAGGAAAGTGTAGAACAAGATTATACCTATTTGGAAGTCCAATGGTTGCCGAAGATGGCCGGAAAATAGCCTAAAAGGTGACTGGTCCGCGTGAAAACTGGAAAACTCCCCAGAAATTGGGTAAACTTTAAATGTTCATAACGTCTTCAATACTCAACGAAATAGAGTGATTAAAAAACAAAAATCATACTTCTCAACGAGACGAAGAGAATGGTACCTTTCTTGATGGCTAATTCGCTATGGTTTGGCCAGAAAACGATTCAAAGTTTGATTGGTTGTTTGATCATTTATTAAATTAATTACATGATGAGTGTGAAAACCTTATATGAACTAATACGTAAGCCACATTTGTACCACATTGACAAAAAAAACTAATCAATTTGACGGAGCATTAGATGTTTAAAGAGACAAAAGATATGAATTGATACAATTTCAAAACCTCAGGATCCAATGCGAAAATATTAAAACCTCGTCTCCCATTTTAAAAATCACTTCAACTGTAGAATTTTTGTATACTCATTTACTATTAGCCTCCAAAGCATAAATATTAAAACCTTGCCTCCCATTTTAAAAATCACTTCAACCGTAGAATTTTCGTATACACATTTACTATTAGCCTCCAAAGTGTAAATCGTTGCATGAACTACAAAACTACATGGTAAACTTACAATTATACACTGAAAATGAAAAGCAAATAATAATCAGAGAAGTTTGTACCACCACAATATTACATGGCTGTGACTCTGAATATATCACATTTCCTTCATTTGTTTTTTTTACCTCCTCTTATTTTTACTGCCCAACAACAAGGTAAAGTAAAAGAGAATCCTAAAGAAGAACCCCCAAGCAATGGTGATCCACAAGCAACTCCATTTACTGAGGTCCGTGATCCCCTGCTGCTTCAGTATATCCATTCCGGTGGTCACGCAGGTGGACGCCGTGATGTTCACGCCCAAAGTTGTGCTCATGCTCTTGAGAAGCTTCAACTTCATTGCCACGGGGAAGGCTTCTATTGGTGAGTTGTCAAACAACTGGGTCCCCCTCACGAAGCACTTGATTGGATCATCAAGTTCGTTTTGCAAAACGCCCTCATAAGGGTACTTCACCAGGGAAATGTAGTGAAACCAAAGCCAATAGGGTGGGATTCTATCCCTACTAATGAAAAACCCACTAAAGAGTAGGAAATAAGCTAGAACTGCCACCACAACGGTGTATCCCAACATGACATGTGTCACAACGCCTGACAGGAACGTGACGAATGAGCTCCCGGCCCAGAAGGCCGCAAAAATAGTGAAAAAGAAGAAGAGGAAGCCATGGAGCCCACCAGCGAGCCCCACGGCCCAGAAAGTAGTAGCGGCAAAGGCTATGGAGAGGAAGGCTAGGGAGGGAATGGAGATTAGGGAATGAGCTAGGACGTATGAGGAACGGCGGTAGGCATTGTAGGCGGTTTCGCGCATGAAAATGTAGCGTTCTTGGAGGAACACCGGGATGGCCTCGGCGCAAGTGTAGAATGTGGTGGACATGGCGAATGCGAAGAACCCTAAGCGCTCTTGGATGCCTTTCGGGGAATTGTCTAGGTGCCAAAACATGGTGGCTAGGATGATGCCGGTGACGAGGACCGCGCCTAGGCGAATGCCGAAGAGTTCGGGCATTCTTCGTGAGTTTGTGAGGGAGCGTTTGGAGATGACTGCAATTTCAATCCAAGAAGGGTTGGCAAATGTGGGGACTGATGAGGAGAGGTTTGAGTCATTTGGTGCTCCGGAGACTAGTTTGCCTCTTGAAATGCTAGCACTAATTGCATCTTTGAGAGAAAGCTTTGGCTTGCAGTTGGAGTTGATCAAGTTGTTCTGATTTTCTCGTTGTTTTTGTTGGTCCATGGTGATCTGCCATGATTTGTTGAATTCCACCAAGTTCTTGGTTCGGCCTGTTTTGCAACATCCAATTGGAAAATAGTCAGCATCAAATCAAATTTTCTCCACAAGTAATATATAGACTTGAGCTTAGTTAAGTTAGCTAGACTGATGTGCTTTCTTTGTATTCAAGTTTGAATGTGCCTCACGTAATTTAGATTAAATTATAATTATCGTTCACATAATAAAAATATATCAAAGACACATGTCGATATCAATTAGAAATAAATAAACATGTATACATATCTCAAATTAATTTGGTGCAAAAATTTGAAAAACTAATCATGACATACGCTCACTCTATTGCACTCACTACTAAATTTGATCACTAATTTTTACTTGTCAAATATGTTTCTTTTATTCAAAGAATAATGCTAAAGAAATTAAATTTCTAAATCAAATGATGTGTCACAATAGGGAATAAGTTTGTTAATCAACACTTAATAAAAATTCAATAATCAATAATCAACAATCACATCATTTTAGTTTGGGAACTTTAACAAAAAGCTCATAGTACTGTTCACTTTAACAAAAAATCACATTGTTACACTAAAAAATCAATCATGGTACTATTCACTTTACCATTTATTTTGTCTTTATCGTTAAAACTCAAAGTTTTCAAGCCATTTTCATTAGTTTTCCTTTTTAGTTTACAAAATTTGGTATAAAATTTTGGTCTTAGCATTACGCTTATTCAAATGCCTACTTTGAATATTACTTGGGAATTGGATCCCCACCTGAGCAATGAGGATCCCCACCATTTGCTCAGTGATGAAATCAGGGTTTCACCATAAAACCAATTGGCAATATGGGGAGTAGCCCAAGACCATATAAGTATATATCAAACTTTGTCCCTCATCGATGTGGGACAACTCTCAACACGCCCCTGCACATGTAGCGGATTTTCAAGCCTACACGTGGACAACAATTGGGTAACATGGAGCGTGTGTGGCCGTTGGGCTTCACACGCGGACAACCTTGCTCTGATACCATGATGAAATTGAGGTTCCGTCATAAAATCAATTGGCAATATGGGGAGTAGCCCAAGATCATATAAGCACATAGCAAACCTTGTCCCTCACCAATGTGGGACAACTCTCAACACGCCCCCACACATGTGGCCGATTTTCAAGCCTACATGTGGACAACAACTGGGTGACGTGGAGCGCGTATGGTCATTTGGCTTCACACGAGGACAACCCGCTCTGATACCATGATGAAATTGGGATTCCACCATAAAACCAATTGGCAATATGGGGAGTAGCCCAAGACCATATAAGCACATAGCAAACCTTATCTCTCACCGATGTGGGACAACTCTCAACACTTAGGAGGGGATCCAATTCCTATTACTTGTACCTAATAGATAAAATACGAAATATTTGCACATGCATTATCGAATCATTTAGTGAATAAATTAGGTCAAAAAATTTAGTGTGGTTGAAAAGGTCACCTGGGGTTTCCTCGAGTTCTCGAATGAGGTCAAGAGCAAACTCAGTCCGATTCTCAGTCTCAGGAATCGGATGCCCGAACTCCCCGAAAAACACCGGAAGATTCGCTGGCGAGCCGCTATACACAGTCTGTCCATGTGACAAGAAAATCAACCGGTCCATCAAGCTCAATATTCTGTAACTAGGTTGGTGAATAGACATGACCACAATGCTCCCACTCTGTGCAATCCGCTGCAAAACCTTCACCACCATATAAGCGCTCGTCGAATCCAGCCCAGAGGTCGGCTCATCAAGAAACAGAACAATGGGGTCGTGAATTATGTCGATTCCAATTGAAACCCGCCTTCTTTCGCCTCCTGAGACACCTCGGTGGCCCTCATCACCGATCACAGTCTTGGCGGCATTTCGAAGACCAAGTTGGTCGATCAGAGCCTGGACTCGAGCTTTCTTCTTGGACTTTGATAATCTCCTAGGAAGCTGAAATTCAGCTGAGAACATGAGTGTTTCTTCAACCGTTAGCATTGGGAACAAAAGATCGTCTTGCATGACATAAGCTGATATGACTTTCAAGAGCCTTGAGTCTAAGGCCTCCCCGTTTAGTGTGATCGAGCCTTTTAAGCTGTCCTTGGCTATTCTATCCGCTAGAGCATCGATGAGCGTTGATTTTCCCGACCCGCTTGCTCCTAGAACCGCCATGATCTCGCCTTCTCTGGCCTCGCCGGATATGCCATTGAGCAAAACTTTTGTGTTGGCGTTTGTGCTGTTGTTGTTCATGTCCAGTTTAACCTCTGCTGTATTTGGTTTCCTTTTGAAACAGGAGGGTACTAAGGTCATTTTGCGCCGGACTTTTACGCTGTATGTGAGATCAGTGAAAGAGAGGACAAAAGGGTAGGAGGAGGGCCCGGAGGTGCAACCGTACCCTAACTCAAGAACATGATCATGAGGAGAGATGTGGGGACTCTGCGCATCTCCGACCCACTGGAGGAGCTCGCCAAGGGTAGGGTTTAGGCCTCGGGGTCTCGGGTTGAAATCTATGAGCTCCATTGTTGCGGTGGGAGTTTGATAATTAGTACGACGACTCTTTGAGAGCGAGATATATAGAAGGTGAGATTGTGATGACGATGGTCACTGTGTTTGGTGTGTTTAAGTGTCCAACCGCTGCTTGCGTGAATGCTTCTTTAGTTGGTTAGAAGAGACGGAGAGGAAGTTGTGTCTAGCTTTCTAGTTCTCCACTGTAGTTGTACCAAGACCAAAGGGCTAAAGGGGTTATATGAGTTGGCTCACTCTTACCATCATCTCATTACCATACCCCAAGTGACTTGAGTGACTTGGGAATTTCTTGACTTGTAGGCTTGAAATTCTAATATTCTTTTAGATATGATAAAACTAGATGTGATGGAAAATAAGTTAAATAACAATGGAAATTAATATATTCGAACATTCTTTGGGTTTTTTATTTTTAGATAACTCGTTCAAAATATTTCAAATTGTGAAACATCTTTCAACATTGAGAACAAAAGTATCATTAGACTAAGTTACTAACATCTATGTATTAAACTTGGGTTTTCTTTCTTTGACTTTCTCAAGGAGAAAGGATCAGAGCTTGAAACATTTTTCAACATTGAGAACATAATACCACTAAATTAACAACTAAATAGTATTAAACTCGGGTTTTCAAGTGTTCACTACACTAAGTGCTTCATTGTAACATTCCACATCGCCCAGGAGAATGATCCTTAAATGTATATTCCCATCCCTACCTAGCACGAGGCCTTTTGGGAGTTCACTGGCTTCGGGTTCCGTAGGAACTCCGAAGTTAAGCGAGAAGGTGGCCAGAGCACTCCCAGGATGGGTGACCCACTGGGAAGTTGCTCATGAGTTCCCAGAAACAAAACCGTGAGGGCGTAGTCGGGGCCCAAAGCGGACAATATCGTGCTACGGTGGTAGAGCAGGGCCGGGAAGTGATCCACCCCGGGCCGAGATGTGACAATTTGGTATCTGAGCTAATCCTTGGCCGGAAGTGTGCCGACGAGGACGTCGGGCCCCTAAGGGGGGTGGATTGTAACATCCCACGTCGCCCAGGGGAATGATCCTTAAATGTATATTCCCATCCCTACCTAGCACGAGGCCTTTTGGGAGCTCACTGGCTTCGGGTTCCGTAGGAACTCCGAAGTTAAGCGAGAAGGGGGCCAGAGCACTCCCAGGATAGGTGACCCACTGGGAAGTTGCTCGTGAGTTCCCAGAAACAAAACCGTGAGGGCGTAGTCGGGGCCCAAAACGGACAATATCGTGCTACGGTTGTGGAGCGGACCCGGGAAGTGATCCACTCTGGGCCGGGATGTGACATTCATTATATATATACACACTAATGAGCAAACAGTGTACGTGTGACATTTTCCTGGTAAAGATTCTCAAATCGATGCATGCATGCAACATAAGCGCATAGAACACCTGAAAAAATTCAGTAAGTTCTTGCAGCTACATGTTTATGTGCAAATGTTTACTAAGGAAGCATTATAAGAGCTTTCCCAATTTTTGAAGGTAGTTTTATTTATTTTACTCAAATATTATAAAAAAATAAAAATTTATTACTAAAACTCCCAACCAGGCTGAAAGTATTCTATTTAACTTTAAGGTTTATCACTGTTTTGTTACTGTGTAATCTTATTAGCTAAAGTCATCATTTCCCCCTCCAATTCTGGACAAACTTGGTAGGCCATCAAAATCAAAGAAAACCCACAATTTTTATCATTTATTACTTCTGACAATCACCAACGATTCTATTGGATAATTATGGTTTCTTTGTCACACTATTTAATTGTCTCGTTTCAACTAAAAAGTTGATGTGCATGTCAATGGGTAACATTTTAGAAAGATGGACTAGGGCCTTCGGATAGTGAAAGGTGCAATTGCATAGGACTTCCAATTTAAAGGAATTTAAAAAAAAAATTTGCTATGTCCTAATTGGTTACAATTGTCAAATGTCAATAGGTCAACATTTTAGAAAGACAGACTAGCGGCCAAGAGGCCGCTTTCGGGTAGTGAAAGGTACGATCATATAGGACTCCAAATTTGAAGGGATCTTCAAAAAATTTTGCTATCTAATATTTTTATGTAATAATGCTATATATTAAAAAAAAATGTTTTTATTAGCATTATAAAATTTCATTATGCACTCCTTATAACTGTAAATTTTGTTCTCTCTAAATATAAAAATTTAAGAGTGCAAATAAGATATTTGGAGTGCCAATAACAACACACCAAAAAACGGTTTTTTTTTCAATTTTATTTTATAATGCTATATATTCAAGTAAAACTTTAAAGTTGGAGTTTTCGAAGTTTTTTTTCTTGTTTGGTTGTTTAAGACTAAACTGCTTTTGATTATTTGGTGAAGATTGTGTTTGTATCTCTTTTTACTTATTATTTAATGACATTTGTAAACTTCCAATTAGTGAGACCTAAAGTTTGTTTTGACTTAAGTTATTGCTTTCTAGTATCAATATATTGTCCTTTTTTTTTGGAAAACTATTATAAGGGGGGCCTCTATTATAAATTTTGCGTAGGACTCCCGGAATCTCAAAGATTGCCTTGCTAGCGGCTCACTACTACTCACACCACAATTATCCTCAACTTCCAATTTGTATCCCACCCCCTGCATAACGTGTAGAATTTTCATCACAAAAACAATTAAAAATGAAGTCGTGATAATATAAGTCCTATTTAATTCTGTCAATTCTCAGCTTATTCAACATGAATTAGCACTATTAGTTCTATCTTTTTTGGGTTGGATTGTTTTGTCATGGATGAGGAATGACCGGAGCCTCCTAATCTACTTTCTACACGCCTCCATTTCTTCAGGAAAGCCCCATTCTCTCCACATGTCCTGCTGTGACACCTTTAGCTTAATTTCTTAGCTAATTAATTAGTTGTTTAACCTTTAACCTTTAACCTTTTCTTTGTTAATTATTAATTGGTAATAATATCTCTATGCGTATGGGCATACGATATCGGCTATTTGTAGGTAAGGATGTTACATCTGCTGTGGACTGATTCTGTGGTTTTGGTCTTTGTAGGCGAGAAAACATCAAATATGGATGGAAAGTAAATAATACTCACTGTGTTATATGCCATATGTATTGCATTGTTATATATATTGGATTGGGGGTCAACTCTTGGAGCTCATCAGCACATAAAAACCACGGAGCCTGACACTTTTCTTAACGTGCATCTGATTTCCTGTGTTCGGTTTCCTCTACTCTCAGTACTGTTAACGTAGGGTCCTGTTTTGACCGTTAATAATAACATTTGTATAACAAGAACGAGACATTTTGTCTCTTCCACACAACCTAAGGACCCATTTGGCAATCATTTGATTTAAAGTTTAGTTTTCATATTTGTGCTTAATGTACGCGAAAAGGTATATGAGAGAAATGAGGATTGAAGAAGAGTGAGAAGGATGGTGGGAGAGATGTACAGAAGTGTACAAGAAACTGTGAACAAAATAAAAACCAAATTAAGTTTCAAAAGTTTGTTTTCATCCATTCTTTATTCCCCAACCTCTCATTATCCTTCTTCCTCACTCAATTTTTCCATATAGTTTCTTTATACCTTAAGCACAAAAAGTGAAAATGCTCAAATGAACCCTCACTCTGATCTTAGGTACGGATATTCGACTCTTCATAAACTACATGAAAACAGGGCTTACGTGACAACGTACATTTGTCAAGAAAGTGAAAATGCA
Organism: Heteromeles arbutifolia; assembly: GCA_024362995.1. Taxonomy (NCBI): domain Eukaryota; kingdom Viridiplantae; phylum Streptophyta; class Magnoliopsida; order Rosales; family Rosaceae; genus Heteromeles; species Heteromeles arbutifolia. Next base: position 21,655,871 of record JANCRC010000010.1, read on the forward strand.
TCACATTTGATAATATTTGACACTAGATCATATGTGATGCATATCTAGTGTCACTGCCAACATCACTTATAAGGCGTCACGAAAACGAAAAGTCTACGTGAAAATTTTTAAATTCACCACATATTTCTAGTAAACTTGATGTTGCCTTCGCCACTTAATACTACTTCAGATCAACGAGAGTAATGGATTGGTGACGGATAAGGCGTCACAAAAAAAAAAAAGAAATTTTGTAAACCTTAGATTTTTGTCACATCTATATATATAAAGGGAGAAGACCAGTTTGGTGAAGCATTCAGAAATGCCAAGAAAGCCCCTTTGTTTTCTTCACAATCTAAATCCAGAAAAATCGGAAAATGAGGACAAATTAGTAAAAAAATCATAACAAAAAAAATCTGTATTAAAAAAAATATATCTAAATAAGATGTAGACGCGTGCTACAAATGATTGTTTGTGTAGACCAATTAAAAAAAGGATAATAAAAAAAATTGGAAAAAAAAAAAACAAGGGAAAAAAGGTTACGTGTTGAACCTTCAAAGACTACGACGAAAAAGCACGAACCAGTTAGCAGTTTGCTCCGAAGGAATCCCACGATCTCATCTCAGTTTAGTGGGAGGTTCAACTGTAAGTCTGTGACTACCCACGTGCCAAATTTGGTTTTTAGAGATGAATAATAGGAAGGAAACCAATTTTCGTTTTCAGTTTACTGTGTGGTTTCTATTCTTTCCAAACAGAAAGGGATCGGCAAAATCAGTGACATATCCTGTTTTTGGTTGTTAGCCGATACTGTCCCTACTTGGCCACCTGCTCAATCAGTCAGGTATGGGGTTTTTAATACAAAAGACCTCGGTGATAATTGGAGTTGGGTAATTCTATATAATTGGCTTGTTCTCAAGTCTTGTAGCCGATGTGGGACAAAGGAATTCTAACAGTACTAATTTTGTTTGTGGCATTTACCTCAATGGAACTTTGTAAATTTATTTTTTCTTTGCCCAGTATGCCGAATTCAAGTTATGCTTTAGTTTGCAGTCTTTTTTTCCCCTCTTCAGTGCATGTACCAGTTTTCGTTCTCAGCAGTTTAGTATGTGGTTTCCATTCATTCCAAAAGAAAGGGATCGACAAAATCAGTGACATATCCCCTTTTTGATGCGTGCAAGGGGGGCTTTTCAACATCAGGTATAGCAATTTTGATTTCAATGGAATTTTGGCTTTTTTTTTTTTGTTGGTGTTGTTTGAAATGTCTTTGAATGTAGTATCGGAAGTCTTTGAATGTGGGGTGGGAATGATATAGCAGCCATGGACGCACCACGAAGCGATCAAATTAGTGTTTTGAGATTTTGATTAATTTTGCTGGAGTAATGAATAACTTTGATTACTGTTTTCATTTTTCGTTTTCTTGCAATTTTTGTAAATCCAATTCATGTTACTAACAAAAAAAAATTCATGGTTTTTGATGGTTTTACAGACACATTGGTTGCAGACCCATTCGTTGGGGCTCGAAGAAAAGGGAAGGTGGGAAAAGTCAATTCTTGCTGTAGACTGTTTTCATTTTTTTGGTGTTTTCATTTTTCGTTTTCTTGCAAATTTTGTAAATCCAATTAAAGCTTTTAAAACACATACAATTCATGTTACAAACAAAAAATTTCATGGTTTTTGATGGTTTTACAGACATTGGTTGTAGACCCATTCGTGGGGGCTCAAAGAAAAGGGAAGGGAAAAGTCTGTTCTTGCTGTACAAGTCCGGTTGGCATAGCCTTGAAGAAAAGGAAGGTCAGAACAGCAAAAGAGGTGGCTTTTTTCTCTTCGCCCTTTGTTTTCTGAATATTGAGACTTGAGAAAAAAACTGCAAATGTTGAACCCCAACACTACGTGAAAACTTAACCTATCCATGCTAGCATACAAACCTGATTGTTTTTTATTCAATTCATACCGTTACGTTTCTAAATGAACATAATTTTCCATTTTGATATGTTTCCTTCTGCTAAGCTGCAGTAATGTAGTAATGTTATAATATTTGTCTGTGATGCAAAAATGCCTCTCGTATGCGCGTGAGAACGTGCGGAGAGGCTAGTATCATATATAAGTGACGCTTTCAATCTTTTTTTTTTTTGTAATTTTATTCTTTGCACTCTCCTTACTTTCTTTTGTTTAAGTAGTTGGTTTTTCTTTTTGGTATTAAACAATGCCTAAAATCTTTAAAGAACGAGGATGAGAGTCGAACTCAATCACACAGGTAAAAAAAAGGATTAGGTTTCAAAAGAATAAGTATCTTCTTTTATACTTGCATAATCTTTTATTTCTCTTTTGGTATGGATGGTGTAATCTTCATATAAAAAAGAATCTGGGGTGTCGTTCCAAAAGCCTGACATATAGCATCTTTAAGCTCCCTGCTGGCAATCTAACTGTTGAAAGCAAAACTGGTAATCCAGCTCAGTCAAAAATTCAAAACCTTGCCCAACAAGAAAGAAAACAACCAAATAGAATAAAACAGTTGCTCAAATTACGCATCACACATCCCTTGTGTCATACTCTTGTTTTCTTACAACTCTAGAGTTTGTTAGTCGTGCATCGTCTTCGTTTTCTCGACATCTATTTCTTCCTTTTTTTAAGGACGTTTTGAACGGCATCGGAGATTTATGGTTGAGAGTATTCCGTTTTGGTTGAGATGCCTTACAATGCAAGTATCGATACGAAATCGAAGTCGGTAGGTGACCTAGATTTGCAGTCAGAAACCTATAACATCCTGGAAGAGGGAAAAGATAAAAGACTCGCATAATTCTTCTATAGATATAGGGGAAAAGTTATTCAGTTTATACAAAAGGGTAAACCACCACTGGGTGAACCAGTGGTTGGGGATGAATTCACACGATGATGGCTAAGGATGCCTCTGTGAGTCAGTTCCTGGAAGGGTGGATTGCCATGGCGAAACCACCAACTGGTCTATTTTTTAAAAAACAAAAACAAAAAAAAAAAAAGAAAAGAAAAAGGTAGTGCTATTCGCAAACCTATTTTTACCTCCCACGTTATTATTTTTTATACAACCCATTTTCCGGGGATACATACAATAAGAGCGCGCGCCTCTCGGAGGATATTTATCAACCTAGTAGAAGTCGCCTCACTCTGTCTTGGGCTTCGATGGTTTTCTCCTCCTGGATATTTGAGTAGCGCTTGCCCATCTTCCGACAAACTTGAGGACCTCATCAATGAGAATCACCGGTTGTGCAACGGCCAAAACCAGCAGCCATTCGTTTAAGCTCAGGGGTACGGTGCCAAATACTTGAGCCAAGAATGGCACATACAGGATCACGAAGTGCAGGCCAAATGAGACGCACATGGCCACAAGGAGCCAGGGGTTGACCCATGGGGGCATGCTCAGCAGGCTTACGTCCTCGGAAAGGGCATTGACAGAGTTGAACATTTCGATGGCAACCAACACGGAGAGGGAGAGTGTCATAGCTTTCACTTTGCCTGCACGGAAATAATCACAGGGGTCATCAAAAGAGATGACCTGATTTCCGGCTGTGAAGGGTGACGCGGTGAAATTTGTCCAAGATGAGCACCGTCCCCAGTTGGTAAGTTGGGAGTAAGTCACAGGGGAGTGGCCGTCCCCACTGAGGTCAATACCCAGGAAGGAACCATGTGTATACCAAATGACGAATACGCCAACAGTTGCCAGTCCAACATACATACCAATAACCTGTCCAGCCGAAGATTCAGGTACGAAAATTAGCGACAACGCTCACAGGTTAATCATTAAATTGAAACATATGGGAAGAAAGAAGAACTTGAAAAGTAAGCTACCAGGTAGCGGAATAATATCCAAGCGCTGATAAGTGAATCGTCGCTTCTGCGTGGGGGTTTCTTCATTATGTCTTTGTCTGGAGGATTAAATCCTAGTGCTGTTGCAGGTGGTCCATCGGTAACAAGATTCACCCACAAGAGGTGAACAGGTATGAGGCCTTCAGGAATGCCTAATGCTGCTGTTAAGAATATGGAGGCAACCTCACCAATGTTGGATGAGATCATGTACCTAAAACAGGGTTTAAGACTTTAAAATCTTGAAAGCAAAAACATACATGTCTAAGCATCAACGAAGAGGACAACTTTAGTTCACCGGGTGGGGAGCAGACAACGAGAAATCGTAAACATCATCATGCAAGAATACGATATACTTCCCCAAATGTTTGTTTATAAAAACATGGTTATACTCTTAAATATATACATGGAAGAGTATAACTACAGAATACTATATCATTCAGAAGTTTTTATACCATTACGTACGATACTAGAAAAATGCTGGACGCAGAATTTCAGAAGAAAGAACTCGTTCTTTTAGCACGTCTCAGGCAAAAGCTAAAAAAACAGAGATAAAATACTAACCTGATAAAGGCTTTCATGTTATTGTAGATAGATCTGCCTTCACCAACAGCTGCAACAATTGTGCTAAAATTATCATCAGCCAAAACCATGTCAGAAGCTTCCTTTGCAACCTGCAACGGAGAAGGAAATGAAAAGTTTATGATAAGGAAAGGTGAGTTCGTAATTTAAGCTAAAATTAATAGACATGCGGAAAACAAAAGAACAAGAGAAACCAACTAAAGAAATCACCTCAGTTCCAGAAATGCCCATTGCAATCCCGATATCGGCAAGTTTCAAAGCAGGTGCATCATTCACTCCATCACCAGTCATAGCAACCACTTCACCATCCTCTTTGAGCAAACTCACAATCTCTTGTTTGTGCGTTGGTTCGGCCCTTGAAAACAGAAGGCCACCACCTTGTCTAAGATGAGCTTTCTGATCATGTAGACCCATAAACCCTCTTCCTGTAAGGCTTCTTGAACGTATGTCTTCATCAGCACCAAACACGCCTATTTCACGGCATATTGCTTCTGCTGTGTTCTGGTGATCTCCAGTGATTACAATAACACGGATTCCAGCTGCTCGACAGTCTTCAATTGCATCAAAAACCTCCTCTCTTGGGGGATCCTTTAACAAATTCATAATTCAACAATCACAGTTAGTTCGATAAAGGTACTGTGATCAAATATATGGTAAAGAAGATGTAGAGAACAGCCATGTTATAACTCACCCTCAGTCCAACAAGGCCGATAAAAACAAGGTTGCGCTCAATTGATGAATAATTGGATGGATCAAGTAAAAGCCTATGAGCTGGGTGATCTTCATCACCATTGTAGGATTCAAACTCACCGAGCTCATCTTTGTATGCAAAACCCAAACAGCGTAATGCAATAGTTGACATCTCATGAAGAGCTTCCACAATATAGTTCCTTGAACTATCATCCAGTGGTACAACAGTGCCATCAAGCAATTGAACCTTAGTGCTTCTCTCCAGCAAATTCTCTACAGCGCCCTGCAATAACGCAGCACCTCATTCAGAAGTCCGCAATATTCCTCTTTGATATTATTTAGTTTAAAGATGGAGAGAGAGGGAGAGAGAGAGCAAGGGAGTGTGGAGAGCAATGCAATTGCTGCCAAAGATGAAACAATCAGCGCATGCCACAATTTGGATATTAGATTAGATCAATGAATGGACATAAACAGTTCATGGAGTTGTTGAAACTAAAATTAGAATATGAACCTTCACTAGCAATGACTTCGTCCCTGAACGGGAATTGACAATTACACCCATGGATTTCCTATCACGATCAAACTCAAGGGTTGCAATTCGGCATTCAAATTCATTCCACTTCTGGCAACAACCTGACAAAATATATAAATAGAGTATCAGAGTATGTAAACTTACCAATCCAAAGTTGTAACAAAATAGATAAATCGGAAGCACTTAATACTGGAGTTTGACTTACCAAGTAAATCCGTTTCATTTGTTGATTCCGCACCCTTGGACTCTTCGGGAAGGCCCATCTTCTCAACTAAAACCTGAGGTGACAAAACAACATACTCAATCTCAAGCTGAGTCCTCTAACAAAGTGAATTGTCTTCAGAAGCAAGGAAATAATGTACTCCAAGAATGGTACGTACTAAGAAGGTTGTTTAATGATGTTTAATCAGTTTACTGATGAAATGCACAATATAAAAAACCCTATTAAAAGTCAAGAGCATAGGGTTCAAATATAACCTTTAGAGCTGCCTCAGTAGGCATTCCATTGGCAGTATACTTCTGTTCTGCATGTGTAATGCCAGCATCATTGCAGACAGCGGCTACCTTTGCGATCATTTGAAGATTAGCATCCATACGACCAGTTGGCCAGTCGTGAATTTTACCATCAAGTGGATTGTATGTAGTTCCATCCACCCTAAACCTCCGTAGTATAGTAGGGCTAGGACCCAAAGCTACAAGTTTTGCCACTGCCATCTGGTTTGTAGTCAATGTCCCTGTTTTATCTGAGCAAATCACAGTTGTACAACCCAGAGTTTCAACACTAGGCAGCTTTCGGACCAAGGCATTCTTCTGAGCCATTTTGCGGGTACCAAGCGCCAAGCATGTCGTAATGACTGCAGGCAGACCTTCAGGAATAGCAGCCACAGCCAACGCTACTGCGATCTGAAAGTAATATGTGCACTTCTCAAACGAAAACTTGAAATTCGCTGGCCATCCATTGACATATTCCCAAGTAAGGAAGTACTTAAAGTTGATGAGCCACACTAATACACAAATAACTCCAATTACCATCGTGAGCATCTCTCCGAACTCATTGAGCTTCTTCTTAAGTGGGGTATCTTCTTCACTCTGCGAGGCAACATGGATTTGCGTATGAACCTTCCCGATTTCAGTGGACATGCCTGTCTGTGCAACCAAGCATATGCAATTTCCATTCACAATAGTTGTCCCAGCGAAAACCATACTTTTCTTCCCCTGAATGTCCGCGTCCTCAGACACCGGCTTGTTAGTCTTATTCACCGCCTCACTCTCTCCAGTCAATGAACCCTGATCGACCCTCAAAGTCGAGCTAATCAATTCCACAACACGCATATCAGCGGACACTTTATCCCCAACCTTAAGTTCCACAATGTCACCAGGAACAAGCTCCTTGGCCGCCAAATTAGGAACCTTACTCCCATCCCGAATCACAGTCGCCTGCTCTGATTGAATCTCCTTCAGCGCCTCCAACGCCTTCTCGGCATGGCTCTCCTGCCAAACCCCAACAATTGCGTTCACAATCAAGATCAAGAAGATCACCAGCGGCTCCACAAACGCCGTGATCTCCTTCTTATTGCCTTTCTCCCCGTCCAGCCAAGCCAGAACGAAAGAAACGACCGCCGCCGCAAGCAGGATTCGAACCAGCGTATCATTGAACTGGTCCAGAACCAGACTCCAAATCGACTGCCCCTCGTTCTTCTCCAACTCGTTCCAGCCGTACTTCTCCCGCCGCTTCTCAACGTCCTTGGATCCCAACCCAAATTTTCTGTTAACCCCAAAGTGCTTCTCGCACTCCGAAATCTCCTTCGCCCACGCCGGAAATACACCGCCGTCCACCAGCATTGGGTTTCCGCCCTCCTTCCGTCCACCCAAATGCTGCCCTCCCTTCCCCATTAGACCTACCAGGCTACCACAACCACAAATCAACACAGAGAGAAACGGTGAAAGAAAAGGCAAGGAGTTGGACAGTTTATAAGGATTATTTGTTTTTTTTTTTTTTCAAAGAAGTTTATAAGGATTTGACTCTCTGAAATAACGGAGCTTTCTAGAAGAGAGGGTCAATATTCTGTTTGTTTCCCAAGAAAATGAAAGAACGAAAATTTAATGGAAAAGAGGAGAGGAAGCTTCAGATCAAAATCATATCTTCAGCTGCCGTGCCTCACAAGCTACCACTCTCTGCTTTCAGCCTTCACTTTCACACTCTCCCTCCCTCTCTGTGGCTACTTATATAGCAGATCAACGGCTAATTAATTAATATCGGGATTAAGGCTAATCGGGGGAGTATTTCAATGATTCGTCGTACGCTGATTAAATTAATTAAACGCAATGTTTAGAGGACGTGGTTCGACTGAGACAGCTGGCGGACGGTGATCTGGCGGGATGCTGGATTCTATTGGCTGTACTCTGTTCATTCCTTTTCGCGGGTTTTAACTAGGGGAATTACAATTTTTTATTTTTTATTTTTGGGTAAACTGGACATTTACTTCCAAGGCAAAGCCAAATATGCGAGAAATTTTTCATTGTGATGGGAATACGGGTGGTACATCATGTGTTTTTATGTAAGTAGTGGAAAATTTTAGTTTTTAAGTTATTAACTTTTTAACACACATATCTCATCATTTGTACAGTGACACGTGATGTATCACCCTATGTGCCGGTTATATTGAAAAATCTCTCCAAATATACAAGGAAAGCCCAACATGGGACTAACAAAACACTCCTGCAAAACTAAACCTGATGTGGGAAAGGCAATCCATCTTTGTTCAAAATATGCACAACCAAAGATGAAGGTTTATTGACCTAAGTATCTTCGCCCATCTCCGAGTTCTTGGAAGATGCTATCCAAATCAGTCACCATGTTGGCTGATTATAGGGACCCAAGACCATTGGCATGACTGGAACGGTTCCTTCATCTGCATAATCTTCCTTAGAACGGGGAAAGCGTCCCATCCACCATTGCATATGGAGTTCTTTAAGCACAGAACGGTCTCCATGGAGTCTGATTCTATAATAACCTTGTCTAATCCCAACTATTTAGCCAAAGTACAACCCTCCATTATTTCCATTGATTCTGCCACCTGTATCCTTGAAGCCTTGATGCTTGATTTCCTAGCTGCAACAAACTTGCAATCTGAATCTCTGATCACCACTCCAACATTACCTGATTTAGTGGTTGCGTTCCAACTAGCATCCACATTTATTTTGAAAAAAGAAAGCTCAGGTGGAAACCAAATAGTGCCAAGTTGAGAATTACCGGTTAGATTTCAACAGTTGCTTGAATTTGTCTGCATTTCAGTTGCAACCTTTTGATTTCTTCTAGCAGCCTTCGTAAAGACTCCACAAGCACAATTGATCTTATGGATAACCTGCAATGGTGACGAAGTTTTTTTTTTTATTGAAAGTAGAATTGCATCTCTCTTTCCAAATGTTCCAACAAGTAAATGCAACTTGTGAGATCAGTAAAGTTTTTTCTTGCTTGATAGGGGAATTACATTTTGCACCCTTTGATTTGTGTGTTTAATTGCAACTTCAAACAACATTGATTGAATCTCATATATTTGCTTAGAATTTCATTTTAATTTCATATATTCGTCAAAAAAATATGTTAATTTACTCATTAAGTGATGACGTAGTAATAGTTATTCCACATTTGTTCTGACGTGACGATCAAACTTGTGTCATATGGCCTAAAGAATAATAAGAAATAATTTTGCTATAAAAATTAAAATTTACACAATCACGTATGTATTAGAATGTATATCAAATGATTCCTAATCTCTCTACTTAGCATTTACACAATCACATATGTATTAGAATGTATATCAAAACACTCATCCTTGAGTGTGCAAATACTCAAGTAAATGACGCATCAAATCTTTAGGCAAATGTAGAAGCAGTTGATGAAGTCGTCTCGTCTAGTCGGCACTAGTATAACATATATTGCATAACCAAATATATGAAATATTAATTGTGTGTGGATGAACATGCTTATATATTGAAGAATGCAATATATATAATCGTAAAATTATGAAATAATATACTGGGTTCATACATAATAGAATGTTTTCATGTAACATGGCGTAGAAAATATCAAGCATGTGTTTTAGGAGAATCTGATTAGCAGAAAGCGAAATTCAGCTTTTGAATTTGTAGAAGATCATTCTTGGAAGTCTGCAATTTCAGCTTCAATGCATTGTATCACGTTCAACATAGAAAAATAAATTGCATCAAAAGAAGTACAGTAATTCAATAAATAAAAAGTTAGTCATAATAAGAATGACTAAAACGTAATACTCCCTTAAAAGACAACAAACTCTCTTTAGTGTGTGCTGATGTGTTGTAGGCATACTTAACCAGAGAGTTATAGAGAGGGTGCGGCAAAGTGTAGAAAAAATTGGAAGAATTCTGAGGTGTGATTTCCACAATCACAACTTAAACAGTATACTATCTAAAAGATATAGTAGAATCCCATAAGAATTTCCACAATTACATTCGTAACTAAATTAGATCTGCAACTAATATATTATTGTATAGAAAAACAAAAGTTTACATAAAAGTATCACTTTTGCTTTGTTGGAATAAGTGTATCAAATTGTAATTAGTACTTTATAAGAACGGCTTCTCAAAAACAACCAAAATAATTGTCAACTCTTTCATTCACCAATATTTTCACATTAAAGCTTCATATTGTAAGCTGTTCTTTTGTATATGACGAATATGAAAAAGAATTATGGAAAGTCGTTGTTGTATATGACGAATACTGTAATCTTCTGGTAGTCCCGAAACCACTCCGGCACTTTAGTAGATCCGCCTCTACTTGTATTAAAGTAGTAATGTCACTTGGTACTGATTTTGAAGATATTAAAAGCGTTTCATGTTAATGAAAAAGTTTTTTTCTTTTTTTTGGCAACCAAAATCATTATTAATTCACTTTACCAAAAAGTATATAAATGCTTGTAATTTTAGAAGTGTTTTTATGTACAAGTACCTGGCAGCCAGGTACTCATTCGTTTTTCATACAGCACTTGAATTTCTAGTATTTTAAGTTATTCCAGTACAGATGCTTCTTATAAAAAGATATTCTAGTACAAATGCTTCTAATAAAAAAAATACATGTAAACATAGATTCTAAATAAGCAATTTCCAGTATTTTAAGTTGTTCTAATACAAATGTTTCTAATAAAAAAATACTTGTAAACATAAAGACTACACATAAGCAATTTTAAATGAACCCTAAATTTGTTGTGTATCTTTGAAAAAGTTAATAAACTTTTAGGCCAAAACATGATTCACTATTAATATCACTGATATTGTTTGATTTAACCATTTATCACTATATATGAGTTTTGCATAAAAGACTTCGGTATTTTAGAAGTAGATATCCCATATATAAGCTGTATATTATCTTATTAAATTTTCGATTTGAAACTGTGTTCTCCAATAAAAATTATATATTCCTCATGATTTTTCTTCAACAATACGTAGCACTGAATAATACAGAAATGAGTACTACGTAGCATTGAAGTCACTTCCCGCTACATTAGTTGTTATATTATCTGTTTTGGGGTTTTATGTCAAATTGGAATCTCATATACATGCAATCGTTTACCTGAATATATATACGACTATCCCTGGACACACCTTCACCGTATGTGGAAGGAACTTAGGAACTCTTCCGTTTTCAAGGAATATAGTATTGCAGGAAACCCAGGGCAAAGGTAAAGCATATTACATTGAACCCCATTGGACTTCGTGAAGCTTCCCGGAAGGAGAGCTAAAAGAATAAACAGGAAAAATACCGTAATTCCAATTTAATATTAATGGTAGTGAAGGCTTGTAAGTTTAGTGTTCATTTGAGGATAGGTTTACGGTTGTATGGGACACTCTTTTCTTTCGACTGGGTTGAAATCCCCGATAAGGTTTTTATCGAGGTCCATTATGCACACTATCCTCAGTTTATATGAATTCTGATTTGCTTAATGACTATCGTACCTTTGTTAAAAAAAAAAAATATTAATGGTAGTGGTTTTTTTGAATACGTATACGCAGTGACGGATAGAGGAAAAATATTTCAGGGGATCACATGTAAAACTTTACAAATATTTAGACATATAACTTAAAAATTAAACCATAGTTCATCATTCATAGCTTATAGAACAAATAACAATACATGTTATAATAGTCCCCGACGCGTTTTCATATTTTGAAAACGTTGCATTATAGCTTCATTGGCAATGGAAGAAAAAACATTGCTCTCAATATAAACCACCATGCTGTCACTCAACCATCCATTCGGTTACGCAATGGAATTTTCACAATATTCATAGCGGAAAAAGCTATCTCCACTGAAGCAGTAGTAATTGGTAGAACCAAAGCCAATGTAATTAGCAAATACACATGATTATATACTCTATTCCTCCCCGTCTCCACCATTTTTTTTGCAAGGCTACCAATTCCTTTCAATTGACAAAATTCACTACTTAAATGCATATCAAGAATATAATGCCCAAGTTGATCTTCAAATGCCAAGAGTTGACAAGTAGTAAATCATTCGGATAAAATGAGCAAAACAAATTAGCTTTTGTTCATCAAAAGCCGAGAATGAATCATCCGAGCTCAAACTTGCTAAACAAAGAAGCAACTCTGTATTTACCTCATCAAGCGACTATTTAATTCCACAAGTTGCTTATCAAGGATAGCAACAAAGAGCTCCACATGATAATGATGGAAGTTTGTGATTCTTTGAGCTCTACACCGTGATCTCCCTCGAGTAACATATACATCATCCATACATTTATTTTTTTGGCTCTTGGTGTTAATTTTTTTTATTAAACTAAGGGTCCGAAAGTATGTTGTTTTGACAAAGTAATATTTATTAAAAAATAAAAAATAAAAAGAGCCTCTCTTACAGTTGGAGGGCATGTATGAAGCCAACTCTAATATTTAAAGGGCACCACCCAAGTTATTCATGGGAATTCACCTAAGTTCGGAGGGTCAGCACTTAAATTATCCCTGAACATTCACTAAAGTGCGGGGGGTCAACTGACAATGGCGGAGCCACCCACAAGGCTAAGGTGGGCTGTAGCCCAGGGAGGTTTTTTTGTAAGGGTAGTGCTATTCACGCACTCATTTTTACTTCTCACACACTTCTCTCAATTTTTGGCTGTCAGATAGAATGAATTAAAGATGGTCAATGGCAAAAAATTATAAGTATGTGTTGGAGGTAAAAATAGGTGAATGGCACTATTCTTTTGTAAACTCATGATTATAGCCCACTCAATTTCAATACAGGTTATTATTTAATGTATATTTAGTAGAGGATAGGTAATAAATAATAAGGTTTATGCTAAAATTTATAAATTATTTCTATCTCCCATCCCATTTTATCCTATTTGTAAAAGAAAAAGATCATTCATCCTATGCGATTTAGCCTCCGTACTTCTTACTCAAGAAAAGAAAAATAATTTTTTTAAATCCACAAGTAAATCCCTATCTCCGTAATTCCTTATTTTCCGTTTCGATTTTCTAATGGAATCACCTTTGGTACGTTCTTAATCTCTTTATTTACTTATTCTTGATTTAATTAGTAGGTTAATTATTTATATGATCCTTGAGAATAATTTATTCTACTGTTGTTCTTTTATATTGATTACTATATAATTTTTTTTAACAAACGATATTATCTATACTAAGGGAGAGAGGGTGGGCTTAGTCTCATAATGGGCTAGCAATATTGTGGTTCGAATTTGCCTTTGGCGAGAATCGAATCTAAAACATCTCATTTACAAGCGAAGAGGAATACCACTAGACCATAGTACTATATAATTTTATATCAGCAAAAAATAAGGGTAAATTACATAAAACTACCTCAATTATTGGGTCAGTCACAGTTTCATACCCCGTCTTTAAAAAATGTCAATGTCATACCTTATCTATGAATTTTTTACAATTTCATACCTTATGTCAGTTGTCTGTCAATTCCTCTGTTAAATGCTGACGTGGCTTGAGGAGGGCCCCACTTTCTATTAAAAAAAATTGAATATTAAAAAAAAAAAATATTAACTAAATATTAAAAAAACCAAAAAACGAAAAAAATCCAAACCCACACCTAGATCCCCTTCACCCCTCCCCCCCAAAACCTCCCCATCCCCATCCCATCTTCCCCATCAACCCGTGTCCCTCCCCCCCCAAAAGCTTCCTTCCAAACCCAGAACCCTACCCCTACCTCCCCCGCAATCCCCCCACCTCCCATGCAATCCCCCCACCCCTCTTCTCCATCCTGAGCCTCCCAACCACCACCTCTACTCTCTTCACCTCCCCTCCCATTCAAAACTTAAAAACAAAAAAAACAATCAGAAACCAATCTGAACCTAGATTGTCCAGATCGTCACACCCCACCCAACCCTTCCTTCCCATCGAAGTCGGACCACCTTAACTGGTCTTCGAGTACCAAGAGCTCTGTGACCATTACCCTCACTAGACCTATCTCACTCACCCTCGTCGAAGCTTATCACGATCTGGGTGTAGCGATGCGAATCATGATCTTGGTGACGAGCATGATGTCGCTACTGCTACTAGCGGTGATGGGGGGTTGGGATTGTTTTCTAGGTGGGTGGCCGAATTGGACTTGGAGGGGTCGAGTTCGAAGATTGGGCTTGGGAGGCTCGGGAAGGAGAATAGGGGTGAGGGGGTTGCGGGGGAGGTGAGGGTGGGGTTCTGGGTTTGGAAGGAAGGTTTTTGGGGGGGGGGGGGGGGGGGGAGGGACACGGGTTGATGGAGAAGATGGGAAAGAGATGCGGAGTTTCGGGGGGGGGGGGGGGGGATTTGGGTGTGGGTTTGGATTTTTTTGTTTTTTTTTTATAAATTTTTTAATATTTAATTAATATTTTTAATATTCCATTAATTTTTTAATAGAAAGTGGGTCTCGCCTCAAGCTACATCAGCATTTAACAGAGGAATTGACAGACAACTGACGGAAAGTATGAAATTGTAGCAAATTCGTAGATGAGGTATGACACTGACATTTTTTAAAAACAGGATATGAAATTGTGACTGACCCAATAGTTGAGGTAGTTTTATGTAATTTACATGATTTTATGGCACTAATTTCAGTTAGCCCACCCAAGGAAAAAATCATGGCTCCGCCCTTGTCAGCTGACCCCCCTGCCCCTCAATGCATTCGCTTCTGCGTACGCATCATAAATTTGATCGATCGCCATCAACAAATAAATCATTTGAACAATTTTATTTATTTATTGTGATGAAAAAGAAGAGTGATTTTAAAGCTACGTATTACATGATGTTACGAGTGCTCTAGCCATTAGATGATTTTCAAAACTGTTTAGATCTTCTATTTTAAATCTCAGCCAATCAATTTTTGTATTATTCATTGCTAAATCGTATTTAAAGAAAAATAATATATTACAACTCGAAACAAAACATAATTTGAAACATGGAAGGAAAGCATTTGGTACTACAAAATGATATTCGGTTCGATGGTTAAAAATACATATTTTTTATTACAAGTAAATTTTTTATTTTAAGATGGATTAGGCGGGAGTTGAAAGTTCAAATTCATGATATAGTGGGGTGAAGAAGAATGTATCCACCGTGATAATGCATCACTTATCCAAAGGCATATATATTTGTTAAGAATACAAATTTTGTTGACGACAGTTGCCTAGTAGAATGAACGAAACCTAAGTGAGAATATGTTATGAGTTTTACATGCATCTACAGTCACTAATCACTCATGTTGCCGACCACGATATACAGAATGTTACTTAACTATGGCCCAAGCTTTCAAGCATCAAGCATTCTAATCAACCATAAACGCCTCTTGTTTTATTGGAAGGAGCGTGCATGCATGTTGAGAGCGACGTCAGAATTTGGGCATTAATGTTGAGGGAATCAAAACTCTACAAAACGGTGGAGTTCATGGATCCTGATACTATTATTGTTACACAGGTTTTGAATGCTGTGTACTATGAACAGAATCAATTTACATGCACTTTAAATGATTAAATCCGGCAGGCACAGGGAAGATTCCACTCTTTTGACTAATTTTGCAACAACAATTAAGCTAGGAATAATTTTGCAACAACAATTTAGTTTTTGAAGCAAGCTAGGAATAATTTTATTAATTTTGCAACAATAATTAAGGGTATTTTCATTGTTTAAGAATCGAATGAAAGTTGTTATAATTAATTAATTAAAAATTGACTGAAACCCTGGTGGTTGTGCATTTACCTTTTTTTTAAGGCTCTTTCGCTGACATTAATGTAATAATGTATTTTTATGTAGGTTATTATATTTTTAAGTTAATAATTAAAATTTATAGTTGTCTATATTAATGAGATTTTAAATAAGACCCATAGTTATAAAATTAAAAATATTAAAGAATAAATTATACTCTCCAATATATTGTGTGTGTAAAAAAAAAAATTATTATACCAAAACATGCATACATTGTTTAGGCTTAATAACATTATAAAATTTCTTTTATTAAACTTGACACACCCCGACTGAACATCGGGACGTGCTGGCCGTCACGTGAGCGTGACAAGGCCATGTGCGCAATACGGAAGAATAAATATAAATAATAAGTGCTAAGGTAACTATACTAGTGCTACAGGCACATAAAATAGTAAGACATTTAATATCATGATACACAGAGCTCGAGCATCCTAGGTGCAGTCCAAAGGACATAAACGAGAAAATAAAAATATTTACATGGGTGGTGTGCTGTCAGATATGCCTTTGTTGCCTCGTTTGCCACCAAAACTATCTAGTACCTGGAGGGGCGCAAAACAAAAGTGTGAGTGGGCAAAAACAAAGCTTTATCAAAACCATTTCGATATGAAAGTTGTAACCCCTCTCAGTAAAACAAGTATACTTCCCAGAAGATATATATATATATATATATATATACGTACTAATACCGAAAACCATGTATCAGCCAATCTCATCAAATAAGCAATGCCATGCCCGAATGAACCATAGCCAATAATCAACATATATCAAATACCATCAAATAACCAGGTGATATCCCAACTCAAATCATGCCGGCAATATATATATATATATATATATATATATATATATATATCAATCAGCCGGAGTCACCTCTAGTGACCTGTACGGCTGAATCTATGGCTCCTCAATCAATCCTCAATCCATCTCTCAATCAATTATCAACAATCAATAATCAGTAATCAGTAACCTGCACCCATGACGGAACCACCTAATGTGGTCTGTACGTCAAGCTGGGTAAATACGCTCTGTGCTACGATCACGTGAAGGCTGGCGACGAATCGCAAGTCACCTACGAGTCGGAACCACCTATTGTGGTCTGTACGACAGGCTGGCACCTGCCTTGGATCCAAGGTGAGCGTACGGTGCGGGAGGTGAACGATCACGTGAAAGCTAAGCCCTACTCAGGCATGCACAACCCCGATGTGCAGGTAATGAGCCATATACCAATCTCATCGATATCACCTCAATCATCACATCACACACACACACACACACTTACCTGACTTACCTGGCGCCCGCGATGCAACAATATAATCACACAAATATATATAAAAAATATAACTATGGCATTCGACATGGCATTCATTTCATAAAAACATTTTAAAACGTATTTCTGGGAAATCAATCAATTATATATATATATATATATATATATATATATATATATATATATATATATATATACTGAAAACAAAAGCCCACTCACTGATATGTAGACGGGTCGTAGCCCCCAAGCCTCGCGTGGCTGCGCTCGTCCTCAGGATACGTCTCACCTATATGCGACACAACTATCTATATAAACGTTAATTATGCACATAACCCAGTTCAAGTAATAACTTCTCATACGTCGCTCAATTGGGGTGTTTGAATATACCAACATGCTCTACTCAATCCCACGAACACCCCCATATTTTTAAAATAATTTTTGGAAGCCTCACGCGCCGGCCAAGGCACGGCCACACGCGCCGCCCACGCGCGGCCACGTGCCATGCACGCGGACGGAATCCTTAACGCCGTTAAGGAATATTCCGTCAAATCCCAGAATATTCCGTTAAAATTAACTGACGCCGTTAACCACCGTTAGGAATATTCCGTCACAGTTGACGGAATATTCCGTCACCCCTAACCTCCAGTCGCCGGCGACCGGCGCCGGCGCCGCTGTGTCGCCGGAAACTGGGAAAATTTTCAAACCTTCATTTCTAGCTCATTTTTCAACCAAATTTCACGAAATTTACACCAAAATGATCCTTAGAGCAAGGAGAAGAGGTTTATACCTGTTTTAAGCCCAAAATCCAACCAAATCTCGCCGGAGAAATTCTCCAATTTCCGGCCAACTTCCAAACCACCGATCCCGACGTCCAATCTCCTTCAACTTTGTCCTCCAAGCACCCTAAGGAGATTCTAAGTCTTCCTATGATCTCTAAACGGGCTGAAACCTCACAGATTAAGAGAACATGAACAGTGCCATTTTTGGTACCTCACGGGTTCAAGGTTTTCAGGCCGTCTCGAGCTACACAAATGGTATGGATGAACTCACCAGACTACGAGGGTTCTAAATATCCTATTTACAAGCTTGATCCGTGACCAAAATCTAAGAAACTAAGGTAGTCCGTACGGTTGCAGGGGAAGAGAGAAGAGAGTTCGAGAAGAGACGGGGAAGAAGGTGACGGGTAGGGGGGGTTTTTGCACACGTGTTGTGCATGTGTGTGTATATATCCACCTCAAACAATCCCCTCCACAAAATTTTAATTTCAAATAAATAAAATCCTCACACACACACATACATATATATAAACATATTTAGGTACCCCTACACACATATATATACATAATTATACTCCTTAGTCACTCGTCCTCTCACATCCGTAAGGGGGGTAAAATCGTCATTTCATATTTCATATACCCTAAATTCGGAACGGACTGTTACAATCTACCCACCTTAATAAAATTTCGTCCTCGAAATTTACTTATCACATACATTCTATCAATACTCATAAAACAGTCGTGGGTACAATTCTTTCATCCTTTCTTCCGTCTCCCAGGTTGCTTTCTCCATTGAATGGTTCTTCCATAAAACCTTCACTAGCCGCACAGTTTTGTTCCTCAAGACCTTATCCTTCCAATCCAGTATAGTGACCGGCTCTTCCTCGTAAGACAGATCAAGATTGATTTCCAATTGTTGTGGAGGCAAAACATGTGATGGGTCTGAAATGTAATGACGAAGCATCGACACATGAAATACGTTATGCATTTTAGACAGCCCCTGAGGCAACTCGAGTCTATAAGCTACTTCACCAATTCGTTCAGAAATCTGATAAGGACCAATATACTTGGGACTCAATTTTCTTTTCTTACCAAACCTCACAACACCTTTCCAAGGTGACAACTTCAAGAAAACCCAATCACCTACATTATAAGTCCGGTCAGTAGCGTGACGATCCGCTAAACTTTTCTGACGATCTTGAGCCGCTTTCAGGTTGGATTTCATCACCTGAATATTCTCCGTGGTTTCATCCACTATCTCTGGGCCCTCTAACACCCTTTCTCCAACCTCTGACCAACATAAAGGAGTTCGGCAAGTTTTACCATACAAGGCCTCAAATGGTGACATACCAATGCTCGAATGATAACTGTTATTATAAGCAAATTCCATCAGATCTAATCGTGTATGCCATGAATCACCAAACTGCAACACAGAAGATCTCAACATATCTTCTAATGTCTGAATTGTCCTCTCGGACTGTCCGTCCGTTTGAGGATGATATGCAGTGCTATATAACAACCTCGTACCCAAAGCTTCCTGAAATGCCGTCTAGAATTTAGAAGTGAACCTCGGATCACGATCTGATACAATGCTAACTGGCACACCATGATACTTAACAATCTTGGTGATAAAAAGTTCAGCTAGCCGATTCAAAGAAAACTTCTCTCGAACTGGGATGAAGTGTGCCGATTTAGTAAGCCTATCCACAATCACCCAAACTCCATCATAACCATTTCTCGTATGAGGAAGCTTATATACAAAATCCATGGTAATGTCTTCCCACTTCCACTGTGGAGTAGGGAGAGGCTGCATCCGTCCGAATGGCTTCTTTCTCTCAGCTTTAACCTGCTGACAAATAATACATCGACTCAGATACTCAGCAATTTCTCTTTTCATACCTGGCCAATAATAAAATGGTCGAATGGTATGATACATCTTCGTGCTCCCGGGATGCATAGCATAAGCTGAAATGTGCGCCTCATCAAGAATTTTATGTAAGTACGTGTAATTTCATTAATACATGGGATCAAAATTTGAAAACTAATAAAGTCTCAGTCAATGAACAAAGGTGTTTGATTAATTAATTAATCCATTGATTAAACAAAGGTGTTTGATTAACCAAAACCCTCAGAGCTGATGAGAAGGTACCGTCCTAGTACTGCAGATCTTTGTTTCTTAATAAAACTTTTTTTTTTTTTTTTTGAAGAAATGATGATATATTAATATTCCAATAGATATTGCATCAAATCTTGGATAAAGAGGTTCTGAACAAGGTCAGGAAGATCCTCAAACCAAACTACCTTATTGCTAATTGAAATAGCAAACTGAGCTAATCTATGGGCTATCCCATTACTGGTTCGATGGGCATGCACAAATTGAGGGGGATGAAGTGCAGCTGCAGCCTGCCCAACGTTCTCCGCAAGCATCCCCAACGCTGAAACATCACTAAAGTACATATTGATTGTAGCCAGAGCCTGAGTAGAATCGGTCTCTACTACAACCTGATGTACCCCTAAGCGTTGTGCAAGCCGAAGTCCCTCCATCACTACCAATAACTTGATATTTAGCACTAATCCAATCCCCTATCTCTTCTAGGCCCATGCCACAACAAGTTGCCCATTCCAGTCCCGAGTTACCATGCCCACACCACCCACATTATTTGCCAACTGTGTAGCACCATCCACATTAATCTTCACCCATTCCTCATGAGGCAACAACCATTTAGTTTGCAGCGGATGTTTAGGGAGCCTTGGCTTGGAGTCGGTCATCTGGAAGGCCTGGTGCCAACTAAGAACGCGTTGAACCACCTCTATTGGCTGCCCTTGCTTTCCTTCCCATACCTTAGCATTTCTCTTCTGCCACACCGCCCAAAGAAGCATACAAAAAATGTCAACGTCAGCTTTGTGTTGGTCTACCAATGAGACTTGAATTGTCCCGCACACTCACCAAACGCAGCCCAAGAGGAGATGTAAACCAAACCACTAGTGCAAAGCTACACTTTCTGAGCACATGACCCTCCGTTTCAGGAACTCCGTTACACAATGCACACCCCACCTCCAATGAAACATCTTTCTTAGCAAGATTGACTTTAGTAGGGAGATAATTTGACTAGCCTTCCAAACAAAGACTTTCACCTTTAGAGGTATTTTTGCCTTCCAAACAGATTTCCAAAGCTTCGTATATGAATTTCCATCAGAACTTAAGGTAGAAGCACTAAGAGAGGGAGATTGCACAAGCTTCCAAGCAACATTATAACCACTTTTAACCGTGTACAGAGCCCGATTGTGAAAATGCCAAATCAGACGATCCGTCGACAAAACAAAGCTAATAGGCATGGACTGTATCATACTTACCTATTCCTCTGAAAATAAAGCCGACAACACATCGAACCTCCAAGACAACGTCACTGGATCAATTAACTCCTTCACCTTCATACTTTCTTGGGAGTTTGGGGTAATTGATAAGACCTTAAAAGTATTCGGTCTTGGGATCCACATATCCTTCCAGACATTAATCGACTCGCCATTGCCAACTACTACCCTTCCACCAGCACCTCGTGTGCCTTCATAATACCACTATAACAACATGAGCTACATGATGGGCTGGACGCCTCCCAGAAAGAGGACCGAGGATAATACCAAGCTTTAAAGAGCTGTGCAACCAAAGAATCAGGTTGATGGACCAAATGCCACCCTTGCTTAGCTAGAACTGCCAAATTAAACGCAAATAAATCCCTGAAACCCATACCACCATCCTCCTTAGGTTGACATAACTTATCCCAAGACCAACAATGTAATTTTCGGGCATTTGGATCATTCCCCTACCAAAACCGAGCCATTAACTGATGTAGATCATCACAAAAAGTTTGCAAAAGCAAGAAACAATTCATTGCATAAGCTGGAAAAGTTTGAGCAACTACCTTAATGAGGAGTTCTCTACCCGCACTACTTAGGATCTTCCCTTTCCAACTGCTAAGCCGTTTAATCACCCTCTCCTTAATAAAAGAAAATGTTTGCTTCTTATTTTTGCCCACAAACGTAGGGAGATTGAAAAACCTTTCATGCATCTCCACCAACTAAACCCCAAAAAATCCTTTAGCATTCATTGTTCATACAACCCTACACTGGCACTAAAAGTCACGCTGCTCTTCGAGAAATTCACTGCTTGTCCCGAAGCTTAGGAATAAATATCCAAGATTTGTTGAACCAGGGAACACTCTTCAATATTAGCCTTGCCAAACAAAAAGCTATCATCTGCAAAGAGTAAGTGGTGAATGTTTGGTGCCCCATCACAAATCTGAATACCACTCAACTTGCCATTTCGTTCTTGTTTTGAAATAAGTGCCGAGAGACCTTCATCACATAGGAGAAATCAATATGGAGATATGAGGTCCCCTTGCTGTAGACCTCTTGACGGAATAACATAACCTCTCGGCTCACCATTTATCAGAAACAAATAAGAGACTGAAGTCACACAGGTCATAATCACCTTAACCCATTCTTTAGCAAACCCTAATTTAACCATTGTAGCCTCCAAAAATGCCCACTTCACTCGGTTTTAAGCTGTACTGAGATCAAGCTTCAAAGCTGGAAAACCATATTTCCCCTTGCGTTTATTATGGAGGAAATGTCCAATCTCGGCAGCCACTAGCGAATTGTCCGAAATCAACCGACCAGGCACAAAAGCACTTTGGTGAGGAGATATGACAGTAGTCAGAATCCCTTTGAGCTGATTAGTTAGCACCTTAGCTCTAATCTTGTAAATGACGTTACACAAACTTATGGGATGAAGTTGCAACATGTCCTACGGTTCGTTTACCTATGACACTAAAACCACATTTGTAAAACAAGCTTATAGTAACAGTCTACCAGAACATAGAAAAAACGCACTGCTTCCACCACATCCGGACCAACAGTGAGCCATAATTGTTGATAGAAAAATAGGGACATACCATCAAGTCCCGATGCCTTCGATGGATGCATTTGAAACAATGCCACTTTAATCTTTTCCTTCACGTACGGTTTCAACAGGTTGACATTCATTTCTTGCGTGGCCATTGGAGATACTGCATCCAATACTTGATGTAAGGCATTATGCAATGTACCTTGGGATAAAAAAATCTACCTAAAATAACCCACTACCGTTTGTTTGATACCCGTAGGAGTATCCTGCCATTTTCCTTCTCCATCTCGCAGCCCCTTGATGGTGTTTTTTCATTTTCTGTTCGACGTCCGTTGATGAAAATACTTAGTATTCCTATATCCTTCTTTCAACCATTGCGTCCTCGACTGTTGTCACCATAAGGCTTGAGTCCAATTGACCCATCAACTCCTCCTTACACGCCCGGAGATCCCAGAGGGTGGATGATCAAACAGCACTCCCAATTGTCCCTCATTTTTGCAATTTCCGTCTTTGTAGAGACAAAGACTAACCTCTACCACTCCAATAAAGCAACCCGTGTGGCACGGATTTTCTCACACACTTGAAATAAAGGCACCCTCTGTTGGAAGTAGACCACTCACATTTTCAAAGCCTTCCCCTTGTAACCACATTTCTTTAAACTTAAATCTCTTACCTCTTCGAATCCTCCCTGATTGAGTACTCTGAATTTCCACAATAGGAAGTAGATGATCAGACTTATAAGGGTTTAGGTGGCAAACTCTGGATTCCAGAAATAACTGAAGCCATGAAGAATTAGAGAAAACATGATCTAACCGGCAACGCACTTCCTCATCCCTATTATCTATCCAGGTGAAATCACTACCAACATACCCCATATCAATTAACTGACAGCTCTAAACCGCATTGCGAAACCCATCCATCTGGCTTTCCTGGAGTACATTACCTTCTAATTGCTTTTCTACACTGAGAACTTCATTAAAATCACCAAGACACAACCACGAGAATGACACATGCTAGCCTAAATTAATGAGGAGAGACCAAGATAAATGTCTATTTGCAGTGGCTGGGTAGCCATAAAACCCAATAAGCCTCCACCAATGAGCAATTCCTATTTCTTTACACATCGAGTCAATATGATTAGACGAAGAAGATTTCACTTCCAATTCCACCTCATCCAACCATAGCTAGCTCAGCCCCCTAGAACGCCTATTACTCATAACCACAAAACTCTGATTAAAGCCCAAACTCCTTATTTTAAACTCCATTGCTTTCACACTACATTTGGTTTCACAAAGGAAGACCAACTAGGGATGATAATGTTGGATAATTTCCAACAGAGCTTGAACTGCACGAGAGTCCCCGAGACCTCGGCAGTTCTAGCTTAAGCAATTCATTGTGAACGGCGGGGTTGCTCATCGACAAACCCTACCAATGGGCTAGAGCACTATTTCTTTGAAGCAGAGTGAGCCTCATCTCTAGCTTCAAACTTCTATCTCAGCAGTTTTTTATCACCCACTTTCACATTGATCCCTAACTCCAAGCAAGCAGGTAGCCTTGGGTTAGAGGAGTGGATTTGAGAACTAGTAGGAATCGTGCCAATTCCTCCTTGTAAAATTAATGGATGCTGCTGCCTCACACCACTCCTTCTGCTAGAACCCGAAGGATTTTTCCTTCTGCTCAGATTCCCATTTAGTGGTGACTTACGTATGGGTACAAAAAGGGACCCATTTATTTATGGGTTTAATCCAAACAGATCAGACCCCAAAGATGCTATGGGCCTAACCTCAACAGCGGGGTCACCGTTTCAGAAAGAGGAAAAACGCCACCTAAAAGCAATATTGGGCTATTATCCTGGCCTACTGCCTCGTGGCCCCCTAAATCTACCATGTCAGCATGCACACTCCCCCATTTCCTCATCCTAAATTCCCCCTCCAAATAAATTACCATAATTGAAATATGGTAACGGAGATAAGGAATCCTGAGTCCCATGAATTACGCCCTCACCAATTGCCTTAGATGCATTTGCAGTCACAGCAACTTCCAAATTCGGATTCCTCGAGTCAACGCCCAACTCTGGACCCCCAACACTACCAAAGCCCGTCGTGTCTGCCAATGCCATCTGCTTCATTCCCTCATCCGCCTCAAACTCCGACCCCTACACCTTCCACTCGCTAACACCCTCACTACCCCAGCGACGATTATTACTACCAAAACCCAACATGAGTTGCCCAGCTTTCAACCACACTCAGTATGACGACTTAACCTCATCAATATGACTTCCTATAAGGATTTCCACAATTACATTCCAAGCTAAATTAGATCTGCACCTAATATATTATTGTATAGAAAAACAAAAGTTTACATAAAAGTAACACTTTTGCTTTCTTAGAAGA
The DNA here is from genome assembly GCA_024362995.1 of Heteromeles arbutifolia. NCBI lineage: Eukaryota > Viridiplantae > Streptophyta > Magnoliopsida > Rosales > Rosaceae > Heteromeles > Heteromeles arbutifolia. The sequence goes on from JANCRC010000010.1 coordinate 21,681,081, forward strand.
AGTGTATCAAACTGTAATTGAATACTTTATAAGAACGGCTTCTTGCAAAAACAACCAAAATATTTGTCAACTCTTTCATTAACCAATATTTTCACGTAAAGCTTCATATTGTAAGCTGTTCTTTTGTATATGATGAAAAAGAAATATGGATCCTCGTGGTTGTATATGACGAATATTGTAATCTTCTGGTAGTTCGAAACCACTCCGGCACTTTAGTAGATCTGTTTCTGCTTGTATTAAAGTAGTTGTGGATGCAAATTTCTTCCTCCTTGTTTTTTGACAAAATTGCACCTACAAAACAAATAACACATTAGGTCAAGGCCAAGAGCCTCACGCGCTGGGGGGGGGGGGGGCATTGGCCGAAGAACCTTCGATGCCAAAATTAGAATTTTGAGAGGAAAGTGTTTGGAGAATTTGGAGAATTTTGAATTATTACCTATTTTGGGCACTTTTGACTTGGTTGAGGATCGATTGCCCACTGCTCGCGCGTAGGAATCCCGGTAAGCCTCGCTGAAGATGAAGTGTCGGATGAGAGAACTGTTAAGTGCAAAAGTGGCTGCTGCCCCCCGACCATTTACTGCCTAGTTGATCTTCAAGTATTCGATCTTTTGAGCTATGTGGCCTTCTCGCATTGGAGAACTTACCCAGATGGGTGTCGGGAAATTAGTTTACCTTCTCGCACTGGAGAGCAATTAGTTTACCCTCTCGCACTGAAAAGCTTACCCATATGGGTGTCGAGGAATTGGTTTACCCTCTCACACTGGAGATCAATTAGTTTAACCTCTCGCACTGGAAATCAGACCATTTTGGGTGTCGGGGAATTGGTTTACCCTATCGCACTGGAGAGCAATTAGTTTATCCTCTCGCACTGGAGAGCTTACCCATATGGGTGTCGGGGGATTGGTTTACCCTCTCGCATTGGAGAGCATGGAAATCGTTGTCGTGAGTGCAACTGAGGAAAGCTGTATTGCTGGACAACTGAAATAATCCTCAGCCTGTGAGGTTTTGTTTGGCGAACTGCTTGAGACTTTGAACTGCTTGTGGAACCCACGTAAGGGTGTAAACGCAGTGCTACTCCCAGAATTATTGCATCATCATTAGGTGTTTCGTCGTGTGCCATTTTGAGACTTGGTTGACGTTAGGCCATAGGGCATAATCGATATGGTTGGGATCTGTGGTGCAAGATTAACACAGTTATGAGCCATGGTAATAGATCATTGGCTGCCGAGAGCCGTGAAGCAGGTAGGCACAGCTGTGAAAGTAGAGTTGGGGCTGGCTTGGGCTAGGTTGTGCGCAACAGGCAAAATTGGACCACTACGTCTGTGATGCTTGGCTACTGGTGATGTGTTGCTTCAGTATTGAATCGTCTGGAGTGTTGAGAATAAGGTCTGTCCCCGATTCTTGGTAGTTGGGTTGGTGTGTCCTTCTGGTACTCGTCTGCCCTCGGCGCGCCGTTAGGCTGAGCTACTACCTTTGTCGAAACAGAAGTAATCTTTGAATTCAACAATCTATGTTGGATAGTCTCGTCTGCTCGATCTTGTCATTGAAAGGTGACCTTCTTATATTGGTCATGTCTTATTGGAACGGCTCGTCAGTAGCTTCGTTGCGCTATAAATTGCGCAATCGCTTGGTTATGAACCTCTTTACTTCTTCCTGACTTTGCCTTTGTTGGGGGTATCAGAGCTCTCGCCTGCCCCCGATCGTGGCCTGCTGGTCTAGGCTACTCTTCTATGTGTTCGGCTCGTCTATGTCATGGCTATGGTTGTTGGTTGAACTTGCAGGCGAGCGGGTAACTTGCAGGCTGTTTGTTGAACTTGAGCCGGATTGAGTGAATGCTTCTCTCCCTTCGCTATGCTGCCTACTCCGATGTAAGGTGAAGGATACTCCTTGTGGGCCTTGCCGCGAATGAACACTTTTCCTGGAAGGCTAGTCATGTTGATTATCGGAGTGTGGCCCTAACCGTGAGTGTATACTTGTCATCGGGCCTAGTCGAGAGTGCACGTTCTTCCGCGTGCTAAGACGGAAGTATACGCTATCTCGGGGGCCTAATCGGGAATGTACACTGCCTGAATGCTCGGCTCATGGCTGGTCGAGTGGCTGCTTACCAAGACACTACTGGAAAGGTTCGTCTGCCCTTATCCTTATTCGGGACACCTCGTCTGAGGTACATTGGATCTCGGTGCGTTGCAAGAGTTGATTCACCAAGGTCGTCTGTTGTGCAAGGGCACTAGTCCAATATATGACTTGTCGAGATAAGTGTTGTTCGCCATTTGGATTGGAAGAGCTTGGAAGAAATGTGCCTCATTGAGCAGTAGAATGTGGTAGGTTCCGAGCACGAGATTTGAATTGGGGAATGTCAAATTCGTAGAGAAATGTGGTGAAAATGCCCCTCAGTTCGATCGTAGGTCCTGAAACTTGGAGTCGGGAAGGTTGTGCTACTCTTGGGCCGACTTGGGCTACTTGGGGAACCACAAGAGTAGGCTGGGTCGCAGGAGCAGGCTGGGCCCCTGGCGTGGGCTATTCAACGCGTGATGCATGCGAGTGCAAGGCTTGGGCTAGACTTGGCAACACGTTGGGCTCGCACTGGGTTTGGAGTGAGATGGCTTGGGTCGTGGCTTTGGTGCCGTGGACCTTGGATGACACGGTTTGGGCTTGGGCAAGTGCAAGCTTGGATGGCACGGCTCGAGCCATGGTAATGATGCCATGGACCTTGCCGCGGATGGTTACCATGGTGGTCACCGCGGTGGTTGCCATGGTAGAGCCTCGTAATGGTGGTGCCGCTCCACTTATTGTCACATTTAGCCTCGTGGTCTCATATCTTGGATGTTGGAATTTTCACTTGTTGAATTTTCTAAATTTCTAACCATTGTACTTCTCTTTTGTTGTAAACATTCCTAGATTAAGTGTGATTGTGTAAATCCTATATTAGATTTAATTCTAGTTATCCTTTCCTATTACAACTTGTATTACTTGGGGAAGAAGGAATATCTTCTATCCTTTATTACTATAAATAAAGGCACAATGTAGAAGGGATAACACACACACATTCCCCTACAATTCTACAAACACATCTCTCTTTTCTCTCTCATCCTTGCCGCCGACCCCCCTCTCTTTGTCAGATAAAATAAACCACAACACATTATCAGCACGCTCCTACTGCTACGCTTAGGAATATGACGTTGAAGAATTTTTCTGCATCAAACGAGTTCATCCATATCATCACGCAATTAGGTTCTTTCAAAACAACAGTTTTTAACTCGATATTTTGCAGCCCTGATAGCATGAACATTCACCATGATGCATGACCCAACTTTATGTTTTACGTATTTTAGATTCTACATAAATTATGTATGCCTCATAACCATAATTGTTGAATTATGTGAATTTGATATTTGTCATGAATTGAATCATACATATGTACATGCATTGAAAATATTATTTTGCATATGCATCAAATTACATATGTGATTCATTGAATTATATATGCATATAATTGAAAGAAAAAAAAATCGGGAAATTTAGGGTTCATTTGAACCTGTGCCATCACCCATCCCTGTCGATGGGCCCTCTGAGCCAAAGACCAAAGCTGGAGCTTTTGCTCCTAGCCCAAACCCTTAACCCCGACACCAGAAGGTGTCACCACCACTCTATCATCGTGCTGCACGGCCTGCAGCTGTGCCTAGCCTCCTTGACGACCTGCAGATCGTCCACAGTGTCCTATGGCAAAAGATTCTCTCGAATCTTGTCGGAATTTCCTCGAAAATCTGATTTCAATTTTTAGTTTGTTTTTTGTTTTGTTATTGAAACGTTGAGATTTGATTATCTCCATGATTGTCTATGGCTACTGTGATTCTCTCCGAGTCCCAACAACCCAGAACACGGCCACCAGCAGTGGCGGTGCTCTGGCGACCCTTCCCAGCAAGTGCTGGTGTGTTTTTTGGTTATGACCATATCCCATTAAGGCTTAGCTGCACATGGTCCCAAACACCAGCCCTTTGGGCTTTGGTGTTATGTTCGCAACCGTGCAATCTGGGTTCCCAGATTGCAACCCATTCCCCCGGTTTTCTTTGCTTGCGCCGCACCGAATCACTGCCCTTGCACGGGCCAATTTGGATCCAACCCATCATTTAGGGCCTGTTACTTGAACCCATTCCCTTGCCCACTGTCTTGGGCTGACGGAAAAAAAAAAAAAAAAATTTTTGGGGTCTGCTTGCAGCAACCCAGCCCTCTCCCCGTAGGCTTGCAGCCTACACCCAAGACTACTAGCCCAATTTTTGGGCCTACGTAGTACGGACCAAATTTTTTTTAAGTCACCAATGGCTTAGTTTTTTGTTTGGGCCCCGAATCTTACTTGCCTAATTATTTTAGGCCCAATGGGTTTTATATTTTTCACCCATACTTTAATTTGGCCCGAAGTCCAAATAAATTAATTCAATTATAATTATAAACCTAAAATTTCTATTTTTTTTTTTGCATAGTCTTGTTGCATATTTGTTTGCATATATATATTTGTATTTTGCCTGCAGGAATATATGAACCTGAAGTTTCTTATAAACATGCCTTGTTTGAAAACCTGAAGTTTTCACTTAAAAACATCACCCATGAAAATCTGAAGATTTTCATGCAAAATTAAACCAATACATGTCTATTAGAACCTGTATGTTCTACTCCTATGTGAATGGATTGATTTTTTCTCCATTACACTAACCATATCTTGTCCATCTATTTTGTGATAGGAACATGTCGAATTTGAACAAACTCGACTTCACCGCTTTGGAGGTCTCTGGAAGGAACTACCTCCAGTGGGTTCAAGATGTGAAGCTTCACCTCACTGTAAAGAACTTGCGTCCTGCTATTGAAGAAGCAACAGATGAGCCTGTTGGCGAAGCTGAAAAAGCCACTGCTATGATCTTCATCTGAAGACATATCCATGACACTCTGCAAACTGAGTATCTTGCTGAGGAGGATCCACATGCATTATGGGTCGCTTTGGCTGATCGTTTTGATCACCAAAATGACATATTCTTGCCTGAAGCAAGACACGACTGGTAGCACTTACACTTCCAAGATTTTAAGTCTGTGAATGAATATAATTCTGAAGTTTGTCGAATCTGATCACTTCTCAAGTTTTGCAATGAAACTTTGACCGAAGAGGATATCTTGGAGAAGACCTATTCGACCTTCTCTGTTTCTAATATTGTCCTGCAGCAACAATATAGAGCTCAGAAGTTCACTAAGTTCTCGAATTTGATCTCTGTTTTACTTATCCCTGAAAAACAAAACCAGCTGTTGATGAAGAATCATCAAGCTCGACCTACTGGGGCGACTGCTGTGCCTGAAGCACACTATAGCACTAACCAACGCCCAAAATGCCAAAAGAGGTGTGGTAGGGGCGGCCAGAAGCCATCTTACCAAGGGCAACAGAGCTAAGGCCCATCTAAGGGAGGAAACAAAGCCCAGAAGCGCCCAAACCTCGCTCCCAAGGCCTCGAACTTCAAGAATAAGGGCAAAGCACCTGAAACCATGGATGCAGATATGTGCTATCACTGTGGTTCCCATTGGTCCCGTGTTTGCCGCACTCCCAAGAAGGTTGTAGCTGAATATCATTCTCGTCGTAAGAAGTTTGAATCAAACTTCATGCAAGTGGATGACTCAGATACTACCAAGATAGAGATTTCTGACTTTCAAGAGGATACCACCCCTATGGAAGATTAAAATCTTAGACATAGAATTATTTTTTTTATATGAAATAAGAAAATTGGGGCCGAATTCCACTAAGTGGCCGAACCCATCCTTTGTTTTTGGTTGATTTTTGAACAATTTTCCTTTATGTTTGGATTATTGATTGGTGATTTGTTTTTTGGATATTAAGTTTTAATTAATTACCATCCTTGAATAAATGAAATTACTTTAAATTGATATTTATTTTAAGAACTTTTATCCATGTGACCGATTCAAATTAATTTTTCATTCTAGGTATGACTAGTGGGAAAGTTAGTTGTCTGGTAGAAAGTGCAACCACGCACATAGTTTTGCGTGAATACATCTATTTCACTAACTTCATACCTAAGAATGCATATCTGACAACCCTCTCAGGCCCATCCAACTTGATCGAAGGATACGGTAAGGCACGTATAATGTTGTCCAATGGTACAATTTTGACCATTGATGAGGCACTCTATTCTCCACGTTTCGGAAGAACGTTACTAAGTTTCAAGGATATTAGAGATAATAATTACCACGCTGAAACCCACGTAGAAAACGGAGTTGAATTTTTGTGCATAACTTCCTATGAATATGGCCAGAAGCGTATTCTAGAGAAGATGGAGCGTATCCCGAGTGGTCTGTATATTACGACCATACGCCCCATAGAATGCCACTATGTGGCCGGCCCTACTACTAAGACCGCGCACGAAATTACACTTTGGCATGACCGTTTGGGACATCCTGGACGAATAGCAATGCGCCGTATCCTCAAATCTTCATACGGGCATCCACTAACCCGAAGTTTAGGTTCGATCCATGGAATCGCATGTTAAACATGTTATATGGGAAAGTTTATTACTAAGCCTTCTTATGACAAAATTCATTCGAATCCTCCCATTTTTCTACAACGGATTCAGGGGAACATTTGTAGACTGATTCACCATCTCTGCGGACCATTTAGATATTTTATGGTTTTGGTTGACGCTTCCACATGTTGGTCACACGCGTGCTTGTTGTCCACAAGGAATACTGCATTCTCCAAACTGTTGGCTCAGGTTATTAAGCTCAGGGCTCACCACCTTGATTATCCAATCAAATCTATTCTTTTGGATAATGCTGGAGAATTCACATCTAAAACTTTTGATGACTATTGCATGTCGGTTGGGGTTGAAGTTGAACATCCCGTACCCCATGTTCACACCCAAAACGGCTTGTCAGAGGCTTTCATTAAGCGCTTACAAATGATTGCTTGATCATTGGTCATACGTACCAAGCTCACGATCACTGCTTGGGGCTATGCAATATTGCACGCAGCAAAGTTGGTCCACCTGAGGCCTGTTGCAACACAACCATTTAGTGCCCTTCAGTTGGTTACCGGATACGAACCCGACATATCGCATCTGCTCATTTTTGGTTGTGCGATATATGTGCTGATCTCGCTGCCCTTACGTTCAAAAATGGGACCTCAGCAAATGATGGGAATCTATGTCAGATATGATTCTCCTTCAATTATTCGTTACTTAAAACCTTTGACAGGCGATCTCTTTACCGCTCGTTTTACGGATTGTCACTTCTATGAGACAGTCTTCCCGTCGTTAGGGGGAGATAAAAACGTCAACGTTCCTGAAGAACGACGTGAATTATCGTGGATGACTCCCACTTTGTCTTATTTAGATGCCCGCACTGCTCAGTCTGAAACTGAAATGCATCGCATATTAGATCTCCAGAGCATAGCTCAGAGCATGCCAGATGCTTTCACCGATCTAGTGCGCGTGACAAGATCACACATTCCAACTGCGAATACGCCTGCAAAGATGGATGTACCAAATGTACAACGAACTACCCTCCTGGAAGCCCGGGACGCCAATCTTGGTGATCCACGTACATTAGCGGCTAGCTAATCATCTGCCCCTACACAAAAGCGTGGCAGACCCCTTGGTTCAAAGGATTCACACCCTCGGAAGAGGAAATTCACGGCACAAGGTCCTGAAGAGCCAACCGTGAATCCGACTATCGCTTACTCATTCTATCCAACTCATGAGGAAATTCTAGATTACGGAAGCATCCTTGAAGAGACAGATCTTCCTCCTCGAGAATCGTGAGATTTCGGTATATTATGCTAGGTTAGATGATGTGTGGCGTAGAAATTAGATGATTATCGACGATGCATTAGCATTTGCAGTGCAGTAGCTACTGAGATCATGTTAAGCGATGACATTGAACCGCGTTCCGTTGATGAATGTAGATGTAGAACTGATTGGTCAAATTGGAAACAAGCAATCCAGGTCGAACTCAATTCGCTTGCGAAACGTAAAGTGTTTGGACCTGTAGCTACTACTCATCCATATGTGAAGCCCGTTGGCTACAAGTGGGTTTTCATTGGGAAACGTAATGAGAAGAACGAGATTGTGCGTTACAAAGCTCGTCTTGTTACACAAGGCTTTTCACAGCACCCCGGATTGATTATGATGAAATTTATTCACCCGTTATGGATGTGATTACTTTTTGCTACCTTATCAGTTTGGTAGTTTCTGAAAAACTGGATATGCAGCTGATGGACGTAGTAACCACGTATCTATATAGGGATCTTGATATGGAAATTTATATGAAAGTTCCCGAATGACTTACATTGGCTGGCTTAAATATTTCCAAACACCAGAACACGCTCTCAATTCGGCTGAGGCGTTCACTCTACGGTTTGAAACAATCTGGAAGAATGTGGTATAACCGTCTAAGTGAGTATTTGACTAGTCAGGGATATGTGAACAACGAAATATGCCCATGTGTGTTCATAAAGAAGTCACATTTCGGATTTGCGATTGTTGCAGTATATGTCGATGACATGAACCTCATCGGAACTCCTGAAGAGCTCGCGAGAACTGTCGTGTACCTGAAGTTAGAATTTGAGATGAAAGATCTAGGTAAGACTCGATATTGTCTCGGTCTCGAGAAAGAGCACAGTTCAGATAGAATCTTAGTACATCAATCAAACTACACCCAGAAGGTGTTGCACCACTTTAATGAGGATAAAGCGAAGCCTTCGAGTACTCCTATGGTCGTTCGTTTGCTAGATGCAAAATGAGATCCTTTTCGTTCGAATGAGGATGATGAAGAGATTTTGGAGCCTGAAGTTCCTTATCTAAGTGCAATAGGCGCTTTATTGTACTTAGCTCAATACACTAGACCCGACATCTCCTTCGCTGTTAATCTTTTGGCAAGATATAGTAATGCACCTACACGCATACACTGGACTGGCGTGAAAGACATCATCTGTCACCTTAAGGGTACTACGGATTTGGGCTTGTTCTATCCCTACGAATCCTCGAATGATGCTGCACCTTATGCTTCTCGAGTTAATTCTCGCCTTGTTGGTTATGCCGATGCATTATACTTGTCTGATCCGCACAAGATGTGTTCTCAAACGGGTTATGTCTTTACCGTTGGAGGCACCGCAATCTCTTGGAGGTCAACTAAACAGACCTTAGTTGCCATTTCGTCTACCCATGCTGAAATTCTCGCCTTACATGAAGCAACTTGGGAATGCTTTTTGTTGAGATCAGTCGTAGGCCATATTCGAAGTTCATGCGATCTTTATCTCGTCGTTGATGTCTCGACGACGATCTTTGAAGACAACGCAGCATGCATCGAACAGCTCAAGAAAGATTACATCAAAGGAGACAACACCAAGCACATTGCCCCGAAGTTTTTCTTTTCACATCAACAACAAGAGCATTAGAAGATTGAAGTCACGCAAATCCGTTCACAAGATAATCTGGTCGACCTCTTCACCAAATCATTGCCGAAGACGACGTTTCAGAAGCTTGTTCTTGGAATTGGTATGCGTAAACTTTATGAGTTGTAACATTGCTATTTCTCTTTGGAATTGTGTCAAACTCAGGGGGAGTATTCTGAAGATACTTGCTTGACCTTAATGTACTCTTTTTCCCTACGATTAGGAGCATTTTTCCCACTGGGTTTTTGCTACCTAACTAGGTTTTAACGAGACACCTACCTTGGGTTGGTCATATCCCTGATGACGTTCTGTACACATTTCTTTTGACTTTGCATTTCTCACGCATTTTTCCTTAGACTATGGATTTTGTCCCTACTCGGATTTTGTTCCTTGGAATCAGTGCCAACGAGTTGACTTTCTCAACTTCTGCATAATGCTAAATCTACCTTGGGTATTTACACACTCAATGGGGAGTGTTGTAAACATTCCTAGATTAAGTATGATTGTGTAAATCCTAGATTAGATTTAATTCTAGTTATCCTTTCCTATTACAACTTGTAGTACTTGGGGAAGAAGGAATATCTTCTATCCTTTATTACCATAAATAAAGGCACAGTGTAGGAGGGATAACACACACACACATTCCCCTATAATTCTACAAACACATCTCTCTTTTCTCTCTTCTTCGTGCCGCCGGCCCCCTCTCTCTTTGTCAGATAAAATAGACCACAACATCTTTTACGTTTTATCAAAGAATTTTTGCAAATAAAAAATTCTAATAATAAAAACGTACGAAAAATCTACAAATGGACAAGAAAATAGAAAAACCTTGGATGCGAGAGTCTTCTACGAGTGTGGGACTCAACTCTCAATGAAAGCACCAATTTGTGGATGCAAATTTCTTCCTCCTTGTTCTTAGACAAAATTGCACCTACAAAACAAATAACACCTTAGGTCAAGGCCAAGAGCCTCACACGCCCATGATGAATGTGGGGGCTTTGGCCGAAGAACCTCCGATGCCAAAGTTAGAATTTTGAGAGGAAAGTGTTTGGAGAATTTGGAGAAATTTGCAAGAGTGTTGAACTTAGGTTTTTAGAGAAAATGGGGTAATATATATAGGGCATGGCCGGTCCCCTTTGGAGAGAAGGTGGCCGGTCCTTTGTGGTGTTTTTGAGTGTATTTTGTGGTTAATTGGTAGTTTAATTAGCCATTAATAGATTAATTAGCTAATTAACATAATTTAAAAGGAATATTTTGGGGGTTACCTTGTGGAGAGGATTTGATGAGGATGGATGAAATAGGTTTTGAATTATTACCTATTTTGGGCACTTTTGACTTGGTTGAGGGTTGATTGCCCACTGCTCGCGTGTAGGAATCCTGGTAAGCCTTGAGGGTAATTTTGTCCTTTTAACCCAAAAATCCACGTGTCACCTTGTGATTATTTTTGGCTCCACAGTAGTGTCACTTGGGACTAATTTTGAAGATATTAAAAGTGTTTCATGTTAATGAAAAAGTGTGTGTTTTTTTTGTTTTTGTTTTTGCAACCGAAATCATTAATAATTCACTTTACAAAAAAAGTATATGAATGCTTGTGACTTTAGAAGTGTTTTTATGTACAAATAAATACCTGGCAGCCAGGTACTTATTCGTTTTTCATACAGCACTTGAATTTCTAGTATTTTAAGTTACTCTAGTACACATGCTTCTTATAAAAAGATATTCTAGTACAAATGCTTCTAATAAAAAGATACTTGTAAACATAGACTCTAAATAAGCAATTTCCAGTATTTTAAGTTGTTCTAATACAAATGCTTCTAATACAAAAATACTTGTAAACATGAAGACTCCGCATAAGCAATTTTAAATGAACCCTAAATTTGTTGTGTACCTTTGAAAAAGTTAATAAATTTTTAGGCCAAGACATGATCCACTATTAATATCACCGATATTGTCTCATTTAATCTCCTATCACTAACTATGGGTTTTGCATAAAAGACTTCGGTATTTTAGAAGTAGATCTCCCACATATAAGCTGTATATTATCTTATTAAATTTTTTATTTGAAACTATGTTCTCCAATAAAAATTATATATTCCTCTTGATTTTTCTTCAACAATACATAGCATTGAATGATACATAAACGAGTACTACGTAGCATTGAAGTCACTTCCCGCTACTTTAGTTGTTATATTATCTGTTTTGGGGTTTTATGTCAAATTGGAATCTCATAGACGTATATGTGCAATCATTTACCTGAATATATATTTATGACTATCCCTGGACACACCTTCACCGCATGTGAAAGGAAGTTAGGAACTCTTCCGTTTTCAAGGAATAAAGAATTGCAGGAAACTTAGGGCAAATGTAAAGAATATTACATTGGACTTTCTGAAGCTTCCCGGAAGGAGAGCTAAAAGAATAAACAGGAAAAATTACCATAATTCCAATTTAATATTAACGGTAGTGGTTTCTTTAATATGTATACGCATCATAAATTTGATCGATCGCCGTCAACAAATAAATAATTTGAACAATTTTATTTATTTATTGTGTTGAAAAAGAAGAGTGATTTTAAAGCTACGTATTACACGATGTTACAAGTGCTCTAGCCGTTAGATGATTTTCAAAACTGTTTAGATCTTTTATTTTAAATCTCAGCCAATCAATTTTGTATTATTCAATGCTAAATTGTATTTAAAGAAAAATAACATATTACAACTCAAAACACAACATAATTTGAAACATGGAAGGAAAGCATTTGGTACTACAAAATGATATTCGGTTCGACGGTTAAAAATATATATTTTTTATTACAAGTAAATTTTTTATTTTAAGATGGATTAAGCGGGAGGTGAAAGTTCAAATTCAGGATATAGTGGAATGAAGAAGAATGTATCCACCGTGATAATGCATCACTTTTCCAAAGGCATATATAATAAGAATAAAAATTTTGTTGGCAACAGTTGCCTAGTAGAATGAATGAAACTTAAGCGAGAATATGTTATGAGTTTAGTAGAATGAATGAAAGCGAGAATATGTTACGAGTTTCACATGCATTAACCGTCATTAATCACTCATATTGCCGTCCACGATAAACAGAATGTTACTTAACTATGGCACAAGCTTGCAAGCATCAAGCATTCTAATCAACCATAAACGCCTCTTGTTTTATTGGAAGGAGCGTGCATATGCATGCATGCATGTTGGGAGCGACGTCTGAATTTGGGCATTTAATGTTGAGGGAATCAAAACTCTACAAAACGGCGGAGTTCATGGATCCTGATACTATTATTATTACACAGGTTTTGAATGCTGTGTACTATGAACAGAATCAATTTACATGCACTTTAAATGATTGAATCCGGCAGGCACAGGGAAGATTCCACTCTTTTGACTAATTTTGCAACAATAATTAAGCTAGGAATAATTTTGCAACAACAATATAGTTTTTGAAGCAAGCTCGGAATAATTTTATTAATTTTGCAACACTAATTAAGAATAAATTATACTCTCCAATATATTGTGTGTGTAATATATATATAAACATGTGTACGTTCATCAAAACTAACCAAAAAATTATTGTACCAGAACATGGGTACAATTTTAGGCTTAATAGCATTATTAAATTTCTTTCATTAAAACATGGATACATTATCAAATCAACGAAATAGAATGTACCCATATAAGTTTAAAAAATAGGTTAAAAAAAAAAATTGAATGGATTTTATATAAAAAAAAAAATGGGTACATTTATATTGAAAATAGTACATTTTACATATAACAAATTGGTATATTTAAGAATGGGTACATTTAGGACTAGAAAAAAATTGAAAAATTATATGAATTGGAACATTTAAGGTTAAAAAGTTGAATATCTTTTTGTAAAGAATTAATGGATACAAACTTATTCTAATTTTATTTTTTATTTTTTTTGGAAATTTTTGAATTGAAAATTAATTAGGAGTTTAAAAGGGTGTGAGTATTAAAACATTAAATCAATTACTAATTTTTATTTTAAATTTTTTATGTAAGTGCATGTAAATTCATTAACATGAGATCAAAATCTAAAAACTGATATGATCTCAGTCAATGAACAAAGGTGTTTGATTAATTAATTAATCCATTGATTAAACAAAGGTGTTTGATTAACCAAAACCCTCATAGCTGATGAGAAGGTACCTTCCTAGTACTGCGGATCTTTGTTTCTTAATAAACCTTTAATTAAAATAACTAATCGTGGAAGCAACCGAGAACAAGCGTGGGGTTAGCAACACAAACTCTAAATTAAAAAAGGGTTCTTTAGATATAGACTCTTGCAACTCTTATTGTCACATCCCGGCCCGGGATGGATCACTTCCCAAGCCCGCTCCACCACCGTAGCACGATATTGTCCGCTTTGGGCCCCGACCACGCCCTCACAATTTTGTTTCTGGGAACTCACAAGCAACTTCCTAGTGGGTCACCCATCCTACGAGTGCTCTGGCCCCCTTCTCGCTTAACTTCGGAGTTCCTACGGAACCCGAAGCCAATGAGCTCCCAAAAGGCCTAGTGCTAGGTAGGGATGGGAATATACATTTAAGGATCACTCCCCTGGGCGATGTGGGATGTCACAATCCACCCCCCTTAGGGGCCCGACGTCCTTGTCGGCACACTTCCGGCCAGGGATAGGCTCTGATACCAATTGTCACATCCTAACCCGGGGCGGATCACTTCTCGGGCCCGCTCCACCACCGTAGCACGATATTGTCCGCTTTGGGCCTCGAACACGCCCTCACGATTTTGTTTCTGGGAACTCACGAGCAACTTCCCAGTGGGTCACCCATCCTGGGAGTGCTCTGGCCCCCTTCTCGCTTAACTTCAGAGTTCCTACGGAACCCGAAGCCAATGAGCTCCCAAAAGGCCTTGTGCTAGGTAGGGATGAGAATATACATTTAAGGATCACTCCCCTGGGCGATGTGGGATGTCACACTTATTTTCTAGACAAAAACCCACCTAGTTATAAACATCTAAATAAAATCCATATTTAAAAATAACTGCCAAGTATAGAAGTAATTGACCTATTATTACAAAATATTTACAATTTGTACCATAATATTCAAAATAAAATCAATAAATGTTATTACTCATCTTAATTATAATGAACATATAATTATTGCACATATTATTACCCCTAACACACATATATATGTTCAAATGTATATATTACTACCATAATATATATATATATATATATATATATATATATAAACATATATAGTTTACCCATATGAACGTATAGTAGTACTATATATATAGTTTACCTATATATATAATATTACTATACGTTCACACACACACACACATATATATACATATATATATATATATACACACACACACACACACATACATATAAATGCATAGTTCTACATATATGATCAAACATATTAAACTAATTAATCTACCTATATTTAAATTTATGATGAGCAAATAACATATATTTTGTAGGTAAATTAATATTGAATCAAATAACATTCTTTTATTTTGTAGGTAATTTATTTTCCATGTATTATTACATATATTTGGCACATTTTATTATTATAAGATATATGTACAAATAATAGGTAAATTAATCTTGAATAAAATAGAATTGCTTTATTTTGTAAGTAAATTAATTTTGAATCAAATAACATTTCTTCTTATGTAGGTATTTTATTTTGTATGGATCGTCATATATATTGGGCATATTTTATTATTATATGTACAAATAATAGGTAAACTAGTATTGAATAAAATAATAACATTTTTTTATGTAGGTATATTATTTTGCATATATTTGGGTTTGCTTTATTATGTAGGTAAATTATTTTGCATGAATTTTTATGTATATCAGGCATTTTTGTTGTTGTTATATATGTGTGTGTGTGTGTGTGTGAAATAATTTACCTACATTTATATATAAAATATAATTTTATTGACTTAACTAAGCATGTATTACTACATTTATTAGGCATGTTTTATTGTTATTATAAATTATGCAATGAATTTATTATTTTTTTATATTTTTGTAAAATCATTAATTCTCCCTTACAATTTGTATGGAATTAATTGTGTAAATCAAACATTTAAATAGGGGTGTTTTGGGCATCGAAATTTTTTAAATGTGTAAAGTCAAATATAATTAATGAATTTGCTAATGTGGAATCTAGTCAATGAGTCTTATTCTAGTAAAAAACTTATGTTGGGTTTTATGTGGGAAAATTAAGTTTCAGGGACTAAAGTCATATTTTCAGTTAAAAAAATCCCTAGACCAAAAAAATTAATTAATTAATTAAAAATGTTAGTAATCTGGTGTCTCTGTTGATTGTGTGTGAGCTTTAGATTTTCTACCAAAATTCCAAGTGTTTGTAGAGAAGACCCAAGAAATATATCACCATCAGACATTTTTATATTGGACGAATTAGATTAAAGTCAATTGGGATTACATTTGAATTATTATTTAATACTTTTGAAATAGTTGGTAATTGGGGAAGGGGAAGCGTGGGGAGGAAAACCCTAGCAAAAAACCAACAGCAGTTGACTTGGCACTACCAAAAAAATAGGAAAAATTAGCTAAGATGTGTAAGATCGAAAGTGAGGAGTTCAGTTAGTGAGTTGAGGAAAAAGTTTAGGAGGTGGATTGTCTGCCCTCTCATTTCCATACTCTCCTCATCCATTCATGTTTGTGTGGTAATGGTTAAGTCACGTCAATATTTTATATTTTTATTATTTATTATTTTATTATTTCTATAAAAAATTAATATAAAATGTTGACGTAATTTAACCGTGATCACATATTACAAGAGAACATGAGAAGAGTATGGAAATGGAATGGTAGACAATCCACCCCCAAAAGTTTACTAAAACTTATCACCGATAATGGCCCATCCTTATCAGTGGGTGATTTGATAATTGATGCAGATCTCACATGCATTAATAATTGCCAATCAATACGTGTCGGAAACAAACTAAATAATTTTTGTTCCATATACACCTTCCATTCGGTTACACAAAAATAGGAGATTTATATACATGTATGAGTCGACTCTTATGAAGGTGATTTGATCATTGATGTAAATCTCACATAATAATTGCCAATCAATACGTGTCGCAATCAAACTAAATAATCTTAGTTCTACATACATCTTTCATTTGGTTACACGAAAATACAAGGTTTATATACACGTATGAGTTTACTCTTATAAAGGTAGAACTTGTGGAGTGATCAAAATAATCGGTAAATGAAGTATTAGTAGAGAGATTCGAACAAAGTTTTTGTTTTTCTAGTGATAAATGTTGACTTACCACCATTCTGTAAGACTCAAATAGTATTTTGAGAGAGCAATCTATATGAAACGAGTTCACTGCCATGTAGTATCTTTATTCCTGACTTAATAATGCAATATCATGTAGAGAGAAACTTACACATAACATTATATCAGTTTATACATATACATACATATATATATATGTCATTCTCATAATTTTGGGTCAAATACATGGTACAATTATTGGTCACGTCTAACCTAAGAAAAAGTTATCTCCTATTGAGGTCAACATCTATCTGATCAAAGGTGAGCTCAAAACAAAACCAACGGTGGTGGAACCGTGGAAGGAAGTAAAAAAGCATTATATGATAAAACTGGATTTTAATGAGATAGAATTTGGGGAAGCCAATTTGAGCTCAAAACAAAACCAAACGGTGTGATGGAAATGGAAGCGTGGAAGGAAGTCAAAAGACATTCTCTGGTAAAATTGGATTTTAATGAGATGGAATTTGGGGAAGCCAAATTAGATAAAATTGGGATTACATTTGAATTATTATTTAGTTTTATTTAATAATTTGAAATAGTTGGCATTTGGGGAAGCCAAAGAATGGGGAGCAAGACCCTAGCAAAAAGGCAAAAAAGCAAATGACTTGGAGCCCACTACAAAAAGGGCAAAAAAAAAAAACTAATGAAAATGATTTGAAAGTTTTGAGTTTTAACAATAAGGACAAAATAATGGATAATATAAATAGTATCAGGATTGACTTCTTAATATAAAAATCTAATTTTTCATTAAAATGAATAGTACTGAAAATTTTTCATTAAAGTTTCAAAAAAAAAAAAAAAAAAAGTTAAGATATGAATGATTTTTTATTGAAGGTGAGGAGTTCAGTTATTGACTTGATGTGAAAGATTGAAAGTGAGGAGTTCAGTTATTGACTTGAGTAGAAAGTTTAATTGAATAGATAGTTGCTTAGTTTCGGAAACAAGTTACAAACTTTACTATTGGGTTTATCTTTCATTTTTTTATAAAAAATAATACATAAGAGCGTCTGCAATGGAGACTCTAAATGAAGTCCTTACAAACGTATAATTCCTAAAATATAGGGACAAAAGGTTTTCAATGGGCCGGAATTGAAGTATTCAAAGTATCTTAATATATAAGGACTCATTTGATACTTCAAAGAAATTCTCAAATATAATGAATACATGTAGCGACTGAAAGAGTGGACCCATATTAATTTTGAGTGGGAATGTTGATGCTTCTCTTTATGTTTTTTTCTTGTTTTTGAACCCATCCACATGGGGGATGGGGCAACTTCTCATTTAGTTTTCTCGTGTAGGGTTTTTTTTTTTTTTTTTTTTTTTCTAAACTCTTGACAAGTCAATGGTAGAGATGGTCTTTTTTTTTATTTTTTTTTTTATTTTTAATCAATGGTCACGGTACTCCAACAAAATGAACAATAATTTTTTAATGATAAATTAGGGCTTGTTTGGTATCCTATTTAATTTTTTTTTTTTTTTTTTGTAATTTCTCAAAACATTTCTTAAGAATTTTTCTTGAAAACAATTTTCTTTAAGATTTAAAAACTTGTTTGGTTTGCGATTTAAAAATTCTAAATCTTACAACTTAAACTGGACAAAGAAATCCAAAAAGAGGGGTTTGAGAGAGAAAGAGGATAGAGGAGGAAAGAAAGTAAGAGATAATTGGAGGAAAGAGAAAGAAGTGAGAGGATTGGAGGAGATAGAGAGGAAGATGAGCAAGAAAAAGAACCGAGAGAATGAAGATAGCGGATTGGAGGAGAGACGAAAAAGGTAAAAAAAAGAAAGAGAAGGGTGAGAGAGAGAATAAAAGAGAGATAGATTTGGGGTGAGAGAGGAGGAGGGAGAGAAAAGAAATGAGTGCGTCTCTAAAAACTTACTTTTTTTGTTTTTAGAGAATGGATTATATTTTTGAGTTAGTCTTGAGTTCAGTTTTTGAAAATAGTACTACCAAACAAGTTTTTAAGGCCTAAAGCTTGAAAATTGTTTTTGAGTTTAAAAAGTTGGAATCAAATAGAGTACTAAACAGGCTGTTAGGTTCCCATCCCTCATTTCTCCTTCTCATTAATTAAAAGGAACTTTAACGAAAAACTTCCGGTATTCTTCACTTTAACGAAAAACCACATTTTTACACTAAACAGTCAATCCTGATACTATTCACTTTACCATTTATTTTGTCCTTATCGTTAAAACTCAAAGTTTTCAAACTCTTTTCATTAGTTTTCCTTTAATTAAAACCTTATTTCTTTTTCATTTTTAATTAAGGTCCCTTGACTTTTCTTCATGTTATTATTTGAATATTAAATTATTTACAAGTCATTATACGTCAATTTAAAAATGAAAATTTATTAATCATTTTCAAATATAATTTTTTTATGTTGTAGGCCTAATTTACTAAACTATATTTAGGACAAGAGAGGGAGAGGGCCGGCGGCAAGAGAGAGATATAATTCTGAGGTGTGTGTTGTATCACCCCATTGTCCATTTATTTATAGTAGTAGGATAGGTTAAATCCTTACCCTAATAGGATTACAACTTTAATAGGATATTAACTACCAAAGGGATTATTCAAAGATATCCCTAGATACACTAAGATTTACATAATCACATTCCTAATCTAATAGGACTGCAACATTCCCCTTTGAGTGTGTAAATACTCAAACAAAACATCGCATCAGATCTTCAGCAGATGAGGTAGAACAATTGATGAAATCGTCGGCACAACGGGTGAATGCAAGTCTCAAATTTAAAAGAAAGTATGCACTGGTAGTGAAACTCACAAAACCTCGCTATGATAAAACCTAAGGTAGGTAAAAACCCATAGACAAAGGAGAAAAGTGAGAAGTATGCACAATGTCTAAAACAAACGTCAAACAAGACGAAAGAAGTGAACTCAACGAAGTATGATCATCTTAGGATGGGTGCCTCATTAAAACCTCGTTAGTTAGCAAAAACCTAGTGGGAAAAATACCCTAATCGTAGGAAAAATAGTACATTAAAATCAAATTAGTATGCTTCAGGATACTCCCCCTGAGTTAGACATAATTTCCAAATAAGAGAACTACAAGCAATTCAACTCAGATAATTTACACATACTGATTCCTTGGACGAGCTTCTAAAAAGTAGACTTGGGCAATAACTTGGTGAAGAGATCGGCCAGGTTGTCCTAGGAAGGGATTTGCTTAACTTTAATGTTCTGATGTTGTTGTTGCTGGTGAGAATAAAAGAACTTCGGCGCTATGTGCTTAGTGTTGTCTCCCTTGATGTATCCTTTTTTTAATTGCTCGATACATGCTGCATTGTCTTCAAAGATAGTCGTAGGAAGATCAACGATGGAAGTAAGACCACTAGTGCTTCGAATATGTTCCATGACTGCTCTCAACCAAAAGCACTCACGTGATATTTCATGCAGGGCGAGAATATCAGCATGGTTTGAAGAAGTCGAAGCTAGCGTTTACTTGGTAAACTTCCAAGATATAACGGTGTCTCCAACGGTAAAGACATAGCCTGTTTGAGAACGTGCCCTATGTGGGTCAGACAGATAACCAGCATCTGCGTAACCAATGAGGCAGGAATAAACCCCAAGATCGAGGGAGGCGGCAGCCCCTCTCGAGGATTCATGGGTGTAGAACAAGCCCAAATCCATCGTACCCTTGAGGTAGCAGAAAATGTCTTTAACACCATTATAGTGTCTACGTGTAGGCGCCTTGCTGTATCTAGCTAAAAGATTAATAACGAATGAGATATCGAGTCAAGTGCATTGAGCTAAGTACAATAAAGCACCAATTGCACTTAGATATGGAACTTCAGGCTCCAAAATCTCATCCTCATCCTCCTTGGTATGGAAAGGATCTCGTTTAGCATCTAGAGTCCGAACGACCATAGAAGTACTCGAAGGCTTCGCTTTATCCTCATTAAAACATCGTGACACCTTTTGGGTGTAGTTCGATTGATGTACTAAGATTACATCCGAATAATACTCGATCTCTAGGCAATATCGAGTTTTCCTAAGATCTTTCATCTCAAATTTTGATTTCAAGTGAACGACAATTTCTCAAGCTCTGCGAGAGTTTCGATGAGGTTCATATTGTCGACATAAACTGCAACGATCAAAAATCCAAAAGTGTGACTTCTTGATGAACACATATGGACATAGTTCGTTGTTCACATAACCCAAACTTGTCAAATATTCACTCAGACAGTTATACCACATTCTGCCTGGATCGTTTCAATATGTAGAGTGATATTCTCCATCTAATCGAGAGAATGTTTTGTGGTCTAGAACTATTTGAACCAGTCAATATAAGTCCTTTTGAGACTTTTATGTAGATTTTCAATCTAGATCCTCATAGAGATACGCAGTTACCACGTCCATATGCTGCATATTCAGTTTTTCAGAAACTACCAAACTGATAAGGTAGCGGAACGTTATGACATCCATTACGAGGGAATACGTCTCTTCGTAATTAATCCCAGGGCGTTGAGAGAAGCCTTGCGCTACAAGGAGTGCTTTGAATCGAACTATTTCATTCCTCTTATTACGCTTCATCATGAAAACCCACTTATAGCCCACAGGCTTCATATGTGATGGAGTTGGAGCTAAAAGCCTAAACACCTTACGTTTTGCAAGCGAATCGAGTTCAAACTGGCTTACTTGTTTCCAGTTTGACCAATCCATTATATGTTGACATTGATCGACGGAATGTGGTTCAATGTCATTGCTAAGCATGATGTCAGAAGCAACTATATACGGGAATGTTTCATTGACAATCATCTCTTTCTGATTCCAAACCTCATCCAAAACTGCGTAATGGACCAAAATCTCATGATTCTCAGGAGGCTGGTTTGTCTCTTCTAAGACATCACTGTAATATAGAATAACCTCATGCGTTGGAACAAATGAGTAAGCAATGGTCGGATTCAAACTAGGGTTACTAGTTTGTGTCGTTTTTCTCTTTTGGGGTTATGAATCCTTTGAACCAGGAGGTCTGCCACTAGTGTATAGGGATGCGTGGGAGGTACGACCGCCCCACCATCGGGGACGGTCCGGCCTTCGAAAGCAGTGATACGGCATACGTTCATCCTTGCAGGTGCGTTTGCAACGGGTATATGTGATCTCGTCACCTTTACTAGATCAGTAAAAGCATCTGGCATGCTTTGAGCGGTGCTTTAAAGATCTAGACTACGTCGCACTACAGTTTCAAATTGAGGGGTACGGGGATCTAAATGAGACATACTGTGAGTAATCCACGATAATTCACGGCGTTCCAGTTGAACTTTAGTGATCTTATTTCCCCCTAACGACAGGAAGACTATCTCATCGAAGTGACAATCCGTAAAACGTGTGGTAAATAGATCTCATATCAAGGGCTCTAAGTAACGAATAATTGATGGCGAATCATAACCGACGTAGATTCCCATTTTTCTCTGAGGCCCATTTTGGTACGTAGTGGCTGCACTAGTGGCACATAGACTACGCACCTAAACACACGTAAATGCGAGACGCATGCTCATATCCAGTAACCAACTAGAACGGGGAATGAAGTTGGGTAGCGGTGGGCCTCAGGCAGACCAACATAGCTACGTGCAATATTGCATGGCCCTAGGCAGATACCGGTAAGTTGGTTCGCATAACCAAAGTCCGAGCTATCGTTTGAAGGTATTTTATGAAAGCTTCTGCCTTGCCGTTTTGGGTGTGAACATGGGGTACATGATGTTCAACTTCAATCCCAATAGACATGCAATAATCGTCAAAATTCAGTGACGTAAACTCTCCACATTATCCAGTCGAATCGACTTGATCGCATAATCAGGGTGATGAGCCTTAAGCTTAATAATTTATGCTACGAGTTTTGCAAATGCAGCATTGCATATGGACAATAAGCAGACATGTGACCATCGTGTCGATGCATCAACCAATACCATGAAGTATCCAAATGCTCCGCATGTTGGTTAGACAGGTCCACAAATATCCCCTTGAATCCTCTGAAGAAACTTAAGGGGGTGTGACTAATCTTTGTAAGTGAGGGCTGAATGTTCAACTTCCACAGAAAACATGCTTTGCAAAGCGGATGGCCGAGATAAGATATTAAGTGATGCCCATATGATACTTTGAGGATACGACGCATTATATCTCGTTCCGGGTGTCCTATTCGATCATGCCAAAGCAGGAGAGTGCTCTGGAACCCAGCCATATGGCCAGCCATATGATGGGTCTCCATGGATCGAATGGTTGTTATATACAACCCACTCGGGAGACGTTCCAGCTTCTCATGAATACGCTTCTGGCCATATTCGTAAGAAGTGATACAAAGAAATTCAGAACCATTCTTTTCAGTGGTTTCAACATGATATTGATTATCTCGAATATCTCTAAAACTCAGGAACGTTCTTCCGGAACGTGCAAAATAGAGTGTTTCTTTAATGGTTAATTCAGTATTATAGGACAACATAATATGGGCTTTGCCTTATTCTTCTATCAGGTTGCATGGGTTGGATGGATCTGAGAGGGTTGTCAAATGTGCATTTTTAGGTACGAAGTTAGTAAAATAGTGTTTCTCATGTATTATGGTATGTGTGATGGCACTATCAGCCAAACAACTAACTTCCTCACTAGTCATACCTAGAAATAGATTAATTGAATCGGTCATATGCATAAATATAATTCCATTCATTCAATTAATCAATTCGAGAAATAATATCCATAAAATAATTATCCATAATTCAAAACAAACCAATCCAAACAAACAATTCTAAAGACTTAGAAAAATTGTCCAAAAATTAAACCATAAACCTAAAATTTAGTGAAGGGTTTTGGGCACTAGGGGTGTAAAAACACCCTAACATGTCTTAGAAAAATAAAACTTCATTCTTGCATGAGAGATGATGCTTCCTGAAAATCTAAAACCTCTAAAGTTGTAATAGCATCTTCGGGATGTTCTACATGCACAAAGTTAGTCTCACGACAGGAATGATACTTGGTAATAGCCTCGAGGGTAGCTCAGCATATGTGTGACCAATGATCATTTGATCCACAGCGATAACACATGTTCAGTTCAGCGGAAGCCAATTGAACGATAGTTTTTCCCTTGTTCTTGAAGTTTGAGGCCTTAGGAACAAGGGGTTGGCGCTTCTGGGTCAAATTTCCTCCCTTGGGTAGGCCTCTACTTTGTTAACTTTAGGCTCGTGGTGGGAGCTTGCCGCCCTTTTCCACGGCCATGACGGGGTTTCTGTCGGTTATGGCTGCTTGAATTGGTAGCATGCGCTTTTGCGGGGAGCGTTCTAGCCAGTCAGTCAAGCTTGACGATCATTCATCAAAAGCTGGTTCTGCTTTTCAGCGAGAAGTAAAACAGATATCAAATCCAAAAATTTGGTGAACTTCCATGCCCTATATTGTTGCTGCAGGAAGGACGAATAGGTCTTTTCCAAGAGATGTTGTTCGGTTAATTCCTTTTTACAGAACTTAAGCAGTGATCAGATTCAAAAACTTCAAAATTATATTTATTCATAGACTTAAAGTCTTGGAAGTGTAAATGTTGCCAATCATGTCTTGCTTCAGGCAAGTAAATGTCTTTCTGGTGATCGAAGCAATCGGCCAGAGCAAGCTAGAGGGTACGTGGATCCTCTTTTGCAAGATACTCGGTCTGCAGTGCCTCATGGATGTGTCTTCGGATGCAGATCATAGCAGCAGCTTTCTAAGCTTCGTCGACGGGTTCATCATCGGTAGGTTCCTCGATAGTAGCTCTAAGACTTTTTGCAGTAAGATGTTGCTTCACATCTTGAACCCACTTTAGGTGGTTTCTTCCAGAGACTTCCAAAGCAATGAAATCGAGCTTGTCTAAGTTTCACATGTCCCTAAAACAAAGGGTACAACGAGACATGGTAAGTCATATGGAAAACCATAGACATATATCGTAGAACATGCAGGTTCTATAGACATGTATTGGTTTAATTTAAGCATGAAAGCTACGGGTTTCATGTGGTAAGTTTTAAATGAAAACTGCGGGTTTCAAAGGCACTAAATTTGAAACTACCAATTCGATTTAGTTATGAACGTTCGATTCATATATATATATATATGGGTACCTACAAGAACACAGAAGACAACATACAATAAAGTGTAGTGAATTTGTGGATTGCTTCAGGATAGTGAATTTGTGGATTGCTTCAGGAACCCAAGTGTGAGTGCGTTAGGACTACGAAAGATACTCAATGGTTCAAAGAAAAGAAATAATTTATTGAATCGTTAATTGCCAAAAAAATGAACTTTACGTCAATAATTTTGGATTAATTGTCAAATTAATGGACTGATGATCGTAAAAGCAAAAAATAATAATAACATTCAGGTTAAAATTAAAGGGAATGCCAAAAAATTGCATTGGATTTGAAAAATTATAGCCCAATCTTAGGGGGTTTAGGTGCCGTGTGCAAGGTAGGGCCCTAAAAGGGCTTAGTGGGCCACGAGTTGGTTGCAATGCAGCCCAATTATGGCTGTAGGCCACGAGCCGGGGTCTGCGATAAGCCCAACAGCTAGCCTGCTGATTTTGGGCCTCAAAATTGGCATGGGAAGTACAAGCCCAGCACGGGGCTGGCCTAGGTGTGGGTGCGCGCGAAGCCCAGCAAAAGCTAGCTTCGATTTGGGCTTAGGTACGAGAAGCCCAGCCAAAAAGGCTGGCTTCGGATCACGGGCTGAGGCAAGGAGACCCAGCAAGCAAGTAGGCTTACTGCAGGTGGCGAGATGGACGAGCCCAGCTAGCATCGAGCTTGCTAGCGATGGGCCAAGGGCACAAGAGCGAGCCTAGCAGAGTTGTAGGCTTGTTGGAGTGGACTAGGGCTGCAGCCCGTTTCAAAACCTTAACCAGGCCAAGGGCCTGGGTGTCATGTGTGCGCAGCAAAGCCCAAAGTGCTACTGCCGTGTGGTCTAAACGTCCAAAGATGTCATCCCAATGTGCTCAACGCAGCTGGGCTACAGACCAGCGACGCGACTCAGTTGCAATGATACCAGCGATGGCACGGTGGTGAGTCGCGACTTATACTGCATTAATTCCCATATTTTATTTTATTTTTCTAATTCTAGGGTTAAAAACCCTAATTGCTTCTAAATTAATTTCTATGCTTTGACTCATAAATTCCACATAGCATAATTGCATATTACTTAACTGTATTTAGGATAAGAGAGGGAGAGGGTCGGCGTTAAGATAGAGATGTAATTCTGAGGTGTATGCTGTATCACTACTACAAAAGGGGATATTACTGTCGGATTAAAAAACGACAGGAAACACCACTTACTGTCGAATTATTGGGCAAAATTCAACATTAAATCATGCAATATCGGATATAGAAACTGACACCAATGCTACCGTCACAAAAAGGGTATTGACGTTGCTTAGGCACCTTAATCCGACACCATGAAGCAAAGTAATATAAAATAAAAAGGAACAAAGGCGTCGCTTAAAAGTGACATAGGCACTGATGTCGCTTATAAGCGACATCGAAACACGAAAAGATGTCGGTTCAAACCGACATTAAGTAACAAATAAATAATTAAAATGTAACACTTGGTGTCACTTCCAACCGACATCAATTGAGCTAAATAAATAAAATACTCAAGCTAACGTCGCTTATAAGCGACACTAGACATATTAAAATTAATATATTTCACTGATCTTCACGTCAATTTTTAATTAATAACAATTACAAAATATTATATGAAAATGATTCCAACCAATATATCATTTATAGGCCAAGTCAACCATTAACAAAAACTCATAACAAACATTTTATATTTCACATAACATACAAAAACTCTTCCGTCATAACAAACACCAAATCCGACATAACAAATACAACATACAAAAAAGAAAGAAATAGAAACTATAAATGCTAGCACAAGTGTCATACATATCCGACAAGAAAGTGAACCATACATTACTCAGCAGAACCGGAGCCCGAATGTGACCCCGTTCCTTCTCGAGTTCCTTCTCGAGATGCTTCTCGAGTTCATTCTTGAGATGCTTCCCGAGATGCTTGTTGAGAACCTCATTGTGATCCAATAAACCTCTCCATGTCAACATCTAATGGACCACCTGCAAGCATTCCAGAAAAACCTCTAATTGGAACATCCGGGCAAATCCCATCATGAGAAGGCATCTCAGTTCGATATACAGGCATTTGATATGGCAGCTGATGCATGTATGACATGGGTGGCTGCTGCATATATGCCATGAGCTATGTCGGATTCATCAGATATGGAGGTTCTTAATTATAGCCTGTATACGGATATACAGGTGCACCAGGAGGCTGATTTTAGGGTGACTGTTGGGTTCCTTGTGGGCATGGATATGGAGGAGGAGGCTGACCCTGGCCTGACTATTGGGTTCCCGGGCTATACAGTGGTGGCGGCTGATTTTGGGCTGCATGTTTGTTCAAGCTTAAATTCTAGATCTGCCATCCGTTTATCATAAGCTTCTTCCTTCCTTCTCAATTCATTGTTCTTAGTCATCAACACTGCCACTGAACTCCTGGATGATCTTTTGGAAGAAGTAGAAGTTCAGGAAGATGCATATGACACCATATCCGGAGTCACCCCATGTCCATACCCTCGTACTCTATTATGATGCTAAGGACCCATCGTCTCCACATAAACTCGGGTCCTAAGTTCATCATCATCTTCTTGCCCAGACTCAATCATAGTTTGAATATTCCCCTCCATAGTTGCCTTGCAATAAAATTTTAAAAAATAAGAATTCAACTATAGATAATAAAATTTAATAACAATGATATACTACAAAGAAAAAATGAATTACCCCAGTGTGCTCCGACGTTTCATCAATCTAAGTGCGATCCTTTCGAGTATGACAGTGACGAAAAAACGAAACGGGATCCGCCTCATTCCCATGCTTTTTCTGCTATAATTATAAGTCAACAAAAAAAAAAACAATTTTCACCAACCATCAAATTAAAAATAAATTTCTACCACTAATATATTAAATTTAAAATTATCTACAATTCTTGAAAATGTACAACCCTTACAAGTTCTGCCCGAACTCTTGCAAAATATTTTGCACCGGTTATGTGGTTCATCGTTTTCAATTGCCGATTATACTTTTTTTTTTGCAGCAATCTCCTAAAAACAAAAGAATTTATTAAACACATTTCAAGCTTTAATAAAATCAATAATAAAAATTTTAACTTCGATTTTTCTTTACTCCAGTAGGACACCAAATCAGCCCACTGTCAAGGATCCACATTAGGAGGTGTTTTCTGGTGCTCCTCAACTGGTTTACCATTATAATGTTTTTTTTAAAATTTATTTCTATACTCATTATGTGCATGCTCTGCAATATGAAGTGTCATATGCTGGATCATTGGCATTTTTGCCATATCCTCTTCTTGAAAAATAATAGTTTCATAAAATCAAGCAAATTAATTATTACTATAAACATTGACTTATTATACTCTCTTCTAGTAACAAAAAATATTTCTACCTTTATTCTATTCCAGAAAGCTTCCCTGCAATCTTCCTTGATTTTACGCCAATCACTTACCAACGACATATGTCTATAATCACTCTTACCTATGCCGCTACATGTTTTGAAAAAGCACTAGAATTTTCACTAATGCATTTTCCTGACGCATCAAAACAACAAACTTGTTCCTTCCAGTTGGGAATCGAGGGTCCCCGTCCCCATTGAGTTGTTCCTTATAAAGAGAGAAAAAACAATTAAAAACCAAGGACCAAAAAACAATTTTCAATTTGGGCATCATACTAGTTAGACTACAAAACAAAAAACTAAAACTAAAAACCATAATAAATAAAAACTAGACCACCTTCGACTTCTTCCTCTCCGAATTGGCTTCGTCAGCATGTTCATCTTCAATATGATCCATAGCAAAACAATTTGCAACAAAGTAAAAAACTAAAAAGTGAAAAGGGTGAAGAAGTGGAAAAACGGATGAAATTGGGAGGGAGATGGAGAGACTATAATTTGGGAAGAAAAGAAAGCACGGGCGAAATAGGGGAAGAAGGGGTTTAAATATGGATGCTAAGTTGGCGTTGGTTGAAACCGACATTAAAACACTGATGTAGCATTAAAACCCACTGGCGTCGAAATAAGTGAGTCTTAGTGTTGGTTTAAACCAAAAACACTACTGATACATTTATTGATAAAATTAAATCCACCCACTTTCTGACAAAATTTAATGAACCAAACGTTGCGTCGGTTTAAACCGACACCACCACTAACACATTTACTGATAAAATTAAATCCACCCACTTTCTTACAAAATTTAATGAACCAGCGTCGCTTTAGCTAAACTTGGTGTCGGTTTAAACCGACACCACCACTGACACATTTACTGATAAAATTAAATCCACCCACTTTCTAACAAAATTTAATGAACCAACGTCGCTTTAGCTAAACTTGGTGTCGGTTTAAACCGACACCACCACTGACACACTTTACTGCTACATTAAATCAAACAACCACTTTCTGAAATAGTTTTTTGAAATTTACGTGGCGTCGCTTTAGTTAATCTGGGTGTCGCTTAAATCCGACACCATAGTCTAACAAGCTTTCATGATGTGGCCGTTGCGTCGGTTTAGTTAAAGTTGGTGTCGGTTTAAACCGACACTACCACTGACACACTTTACTACTACATGATATCAAACAACCACTTTCTGACACACTTTACTACCCTTACGAAGTGACTGCTGCAGATCATTTGATTGGAATGAAATTTGGAATGGGTACCCTTGAGGATATGAATCATTTGACCCTCTTTAATTTCTATTATGATGGACTGAATGTCTTTCATAAGGAATGGGAGGAATATTTGACGATTAAGGCTCTTCCCAAGTCCACTTCACGTCAGTTTTAGCTGACACTATCTCACCCATGTCGTCGCCTAAAAGCGACAGAAAAATAGTTTTTAAAAAAAAAAAAAATTTAACCCATAAAAAATAAATATCGAGTTTTTTTTTTTTTTTTTTTTTGTTATCTCATATAACATTTTAAGATTTTAATAAATAAAATTGAACTTAAATAAAATACGTAATAAAAAAACAAAAATATTGTGTAATTAATACTTAAAACAGTTAATGTATTTATTCCATGTCATTATCTGTTGTGTCGTCGTCGGCATTGGCATTACTAGCGAACTGGGTAAGCAACGGTAATGATTCATGAAAAGGAGTCTCTTCCATGCCAACCCTTGTATGGAAATTTTCATGGTCAAGTATCTGATCATCCAAATTTGGTACCGCATAATCTTCAATTGCATCACTATCCTCTAATACGTCAAACAAATCCCTTGGCTGCGTTCGAACAACTACGTGCCAATCTTTTTCAACTGTGTCCTTGACTTAAAATGCTTGTAATTCTTGTGATGCTAATATGAAAGGATCCTCTTTAAATCCTAATCGATTGAAGTTCACCATAGTAAATCCATATTGATCAGTCTTCATTCCTCGTGGACTTTCACTATTAACCCATTCGTACTTAAATAACATCATAGCTCGACCCCTATCTCCTGGCTCAGCGTAACCACAATATTTAACCTTGAACATATCTACAACTCTACCATAACAATTCACTTGCCCAAATGCACCAGGAATATTTGCAGGTACAAAGACACCACAATTTTGATTCTTATGCTTGTCATCCACAGATTTTATATGAAATCTAAACCCATGAACAATGTGACTTTTATATCTACTCACAACCCTGCTAGGATAATTAGCTAGCCAATGCAAGTCTTGAGATATCAACGTGTCATTAGGATAACATCTTGAATTCATTTGTAATAAGAATGGTGATAAAAGTTGACATGATAACTATAATCATGTTATAATTAAAATGTAAAAATATAAATAAATAATGTGATTGTTGTATCAACTCACATGTTGCTTGAACCATTATGGAAATTCTTTCTTGCTTAGCTCCTGAATTTGTCGCATAGTTAACCTTTCTCGACGATGTTTCATTTTTAAGAATTCCTCATGTTGCCTGGGCATTTATGTCCAAATTTAGATAATTAATTTTTCAAAGTTAAGAAAACCAATAAAACATTAAGACGTAAGATTAAACGTTCTTACCTTCTAAATGGGTTAACTTCATCACAATTATTTAGAATGTATCTATGGCACTGATTAAGAACATTTAGATCGAGCTCCACATTTTCTCCTGAACCCATATAACATCCTTTGGAGTAAAAAATTGATAACCCACCAGACACTCCACGTCCAATACCATCTTCATTTCGGCCTCCACAGGTGCGACAAGGCTCGACATCTCTAAGATACATGGAATAGAAGGACAAGCACTCATCCACCAAATATGCTTCAGTAATAGAACCTTCAGGACGACCCTTATTATGAACATAGCGCTTCAACGTTTGCAAATACCTACAATTATAAACGAAACACAAATTATTATAATTATAAATTAAAGCTATGACTACAATTGTAAAAAATTTATAAAAATTTATTAATTATCGTTCAATTGGATACATCCATCTATATTGAACAGGCCCTGCAAGAGCTGCTTCATCTGCCAAGTGAACTGAAAGGTGCACCATTATATCAAAAAATGTAGGAGGGAATATTTTTTCAAGTTGACATAATGTCAAGGCAATTCTTGAATTCAGTTGCTTGAATCCTTCCTCAGACTCCTTCTTACTACACAACTGTTTGAAAATTGCACTCAACTTTAATAAAACCATAGTAACAGCTTTAGGCAAAACCAGGCGTATTGCAAGCGGGAGTAACTACAGCATTAAAACATGGCAATCGTGACTTTTCAACCCATGTATTTTTTGTTCATTCACGTGCACACATCGCGATAAATTTGAAGAATATCCATCCGGGACCCGAATGGTAGACAAGACTTTGCAAACGTAGTTTTTTCTTCTCCTTTCAATGTGAACAATGCTGGAGGTAGAAATGTTCTATTTCGTTCTCTACGTGGGTGTTGACTATGTCTTATGTTCAAGACTTCAAAATCTGCACGTGCAGCCAATCCATCTTTAGACTTTTCTATATCTAGCTATGTTCCCACCACACTGTCACATATTTTTTTCAATATGCATAACATCAAGATTGTGTCTAATCAACAGATGCCTCCAATAAGGTAGTTCATAAAAAATAGATTTCTTCTTCCACTGACTGTTACTACTTGTACTGCCCGAAGTTCTTTTTCTGCGTTGCCCAACTGAAGCATCTTTCTTTGGTTTTCCAAAAGTAAATCTCAATGTAGAAAGTTCTTCAAGACACTATAAACCAGTCCACTGCCTTGGTGCACTACGATGCTCTCGACAACCATTAAAAATTATGGTTTGCCTTCGAAACCTATGATTATCTTCAAGAAAGCGTCGATGCCCCATATAACAAATCTTACGACTCGCCGGCAAGTAAATAGATTCTTTATCATGCATGCAATGTGGACAGGCTTTATAGCCATGTGTACTCCATCCTGACAACATTCCATAAGCCGAAAAATCACTTATAGTCCATAAGATGATAGCCTTCATCGTAAAACTTTGGTTAGAATATGCATCATAAGTGGGAGTGCCCACCTCCACAACTCATTCAACTTGTTAATTAGTGGACGCATGTATACATCAATCTCTTTACCAGAACTGCGCGGTCCTAGTATTAATAAAGACAACAACAAATTTGGTTGCTTTATGCACATCCAGGGCGGCAAATTGTAAATAGAAAGCACCACAGGCCATGTGCTATGGTCATGCCTCATTTTCCCAAAAGGATTAAATCCATCACTGGCCAACCCTAATATGACATTTCGAATTTCTGACGCAAAATTCGGATATAAATTATCCAAATGCTTCTATGCTAGAGAATCTGAAGGATGCCTCATAAACTCATCCTTAGGACATTCAGTTGCGTGCCACCTCATATGTTCAGCCGTATGCTTCGACATAAAAAATCGTTTCAATCGTGGTTTTAAAGGAAAATACCACATAACCTTAGCTGCGATCTTTTTTCTCGAGCTATCCTCTGCGTTGGTAATTTTATATCTTGATTCACCACAAACCGAGCACACGGTCAACTCCGAAGTATCTTTCTAATAGATCATGCAATCATTGGACATGCATCAATTTTCACATACGTCAAACCCAAGTCATTTATAAGTTTTTTTGCCTTATAGCAGGATTCAGGCAAACAATCCCCTTCAGGCAACATTCTTTTAATTAACTCCAGTAAAGTGATGAAGATGTCGTCTGGCATTCCCGCTAAACACTTGATTTGATACAGTCTTACACTTGCTTCCAAATTCTTAAACTCTTTACATCCTGGCCACAAATCTTGATTTGCCTCTTCAAGCAACCTAAAAAAAGTATCCACCTCTTCTGGACGCCCTTCCCCAATAGGGGGTTCAGTAGACGGCCCAACACCTTCTTCTGTTAATGGTTGGACAAATACATCATTAAGAAAATCATGCATACCAGCCACCTCATCTCCTGTTTCTTCTTTTCTGATTGCCACATTTTGCTCTCCAATGTTTTTCTCACCATGATGTCGCCACCAAGCATTTTTATAATCTTTATCCATATCATACAATATGAGATGTTCAACAACAGTGTTCCTAACAAAAGTAGATCGATTACGACATCTTTTGCAAGGACATCTAAACTTATCAGGGCCAACACCATTTGCAACTGCTTGGTCCAAAAACAAATTATTTCTAGCTGTATAAGCTTCCAAATTTCGAGCTATCGTCAACTAACTCATGTCCATGTTTTACCACTTTACGAGGGCAAAATATTACGTTGACACTAAGATGCCTACAATCTTTCAATCCCTATCATGTAGGCAAAACTATTAGAATTTTTAATTCCTATCTTTCAACCCTTGAACTCTATCACGATTGCAATCTTTTAATTTTCAACACCTATTATAGTAAAAATAAATTAAAATAACAACAAAAAGTTATCAAAATTATGCTCATCTAATCCATTATAGTAAATAACAACCAAAAGTTATCAAAGTTATCAAAATAACAACAAAAACAAATTAAAATAACAATTAGAGTGCAAAACAAATTAATTTAACATAATATATTCTTATATTACTAAATATTATAAGTTTATGTTATATTTAATATGTCAATTTCACATAAATGCTTATAAATATTATTCATTTCCATTTTTTCATAACAATTCAAGTGACAAAATTAATTAATTCGACTAAATATTTATTAATTTAACAAAAATAGTATAAATTTATCTAAGTACTTAAATTAGAACTTTTAAATAAATAAACTTGTGTATTATACAATTTAAAATTTTTAACATTTAGTGATAGAATGTCACATCCCGGCTCTGGACGGATCACTTCCCGGCCCCGCTCCACCACCGTAGCACGATATTGTCCGCTTTGGGCTTACCATTCCCTCACGGTTTTGTTTCTGGGAACTCACACGAGAACTTCCTAGTGGGTCACCCATCCTGGGAGTGCTCTAGCCCCCTTCTCGCTTAACTTCGGAGTTCCTACGGAACCCGAAGCCAGTGAGCTCCCACAAGGTCTCGCGCTAGGTAAGGATGGGAATATACATTTAAGGATCACTCCCCTGGGCAATGTGGGATGTCACAATCCACCCCTCTTAGGGGCCCGACGTCCTCGTCGGCACACTCGCGGCCAAGGTTAGGCCCTGATACCAAATTGTCACATCCCGGCCCGGGGTGGATCACTTCCCAGGCCCACTCCACCACCGTAGCACGATATTGTCCGCTTTGGGCTTACCATTTCATCACGGTTTTGTTTCTGGGAACTCACACGAGAACTTTGTAGTGGGTCACCCATCCTAGGAGTGCTCTAGCCCCCTTCTCGCTTAACTTCGGAGTTCCTACGGAACCCGAAGCCAGTGAGCTCCCACAAGGCCTCGTGCTAGGTAGGGATGGGAATATACATTTAAGGATCACTCCCCTGGGCGATGTGGGATGTCACATAGAAACTTGAATTATAGAAGAATTCCGTCGTCAATCAAATCTTTATGTACTCAACCAGCTCAAATAAATTCCCTACAAAAATAAATTGTAAATAAAAATTAAATATAAGTGGAGAAAATAAAAATATTAGAAGCAAGAAAAACTTACTGTTGTGAAGAAGGAACAAATGAAGTAGGAAAAACAAATAAGAAAGGTGCAAGAGAGAAAACACGGGGAGGGTTTGAAATTGGAAGAACGAATAAGAAACATGCAAGAGAGGAAGAAGAAAACACGGGGGAGAGTATATAAAGACCATCATTCTGTCACTTACAACTAACACCGGGTTTTAAAATATTTAAAAAAACTAAAATCTATGTCGCTCAGAACCGACGCAGGCTTTAAAATATTTTAAAAAATAAGGACAAGTTTGTGTGGCGTTGAAATAAGGATAAGTTTGTGTTGGTTAAAACCGATGTGTCTCTAGCAGGCGGCCTCGAAATAGGACAAGTTTGCGTCGGTTCAAACCGACGTGAGCCTGACATGTCAGTGCACTTTGGATATGGCGTCGAAATAAGGAAACTTTTGCGTCGGTTAAAACCGACGCCAACACTGACTGAAAAAGCTCTTCCAGTCGTTTGCCTCTACACTCATACTTTATGTCGGTTAAAAGCGACACTAGTATTTAAAAATATTAAAATGTATGTTTACATCAGTTTGAAAGCAACGCCAGTATTTTATGACGCTTATAAGCGACAGTAAATCCGACGTCATGTTCAGTTAGTGTCGCGACTGTCTTAGCCGCCACTATATTAGATTAAACCAACACTACCCACTGACACTATAAGGCCCTTTTGTAGTAGTGTATCACCCCATTGTGCCTTCATTTATAGTAGTAGGATAGGTTAAATCATTACCCTAATAGGATTATAACTCTAATAGGATATTAACTACTAAAGGGAATATTCAAAGATATCCCTAGATACACTAGGATTTACATAATCACACTCCTAATCTAATAGGACTGCAACATTCCTCCTTTAGTGTGTAAATACTAAAACAAAACATTGTATCAGATCATCAGCATATGAGGTAGAATAGTTGATGAAGGCGGGGGCACAACGGGTGAATGCCAATCTCAAATTTAAATTAAGTATGCATTGGTAGTAAAACTCACAAAACCTTGCTATGGTAAAACCTAAGGTAGGTAAAAACCCATAGACTAAGGAGAAAAGTGAGAAGTATGCATAATGTCTAAAAAAAACATCAAACTTGACGAAAGTAGTGAACTCAACGGAATATGATCATCCCAGGATATGTGCCTCATTAAAACCTTGTTAGGTAGCAAAAACTCAACGGGAAAAATGCTCCTAATAATAGGAAAAATAGTACATTAAGATCAAGTGAGTATGCTTCTGGATACTCCCCCTAAGTTAGACATAACTTTCAAATAAGAGAACTACAAGCAATTCAACTCAGATAATTTACGCATATCATTTCTTTGGACGAGCTTCTGAAATGTAGACTTGAGCAATGACTTAGTAAAGAGATTGGCCAGGTTGTTCTGGGAACGGATTTGCTTAACTTCAGTGTTCTGATACTTTTGTTGATGGTGAGAATAAAATAACTTCGGCGCTATGTGCTTGATGTTGTCTCCCTTGATGTATCCATTCTTTAACTGCTCGATACATGCTACATTGTCTTCAAAGATCGTCATAGGAAGGTAAACGACTGAAGTAAGACAGCTAGTGCTTCTAATACATTCCATGATTCCTCTCAACCAAAACCGCTCACGCAATGCTTTATGCAGGGCGAGAATCTCAACATGGTTCAAAGAAATCGCAACTAGCGTTTACTTGGTAGACCTCCAAGATATAGCGGTGTCTCCAATGGTAAAGACATAGCTCATTTGAGAACATGCCCTATGTGGGTCAGACACATAACCAGCATCTTCGTAACCAGCAAAGCAGGAATTAACCCAAGGACCGAGGGGGCGGCAGCTTCTCTCGAGGATTCATGGGCATAGAACAAGCCTAAATTCGTCGTACCCTTGACGTAGTGGAAAATGTCTTTAAGACCATGCCAGTGTCTACATGTAGGCGTGTCGCTGTATCTAGCCAAAAGATTAACAGCAAATGAGATGTCGAGTCTAGTGCATTGAGCTAAGTACAATAAAGCACCAATTCCACTTAGGTATGGAACTTCAGCCTCCAAAATCTCTTCCTCATCCTCCTTGGGACGAAAAAGATCTTATTTAGCATCTAGAGTCTGAACGACCATAATAGTACTCAAAGGCTTTGCTTTATCCTCATTAAAACGTCGCAACACCTTTTGGTTGTAGTTCAATTAATGTACTAGGATTCCATCCGAACAATGGTTGATCTTCAGGCCGAAACAATATCGACATTTTCCCAAGATCTTTCATCTCAAATTCCGATTTCAAGTGAACGGTAATTTCCTCAAGCTCTGGGGAAGTTCCAATGAGGTTCATGTCGTCAACCTAAACTGCAACGATCGCAAATCTGGAATGTGACTTTTTGATGAATACGGATGGGCATAATTCGTTGTCCACATAACCCTGACTTGTCAAATATTCACTCAGACGGTTATACCACATCCGCCCAAATTGTTTCAATCCGTAGAGTGATTTCCTTAATATAATCGAGAGAGTGTTCCGTGGTCTTGAACTATTTGAACTAGTCAATGGAAGTCATTCTAGAACTTTCATGTCGATTTTCGTATCTAGATCCTCATAGAGATACGCGGTTACCACGTCCATAAGCTGCATATTATTTTTTTTGAAAACTACCAAACTGATAAGGTAACGGAACGTTATTACATCCATTACGAGGGAATACATCTCCTTGTAATCAATCCCAGGGCGTTGAGAGAAGCCTTGCGCTACGAGGCATGCTTTGTATCACATTATTTTATTCCTCTCATTACGCTTCCTCATGAAAACCCACTTGTAGCCCAGTGGTGGAGTATGAGCTATAGGTCCAAACACCTTACGTTTCGCAAGCGAATCGAGTTCGACCTAGATTGCTTGTTTCCAGTTTAACCAATCTATTCTACGTCAACATTCATCAATAGAATGTAGTTTAACATCATCGCTTAGCATGATGTCAGAAGCAATGGTACACGTGAATACATCATCGACAATCATCTCATTCAGATTCCAAACCTCATCCAATACAGCGTAGTGGACCAAAATCTCACGATTCACGAGAGGTCGATTTGTCTCGTCTAAGACAACATCGTAATCTAGAATAAATTCATGCGTTGGAACAAATGAGTAAGCAATGGTCGGATTCAGACTAGGGTTACTAGTTTGTGCCGTTTTCCTCATCCAGGGTTGTGAATCCTTTGAACCAGGGGGTCTGCCACACTTCAGGGTAGGTGCAGATGATTGGCTAACTACCAGTGTACTCAGCTGCGTGAGAGATATGGTCGCCTCACCCTCGGGGACGATACGGCCTTCCAAGGCAGTAATACGTCGTACGTTAAGTACGTTCATCCTTGCAGGCGCTTTTGCAGCGGGTATATGTGATCTCGTCACCTTTGCTAGATCAATAAAAGCATCCGGCATGTTTTGAGCAATGCTCTGAGGATCTAGGATACGTCGCACTTCAGTTTTTAGACTGAGGGGTGTGAGGATCTAAATGAGACATAGTGAGAGTTAACCACGACAATTCGCGGTGCTCTACAGAAACGTTAGTGATCTTATCTCCCCCTAACGACTAGAAAACTGTCTTATTGAAGTGACAATTCGCATAACGTACGGTAAAGAGATCTCCTATCAAGGGCTCTAAGTAACGAATAATTGATGGTGAATCAGAACCGACATAGATTCCATTTTTCTCTAAGGACCCAGTTTGGTATGTAGTGGCAGCGCTATTGGCACATAAACTGCGCACCCAAACACACGTAAATGCGACATGTCAGGCTCATATCCAGTAACCAACTATAACGGTGAATGAGGTTGGGTAGCAATGGGCCTTAGATGAACCAACATAGATGCGTGCAATATTGCATGGCCTCAGGCAAATATCGGTAAGTTGGTTCGCATAACCAAAGTCTGAGCTATCGTTTGAAGATGCTTTATGAAAGCTTCTGCCAGGCCATTTTGGGTGTGAACATAGGGTATATGATGTTCAACTTCAATCCTAATAGACATGCAATAATCGTCAAAATTCAATGACGTAAACTCTTCAGCATTATCTAGTCGAATCGACTTAATCGTATAATCAGGGTGGTGAACCCTAAGCTTAATAATTTATGCTAGGAGTTTCGCAAATGCAGCATTGCTTGTGGACAATAAGAAAACATGTGACCATCGCGTCGATGCATCAACCAACACCATAAAGTATCTAAATGGTCTGCATGTTGGTTGGATAGATCCACAAATATCCCCTTATGATACTTTGAGGATACGACGCATCATATCTCATCCAGGGTGTCCCATTCGATCATGCCAAAGCTGAAGAGTGTTCTGGAACCCAGCCATAGGGCCTGCCACGTGATGGGTCTCAAAGGCATGAATGGTTGTTATGTACAACCAGTCGAGAGACGTTCCAGCTTCTCGTGAATACACTTCCGACCATATTCGTAAGAAGTGATACAAAGAAATTCAAAACCACTATCTTCAGTGGTTTCAACATGATATTGATTATCTTGAATATCTCTAAAAACCAGCAACGTTCTTCTAAAACATGGAGAATAGAGTGCCTTTTTAATGGTTAATTCAATACCATTGGACAACATAATATCGACCTTTTCCATATCCTTTTATCAGGTTGGATGGGCCTAAGAGGGTTGTCAGAGGTGCATGTTTAGGTACGAAGTTAGTAAACTAGTGTTTGTCACACAATATGGTGTGCGTGGTGGCACTATCAACTAGACAACTAACTTCCCCTCTAGTCACACCTAGAAATAAATTAATTGAATCGGTCACACGCATAAATATAATTCCATTCATTCAATTAATCAATTTGAGAAATAATATCCATAAAATAATTATCCATAATTCAAAACAAACAAATCCAAACAAATAATTCTAAAGACTTAGAAAAATTGTCCAAAAATTATACCATAAACCTAAAATTTAGGGGAGGGGTTTGACCACTCCTAGTGGGTTCGGCCACTAGGGGTGTAAAAACACCCTAACATGCCTTAGAAAAATAAAAATTTATTCTTCCATGGAAGTGGATGCCTCCTGAAAATCCAAAACCTCCAGAGTTGTAATAACATCTTCGGGATGTTCTACATGCATAAAGTTAGTCTCACGACATGAATGATTCTTGGCAATAGCCTCGGGGGTAGCCCAGTATATGTGTGACCAATGATCATTGGATTCATAGCAGTAACACATGTCCAGTTCAGTGGAAACCGATTGAACAGTAGTTTTTCCCTTGTTCTTGAAGTTTGGGGCCTTAGGGGCAAGGGGTTGGCGCTTCTAGGTCAAATTTCCTATCTTGGGTAGGCCTCTGCTTTGTTGACCTTGGGCCTATGGTGGGGCTTGCCACCCCTTTCCACTGCCACGATGGAGTTTCTATTGGTTGTGGATGCTTGAATTGGTCGCATGCGCTTCAGGCAGAGCGTTCAAGCCACTCAGTCGAGCTTGATGATTCTTCATCAAAAGATGGTTTTTCTTTTCCGCGAGAAGTAAACAGATATCAAATTCAAAAATTTGGTGAACTTCTATGCCCTATATTGTTGCTGCAGAACAATATTGGTGGCATTGAAGGTTGAATAGGTCTTCTTCAAGAGAACCTGTTCGGTTAAGTCCTCTTTACAGAACTTAAGCAGTGATCGAATTCTACAAACTTCAGAGTTGCATTCGTTCACAAAATTAAAGTCTTGGAAGCGTAAATGACACCAATCGTGACGTACTTCAGGCAATTAAATGTCTTTCTAGTGATCGAAGCGATCGGCCAGAACTAGCCAGAAGGTATGTGGATCATTTTCTGCGAGGTATTTGTCTGCAGTGCATCATGGATGTGTCTTTGAACGAAGATCATAGTAGTAGCTTTTTTAGCTTCGATTACGAGTCGTCATTAGTAGGTTCCTCGATAGTAGCTCTAAGACTCTTTGCAGTAAGATTGAGCTTCACGTCTTTAGATAGTTTCTTCTAGAGACATCCAGAGCAGTGAAATCGAGCTTATTCAAGTTCGACATGTCTCTAAAGCAGAGGGTACAACGAGATGTGGTTAGTCGTATGGAAAACCATAGACATATATCGTAGAACATGCGGGGTTCTATAGACATGTATTGGTTTAATTTAAGCATGAAAGCTATAGGTTTCATATGGTAAGTTTT
Organism: Heteromeles arbutifolia; assembly: GCA_024362995.1. Lineage (NCBI taxonomy): Eukaryota > Viridiplantae > Streptophyta > Magnoliopsida > Rosales > Rosaceae > Heteromeles > Heteromeles arbutifolia. Next base: position 21,722,109 of record JANCRC010000010.1, read on the forward strand.
GAATGAAAACTGCGGGTTTCAAAGACACTAAATTCGAAACTACAAGTTCAATTTAGTTATGAATGTTCGGTTTATATATAGGGGTACCTGCAAGAACACATAAGACAATATACAATAAAGTGTAGTGAATTTGTGGATTGCTTCAGGAACCCAAGTGTAAGTGCGTCAGGACTACGAAAGATAGTCAATAGTTCAAAGAAATGAAATAATTTAGTGAATCGTTAATTACCAAAAAGTGAACTTTAGGTCAATAATTTTGGATTAATTGTCATATTAATGGAATTTTGGTCACTTTAATTAATTCAATAGATCGTAACCGTTCAGGTTTGATTGTAGAACCAAAAATAATTATAACATTCAGTTTAATATTATAGAGAAAGCCAAAAAATAGCATTGGATTCAAAAAATTATAGCCCAATCTCGGTGGACTTGGGTGCCATGTGCAGGGCAAGGCCCTAAAAGGGCTTATTGGGCCACGGGTTGGCTGCACCCCAATCATGGCTACAAACCACAGGTCGGGGTCTAGGATAGGCCCATAAGCTAAGCTGCTGATTTTGGGCCTCAAATTTGGCGCAGGAAGTACAGGCCCAGCACAGGGGCTGGCCTAGGGTGGGTGTGTGCGAAGCCTAGCAAAAGATGTCTTCCGTTTTGGGCCAGGGTGCGAGAAGCCAAGCCAAAAAGGCTGGCTTCAGATCACGGGCCGAGGCACGGGGATCCAGCAAGCAGGCTGCAGGCGGACCGGGGCTAAGACAAAACCCAACAAGCATAAATGCTTGTTGGCAGGTTGGCCCAGGCTGCAGTGGACGGCCCAGCAAGGCTGCAGACCTGCTGGTGGGCTCGTTCAGGTTTATGGAAAACCCAACAACGCCGAAGCCTGGTTGTCTATGCAGGAGCAGCAAGCTCACGGGGCTGCTACAAGGTGGTCCATGGTGTCGAAATGACGTTGTCTTGGTGATGGTGTGGTTGTAGGCCAGCCATGTCGGCTCGGCAGCGAGGCGTGGAGCAGAGGCTCAACCGCCAAAAATCCCAAAAATTTGTTTTTTTTTTTTCGAATTCTAGGGTTAAAAACCCTAATTGCTTCTAAATTAATTTAGATGCTTTGACCCACAAATTCCACATAGCATAATTGCGTATTGCGTGAACAAATTATATATATTGACAAAATATATGAACACATATGCAATATATATATAATTGAAAGGAAAATATAAATATAGAGGTGATGCGAAATATATATAAGCACGCAAATTAAACCCTCTTTTTAACAATTGTAGCAAAGTATGTAAGTAGGGATCGTTCTAAGCCGGGGATTATGAGGGATTGCTAAATCACTTGAAAACTGACTCAAAGACTTAAAACCAAGTTAAAACACTAAATTAGACTCAAAGAATGCAAAACTATACTTTAAAACACTAAAACAAACCAAAAGACTCAAAACAGCAAACAAACACTCAAAACTGCCTTAAAACCACTTTCTGGGCAGTTTTGAGCACTAAGGAAAAGTTTGGACGAAAATATGTTATAACTGGACTCACGACACTCAAAAACACAAACTTAAATCACTTTCTAACTAATTTGACACTTCAAAATAAAGGGGGAATTGGTTTTGACGAATTTGAAAACAAAACATAAACTTTGTAAAACAAAACAGATTTTAAAATAAATTTGGTTTAAATGAATGGATGGAAGGCTAGCTAAGGGGTTCTTCTCCACACATGTCATACTTGCATACAAAACGATTTCTAATTGCAATTCAATAAACCACGAATTCTCAACACTCCAAGTTAATTAGGTCCGCTTAAATTAACTTTCAGATTTCCCTTATATCAATGAATTGGACGGAAAATGCGCATCACAATCAAATTATTCTTCAAGAGTTCTCTATATGAAAGCGCATACTAGAGATACAATCAAAGATCATTACGTTCAATGGAAATCATAAGTATTGATGAGGCACTTGTAACTACGAAAGCGCATAATACTTATGCCAAGAATTTACTCAACACAATTGAGATCATCAACCTTTACTACTTGTGAATATAAGTTTGTAACGATTAGGTGAAACTTCCTTATATCCTAGCATTAGATTTATGCATGACAATTAAGAGTGCACTCTCAACCAACACACACAAAGCAGTTTAATTCAAATAGATAAGTAAATTGAATTCACAACTTATGAAATGCAATTAGAGGTAATCAAGTCATATAGCAAGCATAAACATGGTTTCAAATCCCCCCCCTAGCCAAGGGGGGTTTAGTTCCTCGTACGTACAAAACAAAGAGTATTGAATTTAAACATTGAAATCAAAGAAAAGGAAACACCTAAAACTTCCAGCAATTCGAACTTGAATGGCATGCACGTCCAAGGCTTCTTCTCCTCTTCTTTGCTATGTCACAGGGACTCGGGGCAGGTTTAGGGACTTCGGTGTATGGGTGGAAGGATATGGAGTGGTGTAGTAGTGTTTAGGGGAAATGGATGGTGCGGCAAGGTCAGGAAGTATGGTGGTGTGGTGATGAAGGCTGCGGCAAGGGATGTGTGTAGTGTAGATGGCGTGAATGATGTATATGGAGGGTGGTACCTGCGGCAAAGGGTGTAGAAATATATATATAGGCACCAAAAACCCTAGGTAAATCAGATTAGGGCTTCTAGAAAGCCAAATCCATCCGGAAATAGGTTTAAAACAATCAGATTTTTAATGGGAAAAGGCCTAAGGTGCGGCAGGTTTGGATAAGGAGGGATAAGGCTTCTAGAAAGCCTTGCAAGGCAAGAAAATCAGATTTTCTAGAAGGCTAGGTGTGGCATGGAGGAGATAAGGCTTCTAGAAACCCTCCAAAATAAGGGAAGGTGCACGGCATGCCTATAGAACAAGGATAAGGTGTCCTAAAGTGTGTAGGACTCCTCTTTGGAGCTGAAAACTTTGTGCATTAGGATTAGGAAAGTTTGTCTTTGTCAATCCTTCTTCCTCTTGGATTCCTTTTCCTTCTTGGACTTGGAAAACTTCTTTGTTGCTGAAACTTGAAACCATTTGGATATAACTTTCCTACTTCAAGTAGGAAGCCTTGTTTAAGTAGGAATCTTCAATCTTCTAGGAATCCCACTTCAACTAGGATTCCAACTTCAATTAGGGACTTTCCTACTTCAACTAGGAAACCTTGTTCAAGTAGGAATCATCATCTTCAAATCTTCAATTTCGTCCATCCTCTTGGCTCCAAGCATATGATGTCCATTCCAAGCTCAAATGTGCTCCAAAAGGCTCCAAAATGCATCCTTTTGCATACTTTGCCCTTAGAACCTGAAAATACATCAAACTAGCTTAAAAGACTACTTTAACTAAGGAAAAACAACATAAATGCACAAGAACAAGCTAACTAAGGTGCATAAATATGCCCCTATCAAGAGGGTTCATGCATCATGGGGAATGTTTTAGTGTTTCAAGGTCATTTCAAATATCTTAATTTATTTTAAAAGAACCTGATAGGCAGAAAATAATTAAAAGCCTTTGATGTTGTAGGAGAAAACCTCCTCCATGATCCTTCAGTTCCTTAGTTTCTAGCAAGAGCGTGCTGATAACGTGTTGTATGCCTAATTTACTGAACTGTATTTAGGACTAGATGAGGGAGAGGGCCGGCATCAAGAGAGAGAAGAGAGAGATGTAATTATGAGGTATGTGTAATTATGAGGTATGTGTTGTATTACCCCATTGTGCCTTTATTTATAGTAGTAGGAGAGGATATGTTATACCCTTACCCTAGTAGGATTACAACTCTAATAGGATATTAACTACTAAAGAAAATATTCAAAGGTATCCCTAGATACACTAGGATTTACACAACCACATTTCTAATCTAATAGGACTGCAACAAAACTCTCATTATTTTGGATCAATCCATGGTACGATTATTGGTCACATTACTATAGTCTAAAGTTGGGATTTCAATTGCCCTATTCGTCTGGTATTTTAATCAGGGCTTTGATTTTGAATTATTCATGGTTTTGCCAAGGCTTCCTCTCTCATTCATGGTTTTGCCAGGGCTTCCTCTCTCATCAGATATCTCTCTTATTTCATTTCATTTTCTCTCATCTCACTCCAGAACACGAAACCCTAGCCTCCAAAAGGAAAACCCATAGCCGTCCCTCATATTTCTCTCTTCACTCTTCTTTTCACTTCTATGTTTTCCAAAACATAACCCTAATATTCCTGAACCTTCGTTCCCAAATCTCAACCAAACGTTTCCATTATATAGCTCGTATCTGAGCGCAGATCTCTGCAACTCCATAACCTCTGCATCTCACCCCCAAACTTAGTCTCGATCCATCCATACTTTCTCAAAGCTTTAAGGAATCGCCTTCGATCTCCAGCCAAGCCTCGCTGTCATGAACACCATTTGAGGCCATCTCTAACTGAATGGTCCAAAGGTCCAAATGACTGTGGAATCTGAAAGGGCCCCATGGAATCGGAAAGGGCTGGCCAGAAAAAATGGAAATCTTGTCAGTTATAACCGACAGTAATACATTAATACTAAATAATATGAATGTATTTCTATCGGTTAAAACCGACAGGAAAGCTTTGAATTTTTTTTTTTTACAGTTTTATTATTATTTTTTATTTACAAAAATTTTCCTATAACTTCTATTTTTCATTTTTTTTTTCAATTCTATTTTTTTCCTATAACTTTTATTTTACAAAATTTGTTTCATATATTTTTTTTAAATTCCATTTTTTCCTATAACTTCTATTTCACAAAATTTGTTTCATTTTATTTTAAATTCTATTTTTTCCTATAACTTCTATTTCACAAAATTTGTTTCATATTTTTTTTTAATTCTATTTTTTCCTATAACTTCCTAAGTCATTATACAACATTAAATTAAATTAAGTAACATGAAACAACATTAAACAATATGAAACAACATTAAATAACATTAACCAACATAAAAATTATACAACATAAAAAAAACATTTAACAACATGAAACTTAAACAACATTTAAGTTGTAGTTTTTAAATAATAAATTATGTTTGGCCCTATGGCCCTTTGGCCCTCGGTTGGAGACGGAGGCAAATATGGCCATGTACTGTTCATTAAAATATTAATATCTTGGAGGGCCGGAGGGCTAAAACGAGTCATCTGGCCAGCCCTCGGTTGGAGATGGCCTGAGCAAAACCAAGCTCATACATCACAAATTAAAGTCGAGTTCTCAGTCATGTATAAATCAAGTTTCAGATCCACCATTTGTGAATTCGAGCATAGTGTGGCACATCCGAGCCTAAAAGGTAATTCTCGTCATTTTTCCTTGTCCTTTGGTTTTGTTCACCGCTGATTCATGTGAAAGAAACTGGAAAATACCCATGCATGTCTTTGTTCGGTGTAGGGATCTCGAACTGAAGCTGAATCGGTTAAATTATTGAGTTCTGGATATATAAATAAAAATCTATGTGCTGCATCTGTTTGATTATTATTCAGTGCAAATCCCTAACCCCTGCTTTCCTTATTATTTAATTTTCGATTTGAACTGTTGATTTCAAAAAGTTGCATGCCTTTTTCACAACTGGTCAATTAGTCATGCCTTATTCATCTGATTTCTTTTTACTTAGTTGACAAAACTGATTCCGTTTAGTAAGCATGGGTTTTATTTAGTTCAATGCAGATTCTTATTGTTTTTGTGAAATCCCGTTCCTGGATTTCACTATTGTATAGTCAATTTGGATTTCAGATGATTTTAATGGATTTTTTTTAAGTAACAGATTTTAAAAGATTTTAATGGACTCTACAATTCCATATAGATTTTAACAGATTTATGTGGATTTCCATTATGGATTTCTATGGATTTGTATGGATTCTTTCTTAGATTTCTTAGGATTTTAAAAAAATTATAAATCACAAGCAAAGCCGTGGGATCATTTTTAATGAAATCATGTGGTTGAGATTAACCTCTCAAACTCTCTACAATTGAAACCCTAATTGCTATGTGTATTCTACTACACCGTCTGAAATCACAGTCCTCAGTCCAAGGACTAGTTAATTGCATATTTTCATACCGTAGTAATCGCACAAATTAATAACGTTTAGAATGTATATGGGTCGGAGGAATTGATCCAACCCAAGCCAAAGAATATGTGTTTCGAGAGTGACGTTGATTGGTTTTAATAATGAATGGTGACATTTCAAGGGCACCAAAGCAGAATTGAACAAGGTGTCTTCTGCAAATAAAAGTACAACAAAGATAGTAAGTAGTTGAAGGGAAATGAAGCGTCAACAAGGGAATTTACGTGAGAAGTTTGGGCAGTCGGTGAAGAAAGAAAAAATATGTTGGTGGTGTTGAGACATCTTCTCATGCCTGCAAAGATTTCACGTTCAGCCATGGAAGTCCAAGACGGCTGAGTTCACACTAGGTCCTCTCAAATGGACAAGACTGTTCCTCTGGCGTGAAAAGAAATCTGAGGGGTAAGGGTTGGATTCTTGATACCATTTGGTATTTATACCTGACACACCCCGACCCGAAAATGTCCACTAGGACTCCGAATCGAGCTGTGCTAGCCGACACCTGGAAGGTGACGAAGCCATAAAGTGTGATAATGTGGAAAAATATGAATAAATTTGAACCTAAGAGTGCCTACCTATCAGAGTGCGCTGGTGAGCGGGCATGAACCCATTCACACGCGATACAAAGCATAAGTAAAGTACCGTAAGGTAAGATAATGATTATACCGGTAAAGAAGCCACATGTACGGGTAAGTGCCATGAATCCTCGTCGATACGGAAACTTTGCTACTAGAACCTGGAGGGGTGCAAAAATAGAAAGTGAGAGTGGGCAAAACAAAGATTTTGAAAATCATTTCAATTATCAAAGGTAGTAACCCCTCACCATAAAACTTGTATAGTTTCCAGATTATCATACTACATAGAAATATGAAGTCAAATGTATCCTAACAGTAAATCCAGAAGTATACCACTACCCAGCATCTCATTAGCAATATAAATAATCATATGCTTAATAAGCCATACTAGCATGCAAGTCGAAGTCACCTATAGTGACCTGTACGACTTATCCATATCTCATCAATCAATGTTAGCACATAAGTCGAAGTCTTTTATAGTGACCTGTACGACTTATCCATATCTCATCAATCAATGCTAGCACGTAAGTCGGGAGTCACCTATAGTGACCTGTACAACTTATCCATAACTCATCAATCAATGCTAGCAATATATCAGCTGAATCCACCTTTTGTGGCCTGTACAGCTGAACTCATAGCTCATCAAATATCCCTGCACACGAGTCGAAACCACCTCTAGTGGTCTGTACGACAGGACTGGGTGTAAATAGGTACGCTCAAGTGTTACGATCACATGAAGACTGTGCGAATAATCACGGGTCATCTACAAGTCAGAACCACCTATAGTGGTCTGTACAACAGGCTTGCGCACCTACCTTGGATCCAAGGTGAGCGTAAGGTGCGAAAGGTGAACATCACGTGAAGGACTGTGCCTTGGCCACGGGCGGGAGCACTAACACCGGGGTGCAGGTTTATGAGCTCTAACTGCATCTAATATACATGTACGACTCATGGGCAACTTGTACGACAGTGTCGGAGTTGCCTAAAACATAAATGTAGTCATGCCATAACTCAATCATTTCAACTAATACCATAAACTCACCTGAACTTACCTGTGTGTCCTGCGTTCACCTTCGCACTTCAAAGCGTTCACAATAATTATGTACAAGTAACATACATATACATATAGATATGTCATGATGCAATCTGAAATTCAACCATGTCATAGTATTTCCAATATGAATTTATATATAAATGGCATAAAACGCATACGCTGTAACGCCCCACTCCCGAACTATTTATTTTCAGGAATAATTATCGATGATAAGTCCGATTAAACACTAGTTTAATTAACTGTCATTACTTAAGATTCTTTACTTCAACTTCTCAATTCCTCACATATTAATTTATAACCAACATTTAACCACCACATCATAAGGTTAAATCTCACATTTCACCAAATTCCTTCACATTACTCAATTCCCCAAACAAGGCTTTGGTCTTGATTATTTAATCTCATTTATTGTATGGCTACATCTAACGTCTTGTTAGACTGCCTACGTACCCTAAACATGGATCAAGTCATTCGTAGTTCACAGTAATTATATGAAATATTCAATTTATAAACGTTTGTGAAATTATCGATCACATATATATATATATACACACACACACGATAGAAAGGAAAAGACCCACTCACCTGAGGTCCGCACTACGACTCCCTAACATGAATATCGAGACATCACGAACCAATGTTGCCTAGAACAATTGTCAAATCACGTCTCAGAGTTTGTACCGATAGAATACATAATTTACATAAAACACATCCCTACGTAATTCAGTCCGGAAAATCAGCATCACGGATTTCCGATCAGTTACTTCCAAAGACCCACATTATGTTCCTAGAACAATGTCCTAATGTTTCATTACAATCCAACGGTCGGATCTCCGCTAATTACCAAAACCAAAAAGCAGTCAACATTTTATTTTATGAACTTACAAATCCAATTCGGGAAGATCCGTACATCTGATTCCTGATCCGTAAGTTTATATGGTCCTCAAATATTACATACTATAATGTATTAAAGTTTGGTGGCGATCCAACGGTTGGATCGTCGGTTGCTATAATAATCAAGTGGCAGACCTTAATGGAACTAAGTTCAAACGACGGAATTTCGTCAAACGGACTTCACAAATAGAACCAAGGTATTCAAATTTAGTCTAAGAAGGTCAGGGGACACCTAGGCCCACGCGTCGCCGAAGGTGGCAGTTGGCCGCCAGACTCGCCGGAAAATTCAACTATTTATAAAAATTACCAAATTTTACAGGAATGAAGATCTCAAAGAGAGGAACAACTTTCATAACTGCCACGAAGTCCAAAATTGGACGGAAGGTGGTCAATTTTGCCCACAATGCCGGCGGGTGCCTAAAGCCTCCCGGTGTCGATTCGTTGTCTATAGTGGTCCAACGAGGTCAAGGTTGGTTGGGTTTTGCTCCTGGGATGATGGGTTACAAAGTCCAAGTGGTGGCATCGGCCATCGCTTTGCCGATTTGCCGAAAAATCAAAAAGGGTGGCCGAAGCACCGTGAGAACCGTCAACTTTTGTGGCCTCAAACCGCCACATACAAAGGTTAATCAAGGTGGTTCTTGGTGGATTTTGTAGAGGGGAATGAGAGCTTCAATATGGTGGTGGTGGCGTCGAAAAACTCCACCAAAGTTGGCCAAAATCGGCCTTGAAAAATGGGATGTCGCGGTGGGTGGTGCACGGGAAAGCTGGGAGCTTTCTTCCCTTATTTCTGATTGGTCCCCTCACCTTGTAGCTGATTGGTCCTTTTTATTGTGCCGAAAATCTGATTGGTCTTCACCCCACAAGGTAGGAATTTAATTTAATTAAAACTAAACCTTTAATAACCAATTTCGAACGTTCGTAACTATACTGTTATAATCCGGACTCGCAAACGGTTTTATCCTATGCGTTCGTACCAATGAGTACTGTGAGGATATACTAAAAGAATAAGTCATACGTCTCTCTAACCGATGGTCAACGGAAGTCAAAGTCCTTGCCTCTAAGGCATTTTTCTTAAATTCACGCTTTTAAAATTAATAAAAACGTAAAATTTGGAATGGGTTGTCACAATACCACACACCCTCAAATCCATTAAAATCCACCACTCATCAAAATCCTAGCAAATCCTTGGTAATTTCACTACACCTAGACATCTACAGACTCACTTAAAATCCTAATCGACTATCCCTGAATTTCAATGTATTCTTTAAAATCCTTTAAAATCTTAATTTGACTACACTCTGATTTCAAAATCTTTTAAAATCCACTTTTATAATCTTAATTGAATACACCTAGATTTTAAAATCCATTAAAATACTATCAAATCCTAATTTGACTACACCCCCTACGTATTCGCGTAATTTTATATTAATTTCGGGAATTTATTTTAAATTTTAATTAATCTAGTTTTAATGTTTGAATTTTGATAGCTAGCCATTCAAAATCTGTAGATCTCTCAAGGTCACTCTTAGTGTTTTTGGATAGAGCTCGACCAGCGTAGGCGATTCACAAAAGAGAAATAAGTGAACAAAGGCGAGGGTAAAATGGTCAATTGGACATATGTTTCTGGAAGATTCCAAGAAAATGGGAGAAGGTACCCCATTTAGGAAGCCATATGGGTGGCTGGGATTAGAGGCCCATCTCCGTACTTTTCTTCCTTCCTTCTTTTTCAACCAGCTTCTGTAGCGGGACAATTTTCTAGGCGAGGTTTCTGAGGGCTTTTCAAGCAAGTCGCGGCGGCGAGATACGTCACCACCACCAAACGACTCCACGACAACCCAACTTTCATTCCCACCTAGATTTGATGGGGAAAGACATAATAAGGCTAAGTTGCGGGAACTGACGGTAACGAAGGTTACCGGGCCAACTCTTTTCTCCCACGTTATTCGTTGGACAACAACCAACCATAGCTCACTGTAATTCTTTACTAATCCTCCAAGTTTGATGGAGTTAAGCTGTCTGGAGGGAATTTTTTTGTATCAATCAATATCTATATGTTTAGACGAATCTTTTATAGTAATATTGTTCATATATCGAAAAAGCTTTTGAATATGAGTTTAAACTGTTATAATTAAACAGTGTGTTGTTGTTGTCTCCTCCCTAAGGTAGCATTGCCAAGCGGACAAATCCTGTCTTGTTTATGTAGCTAGTTTTTCTCCGTGTTCTTCTTTGTCTCCATTTCCAGCTTCCTCTCCTTGACCTTTTTCTTCCTTCCCTCCCCCGGCACCATATTTTGATTTGCCTCTTCTTCGATCCGAAATTTCCAGCAGATCCTTGACTCCTCGAATACAATGGAATTTCAAATATGCCAATCTTTCACTTTACCTCTTCTTATTAACACCATAGAATGTTCCTGCAAATAATGCTTAGTGCGAAGGCTGCTGGTTCGGGGGTAACGAGACAGAATGGGCAGGAACGAGCAGTCTAGTGTCCGAGCCAATTGGTCAGACGACAACTACTTCAATTATTAGATTAGTATTAGCTGACTTATCCATTTCACCGGCTAACTGAAGCTAGCCCATGCTAACATAAGGTTTTGATCACGATTTCACAAAGAACAGAGCTCACCAGCTTCCACGAACCAATGACAGCAATCTTGCCGTTTCTGTGATTCCTGACGACATCCATCACCCCCATCTAACTCTCCTTCACCCCAAGAAAAATCAAATGCGTCGAAGCTTAGTTGGACGTCGATTCGGAGTACACCCTTTCTAGGGTTTCGGTGATCTGCATCGGCTTTCAAGTTTTTTTCGGCCGAATTGGACCTCGGCTTAGGAATGAAAACTCTTCCCCTTGACATGTTCTACCTTGCTGTGAAATTTGGTGACGATTGGAGTTAGTCAAAAACTGGGGTTATTGTTTACCGAAACCGCAGCGTGTGGGGACTCTGGCAAATTGAATTTTTGGACAATGACACGTTCTCAATGTCCTGGGTCAGGTTCCAGGGTTCATTTTGGTTTTTAATTATCAAGAACCATAGGAACCCCATCGGACCATCTATGTTAATTTTTTTTCTTTAGCCTTTGTTTTATATGCCCAAACTAAAAATCTATATAAAAAATTCCCAAATCCAAAAGCCAAACCCTTGGTAATTACCTCATCTCATCCATTCAACTATAGCCGTGATTTCACGTTCCAATTTCCATCCCTCTCTCCTCTCTTCTTTTCCTCATTTATCTTTAGCATTATGTACACTTTCATTTCATTTTAGGATGTACATTTTGGTCTTGATATGAGGCTTTCTATCTTTTGATTTATAGTTATGTATAAACTTTCTATCTTCTAATCACAAATCTTGTAGATCTAGTAGTGGAAACTCAAATTTGCTTAAATTTATGGTTGAAATATGTGTTTGGTATTGGAAGTACAAGATTAAAAAAAATAGAGTAAATTACATTTTGCCCTCTCAAGTTTGAGTACAATTGCAATCTCATACAACATCTTTAAAACATTTCAATATCATACATCTACTTATATTTCATTTCAATTTCGTATAACCGTTAATCAATCTGTTAAGTTGACTGTTAAGTGATGACGTGGTAACAATAAATTTCACATTTGTACTGACGTGACTGTCAACTTTTGCCAAGTGGACAAACAATTAATAAATATATTTCAGTAATATTTTAGTTAAATGGAGAAGATCAAGGGTGAGAAGAGACACGAAGGTACCACCTCCAGGATCGAAGATCTAGATATTCTTCCCACCAACGAGATATTAAATTTGAGATACAAGTGGTTTGTATTGTTGTTAATTAAATATATTCGTTTATGCATATAAAGTATCGTGTTTTAATTTTTCTCTCCTGTAATTTAGATTAATGCGTAAATTTTCTTAATGTTTGCCAAAAAAAAAAAACAAGATTTAACGATTAGAAAGTCTAAAAATAGGATACTTCAAAACACCATAAATTTTTTGTTCCATTCTCTTATTTTTCATTTTTTTTAACTTTTCTTTCATTTATTCAAGACGAGTGAGTATAGTAACAAGAGGAGTGAAAAATCAGATGTTTAATCAGACTGACTAGTCACATGTATTGTCCAATCATTCATTAAGATATAGTCACCTTGTCATTTGCTTTCTACCTAGAGTTACGTTAACAAACATACCGACACAATATCATCACCTATATAATGAAGTATGCATAGTATCAAGATCGCACCTATACTAGGTGGTCGGAGATGTCACGTGACCGGGGGCCGAGTCCAAGATTTTCTACAGAATAATTGGCATATTGCAACCTGGCACTTCTTCAGGAATCTGAACTAGAGAGTATAGACTTATGTTTAAATTCAGCCGGTACAATCATGCTTTTCTGTTTTTTTTTTTTTTTTTTTTTGGTGAAGTACAATCACGGGTTTTGTCTTCAGGTGAAGACTCAGAGAATATAACCATGAGTTCTAATCTGGGCCATACTCAAATCCAAAAACTTTTACTTAAATCAAACCAGCCCATTTAATCACCGAAGTTTTGAACATGGGCCTGACCAGCCCATTTGATCACCTTCTCCACAAATAATTTTTCTTTTGTTACAAAAGACTTTGTAAATTTCCATGTTTTTTATCTCCGGTTGTACTAACATCAAATTAAGATTCTTAATTTATTTTACAGCCAATCAAGGGCATGCAGATTTTTTTTTAGGCACAAAAGAAATAGAAGTTGTGGAATTTTCTTTTAAGTGGTGGATACAAAGTTTGAGATTTATATGCTGTGAAAAAACGTTGTTTTCAAAAGTATAGGTAGAGCTGCTTTTGTTTTTTTTGTTGCTTTCTATCCATGGTTTTGAAAAAAAAGCACTTTTTTTTTTTCATTTACCCAAAATAATTTTAACTCCAACTTTTTTGAAAAGCTACTTTTTTTTAAAATTCGAGAATGTCGAACCAGTCCTAAGCTTTTGGGTGCATTTTGGAAATCTTCTAGATATTACAGTGGATGAGAAAGAAGTCAAATGATGAAGGAACAAAATTTAGGAATTTTGATATCTGAATACTTAACCACTAAGTTTAGTTGACATTAGGAGCCTATTTATAAGAAATGATTCCAAATCTAGTGATTTAATTAACATCATGCTATTAAATTGCTTGTTTAAGCTGTTACGAGCCAAAAATTTGAAAACAAAAGAAAATGAAAACAAATCCATAAGATGTTGTTTTTGAACAAAATCCATAAGATGTTGAACACATTATATTTTAAAAAGTGATTTTTACACATATTTTTCTCCTTTTATACATCCCATATTATTTATGGTTACCAATAAGAATAAGCACGTTTATCAATACAAATTTAGTCTTCATAGTATTACTCTTCCAAATATATGCAAAACTATCTGTCATCGTTTCAACTACACCATTAAATTAGGCATTCTTTGCATTGGTTATAGGAGTCCAGAAAAAAATACAAAGAGAAAACACTGGGTTATTGGGGTCGTGAACACCCATTGCTCCCAGTGTAGCTCCGCTGTTGATATGCATCTTGGTGTGGGTTCTCGTATTCTCAGTTTCCGTTATTGGTATGCATCTTGGTGTGGGTTCTCTTCCAATATAGCTTCACTATTGATATGCATCTTGCTCCTAGTGTAGCTTCTCATTCCTTTTAACAACTAACAATTTAACTCACTATCAATATTATTTGTCTACATTATATATATATATATATATATATATATATATATAAATGGCCACTGGATTAACTGAATCAAAGAAAATCAACGACAAAAAGTGAACAAGGTATGCAAGAAGAGAAAATAAGCGTAGGAGGATCATCTCCCCATATCTAAATATTTGCACCGAAAAATAGAAGTGATTCTTGCGTTCTCAATTTCCGTCCCCACCCTACATCGTCGACTGTAATCTAACACGTGTAAGTGTTTAGACCATCCAACTGCAACACATGCCCAACAACAGCACACACAAAAGGAAGTTACACAATGCAAACAAGCAGTCATTGCAAATTATATACATTCATCATTTTATACACACATATAATCATAATTAACACCTCAAACTACATATATACCGTCTTCCTCCTCTCTCCCTCTGCCTCTCTGTTTTAGTCTACCCTTTTATTTTCTTTCCAAGCACATCAAAACTCCATATAAAACCCCCCAAACCCCATTTGCATACACCTCTGAACTCCACATATGACTTCAGTTTGCATATCAAACTGCGTCAACGACGCACGTGACCCCCGCGTGCCGATCCGGGCCACGTACGTGAACCTCTACAAGTGGCCTGAGTCGGACGCGGAGTTTGTGCGCTCGGTGAGCTCCAATGGGCGGCGAACTGATCCCGTGCAGCGACATGGGCACCCGAGGGTGGTGGACAGCATATCATGCAGGCAAATGTATCTCAGGAGCTACAAGTTTTCGAGGAAAGAAAGCGTGCCGGAGAAAACACAGAAGTGCTTTGGGAGACTGAAGGAGAAAATGGCTGGAAATTACAATAGTAACGGGAATAAGGGTAAGAAGGGGAAGGGCAAAGTGGGGAGGAAAAAGAATGGTAGGTGTTTGGCTCTCAGGAAAGTGAAGGAGTTTTCATCTGCTGCTCTCTTTAGAATATTTCAAAGGTTGCTGTCTTGCTCTGCTAGTATAGATGTTGTGAATCATGAGGATTAATTTACTTCTTGTTTTTTGTAATTTGTGTTTTTTGAAGGTTTTTTATTTTTATTTTGGTGTTTTAATTAAATTATAATCCAGAGATTGTTGCTGTTAATTTGTGTTTTGTTTATGTAATTCGTGTTAATATATAAATGCTGAGGAAAATAGTAGCATCTATATTTGGTTCTGCATTTATATGTTTTTGGTTGAGAAATTTGCATCTTTCTCTGTAAATGGTGTAGAATAATACTTAATCAGCGACTCAAAAAGAGGAGTTTAGGGCGGCGCGCAGTTGAAGCTGGATTAGTTAAGAACATTCATTTCAGCATTTTTAAACCCAGTTTGGGGTTGAGGTGATTTTAAAAAAAATTACTATGAAAAAAAGCTGGAAGAGTTTTTGGTGTTTACTAAACATTCAGCTTCAGCTTTTTTTCACAGCTTTGGATGAAAAAAAGCCAAAAACAAGAAGCTGCAAAATCCGGCTTTGAAAAACTGGGTTTTTTCACATCTGTTTTACATAAAAGTTTACCAAACACTATAATACTCCTTTTTTTTTTCAAAAGCACTTTTACAAAAAAGTTTACCAAACATTCTGCTGCTTTATTGTACAGCTGCTTATTCTCATAGTACAACAGAAACAATTTTTTTTCAAAGTACAGCAATACCAAACTAGCCCTTAATCCGATCAGTTTTCGACTCCCTCTTCCCGAATGTCGTGTCAGGTGTACCAAAAGAAAAAACAGTTTAGGTGGCTAGCATTTAACAGTTATATAGCTTAGCTAACTGCAGATATATTATAAAACATGTATGACTGCTGAAACATGCGTCAAAACAATAGAAAAGTTGACTGATTCGAGCTTTATCCCCGTTAATTAATTTTGTTAAAGTATCGTTTAACTGCACAGGATTTAAATTTATAACACCTAATTCACCAAAATAAATCAATAATAGGAGGACCTGTTTTGAATCTGAATGGTCATTCACAAAAATATTCAATCATTATTTTTTTTGGGTACTGAAAAGATTCGAGCTTTCAGTATTACAACCTGAAAATAAATATTCAATCTTTTTTTTTTTTTTGGGTACTGAAAAGATTCGAGCTTTCAGTATTACAACCTGAAAATAAATATAATATATAAGGGTGTGCACACATCATTTTTTACTTCTCACAAACTTACTATTAATTTATATTCTTTGATCTTCTTCAATTCATCCAATTCGAAGGTCAAAAATTAAAAATATGTATATATATATGGATTAAGACAAAAACTTTATGTTAAAATTTTGCTAGTTGGCTTTGGATTCTGTTTAGGGTTGAGGGATCTTTTGGGTCAAAGTATATTGCTGTCTTAGTAGGAAAGGCCTACCGTTAAGGTTAAATTAACCGTTGATTTGTTGCCAATTGAAACATAGAAAAGGCACTAAAATGAACAATTCAACGTGCTGAATGATGAAAAATTATGTTCCGGTGTATGATATAACTATAATTCTTTTGTTGCAATTCAAAAGTCGTAATCTTGCATATATTCAGGGATATATTCTCCTCGTTTTATAAAACTCGACGCGTGACTTGTTGCAATCCGACATTAAAGTAATAAGGTGGAGAATCTTACATATAAACAGGGGTATATCCCTCTCTTCCTACACGAAATGAGTGCTATAGCTCTTCGATCTTATATTATGAGATTGATCGGATGGGTAAATTCAGTATAATCCTCTATATCCAACAGGATTAATTTGGTTCTCATTGTGATCTGGTTACAAATATTCGAAAACTGCGTTCAAATACTACAAAGAGCCAACGTTATAGTGATTAGTGAAGGTTTTCATGTCATGACCTCTATGAACAATTAAGTTATGGCATGTATAATCATGCTCATGGGAATTATCAGAGACTAGAAGGCATGAATTAACAACACTAAAACGTGGGTAAATAAGACGGTTACGTATATGTTTGAGTTTTTGTCAATCGTTAATGTATTGTGGATGATTGCTAGTTTGATGCATTGTAGAATAAACTTACATAACACCTAAAGACTATTCAAAAAACATTAGCGGCTGACAGTCATTCACGCGCATGTGAGCAATTGTTGCTAGCACAACTCTAACAATAAAGAAACGAAATGCTCTATGTTACCAAATAATTTGCCATTTATGCTACTATAAACTGTGAATCATGCTAGCTACCAACATCAATATGTGAAATTGGCTGTTAATTACATAATATCCCAAACTTGAAGGATTAGGGTTTGATCTTAATGAAGTTGATGAGATAGCTAAGGAGTGAGAGTGAGGAAATAACAAAGTGACAAGTTGGGGGGACAATGAAAAAAGAGAGAGAAAGATATAATGAAAATAGCCACCAAACACATTGGCAATTTTGTTGGTGAAACTTGCACTCTAAGCATGTCCTTAATCAATACGCCTGCAGCTAATACTTGATGATCCCTTATGGTCCTAATCAACATCCGAAAAAGTACCGAAAAACTGAGACTTATAAACTTGTAATAATTGTTTTATTTTTATTTATGTATACATGATATTCGGAGTTGGAGATTTAGGTTATGTCGCATAATGGGCAACCATAATTTAATATGAAGCTTATCATTTCAGGAAGTTGAACTTACAAGAAATATCAGTAGACTGTAACAATAGCAAAAATTCAAAAGGCAAAGTGGATGATCGGTTGGTTTTATATATTTTGGTCAATCTTGCATATAAAGTTTTCTCACATCTCTCATGACTTATGTTTCTCTCTTTTTTAATTTTGCTTTGTATTTTATGTATGTTTTTTTAAATACACGTGTTATTTCTACTTTAATTTACACTAGGAAAGTGTGGAGGGTTTGAACTTGGAATGCAATTGGTTAAAAAAGAAAACTCTGACCACCTAAACAATCCACCACTTATTAGTGTATGCATGTTAAATATTATGTTTCAACAAAATTGAGATATGCAAATGACTTCTAGTTTATTTGGATGGTTATGGGCTTATTTTATAAACCTTTTACTAGTAAACGGATTTCTTATGCCCTTACTTACAAGGACTAACTATATTTATCATTTGGTAGTTAGGGCCTTTATTTTCAATCTACTACGTCTTAGATTCAAATCCTTCTCTCTCACCTTAGCGTAGAATATTCGATTATATTTTCCACCTTCTATGTTTTAGGTGATTTTCAAAATGAATCACATGGTTTTAATTTTTTCATACGGCAGATTCTAAAATCATAACAACTTATGTTTGCTATTTATTTGACTGTATGATAATTTGTAAATTTTTGTTGTGTCCAATGTGAGACCCTTTATAGGCTTCAGAGAAGTAGCACTTTTGTACGTGTGATTGGTTTTCATTTTGGATAATGAATCAATTATTGAGGAGTTGTTGAAGCTCCATGATGACTAGTTTTGGTCCATGTGGTGCAAATGTGGCTTCCCCATCAATTGATAAATAAGTCTCATGCTTGTCACATCTTTAATTTAATCAAGGAAAGGAACAAATAACTTAACTTGGCAGAAGCCATAAATTGATATAATTTCAAAACTCCATGGTGCAATATTGAGAAAATTAAAAACTCATGCCCCATTTTGAAAATTTCTCCAAACTTAAAAGGTGTAAAACGTAGTTAGCTTGTTTTCATATTCTTAGGTCCGATTGCTCCATAGTCCATACTTTGATATCTTAATTCAGTTTATGTCGTGATAGTCCTCAATCATTTGTTAATACTATACTTTTGTGTTTGATAATGAGGAATTAAAAGATGTCCATGGTTTGGAACTAGGGGTGGGCAAACGGGCCTTGGGCCTACGGGTAATGGCGAGTATTGGCGGTTCGAGGCGGGTACGGGGCGGGTCCATATTATTTAACATACAAAACGGGGCAGGGCGGGTCCAAGTAAACATAGGGGCCAGGCGGGTCCAGTTTTCTAAATACACGGGCCCCCGGCCCGAACCGTATCCAGTAAACACACACACACAAAGTATCATAGTCTTCTCGATCTCTCATCCTGAGTCCCGACCCCTCTCATTTCACTCAGTCTCAGAGCTCGATCTCTCCTCCTAACTCCACCCCGTACTCGAATTGTTCCCCAATCCCCCCGCATTTCCATTGAGCCAAACATCCTCCATCCGCTCCAGAGACCCACACAGAAGAACCATGTCATTGTTCTTGTACACCTCGAATTCAACCTCACCGGTGACCCTCACACTGTCGATGCTGACGCATGTCACCTCTGAAGACTCCTTATCGACCCGATCGCAGCGGAGCATGAGCGAGGCCAAGTCCAACGCCGGAACCAGATCCTGTTGATTTCAAGCGATACCCTAATCTCATGTTGGAGGTAGCGGAGCATGAGGTGGTCGGGAACGCTCCCAATCATCTCATCCGTCTGACTCAGACCCATATTTGCAGCGCACGACTCTGCTCATTGTCCTCTTCAGTTTTAAGGTATTACGTTTTAGGGATTTAAGATTGAAAATTAAATTAGGGTTTTCTAGATTTAGGGATTTTGTTGGGTTCTTGAACCTTGACCTCTGTTATGTTCCAATTTCAAATCTTTTATTGAATTGAATTTGAATCGACTAAGTTTGAAACTTCTGTTGAATTAAATTGAATTTGAATCAATTGTGTGTGTGAGTATATGTATATGTATGTGTGTGTATATATGTATGTAAGAATTGATGTACTGAATATATATATGTAAGAATTGATGTGCAGTGCATGTAATTTTCAAATCTATTGTTCGACGATTGTTATAATTTGGATTTGTTAATCTATCACAAGATGATTGCTCTCTTCTTTCCGACATCTCCTCGATCGATCATGATTCGAGAGAGCTAAAGAAGAAGAGAAGAGGAAAAAAAAAAAACTCGTGGACCCGGCCCTTTTGAAACGGGCTGGGTTAGGTTCGATTCCCGTATTATAATTTGTTGGACCCGGCCCGGCCCGACCCGTTTCTTTTAAACCGGGGTCCGATCTGGTCCGGTCCCTTCAAAATTGGGCCCGGCCCGGCCATGCCCAACCCTATTTGGGACTATTTGTAATCTTTTAAGTTGCGCAGAACGCCCATGATTTTAGGATTGGTTCGGTATGGGATACCGAACCGAAAAGGTAATCCCAAATCCCAAACTAACTATTTTCAGGACGGGAATCTAAAGACGATCCCGAACCGAAATTTCGGTATTGCGGTACGATTCAGGATTTCAATTCAATTCCTATTTGCCTTATTGTAAATGAAAGCCCCTAAAGTTCACGAAATTGAAAACCCCCAAATCCAAAATCCTAGAAGCCAAATACCCAAATTGAAAACAAATTGAAGCCATTCCACCCAAAACTAAACAAAGCTACTTTCATTTCCTTTGCACAAAACAGAATATATATAATATAATATATACATAAATATATATATATATATATGCTTAATATATAAACAGCTCTAAGTCCTCCAGTATATATGTTTAACAGCGCTGCTGCTGCATCTGCAAGCCATCAAGTAATCAAACCAAAAATTACTAACGAATTGTGTTTAATAGCATTATTATTCATCAATATCATGCATCATATGTTGCTGTCAGTTACAACTGTTGCATGTCGACGACCGAACTTAAGGCTTGAAGGTCTGAGCCCTTCAAACGAAGTCAAACTCTTGGTCGAGATCGACGTTGCTATCAACTGAGCTGTTGCCATTCCTAAAAAAGAAGGGATGAGAAGTTGAGAGAGAGATCAGAGAGGTCAATCGAGAGAGAGAGATGAGTCACTTGTGTGATGTGGCTGGATTCGAAGACGGCAAATAAGGAGGAGAGAGAGTGAGAGAAATCGGCGAAGGATGAGAGACAGAGAGAGCAGGTAGGTGACTCGTGAGGTCGAGGGAGAGTGAAGGTTTTATTTGGATTCAACGATTGAGATTAAATCTCAACCAAATTCGACGGCTTTACAATTTCATATATATATATATATATATATTTATTTATTTATTTAAAATTATATAATATATATATTTTTTATTTTGGTTCGGTTTGGGATTACTGAATGAATGAAAATGTGAGACTGATTCCATACCAAAATTTCGAGATCAGTTCGGGATTGGGTACCGAAATTTTTGGGTTTTTAGTTTAGGATTTTTTCGGTTTGGTTTGGGATTTTTTGGTTCGGTTCGGAATTTTTAGTATTAATAATACAAGAACGCCGAGAATTTCTTTTACGTAGTAAAACCCCACATACAATGGGGAAAATCCACGGGCACACTGCCCGTTAAAGAATTTACTAAGGAAAAATCAAGAAGTACAAAACTCATACAAGACACAACTTACTAGACACCAACTAGGAGATTGCATTGCTCTCTTGTCTTCGCACTTGCTTCTCTTCGTCTCCTCTTAGTCACACCGGTCGCGGATGTTGTCACTTCAGAGCCCCAAGTTTTCTCACACAACTTGATTTACGCCCAACAAATGATATGATATGATATGGTGGAGAAGAATGGGTTAGGCTATCTTAACTGAAAGGGCTAAATATAACTCTGTCCAGAATTATTATCCTAGAAAATATTATTTTTAAATGACATTTCAGGCCATACTCATAACATCTTCAATAATTTATTAGTTTTAAGTTTATACTTTAAATTTTATTATTTAATTTAATTAAGTTACTTTTGAATGCTTTTAAATCAAGTCGTTGAATTTAAGTCAATTATTGCAACTAAGGCCATCTCCAACCAATAGCTGGCCAGATGGCTCGTTTGAGCCCTCTAGCCCTCCAAGATTCTTCAAAATATTAATATTTTAATGAACAATACAAGACCATATTTGCCTCCGTCTCCAACCGAGGGCCATAGGGTCAAACATAATTTATTATTTAAAAACTACAACTTAAATGTTGTTTAAGTTTTATGTTGGTTAATGTTATTTAATGTTGTTTCATATTGTTTAATGTTGTTTCAAGTTACTTAATTTAATTTAATGTTGTATAATGGCTTAGGAAGTTATAGGAAAAAAATAGAATTTAAAAAAAATATGAAACAAATTTTGTGAAATAGAAGTTATAGGAAAAAAATGGAATTTGAAAAAAATATGAAACAAATTTTGTAAAATAGAAGTTATATGAAAAAAATATGAACCAAATTTTGTAAAATATAAGATATAGGAAAAAAAATAGAATTTAAAAAAATTTGAAACAAATTTTGTAAAATAGAAGTTATAAAAAAAAATCAGGTTTAAATTCATAAAAAAAAAAAAAAAAAAAAAATTTAAATACAACGGCTAGTGATTGGCTAGCCGTTGGAATTCAAATTATAATTAATGTCGGTTATAACCGATACTATTCAAATTGCTATTATATTACATTGTCATTCGTGTCGGTTATAACCGACACTAATAATTATTATGCATTATTTCTGTCGGTTATAACCGACAGGAATAACAAAACATTAAAAAAAAAATAGCCGGCCCGAGGCTGGCTGGCTGGAAGTGGCCAGCCCTCCAACCCTCTCCGATTCAGTGGGGCCCTTCCAGATTCCAGAGCCCTCTGGCCTAGCCCTCGGTTGGAGACGATTTTTGAACTATTTTCGGCCCTCTGGCCCTCTGGACCCTTCGATTGGAGATGGCCTAAGGAGCTGTGGCCCCAAAAAAGTGGTTAACAAGGGCTACATTTGGCCAGCCTGATGCCTTTTAGCCAAATAATTACATGGGGAGCTCCGTATAATTATCGCCCAACCTTCGGTTGGAGATATAGACACAGAACCAAAGAGCACAACCGTCCACAGTAAAACATGACATCTATAAGTTCATCATTTTAAGATCAATAATAAAAAATCCTTTCTGGATACACCATAAAAGAACACATGCCAGAGAAAAGGGACACAACACAAGCTGATTGAGGCCTCTGAATCAAGACCCATGAATCCATCGGTCATCACCGGTCTTAATTTGTATTCTTCTTTAAGTTTGTTGCTGCTAAACTAGATTTCAGATTGATGTTAGTCTTAGGGGATCAACATAATTGCTAATTTCCCAATTTTCTGTAACAAACAATAAAGATTGACCAGATGATTATATCTCCAGTCTCCAGTAGTTTCAAACAATACTAAGTATTCAAAGTTTTAAGTGCTTTAATTATAAAGTTTCCTAGTTTGAATCAAGGTTACATAGAACTTCCAACAGTTTCACGCTTCTAATAGTGTGGAGTTACCATATTTCCCAAGGGGATAAGCCCAAGAACCTTTGAACTGGATCACTATCGTGCAGAAACCATAACCAAAATCTTATTATGAACGAACTTATTAGGGTACGAAATGAAAAAAGACTTAATTTGGCACCATCTTCTATGATTGAAACATCTATTAACAACACTATTAAGAATGAAATGAGTCACAACTGGTAAAGTGGTACAGATTGAAAATTGAATAGCATAACACACCAAATCTAAACAGATACTATCGGCAGAAAGCAATACCATCATCGTAATTTGAAATTAGTATCAGCATTATATAACGAAATCATTATCCGCATTTTTCCATTGGAAATCCTATCAAACACACTCTACAAGGCACAGTATCTTAACGCATCAAACTTCTTATAAGAGTTAAAAAAAAACAATAATACCATTGAAAGGAAAGCAAAAGTAGCAACAGACCTGACCCATCATCAACTCTATCAATAAATCCGATAACCGGAATGCAAAACATTGAGGGCGTAGCATCAGCAGCAGCACAGTCAAATATAGATGGGTAGCAAAAATTTAACAGTACCCGATTTAAAGCTCGAACTCCTCGTCCCTAAGAGCTATCTCTGCAGCCTCTTCTTCCTCGTCATCAAGAATAAAGTACTCATTCCTCTCCACCGGCCTGAACATATAGAACATCACCATGTAAAACGCAAGGCTCGCGGTCTCCTCAGCTGCATTGCTCACCCACTGGTACTTGTACGCGGAGATGGTCTTGAGCGCAAAAACAACGATTCGTGTGAAGTACAAGTACCCAATAACGACAACGTAAAATTGCCTGAAAAGGGTCAGCTTTGCCAAGTTCCTGGCAGCTTTTCCGTCAGTTTTCGAGGTTTCTCTCAGAGACCTGATGGACCAAACAATTGGGAAGATGATAGCACAGCAGCAAATGATATCAACCAACAAAAACACCTGGTTCCAGGTGACCCAGTCCTTGATAAAGGGCCCTGTTTCGCCGATCACAATCGACGCTACGTTGGCCAAGACCTGCAGAGGGATCACAATCATCAACACCTTCTTCTCCTTCTCCTGCAAAAAGGGCTTCAAGAACGACCACCCGGTCCCGATCAAAACGATCACGGTAAACAACAAAACGACACGGAGGAATTGGAAGATGTAGAACAACACATCCCAGCCATGCGCGGTGCCGGTGACCTTCACGTAGTGCTTGTCCTCCGCCGCACAAATCAGATTCAACGCCTTCATCAGAAGCAATCCGCCCATCATAAGATGGATCCGGTGCACGGATCTCTTGTTGGTGTAACAGAGGTAGACCCAGAAGCCGACAAACACCAAATACGCGAGAAAAAAGACCGAAAACAGCGAAGGCAGGTGGGTCAACCCGGCGGAGAGATAGTCGCGGGACCCATCCGGATCAAGATTGTAGACCTCCGTCCGTACGAGCATTGAGACTGTGGTGTCCGGCGCGCAATTGGCGAAGAAGAGGCTGTATTCGTTGGGGGCGGAGACCGGGTAGGAGTGGTTGAAGGAGGCGAGCGGCGGCGGGGAGAGCTCCTTAAAATTGAAGAGGTGGGTAATGTAGCGGGAGTCCAAGACGCAGAGCTGAGGGTTCTGCTGGATCTCGACGAGGACCTGGAGGAGGGACTCCTCGGAGAGGAGGAAGAAGCCGAGGCGGGAGGGATCGATGTTGTTGAGCTTGAAGGTGACGGACACGTGCGAGACCCGGATGTTCACGTGACCGGTGTGGGTGAACCCGAACTTCTCGAAGAGGATCATGGGGCGGTTGTCGGAGGAGATCGTGAGGGTCTTAATCTCCGCGGCGATCGGGGAAACCAGGGCCGCCACCAGAAGGGCGATGACGAGAGGGACGAGGGGCTGTTTCGTCATTTTGCTCTCGGCGAGGGTCGGGGGTTTGACCTCTGGTGGGAAATGGGGGAGATCGGGGCGAAGGTTGGGATTTTGGGGACGAAGGAAGCGAATATGTGATGGCGTGGAAATTAAGATTTCTTTTGGTCAACCATATTGCCCCCTTTTTATGGGCCGAAATGAAGCCCAGTTGGCCATCAGGCCCATTTCTGGTTCTCTGTTACGTGGACTCGCGGAGAAAATGGGCAAACTATCATTTCTGGTTCTTTGCTTGTCCCATGTATTTTTTTTCTTCAAAAAATCCAAAAGTTCTTTGTCCTATTTATTTTGAGTAAATTATACAAAACTATCTTAACTATGAATCGAATAACAATCTCATACTTTATATTTTAAATATTGCAATGTCATATAAAATTGTTGCAATGTTATACCTCTGTTAATTTTTCTGTTAAATGCTGACGTAGAAGGAGCAAAGCCCACCCATTCGCCAACTAGAATAAAAATTAATAAATAATAAATTATTGTTATTTATTTAACAATTAAATTTAATTAAAAACAAGTAATTTTGTGAGCCTCATATTTATTTAACAATTTAATTTAATTTAAAAAATAATTTTGTGGGCCCTTATCCCCAATCTCTCTCTTTCTCCCTCGAACTCTCCTTCTCTCCCAACTCGCGTATCTTTCTTCATCCCTTAACCACATGTTGCATTGCTACAACCGTTGAATCCTGCAAGGAAGAAGGTTGGAAAAATTTATGATGCGTTCAACCTCAAATGTCTACCAAAACACACGAAATTTATCTCAAAACGAAGATCAGAGAACAAGGAATAGAAATATAGCATTTTTAGGCCAAGTCATGGCCGGATAATGGCCTGAGAACGGCTTGAGCTTGATAGCCCAAAACTGTGTTTGTGGTTTCTCGCGAAATTAAGGCATATTCGAGCCTCCCATGCTCGAATCCGAACCTCATGATGAAGGGGAAGTGATCCGTGGTCCTAGTCTCGTCCAACGAGGAATTGACGGATTTTCATCAGAAAACCATAAGGTGGTGGTGGCGTCCATCTGTGTTGGTGTACAGAGAAGATGAGAGGTTAGAGAAAATGAGGAGTTAAGCATTGAGGGAGAAAAGAAGAGATAATGACATGGTAGTCAGTGGCGGAGCCAGGAATCTTACCACAAGGGTCTTAGTGTAAAAGTCCAAATAAAAATTTAGGATGGAAAAACATATTGAAAATGAAATCATAGTACTTTCATTCATAATTCATAACGGAAACAATATTACAAGCTATAATTGTCCACGACGAGGTTTCATATTTTGAAAACGAAGCATTATAGCTTCATTTTCAATACAAGCAAAAATATATCTCTCAATATAAACAAGCAAGCTATCACTCAACCATTGATCTCCCATTTTGTTCCTAAGTGGACCCTTAACAATATTCATGACAGAAAATGCTCTCTCCACTGAAGCAGTTGCAACTGGTAAAACTAAAGACAATGTAATGAGCATATATACATAATTGAATACTTGATGCATCCTTGTCTCCACCATTTTTTTTGCAAGATCACCAATCCCTTCCAATTGAGAGAAATCACTACTGGAACGCAAATAATGAATATAAATCTCAAGTTGATCTTCAAGTGCCAAACGATCCTCATCTGAAAAGTCTTGAGGATAAAATTGAGCAAGACGAAGTAACTTTGGTTTATCAAAAGCTACAAATGAATCTTTCAGACTCAAACATGCCAAACAAATAAGCAACTCGATATTTACCTCATTAAAGCGATCCTCTAACTCCGGAATTTGCTCATCAATGACATAAATAAAGAGCTCCACACGATAATGATGACGATTTGTCTTTATTGGAGCATTACACCTTGACCTCCCTGGAAGTATAAATGCCTCTTCCATGTTAGGAACATCAATATGATGTTTTTCACAAAAAGAAGATACTTCATCAACCAATGCATCGAACCCATTATTCCTCATCCAATGTAGCTTTTCCTTGCATGATTTTACTAAAGCCATTGCATTCACAATTTCTTGATCTTTCCTTTGCAATGCTTGTGACAAATCATTTGTGAGTCCCAATATGACTTTCATCAAGAAAAGGTGAAACACAAACTCAAAAGTACGTATTTCTCACATTAACTTATTTGCTTCACTCGCACTTTCATTGGGATTATCATCAATAACCATTTGAAGCACATGAACCACGGATGAAAACATGGAAATGATGCTAATCAAGGTACCATAGTGTAAGTTCCATCGTGTGTCACCAGCACGTTTGAGACTTGTTTCTTGATTTAAGCCTCGCCTCGTTATAAGACAATCATTTTCAAAAGCTATCACAAGCTCTTCTTAAAGTTGCTGTCTAAGTAAATCACGCTGCTTACAAGACGCTCCAACATGATTAACCACACTATTAGCCGTTGCAAAAAAAGAGGCAATGTCTATATTCTTTTTTGCTACGACAACAAGAGCTAGTTGAAGTTGATGAGCAAAGCAATGAACATAATATGCACAAGGTTGTTCTCTTAATATCTTTGTTTTAAGGCCATTCAACTCACCTCTCATATTGCTAGCACCATCATAACCTTGTTCTCGTAGCTTGAAAATGCTCAAACCGTTGCAAGAAAAGAATATGTCAATAGCATCCTTTAGTGAACTTGAAGTAGTGTCGGTAACATGTTGGATACCCACAAATCTTTCAATTACATGCCCGTTGTCATCCACATAACGCAACACCATAGCCATTTGCTCTTTCACCGACACATCACGTGCTTCATCCACCAATATTGAAAATAATCTATCTTTTAGACCATCCATGATAGCATCAAGTGTTTCAAGGGCACATGAATTCACATTTTCTTTTTTAATGCAAGGAGCTAGTAATTTGAGATTCCCCGAAGCATTTTCCATCACAACTTCTCTAACTTTATCATCATTATCTGCAAGGAATTGCAATAGCTCCAAGTAATTTCCCCTATTGCTTGAAGTGACACTTTCATCATGGCCACGAAAAGCAAGACCTTGTCGCAATAAAAACTTAGTGCACTTGATTGATGCATTCAAGCATGTGCAATAAGCCTTACGAGCTTGGTTGGAGTGTTTGCTCACTGCCGTTTCAATATGTGTAGCTTGATTCATCAAATTTGTAGCAGCTTCTCTAACCTTATTATGAACACTCCCAACCGGTCCAACATGCATCTTAAATCTTTCTCTCCCTTTCTTCCAAGTCTTAAATCCATCTCTAGTGAAAGCTTCATTACCCACTTGTTCAAAATTGGTTTTAAAGAGATAGCAATAGAGACAAAATCCCGCATCTTTAGATATACTATACTCCAACCAATCAAACTCATCAAACCATTAGGGAATGAAGCGTCGATTAATTCCCGACATATTAGTTATTGGGAAATTATGACCTCTAGGTTGACAAGGTCCTTTTTGTAGATATGATCTGCGAACCTCATCTCTCATATTAGCATCATAATCTATCATTCGAGTTCTTAATCCAGGATCCGCTTGAAGATTACCCAAAACACCATCTAACTGACTTTGTCTTAAACTTGGAGCTCTTGAAGTACCAACAGTATTTGAACTATCAACATTATTTGAACTACCCGAACCCGATGATGACTTTCTCTTAAAAAACCGTTCCATAATAATTCTACATATACAAAATATTCAAAATAAATACTTACAATATAAACAAACCATCAACATAATCAAAATAAATATGAATTGGATTTCAATTAAATTAAATATATTCTACATATACAAAATAATGAAAATAAAAACTCACAATATAAACAAACCATCAATATAATCAAAATAAATATAAATTGAATTTCAATTAAATTAAATATAGTCTACATATACAAAATAATGAAAATAAAAACTCACAATATAATCAAACCACCAATATAATCAAAATAAATATGAATTAGGTTTCAATTCAATTAAATATATCATTCATAGGGTTTAGAACTTACTTGAATTGTGAAATTTCACAATAACAATGAGCAAATACAAAGAGAGTAGCTGGCGGCACCACCACCACAGCGACGACGACGGCAGCACAAAGGCACCTCAATGGCGGCAGCAAGGGAGAAGATGGAGTTGAGGGTTTGGGGGGGATTGAGTTTGGAACTTAGGGTTGGAGGAGGAGAAAACAAAAGAAAGTTGAGGGTTTTGGAATGGAGGAATCAGATCTGTGGAGAAGGAGAGGCTGGAGGATACGCTGGTCATTTTGTTTTTCTTCAGACTTGGCCCAGAAAGACATCGTTTTGGCCAGGTCATTTAAAAAAAATTCCCTGGGCCAAAACGACGTAGTTTTGGCCAGGTTGTTTAAAAAAATTCCTTGGGCCAAAACGACGTAGTTTTGCCCAGGTTGTTTTAAAAAAAAAAACCCTCGCGTGCCAGGCAGCCTCTTTCTTCTTCAACCTACAAGCGAACTCTTTCTTCTTCTTTCAGACATTTCGTCGACCACGTGGTGTGCAGCTCCAAGAGGTCGCACCAACAGCTCCAAGGGACCTCTAAGGTTATTTCCATGGCTTCCAAGAGGTCGTGCGACCCCATTGACCCCACTGTGGCTCCGCCTCTGATGGTAATGGTGGTGGTCGTCTGGTGGGTGGCGGGGATGGTCATGGTAAAGTGGTGGAAGTGGTGATAATGATAGTCATGGTAATATGGTGGGTGGTAAAATATATCATCATAGAATTGAGAAAAATGAGATCCACTAAAATCTTAAGAGGAGAGCTTGAATTTGTTATTAAAATTTTGTATTCTAAAAAAGCATTCTAAGTCTATCAAAATACATGACCATTTCAAAGTCTTTAAAATAAGTGAAGTCTTGAATGCATATGAGTTTTTATAAACAAAAAAAAAGTCATAATTGAATACTACAAGATTTTTGTAGACTTTTTTGAAGTCATAAATTTTTTTTATTCATTACAAGGTGAACTTTTAAAATGTATATAAATATAGAATACACTTGGATTTGAGAGTCTCAAACTCATACACCCTCTTAGAATACTATAAAATCAAATATTAATTGAATACACAACATTTTATGAATTACTTTTAAATTCGAAATTCTAAGGACTACTTTAAAATTATATGCACTATTTTAAAATCTTGATTGAATACCTATAGTCCTTCATGAATTCATTTAAAATCTTGATTGAATGTATCTAGATATGTAAACTCTTTTAAAATTCTTTAAACTCTTAATTGAGTACACCCCCTATAAAAAAAATTGAGTGGCTTAGGTGGTTTAATCCAATAAAAGAAGGTAATATACATGTGCGTACATATATACACACACATTAAATTTGAATACAAGCGATATTTAACGTTGATTTACACTATAAAAAAAAAAGGGAAAATTTGAACCCAAGACTCAATGAGTTGAAGAGAAAAATCCTATCCATTTGGTCAATCGATCCACTGCTTCTAATAGAAGGGTAATGTTATATGGCCCATGATGTTGCCCTTTCGATTAAACATGCTATTAGTATTGTGTATGAATTAGTAATATAGATTTGTAAATGAACTTTTAACTATACACCTACACCATTATAAGCTAATCAAACCAACCTGAGACACTACATAATTCTACCCTTCGCCCTAACAAGCTCTGAAAAGGCCAACTACAAGCCTTAGATCTATTTCTTAGCTGCCACCCTTTGCTCTTGCTTGGGGTCGGCGGCAGCCTGCTACCTTCTCCCCTAATCCTCCTCATTCCTTTTCATTTTCTTTGCCCCTTCCTTCTTATTGCATCACAGCCCCTTTTCCTTTCCCTTTTTCAACCTTCTTATCCAACTTCTCCTCTTTTTTTGTTTCCTTTTTAGTTTCTACGTTGCTTTTTGGCTTTCCTTGAGTTTTTGTCTCATTTTCTAAGCTTGTCTTAGATCTGGGTATTCATGCACATCTCTTGCTTCGATGCTACTTTCTATCACACGTCCTCAACCACCAAACACTGCTACTCAGCCCGAGTGCTTCTCCTTGGCGACACGCTTGGGTTTTGGGTAGCTGTTAAAGTGTTATTAGCACTATTTGGTAGGATTATGGGAGCGCTCAATTTCGCAGGTGGCTCGAGTCAACCCCATTTTTTGTTGACCCAATTTTTTCGTTGGCTCGTTCTCTTGGTGGTGGGGGGCCTTGCGATGGAGGCGCGTCTGGCTTGGTAATGGTTGCTGGTTTCCTCTCCAATTTTAGGGGTTTTTGTTGTTTTTTAGCTAGCTCTTTTTGGGGCTTCTTTTGTATTTTCATTTTGTTGTTGGGTTTGCATTTAAATTGTGGGCTGCTTTGAGCTCTCTATTCCTTGTACTAGTTTTTTTATTTAATAAAAGGAACTTAGTTTGACCCAAAAAAAAAAAAAAAAACCAACCAGAACTACGACTTTAGAGCAACTCCACCCTTAAATACATCTAAGGCTATTGGCAACCCAATCCCCCAAAGTGCACACTAACTACCTTTAGTGAACTCTAACTGTCCAAGTGCATATCCACCCTTGAACTAAATAGCCTAGGCAATTCATATTACAATATCATTTTTTATTTATAAAATAACAAACAATAATTTTATTTTTAATTTTGGATAGATTTTTAACCAATCTCGTCATGCCTATGTCATTAAGAAAGTACAATTTTTGTGGATTGCCCAATAGCACCATTGAATAATTTTATTTTTGTATTTTTTACACAATTTTTTTGTATTACATTTTTTTTTTTGTAATCCAACCCATATTGTGCCACGTTGCCCCAAAAGTAAAAAGTGATTGTTTCAAATTTTTCTTTTTCTTTTTTAGTTGGAAAAATCTGGACCGTAGGATAGAACCATGTGCAGATCGAACGGCTGAGAGGATTAGTGCGCTACAATGCAGGCCCTAGTGTTGCAGTCATGTTGGTCGGCTCGCCCTTCCTCGTGCGTGAATTGCACGCGCCTGGCTAAAAATAAATAAATAAATAAATCGTGGCTGACGTCACCCTACCCAATCATTGAGCTAGACAATTCGGGCATGGGGGCTCTGTCAGGCTCCCCCGGAGCCCCGGTTATTGGGAAGGGCTGGAGCTTATTTTGGAGGGGGTGAGCTGGGGAATTGAATTGCCCATTAACCTAAGGGATTGCTTGGGGTGGAGTTGCTCTTACATTTATTGGCTTCATCCTTAGGCCATATAACCTAAACCAAAAAGAATCGCACTCCTACCAACTCATGTCTAACCAACCCTGACATGTCATAACAATAGTGAAAAAAAAAAGGAACTTTAACGAAAAGCTTCCGGTACTGTTTACTTTAACGAAAAACCATATTTTTACACTAAAAAGTTAATCCTGATACTATTCACTTTACCCTTTATTTTATCTTTATCGTTAAAACTCAAAATTTTCAAATTATTTTTATTAGTTTTCCTAAAAAAAAAAAACAGCATCTCAACCCAAACAAAACAAAAGATAAATTGAATAAAAATTTGAGCTTTAAGAAACGTGTTAAAATGTTGTTCACTTCGAGACAAAGACTTGTATCACTCCGAGGTGGTGGTCCGACCCACTCTCTCTCTCTCTCTCTCTCTCTCTCTCTCTCTACCCGTTCAAACCTGGCGACGCGACATCTGAGCAGCGAAGTAAACAAACCGAATTCCCCGAAATACCCTTATCCAAACCCCGATATTTACACGTCACTGCCGGCAGCTCCCCATGCAATTTCCCCGACCCCACAGGACGCCTTCGGTATTTTACTGCCAGGATTACCTATTTAATGCTTCGCCATGAAAATTTCTGTCTCTGGTTTTTTCCTGTTTATCCAGACGAATCTTCGTGACGGAAATCCAGACTTGGAAGCCCATAAGTGTTCAAACGACGGAGGTTGGATTTCCCAATTCGCCATCGCGGACAGAAACCCAGAAGGAAAAATTCAGAATTGAAGGAAAACGGTGACGTATAGAGGAATTTGTTCGAGTCTTTTGAGCTGTCTGATTGCTCTATCTTTTCAAAAATTTTGCAATTCGAACCCGTAAGGTTGATTTCATCACAATGTTCTTGTTTTTTTTTTTTCCGATTTTATACAATTTATGATTTTTCAAAGTGAGATTTTTAAGTTTCTCAATTTGGGTCATTGATTGAATTGTTTAATTTTCGTATGCATTGGAGAATTCTCGTTATTGGTTTGTTTGGTTGCCGAGAAAATTAGAAATCGCTGGGAATCAAATTTGAGACTTTTTAGCATCTTCGAGCTCAAATTGTACGGATTGCATCGAAAACTTTCGAATTTAATGATGGGAAATGTAGAATAAATTTTCCCACTTATTTTCTTGGCAACCAAACAGGGTGTTAGGGTTTCCAATCACTTTTAGATGACATTGGTTGCTTCTATTTATGTGGATTCTTCAATTCGGAACCATTTTGTTTGATTTTTATTCCGTTGCATTTTATGCAGACACCGGAAAAAGATCAGAAGATCACGTGACCGGAGTTTTCGATGAATGTATGAAAGAATTTAGAGCTTTGAGGTTAGATGATAAGTGGGGTTTAATTTGAGGGTTTGACCCGATGAATGTGGTTGGCAAAGTTGGGAGCCTAATTTCCCAAGGTGTTTACTCAGTTGCCACCCCTTTTCATCCGTTCGGTGGGGCTGTTGATGTTATTGTGGTTCAGCAGCAGGATGGGACGTTTAGGAGCACGCCTTGGTATGTCCGGTTTGGTAAATTTCAGGGCGTTCTCAAAGGTGCGGAGAAGATGGTCCGCATAAATGTAAATGGCATTGATGCCAATTTCCACATGTATCTTGATAACTCGGGTGAGGCTTACTTTATAAAGGAGGTTGAGTCGGGTGAAGTAAGTGAGACAAATGGGGTTGTCAAGGATTCTGTTAATTTAGAAGCTACACAAGGGGATAATGCTTTGGATGGTGATGGCCAGAGTCATGACATTCGTAGACTTGAGCACAGTGTCTCTGATTCGGTGGTGGTTGAAATGAGAGAGGAACGCAATTCGTTTGGTGTAAACCGGATAGAGAGGGCAGAATCTGATGCTGATCGGAGGTACTATGAATTCCAAGATGAGCAATCTCCTCTAGAGGGTTCTGTTGAGTTATCGGAGTTTGGGTCGAGTCGATATGATAATTTAGACAGTGAGCATATTGTGGAATCACAGAATTTAAACTCGGAAGTTATATTGGTGAGTGTGGATGGTCATGTATTGACAGCTCCCATCTCAGCATCAGAACAAACCTCAGAAAACGTGGAGTTAGACACACCTCGATTCAATCTGGGCCCAGGTGAAGAGGCGGACTTCTGTGAAGGCAATGAGGAGTTTAGTTCAGGTGAAACTGCTTGGGCTGATTATATCAGTAAGCTGAATGCATCTACAAGTAGTGTTGCTTCGGGTAATATTAGTGGAGTTCGGAAGGATGATAGTGCTATTGGATATCAGTTAGAAGTTGATGAAAGAGAAGGGGAACATTCTTGTCAAGCTCAAGAAACGCAGACTTCAACACAGGAAAGAGATCTTCAGATGCCTAGCTATTCAGAAGACACATCTACTAACAAGGCAGAGGTTTCCAAGAGCTGTTTGGAGCTAGAACAAATGGCCAAACATGAAGCGAAAGATGTTCAAAATACGGGGTCCTCATTGGAGGTTCAGAGTTCACCAGAAATATCTCATGAGACACTTCCGCTGGTTGATAGAACTGAAGATGCTACTGTTGACTTGAGAAATAATGTTGAGGCATCTTCAACTTTTGATTCTGTTTCACCTGACAACAATATACCTCCACATATAGAAGTTGGAAATGAATCAGTTGAGAAGATTGTGCCTTCTTTAGAACAGATGAGTATTGATAGCATTTCTTTACATTCTGTCAGTAAGGATACGAACTGGAAGGATGAACAGTGTGGTACATCAGCAGCGGTTGATGGGATTGAGAGACCTGAAAGTGGAGATGAATGCAGTAAAAGTGAGCTAATAGAACCCCCAACAGAATCTTCAAGCGAAGAAACACAAAATGAGCTAATAAAACCCCCAACAGAATCAAGTGAAGAAACACAAGTCCATTCAAGCATAAGTAAGCACCTCTTACCGGCTCCAATTGTTATTTAACTCTCTCTATTTTGCCATGATTTTATTATCTAATTTATGGTTTTTGTTCTGACAATTTCCAGGGTTTGAGATTTCTCTCTGTGGGAATGAACTTCATCCGGGTATGGGTGTGAAAGCTGCTGCTGAAACCTTTGCTGCACATCGTGTATCTGCAGAGAATTTTAGAACTTCTGCAACATCAATTTTGAAAAATGAAAATTTGATTGTCAGATACAGGGAAAGATACTTTTCGTGGGAAAAAGCAGCTCCTGCCGTTCTTGGAATGGCAGTATTTAGTCTAGATTTATCTGTTGAGCCCGAGGATGCAATTCCTGTCGAACAAGATGGCTCTGAAAAACCAAGGCACGAGGATCCTGGAACACCCTCCACTCCTACTGGACGCAGATGGAGGCTCTGGCCCATTCCATTTAGGAGGGTCAAAACACTTGAGCACACCGACAGTAATTCATCAAATGAGGAGGAATTTGTTGATTCTGAATCTAGTCTGCAGAACTCACAAGTTGAAACAACTCCTGAGTTACCTCAGAAGCAATTCGTAAGGACAAATGTTCCCACCACTGAGCAGATAGCATCTTTAAATCTCAAAGAAGGTCAAAATATGATAACTTTCAGTTTCTCTACAAGGGTTTGGGGGACACAACAGGTTTGCCAATCATCTGGTGTTTCAACTATATTTTGAGATACAGCCCGATAGAGTTACATATATTTCTACTATTTAGCTGCTAATCCATGTTTATTTTACCAGGTTGATGCACATATTTACTTGTGGAAATGGAATGCCAGAATTGTAATTTCTGACGTGGACGGAACTATTACCAAGTAAGGCTGGTATCATGTAATATGATTTGTATTGCTAAATACGATTGCTTCTGCAACTTTCTATTGCCAAAGGGCAAAACCATAAGAGACGTAGTTTACTGCTGGACAGTCATACAAATTAGTCCTTTGGGCTATCATAGAACAGCACATGAAATCTTCAAAGCTATGAAAAATAAAGCATTTCAAATATACAAAAAAAAAAAAAAAGACACTTTAGCATCATGATAATATTATTGCTTAGTTTAATGATAAAACTTTTCACCTTGATGCATTTTTCCAGGTCGGATGTGTTAGGTCAGTTCATGCCATTAGTTGGAAAGGATTGGACGCATACTGGTGTGTCTAGACTTTTCTCTGCGATTAAGGTACATCTCTTGACTGCATAACTTATCAATTAAGGTTATCAACTTGATTTTTCAATCAAGGTTCATTAAGGTCATTGTTGGAACATTGCAATTATTTTCCATTTTTACATCATCATGGACTGATTTGCTTTTTATTGTGTGGATGGGTATCTATCTAATACTGATTCCTGCTTTCACTACAGGAAAATGGATATCAGCTACTGTTTTTGAGTGCACGTGCAATCGTACAGGCATATCTAACGAGAAGCTTTTTACTCAACCTAAAACAGGTAATCTAATAATAGCCTGCTTCTTGGTCTCCCTTTGCTTCTAATCCAACACCAAATTTTTATTCTTTACCTCCTTCATGTGATCAAAGGCAGATATTAGACTGATAGGGTTGAGATTGTTGGGGCTTTGTTGATAGAATGATTTGCATAACCAGTTTGGTTACTCTTCTGTACTTGCAGGATGGAAAAGCTTTACCTAATGGACCTGTCGTTATCTCACCCGATGGTTTATTTCCTTCATTGTTTCGTGAAGGTGAGGTCTCCTCTGTAATTTGTGTTCAGCTTGCATTGAATAGCTGTATTATAATGTTTTTGCTGCCCACTCTGTAACACTAGTTCTGGCTGCTTTCCTCATGAAGTACATCTCTGTGAAAATTAAACCGAAAAGGAAACTAACAATAGAGAAACGCAAACATAGAGATTTTTTGTAGTGTTTATCATAGAATAGATATTTTAGATGGTGATAGGTTGATTTGGGTCAAATCAACACATATTGCCATGTTGTGGTTATATGTGGTGCCTTTGTAAAACAAGCAACCATTCTTGCTCTCCAGTTCAGTATTGATACACGATCTCAAGTCCTCTGTAGATTTGGATATGAGAGCCTTTCCTTTATGTGTTTCACTTGGCTTTGACAGTACTGACTTGATCGTCATTTGTTACTTTCATCGGCCTTTGACAAATAAGATATAGTTTATATCCTTTATACAACATACCACCACTTCCAGATACTAAATAGCTCCTTTATTTGCTCACAATTTGAATTCTGCCTGCTTTAATTTTCGAAATTATTTATTTAGTTAGTGCTGATCAGTTTGTTTTTTCATATTTGCTGATGGCAGTTGTAAGAAGAGCACCACATGAATTCAAAATTGCCTGTTTAGAGGTAAATAGCAAAAAAAGTTAAGCTCGAGCTCAAATTCGAACATTTTGGGTTGGCATTGTATCCCCTTCTTCTAACGGTTGCGATGCATGCTAAATCATATATTGCAGGACATTAAAAAACTCTTCCCCGCCGATTACAATCCATTCTACGCAGGATTTGGAAATAGAGACACGGATGAGCTCAGCTACAGGAAAATTGGGATTCCAAAGGGCAAAATATTCATAATCAATCCAAAGGTATATTTCCTATTTCTCTTCTGGTGATGTTTCTACAAACTAAAGAAAGCATTGCATGTTTCGTCTGTGGCTAAACCGTTGTCATTAACTGGCAGGGTGAGGTGGCCATCAGCCATCATCCCGTTGATGTGAAGACGTACACATCTTTACACACTCTCGTCAACGACATGTTTCCTCCAACGTCATTGGTTGAGCAGGTAACGTGTATCCTTTGCATCCTTTCCTCCGAACATAATCCAAAGCCTTTGAACTCTGGATTTTTCTTTATCACTGATGATGGACGAACTTGATTTTCGACACATGTGCAGGAAGACTTCAACTCGTGGAACTATTGGAAAGTGCCACTGCCGGAAATTGACTGATGGACGTTACTTGTCGAGAAAGCATTCCCCTTTGGCCAAACGCGTTGGTGTTGGTGGCTTCGACGACGAGCTATAGACGAAATAGAGAGAACAACACTCCACATTCTTGCTGATCATCCCCATTCTATGCACATAATAGAAGTGGTGGTTACTTTTCTTGGTCAGTTGTATTATTAGTGTAATATCCAAGCCATTGACATTGTACTAGAATTTCCGAATTTTGATAGGAAAGAAAGCTTTCTTAAAGAATAAAAGTTCTTGCCCCTCCTATTGCCCTTCTTTAATATTAGTGAATTACTTACTTTGCAAATGTATGTTTGTTCGTTCCTTGCATCTAAGTTGAAATTCCTTTTTCCATAAATTAGAGTAATTTGGAATTTCTTCGTGTTAGAAAGGAAAAATCATTACATAACTCCCATATTGGAGCATTGGTCTTGGACTTTGGCGCAGTTGGAGTTTCGGTTATTTAATTTAAAAATTCTTGAATATTAATTGCTGAACTAAAAGTCGTGAGTATTGATCCTGAAACTAAAAGTCTGCATATAAAGTTTGATTAGTATGTTTCTTATGATGAAGTTCAACCAAGTAACATAAGTTAAATTTTTAATGACAAATTAAGTGCTCATTTGAAAGTGATTTTAAAATGACTGAAACGAGTCATGAATAACTAAACAAAAAGCGATAAAAAGAGCGGGAATTAATTTTTAAGCCAGCGACGACGTCGTAAGGGGGGTAAAAGATTGCGCGTTTTCTTCCGAGAAATCCTCCAGTCCCATACTACAACTCGTGTGCAATTGGTAAGAAGGGGGTAGTTTGGAAATTTCAGAGTCCGGAAAGGCATAAGGAAGCGAAACAAAAGGCAATACCGCGCAATGCGCTCCAATTAAAACCAGAAAAAACCGTTGGTTTCATTTCTGCACCCGAAAGGAATCGCTTGACTTCTTCTCCTTCTTCCTCTCTTCCAATGTTCATCAACCCAAATTCAACAAAATTAAGCATAATTTCACCATTTAATTACTAATTTATTCCTCTAATTTCATAAATTGATCTGTTTACTACTTGTTTGGCGAGCGGGAAAATTGTGAGAGAAAACGCGAGAAAAAAAAGAAGAAGAAGAGAGCGTCCGTCGGATGACATGTCGTGGATTAGAAATGCGGTGAACCTGGCAGTGGAAGCAGGGGCCACCAACACCCTCACCCGCACCGTACGAAACTACGCGGACACTGTCGTCCTCCACGCCGGCAATGCCGTCGCCGGTGCCAGACTCCTCCTCCCTGACCGCATTGTACGATTTCCTTACTCACTGGTTTTCCGTTTGAAAAAAAATTCAAATTTTGACTCAAGTCCCTTTATTTGTTATGTCATTTTGCGCATTTTTTCTGTTTAAATGGAGGGCGTGTTTGGAGGCTTATTAGAATGGCCAAAAGCATTTATGATTGCTACACTTCTAATTGCTTTTTCAGAAAGCAATTGAATTTTGGTTGGGAAATTGATTTTTGCATTCGCCCTCTTGTTTCTAATAAAATTGAACGAATACGGGGAGAATAGGGGACAAAAGGAGAGTGTGAAAGTTAGTTTAACAAGCTTTTAACGTAAGTGCTTTTAGTAAAAATGCTTACGAGAAGAAGTGCTTTTTCGAAATACGTACCCAAACGCACCCAATTTATTTGGGGAGAAATGAGTTCCCTTTTCATATTTGCTTTATTTATTTGTTTGGAGATTTATCTTATAATTTGGGTTTTGTTCACATGATTTATGTGAATCAGCGTCCGAAAAATTTACAGAGTTTTAAGCACACTGCGAAAAGATTGGAAGAAGTTTCTGTTTCTTGTAGAGGTGTAGAAAGGGTTCAGCTGCTGCGGAGGTGGTTGGTTGCACTTAAAGAAATTGAGAGATTGTCCACCCTTTACAATGCGAGTAATGAAAAGGGTCCCGAAGGCCACCTTAATTCTGATGAGTCCACAGACTCCCCAAGAAAACCTACCCTGGTGAGTAACCCTGCACTTTGTTTTCTATGGTGTTGTTTTTAGTTGCTCTTTTGTAATTCTTGGGTTAATGTTTACGACAGGTTTATTACGTAGACTCTGATGCTGGAGATGAACTGAAAACTTTTCGTGATGTCTTTCTTCATAGCCAAGCTCTTGAAGGCATAACATTGTCCATGGTAAGTTGAGAAAGTATACTTGTTTGCTTTCAATAGGCTCGATAACAATCTCCTTGTAAACGATGAGTGTTTGGTGTATATACGATGAGTGACATTTCACTATATATACTTGGTTGACATAGAATTAGAGGCAGTGTTTACTTTCTTTTACCAACTACAAGGCTGATCCCTAGTGAATATATGAAAATAGTGAATAGAGCACCGGATTATATAATAATCGGGCGTCATCAAGATGTGCATAATAATTGCATTATAATTAGAGATAAACGCTGTTTGAATTATATACACAATTATAATAACTGCTTTTAATGGTTAGGATTTCTTCCCTCTTCTTCTAACCCCGCTTGAAAAGTAGAAGTATGATATCTAGATTTTCCATCCTTTTATCTTTCCCTTGACTTTCTGCATACAGTGGCTTGGCTTTGAATTTGCTGATCCAGGGAGTTTAACCGCAGGTTAACTCTTTTGTATGACTCAGATTCTTGAAGAACCAAATGAGGAAGAAGTTTCACTACTTTTGGAGATATATGGGTGATTTTTCTCACTCTTTGAATCTTCTCATAATGGCCGATTATTATTATTAGTACTTGTTTGGGATAACTTAGGTCCTTGAAGTGTTTCATTTTTGGTCGATGACAAGGATAAGAAAATTATATTTGGTTGACCAAAAAAATATTTAAGAAAGATTGTTAATTTATTTAAAGATCACTTTTGCAGATAATGTTATTTGAATAGTAAATACTTTGTGAATTTTCTTGTATGGTTATATACAGGCTCTGTCTCACAGGAGGGAAGGAAGTACATAATGTAGTAATGAGCAGCGTACAGAATTTGGCGATTGCACTTTCATACTATCAAGATGAAGTACTGGTAAGGACGGGGTATGCATGTCTTCAGCATGACAGCATGCACATTTACATGGGGTTGATTTAGACCGTATGCCTCTAAATACTATTGATATCAGACACCTAAAGGGGGTCCATATATTCAGCTTTTGCAATGGGCCATGTAAATCTCAGGACCCGAGCCTGTACTCCAAATGGTACTAGGTAGCTCATTTAGCTGATGGAACCCTTAAGTTTGCTACAATTTGGTGCAAGTTTCCAGTCCTTAGATTTATGATCTAAGAAAAATTAGTGTTGTGCTTGAGATTTTCATGTCTCAATCCAATCCAAGGTATAATGATTTAAGGTTCTTCTTGTTAAAATTGATATATTATTATCATTTGAATGCTCAAGTCCCCAACAAATTGTTCCTTTTTTCTCATGTTCTCGAACTACCATCTTCTGTATGGCATAGCATGGTTTTCTCGCTACATGATTGACCATGTTTTTTACTTTCCAGATTATTCCATAGCTTTAGTAAAAAAGAGCAGCATTTTTAACATTACACAATCATCTTGCAAACTAAAAGATTTCGATTTTAGCAGATTCATCCCATCCCTTCTCTTCTCAAATTTTTACTTTTTACTTCTCTTTTCAGATAAAGCGAGAAGAATTGCTCCAATTTGCTCAAGGTGCAATTGCAGGGCTGAAAATAAATGCAGATCTTGCAAGGTGGTCATTGAGGAACATTTTTCTTTCCTTTTTCATTGTTGCATGTCTGGGCATTGACATAAGCGCTAAGAGATATATGGAATGAAAATGACTGTTCTATATTGGAGGTGTATTGTGATTTTTCTGGCTCTTTCTTTGATTAAGAATGGTTCCACCGAATGAGTTGATATGTTAAACTTGTTCCGCTGCCTCTGCCTCTCTCTCTCTCTCTCTCTCTCTCTCTCTGTGTGTGTGGGACCTGTCAAGCACGATTCTTTGTAATTGTCTTTCTATACCATTTCATTTTGGTTGTCATTGGTAGTTGATTATGTATAGGAAGGTAATAACAGTATTCTTTTGTTTGCTTATCCTTTATTGAATGTTGATTCACCTCATCTTTTTCTCCACATGTTTTGGTGATCTGTTCTGTGCTCTCAGAATAGATGCGGAAGCCTGCAGTATAAGGGAAGAACTTGATAAATTGATGGCACACCAGAAGCCTCTGAGTGAAGGTTGTGAAAAATCATCTGAGAAGGAAAGAGATGCAACGATAGAGGTAAGCTTGATCTTCTTATTTATGCAGATACGCTAAATATGTATGCAGGTGTGTTCATCCATGTATGCAAATCCACTCACATTTGTATGGAGTTTCACGCACACATGCAGATACACAGCCCATACATGCAGGCTTTAATTGAGATGATTTTATTCGTGTTTCCAACTTTTATTTTGACTTTGGGAAGACATCTCTTTTCTTGTGTGCGTATTTGTTCTAACTTTTGTTTTGATTTATCTATCCTTCCATAACAAAATTTTCACATCCAATGCATTCCCATTTCTTTACGCATCAAAAAGCATAAACATAAACATATGTATTATCTTGTTATATCTTAGGAGTCCATGGATTGTCCATGGATTGTGCTCAACCAATTTTTCAGAAGAAGTAATAAAGAATGTGAATAGGGTACTTAAGGTTTAGATTTACTGCAGCTGTGCCAAAGTAGCTATATAACTCAGGCAGCTAACCGATAATTCTTATAGATGCAGTTGCATTGCGATGATTTTTATAAGGAATTGTGGTAGTTAAGTGCAAATCACTGAAAGCTCTGATTTCCTTGCAGAATTTAAAAGATGCGCTAGTGGAAATTCAACTCTGTTCCAGGTTGGAGGATCTGCTACTAAAGAAGAAATCATTGGGCAATGGGGACTCACCTGAGCTGCATTCTGAAAAGGTCTAAATTCCATGTTATATCAGCCCTGCTCTCTCCTCTTCTTTGAACTGTCACCAAAGTTGAACTAACAACTAGTTCCCAGTTTTTAGACTGATTCAGGGCTGGGTTAACAAACTCCGAAACATTTCTTGGTATGCATGAAAACAAGCTGCATCCTGAACATTCTAGAGAAACAGTGTGAAGAACAAGGCAGTCATCTTACAAAAGTTTATCTAA
The DNA here is from genome assembly GCA_024362995.1 of Heteromeles arbutifolia. NCBI lineage: Eukaryota > Viridiplantae > Streptophyta > Magnoliopsida > Rosales > Rosaceae > Heteromeles > Heteromeles arbutifolia. Next base: position 21,765,560 of record JANCRC010000010.1, read on the forward strand.
AATTATTTGAGACTTCTTTTCTTTTTTAATATTTTTTTTGGTGTACTTATGGTTACTGCATAAGAAGCTTAGCTGTGCCACTTGAAGACAATTGCACGTGTTATGGAAATCAGACCCCATACTCTTGGGTCCGGACTTCTCTTATTAGTATTTAACTGCCGTGTTCTAATTCTTCTTCCAGGTTGAGAAATTGAAAATATTATCAGAATCTCTTGCCAACTCCACTTCACAAGCTGAAAAGCGCATTTCAGACCACAGGTTTCAAATATTATCTTAAAAGATATTTTCTTGTGTCTATAGGTGCGAGTGTATGTATGCAGGTTTTGATGCTTTATTTTCTTTCCATGTATCACTGGATATGTGTCAAGACAATAGATGCTTGAATTATCACATGCACTGTGAAGATAGTTTCACATCATGACTGAGTGTACCCGATAATTGTTTTCCATCGATAGGGGTGTGCTTGGCGAACATAGTATTTAAGTAGATTAATCTGATACTTGTCATTATTTCTTAGGTGAATTAGGATTGCTTGCTAGTTTATAATGTGATCAGTACTTGTTTGGTGCATGTAGGGTATGCATCTCCAATATGATCTTTGATTAATTGCTATCTGACATGAAAAATGTTAAATTTTGAGTATATGGCGTTTTCGTAATCAGGGTTGGCTTTTATTTTGGTAAAATGCTTTTTTGTTCCTTCAATACTTCAAGCAGGTTTCAGAAAGAAGAAGCACTCAGCTTTCGTGTAGCTAAAGCTAATGAAGTAAGCCAAATTGAGAAGGTATGCTGCCTCAAGGGACTTATTTGCGTCCAACTACGGAACTCTTTTGCACAGATATGTCTTGATTGAATAGGATTTGAATGTTAATCGAAGTTCAATTAATATGTTATATTTCGTGAAGCCTGTCTATTATACTAAATTTTAAAATGAGTTTTAGTTGCCCAGGATTTGTGGTATTCAACACAATGGTATCTTCTTAGTTTTGTGCTTAGACAATTTTTCTACCTTTGTGGATTAACCTTGTCGTTGAAGTATTGCTACAATGGCATGTGCCAAATTAGTTTGATGCTTAAATAAAAACTGCAAAGTTCCCCCTAGCTTTCATACCCATGGCTAAATGTTCATAAAACGAAATAATGTAGTGCGTTGAACAATGTGCAATTTATTTTGGGAAAAATAGGTAGATTTATGAATTTTACTTGGTTAAATAAATACATAGAATTGTTACTTGGTAAAGCGAGAAACTAAATACAAGGTACAATACTTAAAAAACAAAAGGGATACCTCGACAAATTAATAAGTTGTTAATTAATATTATTATTTTATTGATTATTTAATATTCGCTAAATTAATAGATTTTCCTTGGTCCTAACTCCTAAGGCATTAATTTATATAAGTTTAACTTTAGATAAATGACATCTTTTGCTTGGTGGACTGTTAAATTATAAGTCGTATATGGTTTAGGCCTACGGTCTATAGTGGACTGTTTATCGAAATAAATGTGTTCGGTTGAGTTGTTGAGGTATACAAATTTTAGTAAATTTTTCAGGAACTGGTAGCAGAGATCGGAAAACTTGAGAGGCAAAGAGAAGAACTCCAAAATGATTTGAAAAAGGTTCCTCCTCTGTTTGTTATATCACTCTTTTTATGCTTTCAAAGAAAATATGCACTCTAGGAGATCGCAGTCATTCCCATTACTGTTTGATTGATTGTTAGTTCTAGGCTTCTAGGTAACATGTAATCTGAACTATCCATAATGATTATCACGATGACCTGACAGTAAATCGTCCGTGTGCATTTTTTGTTGTTGGACATCAGTAGAGCCACTGTTGTAAAAATCCCCGCCTAGCGTCGCCTAGGCCCTAGGCTGCTGGCCTCCGCCCCGATTAATGCCTAGGCTTGCTGAGGCACCGTTTAGACTACCGAGGCACCGCCTAGACTGCCTAGGCACCCGCCTAGCCCGCCTAAACACCCGCCTAGGTCGCAACTCACTTAGACAGAAAATAGATAACTTTCATTGTGCATTTTTTTTTCCAATAAATTGTAAAAGACTTGTTGCATACTTAAATGAACACACAGTATATCCTTATTTCACATGTTTTCATTATGTTCCAATACTTCATAATATATATGCATTTTATTTTGTAGTTTATAATGAAATTATATATATTTCAAGTATAAGCAGACACTTATTTACACGAAATATGATAGATTTACTTAAATCCGCCTAGGCCCCGCCTAGCCACCTAGGCGTTAGGCCCCAGCCCGCCACCCGACTAGCGCTTAGCGACTTTTAGAACCTTGAGTAGAGCTGAATATCAAATGTCACCTGCCAATTCTGTAGTCTATAAAATGAGTCCTGTTGAGTTTTTTTTTTTCATAATCTTTTGCTGGGATAGTATATACAACTGAACATTGTTTTATAGGTGATTATCACATTGAATGCCGTTCGTGCACGCCTTCACAATGCAAGGGAAGAAAGAGAACAATTTGATGAAGCAAGCAATCAGATTCTTGTACACATAAAAGCAAAGGTATATAGGTTTTTTGTTATGCCTTGGTTTGCATTCAGAATGCATACATTACGTACGGTTTTTTCAGCTCTAAATTGGAAGAACATTTGATAGTTCGCTATGGAGTATCTTTTTATGTTTGCTTTCTTTAATGACAGGAAGATGAGCTATCAAGATCTGTTGATTCATGTAAAGCAGAAGTTGATGTGGTCAATACGTGGATTAGTTTTTTGGAAGATACCTGGGTTCTGCAATCCTCATACACGCATCAAAAGGAGAAGCAGGTCAAGTATGTAGATCTCATTTACATTGATCAGCAAATTAATTTGATCCCAAGATTCCCAACATACTATGTCGGACTAATGTATTCATAAAACTGAAAACGGAATTAATATTTGTGATACGAGATATTTAATGATTAGCGTACCTGCATTGTTGTGTCCATCCTGTACTGGATGATGAGTTAAACGTATTCGATGATTATGATACTTAGTTCTTTCATGTTCAAGTGGCGAACTGGAGAGATATGGAGACCATTTTGTGAATTTGGTAATCCAACTTCTCTCTACTTACAAGGTAATGCTTCTCTTCATTGACAGTTGTTTTTAAATACTTCATCATATTCACTTGTTATCTATTACATTTTTTCTCTACCTCATTGGCGTGCCTCTCTTGTATCGCAATTAGGAAACCTTGGGATCATCAATCACTCGCATCAGGACTCTTGTGGAGTGCTTGAACTCAAGTAAAGGGTAATTTTCTCCGTCTCTCTTAGCTGTTTTTACACCGTTAGATCAAGCCTCTGATTGTTCATTTACATCAGAGCAAATATAACTGGCATAGATGATGGAAGTTCAAAAGAAAGTAACCCAAGGAAAAATCTTGAAGAGGATTATGTGGACATGGAAGCCAAGGTATGCATAAATCGTCCCCTTTTTTCTGCTAATATTATCTTGTCTGAATTAGTGCCTAATTTTTCTTAAGCAGTATGGAATGGAATTCATTTTTCTGTGTTTTTCGTTAAGAAGGAAAATATTTCTCAATCTATGCTTCTTTGGTCATTTTCCAGTTTCTGACTACCGTAAGTGTAGTGGATACCATGAAAAAGCAATTCTACGTTCAAACCGAAGGCATTTTCAGGTAGTCGTACGTGCTGTCATTTCCCTTCTGTCTTTAGGTGCACTTTTATGCTCATAACCTCATCCTCTGGACGAATACACGGTGTTTTCTTGATTCAGGAGAGATGATCAGAAGGTCAAAGAACTCTTTGATGCCATCAAAAATTTGAAAGACGAATTTGAATCCATTGACAGACCAATACTGGAGATTGAAGCTTCGCCACGAAGACCAGAGACGCCCTCTAGTGATAGGGCTAGTACAAGTCTGTCTCCTACCGCTACCTCACCATTGACAACCGGGACTCCAGAACTCAAACAGGATGAAGTTTCCAATTCTTCCTCGAAAAAGGGGGAGACATTGGACCCTAAGGAAGATACAAAACTAGGGCCAGAACTTGGTAAGACCAACCCGTTGACCACCGGGACTCCAGAACTCAAACAGGATGAAGTCTCCAATTCTTCCTTCATCAAAGGGGCAAGTACACTAGACATGAAGGAAGAGTTGCTGAAATTAGACCCTGATATTGGGAAGGCCAATCCAACGACCACTGAGACTCCAGAACTTAAAAAGAATGAAGTAAATGAAGAACTGGCAAAACTACAGCCAGAACTTGGGAGGTTTGTCAAAGAAATCTCAGCGGATGAGATTAGCGATATGGTGTTTGATGAACTCGAAAAGGAAATGAAAAGAACTAGCTGACCGGCAAGATATGTATGCCAAATTCATATGGTGGAATATGCATTACCAGTGCATATTGATCTTATAACATTGCAGGTTTATGACATGCCTTGTTGAAGAAGCAAATTAGTAGGTCTCTTTCGACGCGAGATGTAACGCTATGTATCTACAGACTGACACTCTTCATAGGTTGTAAATAAAAAGTTGACAAACATTGGAGTTGCTTAGATCTCTTGATGCTGTGTAAATTATTTGAAGATGTAGATAATACTTGTGTAGTTACTGAACTGTAAAATTATTCCAAGCTTGCGTTTTAAACAGTGTGTACATAGTTCAGAAACTGATTTTTACCTTTCCAAAGGCACCAATCGGTTTTGACGTGCGCGCACATGTATTTCACAATAACTGATCATGTGACCAGTATGTGTTTACGATACAACATGGTTTTTTTTAAATGTCATGTCAACTATTTCGAAAAATTGAAAATCGTACCATGTGCCTTCTTGCAAATTAGAAGGAACTTACACCGAGTGGTTGGTTCATTGGGTGAGATTTTCGAATTCCTCGCTCAATGCCTCTCCTAGGTTTGACTTGTTGCTTCTTTGGAAGAAAACATACTAAATAGCTTAGATGTCATTGTGACGGTATTTCAAGTCAATAACGTACAATCATACTTTTTAACTTTATTACATGAAATGAAACTGCATTATTTGTGTGGAATACCTCCATATCAAATTCTAAATGTAGGTAAGTCTTTCTTGCTTGTGGGGGTTAAACCTACTCTTCAACTCCCAAAGCGCTTGATCAAACTTGAGCTTTGGCCTTGACACTACAAGAAAAATGGGCACTGCACACAATAAATTATATGTGCCCTTTGAGGCTAAAGAGCACCAACAATTGTGCCCATAGAGCAATAGCAACGATGCAGCAACTAAATTTGTATATGTGCCCTCTATGGTCGTCACCATTGATTAGAGAGCACAATATGGCTATTGGTGCTCAAAGGGTTGAGCACAGATAAGGGTGTTTTTGTGCCCCTGTTCTGACACATATGTTAGGTGACATTTCAAATTCATGTTAGCACAATTTTTGTAATTGTGCCCTATCAGTTAAATATAAAAAAAAGAAAAAAAAATTTAAAAATAACATCGTAACACCTTACAACCTGAAACAAACATTTGAAAACACCATATCGGAATAGAGGAAAATATTGCTCATAGTTTCTCTTCTTGAAAGATCAAACTAAACCAAGTAATCAACATTATAAATTAAAGAAAAAAAAACAAGGTAATGATTTCAAACTTATATTCTTCCTTTCAGCCATTCATCCTTCGGTGGAGGCGTTTGTGCACCACGCGCCATCCCCTGCAGCTACACCAGGGTTTTTAGAATTCGTTCCCAAAACAAAATCATTTTCAGCAATTCAAAAGCCCAAAAAAGTTACGAAGGTAAGGATTCAAAATATACCTTCCTCACGGCCATTCGGCGATCGGTGATAGCCTAAAATCAGCCTGAAACTCGCGGGCCTCATCGGAAATCTAGGGAATTTCTCCCGAGTTGAAACTGCATCCAACCTTAAACAAATCAGGCATGCAGTGCACGAAAACGTTTCTAAACAACCTAGAGAACCTAACTAAGGTGTTTTTGAGACTCACCTATACTAGATTCGACAGAAAATCTCGTCAAGGAAGTCAGGCCGTGACGGAGCTCGTCACTTCACCGCATCGATTTTGGTTTCCAGAAAGCAAAAAGTAATGGGAGTCCGTGGTGACGAGAGGAATAAAACTGGTGGTTGCCTCGCCAGAGAATGGCAGTTCCCCCACCGTCATTCCTTATGTGCTTTTATCTGTCAAGGAAGAAGCCGAGAGGGGGAGAGATGAGAGAGAGAGAGAGAGAGAGAGAGAGAGAGAGAGAGAGTGCCAGTGTGGTGTTTGGGTGGTGGCAAGGTTCACCGGAGTGGCGAATGAGATGGAGATGGTGCTACGATTTTCTGTGCAGTGAGCACAGAGATGGTGAGGGATATTACAGAGAATAGAGTGGAGAAGTAGAGAGAGTTAGTGAGAGAAGGGTTGTGTGAAGGAGAGACGGAAGAGTGTTGTAGTGAAGAAGATAGTGATGCACGGGAAGGCGTGAAGACCCACGTGGGGTGTTAAAAATTAATTTTAAATAATTTAATGAGTGTAAAGGAACCAGATTAGTGGAATCTGGTATAAAGGGCACAAAAAGATATTTGTTTATTTAAATATATTCAATTAGAGGGCACAAAAGCCTATATTGTGTGTTGTAAATTGATAAAAAAAATTCAAATGAGGGATGCAGAGTTTGAGTGTGGGGGATGGGGATGGCAGAAAGAGAGTGGAAAATGAGGGGGTTTACCCAGGGAAGAGGGACTCACATGTGGGTGGGTCCCACGGCACACCACTCAAACATAAATAATATTAAAATAATTCAAGTGCACAAATCCATAATTGTGCCAACATGTTTTTTTTTTTTTTTTTCTGTATGGAAAGTGGAATGATTTATTATTTTTTACTATTTACTGGACACAATTTTTAAAATTTGTGTCACAAAAAGGAAATTTATAATTATTAATATTTAATAGGCATTTATTTTCAAATTGTGTCATTTGAGTGCACCACTTGACAATGTTGTTTAGAAAATGGAATAAATTTAAAGAAATGATTTCTACACACCTGTAAATAAAAATTGTCTATCAATTCTTCTCTATTTTGTGGAATCAAAATGCCATATATAAACATGAATGTGCATTAATAAAAAAAGTGTGTCAAAATCCAATTTCGCTAAATTATTCTTCGTCTGCAGACTACCATGGTGTTTATTTCTTCATCTGTAGAATGCCATTAATTATATGAGACTCTCGTCAATGTAGTTTTTAACGGAAGTAGGGTATGCGTGCAAAATTGCATGGACTTTCCTATTTGTTCAGCTACTTAACTTAGCAGTTCTTTAGGAGATATTTATTGTATTTGAAACATAGGTTGGTATACCGCATGTCATTATAAGTAGAGGGACACTTTAAAAATAAAACTTGCCTCTACTTAATAACGACTACCATTCAGTGTTTGGGGCACACTGAAAAATTATCATTCTTTAAGCCAAATTTTGGGAATGTATATTAGTAGTACAAGAATCTTCCTAAAATCATTGTGTCGATGGTTAATTTTACAAATTCTAAGGATTTGGTCAAATTCATGACCAATTGACCATTGACGAGATACAATCAACGATTTGAAAAAGAAAGGAATGAATTTGGATATGGTAAGTCTTTTCGATTTCTTCATTTTCCCATTTTTGTTAAGCAAACATATTACAAAAAGTAATGACTTAAGTTTGTCGACGTATTAGTAAAATACCCACATAAAACTCTGGTGCAACGATGACGGTTGATTTTTTATTTTTTTTATTTTGTTGGCTTAGTTTTAAATAATTAAGAGTGTAAGGGAGTTGGGAATAGGGAAAAAGGTAAATGTAAAGGGCACAAAAACATTTATTTATTTATTTAAATATATTCAATTAGAGGGCACAAAAGCCTTTATTGTGTCTGTAAATTAATTAAAAAGAAAATCTCTCTCTAACATTTAAAAGGACATTTCAAATTTTTGTAGGCACAATTACATGACACAAACTAATGTGCTTATTTGTTAGAGGGCACATTTGAGATACTTTGGTGCTCAATGGAACTTAAAAGGCACAAATATGTTTTTGTGCTCAATGAAAATGCAAAGGGCACATATCAATTGTGTACTTAGCCCATTTTTCTTGTAGTGTGACGGGAACTTTTTCTCTCTAATTATATAAAGTTCATATTCATATTTCACAATCCGCTAACCAATTATGCACAGAGCATGAACGTTTTAAGAAAAAGTCCACCGTTCTGACATTACAAGGGGTTGGAGAAGGTTAAATTGTTAGAGAATAACGTTTCACGTTGAAAATATAACAAAATAACATACAATTTGTATGTGGAAGGTTCACTTATAATATTATTGAAGTTTTTTGTGATAAAAACAACACCTAGGAATATATGGTTTAGTTGAGACAATATCGGTGATATTCGTGGCACACCATGCTGAAACTATGAAAGCTTATATAAACCAGTTACTATGGAGTTGCAGACTCCTGCAATCACATTAGCTACAAGAAATGTGATGAATCATGTGCTTAGTAGCAGTAATCAAGCATCACGTGACCTCTGGGTCAAGTGTTAAGTGAGATAATATGGGGTCTGTATCTGTTTAGTGTAGGCACGTGGTGGTTACCTTTACTGGCAGTGAGCTTTGACCTTTTCGTTCGTTTCAATGGCCATGGCAAGCAGGACCTCGTAGGAAAATGTAACAGAAAAAAAAGGTTAGTTATAAATAAAAAAAAAAGTTATTGGGGAAAATGTAGAATCAATTCATAATTCATAAAGCAACTCAAAGACACTCACTAAAAACTAACATGAAAGTCATGGGAGGTTAGATTCCAGTCAACTATTGCGTGTGTGTCGGGCCAAAACAACATAACTGAGAAATAGGATCCTTGCTGGATTTTCTTTATGAGGATTCCGGAGATCTTTTAATCATGTTCGTTCATCAATACATTTTACGGTCAGTTTTCGTTAGGTACTATTTATGTTTAATTTTAAATAAGATAATTTAAAATGATTTCTGATCCTACAATGTACGATGAAATGACAGGATTAAAGGATTCCCGGGATCCTCACAAAGAGGATTCGATGAGGATAACTAATACATGTATGTTTTAATCAACACAAATTTCCAGTGGATAGATTCTACCAATGCGTTTCGAGTTCGAAACTTTCCCTCATTTTCTAAATCAAGGTAATAGTTTCAAACTTTTCTCATTCATTTAATAATACTAAAAATTAAAAAAGAAAATCAACACAAATTCCTCAAGACGATTTTTTGTTTCTAACTTAATTCAAATTATTAAACTTAAAACATGGTCGGTGCTGAGAGTATCAAATTCATATAGGAAAAATGATAGATTTTCCATGTGTTTATAAGTAGTTGAATTACTTCTCATGTTACTTATTGATTTTATAACGAAACTTTTAACTTATCATTAACAAATATCAGATCAATTCAACAATTCAACACTACAAACCTAAATTCAAGTTCTAGACAGTGATTATGTGCCATACATAATTATACGCATCAACAAATAAGATCAAAAATGAAGAAAAATAAGTTGTTTTCGACTGAATAAGCGTCATGTTCAGAAAATATTTACTAATATCTAACTCAAAATGTATTATAATGCTAAAAGATAGAGAAGTCAAGACCAAATAATGAAGATAAAACATACGTTGGTATCCATGCAAAGACTTTTCTACTGAAGTTTTTGTTTTTAAATTTTCACTTAAAGAGTAATTACTTGTTAGTTAATACTTACAAGTTACAAGATGATGAGTAGGTTAAAATCTCCAACATTTTGACTAGGTCAGATAACGACATCCACGTTTGATAGCCCACCATAGTTGTGGAGACAGAGAATATAATTTTATTTTTTACTTTTTCAGAAAAATAATAAAAATAAATCTCCCACTGATTATAATTGTGGGAGCGCAGAAAACCAGTTTTCGAGAAACAGGTTTGTCCAGACAAAAAATAAAATAAAAATAACGAAAAACTAGTGTGTGAAAGAAAAGAGATGCTATATTTTCAAACCATTTTTTTGTAGACTACTGGCGGTTGTATTTTTTTTAATCATTTAATATAGAGTTAAACCATTAACTGTTACATCATGTGATTTTTTAAAAATTGTCTAAAAATTGGGTCTCTCATCACCTGTTTTCGAATTCAAATCTTGGTTTGCAGTGAGGTTAGTAATTATTGCAAAAAATAATACAATTACACTTGTAATTGGCATATAAGCATGAGATGCATTATATTTTAAAAAAGTTTGTTCCTGAAAATCCAAACCAAAGCATGTTTCTCAATTAAGAAAAGGAAGAAAAACAGCGCATTAAAAAAGAGAATTGTTATTAGCACTAAACCAAATTAATATTGTAAAAAATTATTGTTTCCCTTAGATCTCATATTCCACATGGCCATTGTCATAGAACATAAACAATGCATTAAAAAGGGGAATTGTTATTAGCACTATAAAAAATTTATTTTACACTTCTCACAAGTGTATTTTTCTTTCTAATTATAAAAAATTTGGAATGCCAAATAAGATTTTTAAAGTGTTAATAACAATTTCTTTAAAAAAAAGGTTCAATATTTGAGGAAAATTCAAACGTGTCACAACTAATATGAGAAAAAAGAAGCACAAACTTAAGAGTTAAGCAGAAGTAACCCATTATCTAGAATTCCCACATATATATTTTCTGATTTTGGCAATCTGAGATTTTGATCTGGTTCTCAGTGTACGTTCATTTTCTTAACACTATTCAAAAGATGGATTGGATGTTCTATACATTGAAACTCTCAATAAAGACAGGACCTTTCTTCTCCTCTGCTCTGTCAACATCTTGTACTACTTGTGGTGGTCGGAAGGCAGTCTAAGAAAACGTTTGAAGATCCAAGTTCAAGGTATTTTCAAGGGTGGAGTGGATGTAGACTATGAAAACGTACATGCATTAGGGTTTTGTTTGTTCAAGAATTGTCATCCTCTAATCGCGCTCGACAGTCCTCGCATTTATATATTGATTGGACGTCTTGAACTTATCAGAAGCAAGCTCCCTAGGGAATATTTGAGACTAGGCTTGTTTGGGATTGATATTGTGGTATCCAGTCTCGAATATTTATTATTTATTTATATTATAGCTTTTGGGAAAAACGATTTTATGAGTGTTTTGGTTTAAATTTGGGTATATTACACAAAACTACCTCAATTATGGATCGAACGACACTATCATACCTTATCTTTTAAAAATGACAATGTCATACCTCATCTTACGAATTTGTTCCAATGTTAGACCTCCTTCAATTTTTCTGTTAATTTCTCTGTTAAATGCCGACGTGGCTAGAGACAGGGCCCACTCACTAATCCAATTGGATTAAAAAATAATTAAATATATTTTTAATAATTAAATATAAAAAAATTAAAAATAAAATTATTTTTTTATATAAAATTGTAGGATCCACCTCTACAAACCCTTCCCCACCCGTCCCCTCTACCCCACATTTCTCCAACTGGATTGCATGTTGCCCAGAGAGAGAGGAGAGCAAGAGGGTGGTGGAGGGATCCTCCTTTTCCCATCATTTGCATCTCACTTCTTCTTTGCAGTTAAAGTCTGTCTCTTTTTCCGCCTGCAAATGCGATGGCATCTGATCGGAGCTTCGGCGACCCAATTGCGGACTACAGCAAAACGTAGCGCATCGTCCTCCTTCTAGACCTCAACCCACTTCTCAACCTAAAAACTCAGCTCCATTTCTCACCGCCCTCCTCTCGGCCGACAAAACCCTCATCTCCTTCCTACCTCTCTCCTCCGCTCTCTTCGCCTTCAGACCCTTTTTCTCCTCCCTTTCTCCGCTGCTCTCCTCCTCCAAGATCCCCACTTCCCTCTCCATCTCTTTCCACCTTCTAGGCCCATCTTTCAACTCCTTCTCCCAAACCCTTAATTCCTTTCCCGCATTTCGCTGCGACCCATTGTCACCACCCTGGGCTTCTAACCTCGCCGCCTCCTTGAGCCAGCTCGTGCACGATTACGCCTCGGACCCCGTGGTCTGCGATCTGGTAACGGGTATGTTTTTGAATTGTGATTCGATTGATGTCAGGTCCAATTTGGTTGTTCTGTTTTCGCCCCTTTTGTGTGCCTACCAACTATTTCCTTTCTCTGGGCAACTTGCAATATGCATCCCCAAAATCCCAAAACCCAGAATCCCATTACAAATGGGAGAGAGAGGGTGGCGAGTTGGTGGTTTGGTAGAGCAGAAAGAGTGTGAGAGAAAGACTAACAAGAGGGAGAGAGAAAGAGAGAGGATCCAGGTGTTGGTTTGGTGGAGTTTGCCGAAGAAGATGGCGAGTTGGTGGACGTTGGCCTCGGCGCCGGTGGTTGTAGAGAGAAGAGAGAGTTAGAGTGTGAGAGAGATGCGGGAGAAGATAATGAGAAAAGAGAGTGTCCAAAAGGGTAGGGGGATGAGTGAGACGTGGCACGAGAGGAGAGATAGAGATGAGAGATAGAGGGTGGTGGAGGAAGCTTGGGAGGACGGGTAGGGAAGAGTTTGGTGGCTGTCGAAAAGAAGAAGAAAAAAGGTTGGTGCAGGTGGAGGAAAAGGAATGCCCGCATCCCTAGGCCATTTTTATTTGTTTAGTTTTTTAATTTTTAATTATTTTTAATCCAGTTGGATTAGTGAATGGGCCCCGTCTCTAGCCATGACAGCATTTAACAGAAAAATTAACAGAAAAATTGACGGAGATCTGACATTGGTACAAATTCGTAAGATGAGGTATGACATTGTCATTTTTAAAAGATGAGGTATGAAAATGTTGTTCAACCCATAATTGAGGTAGTTTTGTGTAATTTACCCTTTAAATTTCACTTTGGTGTTTGGAAGTTGGTTTAGAAAAGATGGATAGAGCTTGATCCTACCAGCGTTTAGGAGAAAACCGTTCGCGACTCGAAGTTGAAAGAAGTTACGAGCATCGAAAGAGAGGGGCAATTTAGTCTTTTGCCAGTTACTATAAAGAGGAATTTCCTTTTTTGGAAAGTTAAAAACTGCAAGAATTGAAAACTTTGCAAAACAGGAAAGCCAACCCATAATGCAGACAGCACAAACCGCGACCCCACCGACCCGTTTTACTTCGCAATTTTTCGATGCAAAATTTGGCCATCTCCGAAGGAATTGGTCGACGCCACCACTACAAAATTGAAGTTCTCACTTCCCTCTCCAAAATTCACCCTATAACCACATCAATTAATCACTGTATGTGGCAATTTAAGGCTAGGAAATTCGACGAGTTCATGTGGCCTATCTTCTTTTTTTTGGCAAAATTGGTCATCTTCCATCCACTTTTGGACTTCATGTCATATATAAAAGTTGTTCCTTGTGTTGGTTTCTATATGCATGTAAAACTTGGTAGAATTTGGAGTTAGTCAAAAATTCTGATTTCCGTTCGTTGGAAACCACCACGCACGGCAGCGAGTGGAAAATTTAGGTGATTTGGATTTTGGACAGCTAGATATTCTTATGCCCTAAGCCTATATCCAAGGTCTGTTTGTTGAAAATCGATTTCATGGTTCAATTATTCAATTTTTGGGATAATAGTGAGCTTCGAATTAATCCGGTGTATCGTTTATTTATAGAATTATGAGTTAAGACTTAAGTTTTTTATTACACATTGATCGTGTCTGAATGTTTCGATCTTTGTGCTAGTTGGTAATAGTATGGACTTCAGGTGAATGACTTTAATATTGTGTGATCAGTAGTTTGCCAATGAAAATCCCTATGCTAATATACTTTGTTGATATGACATGCAATTATAAATGTGTTATTACTCAGTTGTTGATCTGCTTTGTAAAATGATATATATATATAGGTTGCTTAAGGGGAGGGATTCCCATTTTTTCAAAAAAATGGGGATACGTTCCCCACCATTAGATTGACTTTAATGAAATTGTGTGGTTGAGATTAAAACACAGGCCACACAATTTCTTTAAAGTTAAATCCAACAGTAGGGAGCGTGTCCCCATTTTTTTGAAAAAATGGGGATCCCTCCCCTTAAGCAATTCCCCTCTCTCTCTCTCTCTATATATATATATATATATATATGTATGTATGTATGTATTTTTGAAATGATTGCAAACTGAGAGGGCTAACGTAGAACTGTGATTGTTGTATACTTTCTTTTTGGTTCCATAAATATATCTAAAACCCTAGGTTTCTATCTTTCTTTCTAGTTTCATGAGTTGATCTGAAACCCATGCATATACCTTCATTCTAGGTATGCCATGAGCAAGTCTGGAATCCAGTTTCCCATCTTGTGTATCAATTCTATCTGATTCAATGAGTGTGTTTGGAATGCGGAACGTTGTAATTTGCGCTAGTCAAGGAGCGTAGTTGGTGTGTACAATGCACTCAAGAGTAGGGGTTGTTACCCTTTATTGTAATTTTATTTATGCTGAATATCTGATGTATATTATGTATGAGTCTCAGTTAACTCTATGTATTATTCCTCTGCCATTTTCAGATGTCACGTGTCGATCCCTAGCATATCTCAAGATTAGAGTGTAACAGTTTTGCACTTCTCTAATATAGAATCACTTTTAATTTCCACTGTAGAATGCAGTCATAAGTGTTTATTATTGTCGAAAAACTTTTTTAGCTATTTAAAAAGAAATCTCAAACAAGACTTGAAAATGCTTTTGTAAACCCAGAATGCACCTACATGAAAAAAGAAGACAACCAAATATGTTATTCACACTGTCTGACAAAAACAGCGTTCTTAAAAAATTCGTTCCAAAGGGGCTGCAAGGCATGTTTGAGATTGTTTTTGAAATGATTACTGTATTTGGTAGAAAAATTGAGAAGTTTCAAACAACAGGAGAAGTGCGTGCTAGTTACATTTTAAAGAAACATTTCCAAGTGATTTTTCACTAAGCACTTAGATTTTTAATATAAATTTCAGCGTTTTTCTTATAACAATCTCAAATGTGAATCACCCCAATAAAACTCTTTTGATTTCAACAAATTGTCACCCAAAAACTTATCGCATTATACTAAAATACCACTACTTGGTATAGCTTTCATGCATGTTTTATCTATTAAAATTGTACCGTAAAATATAAACCCGGCGACCATCTATATTATAATACAAATTAATTAGAGTAAATTACACAAAACTACTTCAACTATTGGTCTGATGACACTTTCATACCTTATTCTTTAAAAATGACAATGTCATACCTCATCTTACGAATTGGTGCCAATGTCATACCTCCGTTAGTTTTTCTGTTAATTTCTCTGTTAAGTGCTGACGTGGCTAGATGCGAGGTCCACTCACTAATCCAATTGGATTAAAAAATCATTAAATATATTTTTAATAATTAAATATTAAAAAATTAAAAATAAAATTATTTTTTATATTAAATTGTGGGATCCACCTCTCCCTCTCTCCTCTCTCTCTCTCGTCTCTCTCTCTTCTCTACATCCCCAAAATCCCAAAAAGCCCAGAAATCCTTCCCACCCGTCCCCAAAACCTTCCTCCACCACCCTCTCTCTCTCCTCTCTCTCTCTCTCTCGCCTCTCTCGCCTCTCTCTTGGCAACCCTTCCCCACCTCCATCGCTGCCACTAAACAGCCCATTTTCTTCTCCACTCCCAATCCCATTCCCAAACTCCAATCCCCCTCTTCCTCTTACCATGACTCTTCCCACTGCTTTCCGCCACCAAAGAAAACCCCCCACTTCCCAATCCTCTCCGCCGCCAAAACCACCGTCTCCCTCAAACCCTCACCAACTACCGACACTCCCACTCCGACTTCCAAGAAAAATTCATCTACCTTGACTCCATCGGCCTCGACTTCTTCACCCTAATCAACCACCACCCTCCCATCATTTCCTTCCCTCTCTCCCACATCAAACCCACCGTCCACTTCCTCCTCACCTCCATCGGCTTCACCTCCCCGGAATTCCTCCACCTGATCGGCATGTGCCTCGAAATCCTCTCCTCCTGCGTCGCCGAAATCGTCCCAGTCCTCGCCTTCCTCCTCCGCGAAGCCCACATCAACAGCTCTGATCTCCCCCGCCTCAGACTCCTCGCATGCTGCGTCAAAACCTGCATTCGCCCCACCCTCTACTTCCTACAGAGCATCGGCATTTCCCAAGTCAACAAACTGACCTCCCTCCTCTCCTGCAGCATGGAAGACAAGCTCCTGCCCTGAATCGACTACCTAGAAAAAATTAGCTTCTCCCGCCGCAACGCGATGTCAATGTTCCGGCGGTTCCCGCAATTTAATATAAAAAAATAATTTTTTTTAAAATTTTTTAAAATTTAATTATTAAAAATATATTTAATTAGTTTTTTAATCTAGTTGGATTAGTGAGTGGGCCTCTCTGACCACATCAGTACTTAACAGAAAAATTAACAGAAAAACTGACAGAGGTCTGACATTGGCACAAATTCGTAAGATGAGGTATGACATTATCATTTTTAAAATATGAGCCATGAAAGTGTCGTCAGACCAATAATTAAGGTAATTTTTTGTTATTTACCCAATTAATTATAGTAGACAAATGTGTCAATTACCAATGATCATTTTACGTAATTCCGTTAGAACTTTTTTCTCTTTAAACTCCGAAGTTTTGACAACTTTGGATGGAAGTTCTAACAAAGTTACAAAAAATAAAATAAAATTGAATACTCCACAATGTGACAAGTCTAGAAATCAACCCTCATAGATTTTTATTTCAAGAATTAAAATTGTAATTTAACTAAAGCTCAAGAACCAATACTTCAATTTTCTATTGATACTATATATCACGTTAAGCATAATGTATCTAACGAGACACTCATAAAACTGCGATTAGAATCTATTGAAGTTATAAAATCTAGGCCATATAAGCTACAAGTTAGATGTCCTGTAGCCCTAGATACACGAACAATAATATATATTGGTCAGTTTGTGTGGCTACTCAGCTTGGAATAAAGGTTAATAATTTTTCCCCTTCTGCATTCTGGTTCTTGGAAGCATTCAGGAATCAAGATAGACATGCAAAGAAAAAGGAAATATAATTTTTTATTTATTCCAAGACACAGTGAAATTTTTTATGAACTCTCTATCGCTTCATGTTTTTAGTATAATATTTTATATTATTAGAGAATTGACTGTAAGATAGTTAAGAGATTTATGGAAAATCCCGCTTTAACAGAGGATGCTAATTTCTCTTATTACAATTATACATGCATTATTCAAACTTTTCAACATCTTCACTTTAAAGGGTGCTCTGCCTCTTCCCTCACCAAGCTCTCCTCATAAGCTAAGCATTTTCACACACACACACCCACACACACACATACATAGAGAGAGAATCCAGAGAGAGAAACTAGAGAGAGAGAGAGAGAGAGAGAAGGGTCACATGAGATGGCCAGAAGCCAAGCTTCAGGTGATCAAAGTGCGGATGAAGACTACATAGACATAGAAGTGAGCTCTTCCTCCAACTTCTTGTGCTATTCGATCAGCTCTCCACCACAAACCAGAGAGTTTGAGTTCCAAATGTCCTCACTTTCTCAAGACAAAGAAACCACAACATCCCCAGCTGATGAACTGTTCTACAAAGGAAAGCTCCTCCCTCTCCACCTCCCACCTCGCCTGCAAATGGTCCAAAAGATCCTCCAAACCTCCAACAACAAAACCCAGGAAGCCATTGGTGAAAGCTTCACCAAAAGGGAAAGCTCCAACACCCCCTGGGATCAATCCTGCAATATCTCCTCCTCAGAGTCCTGCAGGGTCAGCAGTGAGCTCAACTCAGATGAGTACATCTCCGAATGGACGGCTGACATGTGTGTGAATTTCATAGGTGGTCACGATGATCATCCAAAGAAATCTTGGTCCACAAAGCTGAAGCAGATCAAGCAGTCCTCATTGGGTCAAAAGCTCAAGGCTTCAAGGGCGTATGTGAAGTCCCTGTTCACAAAACCCACCTGTGCAGATGACTACAACTCATGTGCCAAACCAGCGAGCAATGCAGAAGCAGAAGCAGAAGCAGAAAATGGCTCAAAAGTCACAGACTTTTGCTCCAACAAGTACATGAAAGTGGCCAAGAAAACCCCATTTGGAAGAATCGACAATGGCAGGTTCCAAATATCATCCACCACTCTGATGAAAAGCATTGAGAAAGAAATGGCTGAGGAAAACGCAAACACCCATAGAAAATCTTTCTCTGGGGCAATCCAACATACACCTGCTCTGCAATCTCTGTGTTCCCCCACATCTTCCTCTGTTTCTTCGTCTTCCTCGTCTTCTTTCTCCTTCAGCTCAAGTGGGTTCTCAGATTTGCAGCTGCTGAGGCGAAGTACGAGTGCAAATTCGGAACTTGAGAGCTCGATAGAAGGAGCAATTGCTCATTGCAAACAGTCCCAGCAGCTGCTCAGTTCAAGAATGCAGTTTGTGGGGGTCAAGAGATCTCACCAGGCCTCATCCAATAACGCCATGAGAGAAACACACATGAATAATTTGATTGCGTTATATGATTGAGATATTGAGAATTTGAAATGGGTTTTTTCGGTTAATCTCTCCTTTAAATTTTTGGGGTTCAATTACTGTTTACTATGCAGTGTGATTGATGTACAGGCATTTGTATTTGCACGTTTTTCCAGCACTGTTAGAACAGAGACTTTCTTGTTCTTGGCCTTTTTAACTGTTCAAATCGAAAAGTTTAGGGCAACTCTCTGTGGTTCCCCAACCTTTTGTACTGCTTGAGAAGTTTTGTAGTTGTAACTGAGTTGATTTCCACAATCCTTTGTTTGATGCCTTTTGTTACTTTTTGTGTGATACATTACTTATTATTGAGTGTGAGTGTGTCTATTTACTTGCTCTCTTTTTCTTCTTTTTTTTGGATAAGACGAGGTTTTATGTTACTCTAATTTACGAGCTGAGGAATGTAAGAGGAATTGAATTTTGGTATAAATTTGTATCGGTTGTATATTTTTTATCTGTATTTTTTATTACATGATCTCTTCTCTTATCACATAATGAGAGAAATATAAATAAGAGAATACAACTGATTACATCTTATCACGTAATGACAAATGACTTGCTCCCTCTCTTTTTTCTTTTTTTGATAAGGTGATGTTTTATGTCACTCTAATTTACTAGCAGAGGAATCAAATCAAATTTGAGAGTAAGAGGAATCGAATTTTAGTATAGATATTGATACATTTGAGAGTAAGAGGAATCGAATTTTAGTATAGATTTTTTTGTACCAATAATGTATCAACGTTGATACATTTTGTACCAATAAATGTATCCATAACATGTCAAAGTGTTTTACTACTCCAAAGTTATGGACCAATGTTATTGACCCCTGTCAACAAGAGTAACTTACCTAGCATAAGTATACCGTCACTTACTATCATGTGCACATATACATATGAAAAAATTTCAAATGCATTATTGGCTCCGGAGTCGGGACGGCACAATAGTGATGTACATATGATATGTAAGTTTGTTTACAACAACCCGTTATTTTAATAAAAGTAGACATTATATTCGAAGAAGAAATTTTGAAGTAACTTTTGGAGGAGTAGAAATAATGAGAGAAAATGAAAATGTATTTAACACAATCAGTAAAAAAGGAGGGAACCCAAATTATTATGGAAACCTATTTTCTGTGAAAGTGAGCCAAACTTTTCAAGTGGTTTAGGGTACAGTAAAACTAGCTTAGGCCATCTCCAACCAAATGAGGGCCAGATGACTCGTTTTAGCCCTCAGGCCCTTCAAGAAATTAATATTTTAATGAACAGTGCATGGCCATATTTCTTACCATCTCCAACCGAGGGCCAAAGGGCCATAGGGCCAAACATAATTTATTATTTAAATTTAAAAACTACAACAACTTAAATTTAAAAACTAGTACTTATATTGAAAACAACTTAAATTTAAAAACTACAACAACTTGAATTTATAGGAAAAAAATGAGAATTTTTTAAATATTTTTTAAAAAAATTTGGCCAAAAAAAAATTCAAATCCAATGGCTAACTGACGTCAATCTATTTCAATCTCTTTCAATTCAAGTTTGCAATGAATTCCAACTTTGGATCCTCTTCGGATTCCAATTGGGGGTCCTCATCCAATTCTGAATTGGAAGAAAAATGGGCGCATATGAGACGAGAAGATGAGGAGTCTGATGAAGAAGGTGAAGCATGGCGCAACACACAATATGTGGTAGCCATGGCTGCGGCCATGGTATGTCAGCCAACTGAGGAACAACCTCAATGAGGTGGCTCTGTTGCTGGTCGCACTTACAAACCATGAAACAGAGCGATGACGCATGCCAATTTGATGAACAACTACTTCAACCCCAACTCGGTGTACACAAAAGAGGATTTCATACGTCGCTTCGGGATGAGGTGTTATGTCTTCGAGTGTTTACTTCATGATGTCCTGCAAGTCAATCCATACTTTCGATATAAGTTGGACAGAGCAGGCCGCCCTAGTTTCTCACCTTATCAGACGGTTACTGTTGCACTACGAATGATGGCCTATGGTTCCCTAGCTGATTCGATGGATGAAACCCATGGTATGTCTAAGTCTACATGCCTTGATACTCTTGCTTATGCGAGCCAAATCAAGAAGATCTGAATCGGCTCCTTCACAAGGCTGAAGACCGTGGGTTTCCAGGCATGATAGGGTCATTAGACTGCATGCATTGGAATTGGAAGAACTGTCCCACCGGTTGGCAATGAGGCTTTAGCGGAAGGTCGAGAAAACTAACTGTTGTGTTAGAGGCAGTTGCCTCGTATGACACATGGATCTGGCATGCTTTCTTTGGAGTCCCTAGATCCCAAAATGACATTACAATTCTTGGGCGTTCACCCCTTTTCAATAACCTGACGGAAGGTAAATCACCTCAACTTGACTACTACATCAACGGGCGTCAGTACAATATAGGGTATTACTTGGCATATGGCATTTACCCAAAGTGGGTGACACTTGTCCAAGCAATTCCAAACCCTGTGAATGACGCTGAAAAATGGTTTACCTTACAACAAGAGGTATATCGGAAAGATGTTGAGAGAGCTTTCAGTATTCTTCAAGCACGATGGAAGATCATCAAGGACCTGGCAAGAAGGTAGAGTCGAGAAAATTTGGACTCCATTATGATGTCTTGCATCATATTACACAACATAATTGTGGAGGATGAGCGAGATGAGTATATTGATGGAGAGTCTGATGATGACCAATAGGATCAAAATAGGTCAAGAAGGGCTCGTGCAAAAATATATGATGGGCCTAATTTGCCTTTGAATCCAAGAACTGATAGTATCTCTTCAAATGAGTACATAAGGCTATAGGATGATACGTTCCCGTGCCACAAACAAGTATCTACAACAGGATCTTGTTGCATATCTTTGGGCCAAAAGAAGCATGGAGTAAGCATTTAAGTTTTATGTTGTTAAATGTTTTTAAAAATGTTGTTTAAGTTTCATGTTGTTAAATGTTTTTTTTTATGTTGTTTAATGTTATTTAATGTTGTTTAATATTGTTTAATGTTGTTTTATGTTACTTAATTTAATTTAATGTTGTTTAATGGCTTAGGAAGTTATAGGAAAAAAAAATAGAATTTAATTTTTTTTTAAATTTTTTTGTGAAAAATATAAAAAATAAAAAATTCAAATATAACAACTAGCTGATGTCGTCAACTAGCCGTTGCATTCAAACAGTGGCCCCGTCCAGGGTTGGCTGGGTTGGGCGAGCCGAAAAGCCCTTTGACCCTTTTTTGTCCCGTGGGGCCCACTAGCCATTTCGTTTGGCCCTCGGTTGGAGACGATTTTCGGGCTATTTTCGACCTTTTGGCCCTCTGGACCCTTCGGTTGGAGATGGCCTTAGGTTTTTGGTTGACATCAATATTTTTGCTCACCACTCTCATTAATGAATGATGATGTTCATCATTTTATTTATTAGGGAACTTTAACGAAAAGCTATCGGTACTGTTCACTTTAACGAAAAACCATATTTTTACACTAAAAAGTCAATCCTGGTACTATTCATTTTACCCTTTATTGTCCTTATCGTTAAAACTCAAAATTTTCAAGTATTTTTCATTAGTTTTTCCTATTTATTAACGTTAAATGAGTTTGAATTTTGTATGTATTCAATAGATACAAATATTAAATTTTAAATTTATCAACTATGATAAATATAATGCTGAGTATTATCACATGTTAGAGTGGTCAGCGAAAGTATACCCTTTATCGACACTAGATTTCAATGACTGTTTCAAATTTCAGGCTTTATGTCCTCCATCATCTTTTTACTTTCACCCAAAAGCACTGTGGGTGTGGAGCGATATTGTTCTACTGTAGTCTGTAGTGCATCAGAGTTAGGAGCAGATAATCCAATCTTTCATCTGTCAATCATTATTACTTAGGTGAATTTTATAAACAATGGATGGCCACGTAATCCCAAATTTTAGATATTTAAACCATCAAATCTTAACTACTGTATTTTAAACAAAATATCTAATAATTAAAAATTTAGAATATCTTATATTTCGAAGCACATAAAAAATTTTAATTTATATGATTTATAAAATGTAGTTTACAAATATTGTCTCTTTAGAATTTTCCTTAAAAGATTTTTTGAGCGCTTTTTGTTGCTGGAAGGTTTTGCATGTTGGTTTTTGAATTGCTGAAAATAGGTTGCGTCAAGTTGAGTTCGACAAAAAAAACAAAAGATACATAATATCGTTTTTACTATGCATCAATGTATACTTACTCAAATGGACGGTTCAGTTTAAATATTTTTTATAAAACTATCATTTTTGACGGCTTAAATATTAAGGACCAAACCAAATTTTCACAGAAAAGGTTAGGGTTTAGGATTACCAACCAAAAATGAGTTTTGAAGAACCACCATATTGATTTGATTACTTTCATGTTAACATGATAACATCACAAATAATTGTAGCTACAAAGACGTTCCCTGTCTTCCTCTGCAGAATATCCACAGAGGCATGTTACATGTATCAGAAATGTATTAAATTAAACCAAAAAAAATCTATAAAAAATGTGAAAGTTATGTCACACCAAAATTATTTTCACAATTCCAAAGAACTAAAGAAGGATTGAAAATGGGGCATTTTCTGGCCAAGAACATTTTAGTATTTCCATTTCTATTTCTTTTGATTTTGACTAAACATTCATTTGAGAAACTGTCTGCTAGATTTTTGACATGACCAGATGTAGAAAACTCATTTGTTGAGCACTACGAAACACATACATACAATGCAAGCACATATAACAAGAAACTCAGTTCCCCACCATAACGTTTATATGTTTGGCAGAGAGATTCTTAGCTATCTCGGTTGTATATTTTTTTAATATATATTTTTTATTACGTGATCTGTCTTTCTTGTTACGTGACAAGATTACTTAATGAGAGATATACACAAGAGAATACAACCGGTTTCAAGACGGAATTTTCTTCAAGACAATGGTAAAAGGATAGGTCGTGTGTTCCTTATGCATAACACAAATTTGAAATTTGAAGAGGTCAGAGCTCTAAGAATCACACAAAGGAATTTAGTATCACACAAAGGAATTTAGTCGAGTACTAATTGCTCTTTCAGTCTTTCTCCTCATAAATAACTTATTTCTGGAACATCCCAATGGAATTTGACAGTAACGGATCCGAAAATTCTACGGTATTAGAGAATATCTTATAACGTGATACTTTTAACCGTTGAATCTAATTCGTCATATCTTTAACTAGAGATCTAAAGGCTAAATACTCTATAGATGTTATGTATGTGGCAATAATGGGAGCTGTGAGCAAGTGGAGCATGTCTGCATGTGGTGTGTGTCAGCTTGGAGAGCGGTTCAAGGCATAAAAAACACACTATTATTTCACTTGCAAATGCAGAGATATTTAAACGTTTTCTGCAAGTAACTTCTCATCTTCTTCTACTTTTATTCTGGTCTTCTGCATAATTCCTCTTTTAACATGACCACCTGCAAAATGAGGACAGCATAAAGGCTTCTCTTTTATCCTCGTGTTTACCCTTTTTAAGAGAAAAAGGACCAAAGATAAGAGCAAGTCCACCCATAAAAAATGCGCACTCAATCTATTTAATTCACTCAGTAAACAATGATAGATCCCATGAATAGTAAATTGGCCAAATGCTTTCCCACCCTTACAAAATGCGCTTGTACTGACCCATTTAAAATATTATTAATTTTTTTATAAAATAATAAATTTTAAATTTAGTTTTAATTTCGGATATGATTTTTAACCAATCTTGTCACGCCACGTGTCATTATCCAAAAGTACTATTATCCGAAAATATTGAAATGTGGTGTAAGGTGAAAGATGATGGTTGGTATTTATAGGAAAAATAATAATTTTTTTAAAAATTTTTCCTATATTTTTAACAATTTTTATTAAGTAAATTAATGTGGACCGTTGGATTTGGAAAAGATTCAAATCCAACAGCCTAGAATGCGCCACGTCATCTAGCCGTTGGGTTTGAATTTCAAATTTTTTTGTCCGTTGGAAATCCATCGGTCCAGAAAACTAGCTGATGGAAATCCAACGGCCCATAACGAGCCACGTGGCCACTCATAAATCCAAATTGGTGCGCTGAAACGGCGGGCCCCACCGCCTGTTTTTTTGTAGGGAACGCGCGTAGGAGCGCGTGTGTTTCCCACACTCCTGACGCAAACAAAATATAAGTGCGTTGTGACGTCGTGCTAGCATAAGCATGACGTCACATAGGCCAGCTGATTGCTCAGCACATTTTGGGCCGGCCTATGGCCTGGCTTGGGCTGAAGGCCAGCCTATTAGGCTGAGGTGGAGTGTTTTGGGGGAGTGCCGGTCCATTTTTCACACTTTGAGCTTACCTACCCCTTGGGGTGGACTTGCTCTAAGGAGGCCCTCCTCATTCCTCTAAAAGGTTTTCTTTAATTATTTGTTTTAATACAATGATTTCTGCAATTGTATTTTTCTCCATGCACTCTATTATTCTGTTACGATCTTTAGATTGAACAAATAAATAACAAAATCTACATAATAGAGAGAGACACTAAGGCCTCATTTGACAGCTCGAACTGTACTGACTAGTTTAGTCGGATATGATAAATAGTCATTGAATAGTACTGACTAAATTAATCGAGCATTTGGTGCAGTATCAGATAATGACCGTATTATTTATATTTTGTTTGGTACAATACCGCATATGAATTCAATGTAATTATCTAAAACTACAAATACTTTTCACATCCTATCTTCAAAACAAAAACCTCCCAAATTAGAACAAAACCTAATTTCCAAAAATTAAAAAAAAAATTGCACAGATGAAATCTTTGGATTCCCAGCAAATCCTATTATCAATTCCCAGCAAAACCTATCATCTTTCCCAATTTGAAATATTTCCCAGCAAAACCTAATTTTCAAATCCTATCATTGATTCGTCACCACCTTCAATTTCCTTCAAAAGCCCAGATGAAAACAAAGACAACTGCTAGAGCAGTGCAACTATGGCCACACACAGTCTAGTTCAAGGAACTTTGAGATTTTTATAGTGTGTTGGTCGGCGGGAATAAGGGTTATGGGCTGGGTTTCATTCGCCGGTCGGATAGAGAAGAGTTGTTGGGTTGGAGAACAAAAAGGAGGAATGACAGATCAGTTCTCCAGCTCAGATGTGCCGTCGAGTCAGCTCAGGTGTACACTGGATGAAATAAGTGGACCGAATAAATTAGTCTGTTGCTTATTTAATATGGGAGGACACAAAACAACCGGTTTCGTACTATTAATCCTATCTTATCTGATCCATTATACGAGTTGTCAAAGAAGCAGAAGGCGATAAGAGAGTGAAAATCATTATACTACACCATGCATCAAGCTATTACATCGTCCTAATGCTAAAGCCGAACAATCCAAACCAGTTGAAATAGTGGATCATGTTCGAATGCAAAGACGTGGCAGAGAGACATTCTGCGGAACAACATCCATCTCGGCCGTTTATTCTTCATCTAATGGCTGTTATGAAAGCACGACAGATGAAGCATAAAAGACCAACACAACCCATACGTGACAAAATTAAACAGAAAATAAAATTTCATCTCTCTCTTACTCGATCATTACTCTACTCTTTTGTATCATTCATTTAATCGATCTATATCTCCTCTATCTCTAGCACAAAAATAAAAATAAAGTTGGTACAAAGTTTCACAACTGCAGTCTTACGATGAATGACAACAGTGTACATCAAACCCATGTGTCAGTGGTACATAAGTTATATACATAGTTGACACAGTGTAAGAGAGGCTATTAACTCCACATTCTACCAACAGGATTTGTAAATCGTGTACGTTCATGGTACATCGTGCGATCAGTTTTTGTCAAATACTGTTTGTATTTAATTTTAAATAAAAATATTTAAAATGATTTCTAACTGCACGATGTACGATGAACGGATATAATTCACATATCTCCAGGATCCTCACAAAGAGGATCCGGATTGCACATTCTAGTCATTTTGGCACTAAGTTGTGCTCTAAAATCTTTGAGAGAAATTCGAGTTTCTCAACGAAATCACGAGGCAATCTTGTCAATGAAAACCTAGCTAGTGAATGAGCCACTACATTACATGTTCTAGCTACATCCAATTCAAAAACTACATCACAGACCTAAAAAAAGTTAGTGGTCATGGGCATTTGGTACAAAATTATAAGCACATCTCATTGGGAAAACGACTCTAGTGAGTTCGGCCATTGTTTGAGAATACTTCAGAGTATGTTACATCATATATATACGTAAGGGCCCAAAAATCGAATTAGGAGCCAGGCAATTTATAAGTAAGATCAATTCATGTCAAATTGCATAAACTTTCTTACTCTTATACTCGGTGTTCAAAAGCTCTGAATCCGAAATCACTGAGAAAGAGGGTGAGTGAGGGTGCGAGCACGAGTGTGAGTGCGAGTGTGTGCTCATCGATGATCTCCGAAGGCTGCGACGATGTTTAGAAGCTTCAACGCGCTGCACAACCATCCAATAACACATTGTTCCTAATGTCATTCCCATGATCACTGTCCCTATAGCTGTCACTCCAATAGCCAGCCATTTCTCTTCTTTTCCAACAATTATATATGACAGTGCAAGAAATGAAACTGAAATCATCACACAAGCTATCCACATTAGCTTGTTTATGACTGACATCATCTTCTCTTTTGCCTCCCTCTCTACGACAACAATAGAAGTTTGAACCACCACGACAGCCAACGATATGAAGAGAGCAAAAGAGTCAAAGATGAAGAAGACTAGGAACTCAGGTTTGGGGGCAATGTTTGCTTCTCCGGGAGAGAATCCAAGAGGAAGAGGTTTCTCGGGGTCAGGGTATTGGCCCGGGACAGTGAAGATTGCAGCAAAGGCGACAGTGGCAATGAGTACAGCCACAACTGTGGTGGAGTTTATTGCATTGTTAAGCCCATCCAAATGCATTTTGCTGAGCCGCTTTACCATACCATGCACTTGCTTTCGTGTTTGTCTCGTTTGCTTAAGCTGATCATGCACCTCATGTTTTATTTCGCTTACAGTTTGTTTGAGTTCTCGAATTGGGTTCATAGTTGGCGGCTTCATGGATTTGGCACTTTGAATCCCATGCTCTGCTAGAATGGTAGCAATCTTTGTGTGCCCAGATTTCTCAGCAGTGTCAAAAACAGATTCTCCAGATCTGTTAATGATGGTTTTCGCCACTCCCTTATGACTTAACAGCGTTTGAACAATCTGCAAAAGTCCAATCTCAGGGGCTTAGATATATGATTCATTCAATTAACCATTTTAATATCATGTTCCAAAGCCTAACTGAACAACATATTCATGATCATTCAACTTTAAGTGATGACCGAAAACTCAGTAACACGCATAAATCCATTTGATCTCTTAAAAAAGTTTCAATTTTCATCTGCATATTATAAATCAAATTAAAAAATTTCGTTACCTGAGCGTGACCCTTCCCTGTTGCCACGTGCAAGGCAGTGTTTCCCTTGTTATCTACCACGTTTATCAACGAAGGATCTGCCTTCGCTAGCTCACCCACCAATTCGACATTCTGTCCCTTGACTGCCATATGGAGAGCTGTCTGGCCCTTATTATCTCTTCTTAATGCAATTCCGGTATCTTTGCTCAAGAGGGCCTGGATCACCTCCAAATGCCCTTTCCTTGCTGCAGAATGCAAGGCAGTTTTCCCATTGCTTCTTGCAATGGACACCAAGCTGCAACCAGTCTCCAAAAGAAAACTTACTACTTCTGTGTGTCCCTGTGCTGCAGCGATGTGCAATGCCGTGGTGTTTGTGCGATCAACGGTCATTGAAAGTTCTGGAATCGCCTCCATGAGGACCTTCAGTACCTCTGAACCACAGTAAAAGAATAAAAATTTAAGAATATCCGCTCGATAAATGACATCTTATCAATTTCAATCATTGTCCACAAAAACCTTCCTAGTCTCCTAAAGAACTCACAAATCAAATGAGGTAACGCACTTTACGCAAGAAACCAGATTCTTCCATTGTGATTACAGTATGCAGTTCAAGTTTATACATAACAATAAGGATTTAACATCATGTCAAATAAAGGAACAATCACAGATTAAGGTTAACGAAAGTTTGAAACATCAATAGAGACTCACTCACCTAAGTGCCCTTGCTCGGAAGCAATGTGAAATGCATCACAGCCATTTCGAGCTTTGATACTAGCTGAACCAACATCATAGTACTTCATCATTTCCTTAACCAAATCAACATATCCACAATCAGCCGCCAGATACAAGGCGGTTTCCCCCATGTGGTTCTGTTTCGACAAAAGTTCATTCAGCTCTGCCTCCCCACACTTAGACAAGATTTCTACCACCAATCCCAAATCTCCTTCCCTTGCTGCCAAATGCAATGGCCCGTCTTCGCGCTTTCCCGTCAACTGCTTAGTCATCTTCTTCCCAACAAAGCTTTGCTGCCTCACTGGAGCTTCCATTGTGTTCAATACCAATCCTGTATGTTTAAACTTTGAAGGTTTTCTTCCCTTATCACCATGAAAGACCAAAAGTCAAGCTAGGCAACCTAGAAGATCAAATTTTATGAATGATTAAAGGAGGATAAGATAATTCCGATGATTCCATGAGTTCGCACGTGGGAAATCTGTAAATTTGATTCCTTGATACCCATAACACACACCATGACATCTTCCTCCTGCCCCCAAAAAATAATTCAAATAAATTAAACCCCAATTGTTTAACACTCCCTCTCTCCCTCCCTCCCTCTCCCTCTCTCTCTCTCTCTCTCTCTCTCTCTCTCTCTCTCCCTCTCTCCCCTCTTAATTTATATACACATTTCTTTGCAAAATCCAAACATCATTACAAGAGGGCAAAAAGAACAGAACAAAAGTTAAAATTAAGCAAAGTTGAAACTGTCTTTGCACATGCAGTGTGAAATCAAATATATACAATGCCTAGTTGCATATCTAGCCATCCAGCAAAAGTTAAAAACTATGTATATACCAAAAAGGTCACTAATTAAAGTTCAAAATAAAAAAAAAATTGAACTTTATGAAACAAAAGAATGAACTTACTGGTTTTATGCAGTTGGGGTTCGTTAGAACTCAGAGCAGAATTCCCTTCCTACAAATTTAGAAAGTATGAAAGTTTGAAGTGTGAAAAGAAGAGCCCAAAAATTGGACGGTTGAGTGAGTGGAGTTCCAGTTAAATTCAACTATTTGTTAAAAGGTGATGTTGACAGATTCACTAGAGGATGGAAGGAGAATAAGAGAGGGTGGATGTTGAACATCTGTAATGAAAATGGATAAAAGTTTAAAAGCTAAAAAATTATTTGATTTATCCAAAAATTTATTTTCAACAGATGATTAGATTATAATTTCTATTTTTTTTTTAGCGAGACAATAGTGTATTTCATTACATCATAAGTGCAATAATTTTACGAAGCCCCGCCATTATTTGGCCAAAGAGACATTAGGCTGACCAAATGTAGCTCATTGTTGGGATCATCTCCTCAGTTATAATAATTTATTTAAACTCAACGACTAGATTTGAAAACATTCAAAAATAATTTAATCAAATTAACCAACAAATGTAAAATATAAACTTAAAACTGATAGCAAGTAACCCCTTAACATAGTGATGGAAAGGAATCGAGTTTTTGCATGATGTCGTAGGTTTGAATCTCGTCGATGGCTAATATGACATCTAATCTAACAAAATATATCGTTTAACGAAAAAAAAAAAAACTTAAAACTGATAAGTTATTGAGAAATTATATTTAGCTTATTTAATTAAAAATAGTATATAAGTATAATTTAAAACTATTTATTTAAAAATAATTTTTTGTACAACTATAATTCTGAATAGTATTATATTTAGGAATTTTGATTCTCTCCGGATCCCCTCCTTGGGGATCCCGGGGATCAATGCACAAGAACCGTTCATCAAAGATCGTGCGGCCACAATTAAATGCTTTTTATATTTTTAAAAGTAAAGCAATCTCATTTTACGTAAAAAATATTTAATTGCGACTGCACGATCTTTGATAAACGGTCATTGTGTATTGATTCCTGGAATCCCAGGAGGGGATCCGGAGAGAATCCAAATCCTATATTTAGCCACTTTACTGTGCAGCCAAAGGAGAAGCCGGCTTCATTGCAAGACAGCTGGCATTCATTTTTGACCACTCCTTTCCACTTAGATTTTTACTTGGTTTTGGACATTGACCAATCGTTCACCACGTTGGCATCAAAATATGGGAATTGACAATCCTTGACCTCTACACGTAGGGTAACTCTGATGCAGCATGTTTCATACTTTTTCTATTTTTCATTACGCGATTAGAATTAGGATTCTAGTCGGATTCTCTTTGTGATGATTTTGAGTATTCGTGAATTATGTCTGTTCATCGTACATCGTGCGGTCAGAAATCATTTTAAATTTTTTTATTTAAAATTAAATACAAATAGTACCTGACAAAGATGACTGCATGATATACAACGAAATGACAGGATTCACGGATCCTCAAGATCCTCACAAAGAGAATCCGGAGAGGATCATGTTGGACGTGATTAGTCATGTGATGAAAAAAAAAAAGGTTTGAAGCATAGAACAAGTAAGTTTTTCTACGACTTTTGCTAATAAGGGCTTGACAAACAAAACATATAACAAATTTTGCGTAATCAATCCACTTCTTCAACATTGCAAACACGAATCATATCATTAAAATGAGCTTACAACTTAGATAGCTAGAACATTTATCATTGCACTCGAGGACGAAGTGTTAAGTTTAACTACTCCTTCCCTTCTATGATACTATTCTTTGTATAAGAAAATATCACTAGATCAAAAGTTAGTCGGTACTCATAATTGGCAAAGCATTACAATATGAGCTGACGAAATGACGAACGTTGGATAGGTATTGTTGGTATAATGACAAATTGAGAGTGGGTAGTTTTCAAAAAAAAAAAAAAAAAAAAAAAATTGAGAGTGGGTTGATTAGGATAAAAAGCAAAGAAAGAAGACATTGACTTAAGTAAAAGACAAGTGAAGGCCGGCGTAGAGCATAAGGAAGGAATCAGGAAGCCCACTTTTGGGATATTGGCTTTCTGGAAGATCAGGGTTCCGGTGTTTCACGCTTCATTCTATTTTCATCATTTTGTGTGGTCGGTTGAACTTCCCCACCAAAACAAAATTGCTCCATCAGTCTGTTAATGGTGTTTCTGACAGCTGTTCCATTTGCTTCTACGTAAAAAAAACTATTTTTTTTCTCCATGTTTCATGGAAATGAACTAAGGGTTTTTCGACGCCTCTGTTATTTTAGGTTTCTCGTGAAAACAACGCTAATTTCCTAATAAAATTTGTGTAGAAGAGTATTGTAGTATGTACTTTTGCTTATAAGGCATTCTCCAACCCTGGCCCCCCCCCCCCCCCCCCCCCCCCCCCCAAACCCAAGTTAAAAATGAGGGCTAAAACCTAAAACTCAAATGGAAGCCAAATACTGACCATAAATTAGCCCAAAAGCACTGGTGGAGCCCACCTGTGCACGTGGACTTGCCAGAAACAAGGCCAGTCGCAGCCCACCCACTCACCCCACTTTCCACATGCGACTGGCCTTGTTTCTGGCAAGTCCACGTGCCCCGACATGGGGGGCCCACTGCCAGGGCAGCTTTCGGCCACCATCACGAGCCCAATGGTTCTATTTGTAATCGTACGACTGGTTTCTTTGGACCGTTGGTTGATCCAATGGTCTAGATTCAAATTTTTTTTTATAAAAAATCTAATTTTAAAATACATTTAATCCAATGGCTTAAATCGAGTATAATCAAATTTAATGGTAAAAAAAAGATCTAATGGCCCAAATTTAAATCCAATGGTAAAAATAATTAAAAATAATTATTTAACTCAAAATTCACCCAAAAACTCTATAAATACATATGTATTTGTTCAAACATCCACACAAAACTCACTTTTCTCCTACAATTCTTCCCATTTCCCAAATTTTCAAGATGGCAAAAGAGCATGTTAGAGGTCGTAATTGGACCTGTGAGGAAGATGTTGCTTTGTGTTTGGCATGGATTTCTATTAGCGAAGATGGTGCTGTTGGCACGAATCAAAATAAAAAGGTTTTGTGGGGTAAAATCGTTGATAAGTTCCATGAAAACTTCAACGCCGGCCGAAGGGAAGGTGGTGGTGTTTACGATCGGTGGAAGGTTATCAACAAAGCGTGCACTTTATGGAAGGGAAGCTTGGAGAGAGCCGTGGTTGACATGGCTAGTGGAAGGAGCGCCGCTGATATTTTATTTGTCATGTAAATAATATTATTTTGCAACTAATTGTTTTTATGTATTGTTTGCATAGGGTGACAAAGTAATGACAATTTACAAGACAAGAGTAACACCAAAAGGACAACCTTTTAAATTGCATCATGCTTGGGACGTCCTCAAGGATTGTCCGAGGTGGGGAACCGATGCGACCAACAATGGGGAAGATTATTTCAACGTGAAGCTGCACCGACAAATGATGTCAATGAAGGTCTCAATGAAAGTGTCGATTTTGTTTACAAGCACAACAATTTTTTTTTGAAAACCAAAGTGTTTTGTGGAGCTACTTAGTACTCCGGTGTAGTGGTATTCCTCTTCACTTGTAAGTGAGAGTTTTAGATCCGATTCTCGGCAAATGCGAATTTGAACACATTATTGCTAGCACATTGTGAGGCTTAGCCTACTCTTCCACTCCTTTAGTATAGATAATATCATTGATAAAAAAGAAAAAAAATGTTTTGTGGAAAAGCAGATCAAAATTCTACTTTCTGCTTCATAAGTTCTTCTAGTTGAATCATTTCGAAGTACTACATGACATTAAAACACTTATGCTCATAAAAGTTTTTGTTCATGACAAATAAGTTTTAACAAAATATTAAGCTTCATGAAAATGCATTTGGAAGTGCTTTCCATAACCCTGTGTTTTTTTACATTTTATGTGAAACGCGTTAAAAGGACTTTTGATCTACCAAAAAGGAGCAATTGCTGCGAACAGAGTGTGGAACCGAGTAGCTCACTTGCTTATAGTGCCCACGGTCACGCGGATTCAAGACCTTCTGCACCATGTGATGCACCTGGTTCTTCTAATAGCTGACAAAAGACCCATAATTGACTTCTGAGAAAAGCAAAGGCACCAAACAAAGCACTGCAGGTAGACCCCCAACATCAACATCAATATCAACACCTTGTTATCCCAACCAATCACAATCTTAATTAGCGGACAATTAAAGTATATAAAATATGTTTAACATAATGGATTATCTGTTCCAAGAAGTGAAGGATGTAAAAGTCTTCCACAACGTATGAAAAGCGGTCGCTCTCAAATGTGACGGATGAGATCACTATCCGCCACATTTGTTACGTTGAAGCAAACATCGTTTTATCCCCGTAAATCAGAAAGATGAAAGTGAACAAGAAGTTTTCGAAAATGTACAAGCTTTTCAATAGGATCAAGCTCAGGAGAAAGTCAAAATACAAAGTGAACAAGGCTATGGAAAGAACATGTCTCAAAGCCATTCGCTCTTTCGCGTGTTCAACCAAACAACTCACAGGTTTCCAAATGTGGAAAATTGGTTATTTGTGACTAATCCAACTATACAAGTTACAAATCAGACCGGTACAATGTAAACGCCACATCATTTTTCTCCCTCGCTGCCTTTGACGATTTAGGGGCCTCAACAGTTTTGCTGAAAAATTTTGCAATCCTCAAGACGCCCGGAAAATCATTTTCAAACGAGTCCACACACTGATGCTGTTACGAGGTCCCTGAATTTTGTATCTATAGCGTAGAACCTCTTGCAAACCAACTATCCTGTATGATTTTCTCCTCCCCGTGTTAAAGGCAGACATGGAACCAGAGGCTAGTTCCGAACCACACTATGATTACAGGGCATAAATACGGTTCACTTCTGAATCAGACTCCGAGTGACGCATGGAATTGTTAGTTCCATTCCTCCTCGACATCTTCTCTCTCTTCCGCAGTCTGCGAAGCCTTTTGGTCTTCACCACATAATATGTCATGGTACCAATAACTCCCCCAATAGTAAGTCCCCCTATAACTGTGACAAGAATTGCAGCCCACACATTATGCCGCCCAACCACTATATACGATGAAGAAATAAATGCTACTGTAGTGCAGACAGAGGCTAGCCACATCAACTTATTGATCACTTCCACAACCCTCCTCTCCGTCTTTGTCTCCCCCCTGACGAGGGTGATTTGTACCAAAACAACAGCCAATGATGAGAAGAGTGAAACGGCATTGGAAAGGATAAAAATTTTAAATGATACTCGGATTGACACAACAGCTGCCCCAGTGTCAAAATCACCGCCAGGAAGTGTAAATATAGCGGCAAAAGCTACTGTTGCAAAGAGTGAAGCAACCACGGTGACTGAGTTAGTGGCATTATTGATTCCTTCCCTCTGTAGCTTGCGGAGCTCCTTGGCAATTCCAGTAACACTCTGGTTAGTTTTGCGGGCTTGTTCAAGCTGATTATGGACATTTTTTTGTATCTCTGTCACGGTGTTTCTAAGCTCATCCCGTGGCTGGTTAAGTTCATTTGCTCGGAAAGCACCATATTGAGTCAAGGTTTCCTTAATTGTTGTGATTTCTTCAGAGTATGGAAGTCCTTCAGCTATATCAAGGGGTGTTTTCTGGTCTCTTGTTAGAGCATTCACATTTGTATCACGAACGAGCAACAGCACATTGACTATCTGCAAGCGTAAGGAGAAATTAAATTGCTAAAGATGTAAACCAAGCTCAAACTCAAGGAAAGTGTATTAAGACAAAATGAATATAAGTCAACATTAAGTATTCAATCATAGAACAAGATCATATTAACATGTCAAAACATGAAGATCCAACAACGGAAATACATACATCTACTCGCTTTTTCCTGGTGGCCACATGCAATGCTGAATTGCCGAACTTGTCTGGAAGCATGACAATAGCTGAATCCGCATCGACAATCAACCTCACAACTTCACTGCTATGACCTTTTACGGCCATATGCAGAGCAGTTTGTCCTTTCTTATCAATTCTTCTTGCTAGTTGTGGATCCCTGCCCAGCAAAGTTTTCACAATTTCTACATGCCCCTGTCGCGCAGCAAGATGCAACGCATTCTTCCCATTGGATTTCGCTACTTCCAGCAAACTAGAATCTTTGGATAGTAATTCTTTAACGACGGCTGTATGCCCTCTTGTAGCAGCAGACACAAGAGGGGTAGCATTTGCCTGGCCAACTGTTTTGCTAAGCCCCGGGTCATGGTCTAAGAGCACCTGGACAATGGCTGCATAAAGATAGTTATTGAGCTGAGGTGACATGGTACTGAAACTCGATTAATCACCAAAGACAAAGCAGAAACAACTCGAAGTGCATGAACTAAAACAAAATCAAAACGAAATGTAACACAACACTGTTTCAACTCACAGTGAATAAAAAGCCTCTGATCTTTCGAGCACCAATACTATAAAATGTGCGTTAGTAACATCACTTGATGGTAATGACCGTCACACTAAAATTTTCTCCATTTCAAGTTTCAACATTTCATAAACATATAGATACATATTACTGAACTGAAATAATAATTCAAATTCCGGCACGGATTATCTAACTTTACGGTTACCTTGGTGCCCTTTATTTGCAGCAATATGCAATGCATCAAACCCAATTTGATTCTTCAACAAAATGCCCTCCTCCGTCATGTAAGGCAAAAGCTCCTCCACTATGGCAAGATGGCCCTGCTCTGCTGCTATGAAAACTGCCGTCTCTCCCAACTCATTCACCTCATTCACAATAGCAGACCTCATCTCCTCCACCTCTTCATCAAACTCGGATCCCACCATCTGGGCATCAATCTCCCCCAGAAACTGCTGCACCGCTGCCAAGTCCCCGCGGCGTGCAGCCAGGTGGAGCTCTGTGTCATTGTGGCGGCCGGTCACCTGCTTCACATACTTCTTCCTCCCCAACTGATCAATGCGCTTCCCGGAATTCGACACAACCAGAGACTTGCTGGAATTCGAAACCAGCAATGCCTTGCCGGAATTCGAAACCATCAGGGCCTTGCTGGAATTCGAAGGCAGCAGGGCCTTGCTGGAATTCGAGAACACCAGGGCCGGCCTCGACGGGTGGGGTGACGACGGCGGCTCCGACAGAGCTCCTGGGGTTGAGGGCTGCACCAGCCCCTTCTCCAAGTCCCTCTCACCTCCTTACAAATCAAATAAACTCCACAATTTAAATCTTTATTCATATAATTAATTTAAAAATAAATAAAAAACAATGGATTGGATCATATAGTCAGTGAATATATAATCATAACTGAGAAATTAATACAAAAAAATTAGCAAAATTAATGAAATATATTTTCTGTGTTTCCCGCGAAATTGATCAAGAAACGAAAATGGGCAATGAGGGAACATTCAATTCCTAATTCCATTTTCTTTCATTTTCCCGCAGATTCTCGGCAGCCAAACACACAATAACACGCAGAGAGGGAGAGAGATGGAGAGGGAGTACCTGAATCATGCCCCGGTCCCAAACGGATTCTCATTGTGAAAATCGAGACTTTACGTGCTCATTTTTCTATTATATAAAATTATATAATAAAAAAATGCGACGAATTGATTGGGAGGAATGAAGAATGTGTGTAATCTGGGTTTTCAAGGCGAGGAAGGAGGTGGAGCTGATGGGGACGGGGCGGCAGGAGGAGGCGGCAGGTGGCGGGTGGCCAAGAACGGGGGAGTTTTCGGGGTTTTTCTTTTTTTTTTTCGAAGTAAAAAAAAATGAGGTTGACATATTAAGAAAATAAAAAGAACGAGGTCGTTAATTTGGCGCCAGCCGGGCTTTTCCATTTTTGACACCACGACGCACGGGGATCGGACTACACTCTACACCCATACCAAACAAGGTTGCTTGTGTAACAAGAAAAAGCATAAGAAGAGATTTTGTATTCTTGAAGTTGTTTGGAAAAAAAATACAGCACATAATTTGAACCTTTTGCTATTACCTTATGTAATGTCGATGAAAAGTGTGGAGCCAAAAAATATTCAAGAAGTGACACGTGGATTTTTGGGTGAAGATGACAAATTTATCCTCGAGGCACACCGGGTTTCCTATACGCGAGCAGTGGAGAATCATCCATCAACCAAATCAGGAGTACCCAAAATAGGTAACAAGTTCAAATTTGTCACATCCATCCTCATTCCATAACTTACAAAACATTCATTTTATTATGTTAATTAGCCAATTAATATATTTATTCCTAATCAATATACTAATTGCTAATAAAATCACCAAATACCACCCAAAATATACATAAAGGCCGGCCACCTCCATTCCCTATATATATGACCCTATTTTTTTCTAAAGAGCCAAGGCCACACTCTTGCAAAACTCCCAAAAATTCTCTAAACACTTTTTGTCTCTAAATTCTAACTTTGGCATCGGAGGTTCTTCGGCCAAAGCCCCCTCCATTCATCGTGGGCGCATGAGGCTCTTGGCCTTGACCAAACGTGTTGATTGTTTTGTAGGTGTAATTTTGTCCAAGATCAAGGAGGAAGAAATTTGCATCCACAAATTGGTGCTTTCATTGAGAGCTGAGATCCACACTCGTAGAAGACTCTTGCATAAAAAAGGTTTTTTCTCTATTTTCTCTATTTTCTAGTCCACTTGTATTTTTCGTACGTTCTTATTATTAGAATTTTTATTTTCAAAGATTCTTTGATAAAACGTAAAAGAGGAATACAATGGCTAGAAATTTAGAAAATTCCACGAGTGAAAATTACAATAATCAAGAAATAAGACCACGGTGATCCACAAGGCTAAATATGACAACAGGTGGAGCGGCACCATCGTTTCGAGGTTCCATCATGGGGGCCATCACGACAACTACCCATGGCGAGGTTCATGACACCACTACCAAAGCCATGACTCAAGCCATGTCACTCCAAACCCAACGTGAGCCCAACGCGTTGCCAAGCCAAGCCCTAGCCTTGCACCCACGTGCTCTACACGCCGAGCAACCCACTCTCGTGGCCCAGCATGCTCCTGCCGAGCAGTCCGCTCCCGTGGCCCAGCCTGCTCCCGCAGCCTAGCCTGCTCCAGCAGCCTAACCTACTCTTGTGGCCTTCCAAGCAACCCAAGTCAGTTCAAGATTAGTTCAACCGTCCCGGCTTCAAATTTATGAGCCTACGATCAAACCGAGGGCATTCTCACCATATTTCTCCACGGATTTGACATTTCCCAACTCAAATCCCGCGCCCGGAGTCTACCACATTTCCACTGCTCAAGGAGGCACATTTCTTCCAAGCTCTTCCAATCAAATGGCAAACAACACTTGTCTCAACAAGTCATAGAGTTGACGAGTGGCCTTGCACAACAGACGACCTTGGTGAACCAGTTCCTGTAGCGTATCGAGATCCAACGTGCCCCAGACGAGGTGTCCCGAAGTAGGACAAGGGCAGACAAGGAACCTCTCCAACAGCGTCTCAGCAAGCAGCCACGAACCGAGCATTCGGGCAAGGTACACTCCCGATTGGGCCCCCGAGATAGCGTATACTCCCGTCTTAGAGTGCGGAGGAGCATACACTCTATACTAGGCCCACGGACGAGCATACACTCACGGTTGGGGCCTCACTCTGATAATGAACATGAGCAGCCTTCCAAGCGAAGTGTTCATTCGCGGCTAAACTCGCAAGGAGCATCATCCACCACTTAGAGCGCTCATGTGGCCTACCATGCACCAAGATGCTAAGAAGTTGTACAAAAGTATGAGCGCTGCCAACGCTACAAGCTGGTACCAGCACTGACTGCCAGCAAACTCCATATGCAGACGAGTTATTGGCTGTTCATGCAGTGGGCAATCGACCTGGTAGGACCTATACCGCTCACTACTAGGGGTAGATACATGATGATCATGGCAACCGACTACTCCACCAAATGAGTAGAAGCAAAGCTCATGACGACCACGACTCAGACGGACATAGAGCGCTTCATATGGAAGAACATCATTTGCCGATTTGGCATCCATCAGTCCATCGTCACCGACAACAGCCCACAATTCGTGGGCAAAGATTTGGCGAAGTTCTTCAAAAAATATGGCATCAAGCAGCATATGTCCACGCCGAGATATCCTCAAGGCAATGGGCAGACCAAAGCATCCAACAAGATAATCCTCGACTGCCTTAAGAAATCCATCACCGATAAGAAGGGAAAATGGCCAGACGAACTCCCCGGATGTCTATGGGCGTATCGCATCACCAAGAGACAAGCAACCGATGAGACTCCTTTCTCTTTGGCATTTGGTTCAGAAGCAATCATTCATCCTAATGTCATCGTGCCAAGTATCGGCACTTTACTGCCAAGCATTGAGCAAAACAGTAAGGAGATGGCCACAAGCTTAGATCTGGCAGATGAGAAACACGAACAGACCATCACCCGCATCGCAATCTACCAGCAGTAGCTCATCTTCAACTATAACAAAAGGGCCAAGATCCGGCAGTTCCAGCCCGAAGATCTAGTCCTAAGAAAATCCTTCATCACTGCCCGCAGAGAAGGCTCCAAAAAGATGGATCTCATCTGGGAAGGTCAGTACAAGATCAGCAGAGTAGGCGACAAGAGTAATTACACCCTCGCCACTATGAAACGACAAAAAGATCAAAAAGTAGTGGAACGCCTACAATCTGAGGAATTACCATGTGTGACATCTCGCTACATCAAAGCCCGAAGACTCAAGCAGCTTGACGGGTACCACCTCACAAGCCGATGACTATCCAGTTGTTATGCAGTTCATACCTTACAGCTAAGTTTTCGTTCTTTTCACTCGTTTTTCAATGAGGAATTCAGAAGTAATCATAATTTGGCTTTGCTTCATGCTTACAACAACTGATTACTCCTGCACTTCAAAAGAAGATCGCGCCCTTCTTAGGGACTCATCGCAGGAATTGCGCCCCCCGAGGGACCACTCATACTTTCCAGTGCGAAAGGGTAAACTAATTGCTCTCTAGTGCGAGAGAGTAAACCAATTCCCCGACACCCACATGGGTCAGCTCTCCAAGACAGGAGGATAAACTCTACACTCCGAATATCCAGACGTGGATGAGCCGAGATGCCCTAGTATAACTAGATGCATAATTGTTTGCGCCGGAATTCCTAGAAGTAACCATAATAGTCTTTTTCAAGGCCTAGCTAACTGAAGGATTTTAGGTCTCTTGGCTTAATCCACGGGAAACCGGGCCCTAGAGACGGAGGGGGCACAATACACAGTATGCCCTATAGACGGCTGCCCCTAGAACCCTAAAGCTGCTACCGAGTGCACTAAGGTAGCCTACGGTTTCCAGAAAACTGCCTACGGCTTGCCATTCGAGCAGTAAAACCGCGCTAGACTTATACGACCGCACATTCTTGTGAAAGGTTAAAACAAGCTAGTGTGCATATACGAAGCTTTATCCACTGCCGACATGCTACGTAGTCGATAAGTTTCACCTCTGCCAAGCGCGGAGCGATCTACACCAAGTCCTAAAGTGTTGTGATACTTGCTACGCACCTACGGAATTGGAGAAATCCAAGGTTAACAGCTTAGTGGTCACGCGGACTTATCTGCTTCTGTAAGTAAAGCATCCGGCTGCCGACCCTATGGCTAACAACTTTGCAAAGTTCTACACCAACACCTATGGCTGCATAGGCTACGCGGGCCTGTTTGGTTATAGAAAAGTAGCACGTCTGCCACTGGTCTATAAAGTTTAAAGGTTAGGGCATGAACAAAAGAAGCAAAGATGAAGAAAAGCGAAGGAATAATGTTTATAAACAACTAGCAAAGGTTAATGAATGAGTTCAAACAAAACAAGAGCTACAAGGAAAAACAAAGAAAATCCTAAAGGCTACCTAGAATACTACACTTCAGCAGCTTAGATATCTCACGACTACTCGGTCGCCACACCTTCAGCAGCCGCAACGCTCTTAGCAGCGACATCATCTAGCGCTTCACCCCTGGCTGCCCCAGCCTGGGCACCAACTTTTCCAACTACTTCACCAATAAAAGCCTCAAAAGCAAAAGCAATCATGTCTTCTGGAGAAATAAAGAAGGTCTCGAAACCCTGAGCTCATCATTCTCACTCTTCAGCTGCTCATTCTCCTCGAGCAGACTAACACGAACGCGTTGTAGCTCATCCATTTTTTTCTTCAAACTTTCATTGATCTTCAGTGCACCTTGGAGTTCCAACACTTAGAGTTCAAGCCTATCAATGACCTTCTTGAAGTGGATCACTTGGTTATAAGCTACAATCAACTCTTCATCCTTTGCATAAACAGCGGAACAAAGCTAAAAAACGGCATGCTCAAGATCTTGAATCTGAGGTATGTGACATCCGATCTTCTTCTCTACACTTTCATATTTAAAGTTGGATCGCATCAAGCCTAGTCTTCAAGTCAACGACCTCTTGTTGAGCAGTCTTAAGCTGCAGAGAAGTAGGGGCAGAGATATTAGACCCTTCAAAGCGAGGAGCTCAGATTCCAACCTCTTGATCTTTTCAGCAGAAGAATAAGCTTCAACTGCCATAGCCTTTGTCATCTCCTTGGCAACCTTGGTATCTTCTTGATCAAGGAAAATAGACTCGGCTGCCAGAATCGCCATTTTCTGCATCATGGCCAACAGAGCAATCCTCCTATACTTGGTCGTATGCTTCGTAAATGAACTCGGGTCAACAATCCATTTGACACCATCGAAAAACTTGGCACAAGCATCCATGTCTTCAAGCAGATCTGGTTTCAAAAGTGCACAGATCTCAGCAGCCTCCCAGAAGCAGGCTTAGTGGATTTCTCACAACTGCCCACACGAGCAGTCTCCTCCTTCCCAGCAGGCGATTCAGTCTCAGCAGGATGAGGAGTGGGCCTTGACGCCACTTCAGCAGCAGAGTTCACCTTATCGCTCTTCATAATAACAAGCTTCTTCAAATGTGAACCAGACTTAGCTCCCAATAGACATCTTGGTACAGACTTCGGTACTGGGGGCATGACAGGACCTTTACGCTGAGCAACCCTATCAACAATCGAACTAGCCATCTTTGGCATGGCAGGCGTCACTGGTTCAGATCTAGTAGCCCCATCTTTCGTCCCATTGGAAAAAGTCAAGTCAATCACAAGCCTGGGGGCAGTCGGCCAACCCTCGCGAACAGCGAAAGAAGATTTTGGTTTTTCTCAGCCTGGATTTCTTGAGCAGGTAGGGAAGATCTCTTTTCCCACATTCACTTGCAGCGGGATCCACAACAACGATTGGACGAGCCAATGATCCGCCTTGATCCTATTCATCTTCTCTCTCGGGAGTAGCCCATTTTTTTCCCGGCGAAGAGGACTAAGCAGCCAACGTCATTTATGGCATTTAGCAGGGGAGCTCAACCCATACTGGCTTTTCCCTCATTTTTTTCTCTCGAACTAGTAGACATGAGGCCTGCATGCCCAGCATTCTAGCAGACCATGAGGCCCGCGATGTCCTCATTTCTCCCAATCGCCGGCCTGGTCCGTGTCAGGTCCAAGAGCCCAAAGGACATGAGCCATGTGGTTCACCTAGCACTGCACCCCAGCGCCACAATCTGCAGTCTGAACCGCATAAGCTGCCCTTGTCTCTAGCCAAGCCGAGCAGCCCAAGCAGTGGTCCCTACCACAACACCTTATCGACCCATGCCGAGCCGACTACTGGCCCCTGCCAGTCGACATGCCGCACCACCCCGACGGCTGCCCCGCGACAGCACTACCCAAGAAGAAGATAAGGAAAATTAATTTTTTCTTACCTCGGTGTGGTGCAGAGAAGACGAAG
Organism: Heteromeles arbutifolia; assembly: GCA_024362995.1. Classification (NCBI taxonomy): domain Eukaryota; kingdom Viridiplantae; phylum Streptophyta; class Magnoliopsida; order Rosales; family Rosaceae; genus Heteromeles; species Heteromeles arbutifolia. The sequence goes on from JANCRC010000010.1 coordinate 21,808,899, forward strand.
AAAGCAACGAAAGACTATCATTTACATGGGCAAGATGTAGAAGATTGCTAGAGGAGGGGGAACAAATATCCTCTAAGCTTTCTCTCTCTTGTATGGTAGAATAAATCGCTCTCCAAAGTTGATTTAACAATCTACTTAAGGTGGACTTAAATAAACTTTGAGAGGAATTTATTTCCCTTTCTTAGAAGGATCTAATTTCCTATTAAAGAGAGAATCTACATCAAAGAAGGAAACAATTCAAAGTTTCCTAAAGCAAGAAAATCTCTACACCTGTTACCCTTTCCTACGAGCAGCCCAACAGGTGTGGGGGCATTTGTGGAGCCAAAAAATATTCAAGAGGTGAAACGTGGATTTTTGGGTGAAGATGACAAATTTACCCTCGAGGCACACCGGGTTTCCTACACACGAGCAGTGGAGAATCATCCATCAACCAAATCAGAAGTACCCAAAATAGGTAACAAGTTCAAATTTGTCTCATGCATCCTTATTCCATAACTTACAAAACATTTGTGAGATCCCACATTGCCCAGAGGAGTGGATCATGTGAGCCTTATATGTATATTCTCATCCCTACCTAGCACGAAGGCATTTTGGGAGCTCACTGGCTTCGGGTTCCATCGGAACTCTGAAGTTAAGCGAGAAGAGGGCCAGAGCACTTCCAAGATGGGTGACCCACTGGGAAGTTGCTCGGGAGTTCCCAGAAACAAAACCGTGAAGGCGTGGTCGGGGCCCAAAGCGGACAATATCGTGCTACGGTGGTGGAGCGGGCCCGGTAAGTGATTCATCCCGGGCCGGGATGTGACAACATTCCTTTTATTATGTTAATTAGTCAATTAATATATTTATTCCTAATCAATATACTAATTGCTAATAAAATCACCAAATACCACCCAAAATATACATAAAGGCCGGCCACCTCCATTCCCTATATATATGACCCTATTTTTTCTAAAGAGCCAAGGCCACACTCTTGCAAAACTCTCAAAAATTCTCTAAACACTTTTTCTTTCTAAATTCTAACTTTGGCATCGGATGTTCTTCGGCCAAAGCCCCCTCATTCATCGTGGGCGCGTGAGGCTCTTGGTCTTAACCAAATGTGTTGATTGTTTTGTAGATGCAATTTTGTTCAAGATCAAAAAGGAAGAAATTTGCATCCACAAAAAGCAATTGAAAATCTTAATGGAATTGAAAGCCCCGATAGTTTAGGATTGAGAAATTTGTTTGCAGCATAAGCGAAGTCGCAAGTGAAGAAATTATAAAATTCATTGCTCTGTAGCGATATGTAGAGCGTGACTATTAAAAATAATAAGACAAAATATATTGAAATCATCCTTCAAATTTGTCGGATTGTTTTGAGAAGAAATTTAACAAAATTTAGTAATAGACTGTGTTGTTTTACATAAATATTTCTTATTTTCATTAGAAAAACAAGATAAATATGAATACAACTCTAAATAATTACTCACCAATTAGTTTGTCTTGATGTTTGTTTTTCCCTCAAGGAAAGAATTCATTTCAACTAAGTAAGTATAAACATTAAACAAACCCCTCATTCGCTATCAAAAGAGAAATTTTATTTAAACACATATAATCTCATTGTACACTTTATTTAAACTTTAAATGTGAATTTTCTTTTTTACCCTATTGATTATCATGAAGTAAAAGATGAAATTAACAATCAAACTAAAATTTATTAATAAACTCACACCCAATAATCAAACCATACCATCACGCAATCTTTATCATACATTCAATCTGGCTAAAAACCCCAAGATGCTCTCATGGAGAAAAAAGCTCTTTTGGACTGATGGATAGTGATTTTGAAGTTTTGAATCCTCCAACTAATGTATGAATCAATTTGTGCAAGTTTTTTATTCGTTTGATTTTAATTTTTTAGGGTTTAAGAGTGTATTGCCTGCAAAAAAATTCTTTGTTAGCCCAAGTATGTGTGCAAAATAAAAGAAAGGAAAAGGAGATTTATGCCATAAAAGTTTTTTGAGGGTTTATGAGTGTAAGATTGCAGCCATATGCGATCTTTCATAGATTATGAAGGCCGTGCGTTTTGTAAAGTAGCCATGGGATTTTACATGGTTGCAGTCATGCCATTTTCCATGGTTAGCACCGTGCACTTTTATTTAGCAGATTTCGGCCGAAAATACTCCACATTTCAAAGGATTCCACTGAATGCTTATGTTTATTTCAGTCATTCGCCCCGAATATAATTATGTCTTTTGTTTTATTTTATTTTGAAGTTCATAGAAAATTCAACTTTTGATAGAATCTCTTTAGTATTTTTTTCAATTATATTTTGCGTTATTAATTTTTAACCAAAAGCATTAAAGTTCTTGTTTCTTGTGTAAGAAAAGAAACGTGTCATTTGAAGGGGAAAAATTTATGTGGGGCTTAGCTTATCACTGGACTTTGCTAAGTGGCACTTTTACTCACTCAAAACTTGTCATTTATTATAATTAAATGTAATTTCTATTTAAAAGTTTCAAAATATTAGAATATAAAAATTAAAAAAGATTATTTAAAACTAAAAGATGAAAATGAAAACAAACTCTCACCCCAATCCATCCACCCCTTCCCAGTTCATCGGAATCCCTCAACTAAAGATCGGATGCATAATTGAAATTTTCTTTTCTTTTTAGTCCTTCTGCAGCGACTTTACTTGGTCTTTCCCCATTCACTAATGGTTTCATTTCATTATTTAAAAGGTTTTTTATTGTGTAGATGGTGAATTCGATACCAAATTAGGTTGCTCATTGTATGGCTTATCCGAACTCTCCCCTCCTCTTAGTGTAAAATATATCGTTGTACTGCCACTTAGTACTACATTCTAGTGGTATTCCTCTTCATTTGTAAGTGATAAGTCTTAGGTTCGATTCTTGCCAAAAGCGAATTTGAACCACATTATTGCTAGCCCATTGTGATGCGGCTAAGCTCACCCCCTCCCCTCCCCTTAGTGTCGATAATATCAATTGTTCAAAAAAAAAAAAAATATCGTTACTAAAAAAAGAAAGTCTTTTATTGGTCTAATCATTTTAGGGTTTATGGGTAAAGGCTTTGATTAAATATACATAGAGCAGTAACATCTAAACTCCGAATTGAGGACCTGAGGAAGATGTATTTTTTGGCAAGGGTTGATCATTGATTTAAATGAAGGGTTTGGAATCCCATCAATCCATCTTCCCCCAAAAAAACAAAGAGCAGTGCCCGCAAAAAGGGTTTGATGAGTTGGTCATTGGTTCCAACCTTTTTTCTGGGGAACGACTGTGATGAACTGAGGAAGATGTATTTTTGGGCAGGAATTGATCATTGATTTAATGAATAGGTTGTGTTTGTGGGGACGGGAAGGGGGGAGAGAGGGATGAGGTGAGTTTGAGATAATAAAACTTTTGTTTATTTTGTTTTTCGATTTTTTTTATGGAATTTATTTTTTTCAAGTTTTAGATTAAACTTAATAAAGAGAATTTTATATTAATTTGGTTTAACAAGTGGCAAGTTTTGAGTGATGGTGGAATGCCACTCAGCAAAGTCCAGTGGCAAGCTAAACTCCGCACAAGTTTTTCTTCATTTTTGAAGAAGCCTCATTTATTAATTTGATGGTTGACTTGATAATTTGATATTTATTAATATTTTCCTTCCACTCAATATGTTGGCATTTATTGCTTTATTTATGTTTTTAAAACAAAAATAATAAAAGTTAAGTTGTTGTTGGTTTAAAAATAATAAAATAATACTTAAATATGTTAGCATTTTAGGTGAGGTAGGTGGAATGCCTTTAGAATTAGCAAAGAACCATATTTGAAGGCAACTTCAAATTTGACATCTTTTTATCCATGTCAGTTTAACATTCTCTTCCATATCAGGTTTGACATCTCGATTAGAATAAATAGTACGTTATTTGTTACTATTATGTGTCTATATAGCATTTTTGATATTTTCTTTGAAAATGGTCTTACGTACCAAACGTAACAATTAAACACAATTATGGACATAAATGTGTCGGTATTTACCACGGTTTTAATAACAGTAAACCCTCCGAGAGTCCGACAGAAGAAACACTTTAGCAAAACCGACGCAAGGAATACGTAAATAATATCGCATCAAACGCATACAATCTTCATCTTCTAGAATAAATGCGAGTCTGTTTTCACTTCACTGGCACAACATCACAAGACGAGTTTTTTTCCGTTTCAGTTTCCGCCGTAATCACAAATCAAAACAGTAACGTTTTCGCCATAAATGGGCAACTCCCACGGCCACCACCGTAAACGCCGTAACGGCCCCGGGTCCAGTGAAACGGCCAATTCGGGCTTTAAATGTGGTCGGCCGGATCAAGCAGCTCAAATCCCTAGCTCTAGCTCAACGTCAGCTAAGAAGACCAGCAGCAGCATGGTGGTTGCCTTGCCGTACGCTCACGTCGACTCGAGCTTGCGCGCCCTCTCCGCTCAGGCCGAGGGCTTCGGCCGACTCGCAATCGGCGGCCTCCACGGCGCCGTTTACCAAGTCACCACTCTAGCAGGTCAGTTTTGTTAATTCAATTTGTTAACTAAATGTTTGTTCTCGTTAATTTTAGCTTCGAATCACCTTGTAAATGTGTTTGTTTTGTGGTATGAAAATTTGGGTTTTGCTTGTTTTGAAAGTTTAATTTGTGGGTTAGTGTTTAATTTGCAATTAGTTGAAGTAAAACTTGCTTATGGGGGACTGGGATAGTGGAAATGCTTATGGGAATTTGATTCGAATCCGTGTTTGAGGGGTTTTGTCAGTTTAAATGGATGATTTTGTAGTTAATTTGGCATGCCAACTCCAAAGTACGAATCTTGCTGTTAAATTAGTAAATTTGATTGCATCTCTTGCTGCTGTTTCATCTATTGAGAACTTGAGATTGGCATTTGATGTCGTGAACTGTGTATGTTGCGTGTGGAAGCTTAAATTTTAATTGTTTGTGTTTATATTTGTTTGTAGATGATGGTCCGGGTTCACTTAGGGCAGGATGTCGTCAGAAAGAACCGCTTTGGATTGTCTTTGAAATTTCAGGCACTATACATCTCCAATCTTACTTGAACGTGTCATCGTATAAGACTATAGATGGGCGCGGTCAGAGGATTAAACTTACAGGGAAAGGGTTGAGGTTGAAGGAATGTGAACATGTCATTGTATGCAATTTAGAGTTTGAAGGTGGTAGAGGGCCAGATGTTGATGGCATTCAAATAAAACCCAATTCTAAACACATATGGATAGATTGCTGCAGCCTTCGTGATTATGAAGACGGACTTATCGATATCACCAGAGGAAGCACTGATATTACAATTTCCAGGTGAGGTGAATCCTCCCTCCATGTTGAAAGTCATTTGTCTAATCCTTGCAAAATTTAAGTTTCTGTGTTTAACCATTGTGCAGGTGTCATTTTTCACAGCATGATAAGACAATGCTGATTGGCGCAGATCCCTCTCATATTGATGACAGATGCATCCGGGTTACCATTCACCACTGTTTCTTTGATGGGACCAGACAGAGGCATCCTCGTGTTAGATTTGCAAAAGTACATCTATATAACAATTACACCCGAAACTGGGGCATATATGCTGTTTGTGCTAGTGTAGAATCGCAGGTAGTAATATATTGCTCGAATACCCTTTTCCAAGTATTTTATCCCATACGAGGTGAATATGATATTTATTATTTTTCCACTCCAGATATTCTCGGAATGCAATATATATGAAGCAGGACAGAAAAAAGTGGCATTTAAGTACCTTACGGAGAAGGTATGTCCATTTTCATTTTTATCTACATGCCTTTAAGATTTCTTATTCGCATAATTGTGCAGTTTTATTCAGCATTTGACAATTCAGAAGCTGATGTACAGATATTGTATATTAGTATTCTGCAATATTCCTTGTATGAGTGCTAGCACTTTTGCTCATCCCATCCTATGATCTAGAAATTCATAACTCTGATCACAATGTAAGGTCAGACTCTTTCATCATCATATAACTTGATGCCGTATATTAAGTTAGTAACTTTATCCATGCATTTTAATCCCGTTCTAGCTGTTAACCATTGGAATTTCCAAGGGGTTCAGAGATACCTCCAAATTTCCAACTTCTATATTACCACCCTCTTAGCAACCTATAAAGCTGATCTCAAACTGGAAGCATTGGATGTGTTGATCAAGATTCGACCATACTTAACCAAATAAAAATGAAGATAGTGTAGGCCTAGTGGTGGTCATTGATGATAATCATGATATCCATAAGTAATTTTTCAATGCGGGTGAAAGTTGATCAGAATAGTGCATAAACTTGAGTAAATGCATTCGTTTTTAGCAAGGGTTCGTCAAAATGTTGCATAAGCTCGAGTAAGCGCATTTGTTTTTAGTTAGGTACTGAAAACTGAGTTGAGTTATTTCAAGAAAGTTTTAACATGAATGCATATAATGCGATATTTTATTTCTATTAATCCAATTGAAGGCTTGATGAATGAGAATACGTTCCTCGCAGCCTTTAATTGTAGACTTGTTTGTTTAGTTAAAGCTACTGTCAATTCATCCAGTACATGGCCATTGAATTGTATTTTGCTAGTGAGACTAACTTGTTTACTCCGCCTTTCCTATAGGCAGCGGACAAGGAGATGGCAATGACTGGCCACATTAAGTCCGAAGGCGACTTATTTGTAACGGGAACTCAAGCAGGATTATCCCCCGATGGCGGTGAACATTGCGTGTTTCATCCTACCCAGCACTATCAGACATGGACAAAAGGACCGCCCGTGGACGATCTTAAGCATGTTCTCCAACATTGCACAGGATGGCAGTGTGTTCCGCGGCCAGCTGATCAAGGATTAGCGAAGTAGCCTCGAGGAAACTAATATTCCCTTAAATTCCCAAGTTTTATATGGTATTCAAATTTCGGTTTCCGTCTTAAATTTAGTTGACCTCATGTATTTCATCTGTGTAAAATAACCAGTTTGTTATTCTATCGGTAACAAAGATTAATCTGCGCATAATTTACGCAGTCCTATTATTCACCGCATAATAAATGGAACCCATGTGCTGGAGAAATTTATCATTTTGCCCGGAACACGGATGGGTATACCACGTGTCATTCTACAAACAGAGGAAAGTTTAGTTTTTCAGTTAATTTTGGGTATGTTTTTGGGTAAGGGCCGACACGTGTATCCCAAATTTGCAAATAAACCTGCATTAACCAAAGAAGAAGACGACGAACTTGTAATAAACCTGCAAATTTGCAAATAAATCTGCAATTACCATGGAAGAAGACGACGAACCTGCAAATATACAAAGGTTTTTCACTCCTCATAATGATGTATTTAGAATTTAAAAAATATGATTTAACCGTGGTTATGTTAGTAGACAGTGTCAAGCTTTAAAAGTGATGGTAAGCATACAACGTAGTTTATGAAGGTAAGTAAAAATGCACTTATTAAGTTTTCTAATACAAGTATCTCATTCCACTTGTACAGAGACCAGCGGTGTACCACCTCGTGTTCCTAACATACTAAAATTTTTGTTCATGTGCTAAAAGTATTATAAACCACGTGTCATAGAGTAGTGTGACGAGAAATGCTAAGGAGATTCTTTCAAAGTAAAATTATTCGCCATCTTATAACTTTTAGATAATATTTTATAATATTAGTACGAGAATTATGAAAAAAAAATATGAGATAAAGAAAAGTGTGTGAAAAATATAATTTTTGAAAAAGTCTTCTTAGCGTCTTTCGTATTGTGACGATCACATCATTGATGTTTATTCTATCTAATGTTGGGTCATTGGCTCTTGGAAATTGGTAATTAACTTTAAGGAAGTACCGATACGTGACCATAACATTAATGTCAATTGATAAATGCCAAGGTACTTTCCTATTGGTCAATATAAAAAGGTATTTTCATATTGAGAAACTTATGCCGGTGTATAAAATATTGAGAAATGTTAAGGAGATTATCTTCAAGTGAGACTCTTTAAGAATTTTCTGTTACCTTATTTGGTGTGAATATCTTGTTTAAGAATGGAAAAAAAAAAAAAAAAACTCAGGAAACCAAAAACAAATAACCAAGAGAAATCAACACCAATAATTAACGTGGTTTGGCTATATGTGCCTACGTCCACGTAGCAACAACAACAATATTTCACTATATCAATAATGAGTATAATGGGTAATCTTGCCAAGTCTTTAGAATTAAGACTTGACGAAAAATACGAAAGAACAAGAAAAAAAAATACACTCTTATTTCTTTTCTTTTCTCCTGCACACATTTTGTCCTTCCTCACTCTAACTTCTTGAGTGGTATACAAATTATTGGTTTGCTTCACTTCAAAACTAGTGCAATAGCCCATTTATATAGACATAATAAAATTCTTTTTTTGATAAGAATTACTAATCATAATTAGAATCTATTTATGGATCCTTCTTCAATTGGGAAAACAACTTAAATTGCGAAAACAACTCCAATTAGGTAAATAATTTAATCCCCTAAAAAGTATAATTCTAATAGACTTAGGACAACTCATCAGGAGCTAAAAAACCCAACAAATTTAATATTAATTCTCATGCCAAAATTATAAAATATTATGCTAAAAACGTAAAATGACAGGCAGTCTCTGAAAAATCTCATAGTCTTCTTAATATTTCTCTAAAATGTTTGTCTTACTAATTCTTTAACACAAATATGAGTAGAAACTTCGGTTTTACTTTATCAACAGCAGTTGTAAGTTGACTTTGCATCTTTATTTGGAGAACACAGAAATGGCTTGCCTTCATTTCAAATTTTGAGATTTTGTCAAATCCCGACGTGTCGATTTTGTCAAGCACATGGACCGCCAAGCAAAAGAGTAATTTTAAATGTAAATGCAACACGATTTTACAACGATATTATCTAAATTATAAAATTTAGATTTGTCTTTTCATTAATACATTTTAAGAGTGAAATAGACTAATCATGTCATTCATTCTTATTAGCGAGTTTTACTGGAATACTTTTGGTATTATTCACTTTTAACCAAAATGATATTTTTATTCTAAAAAATCACTCCTAGTACTATTCACTTACAACACATTTTTGTCATTTTGATTAAAACTCAAAGTTTTCAAACATTTTTCGTTAATTTTCCGTTCTTATTATAACATACCCCACATGACTTGTGTTTTCGGTACTCATACAATCTTTTTTTCTTAAAAAGAAGATAACTGGTAACAAACAACGATTACCCACACCTTCCAGACCCAAAGGAGGCTAATTGAGATTGCATCTTACCCTTTTGCCACGATCAAGCAGTCTCAGGACTTCCCCTTTTTTCATTAGAGAGTTGATGTTTTCACTTTTCTACTGGGCGACTTGTCGTGGATTCATGCAGTTTTGTTTTAAGTGAGAGCGAGGACGCATAAATGAACATAGTTGTTTTCCGGGTTTTTTGATATGGATCCAATTGAACTAAAAATTGGACATATTTCAAAAATAAAAAATCATTAAAAATTGGACCTATTTCAAAAGGTGGGCTATAAAATTGGACATATTTCAAATTTTCCCTTGTTTTTTTTGTCTACCTTCACGAGATTCTGCGGCTGTGTTTTTGTCAAAACTCCAAGAGCCACACCAAATGAGAAAAAAATATATTATCAGCTTCCAACAACAAAGTCTTGATAGAAAAACAAGAGATTAAACAACAAATACAAGGCTGTAAAGCTACCAACAAATCATACCGTCCATTCCATCATTTTGACAAAAAGTGCAATTCCTTGTGTTTTCCCTTTCTGGTTTTATTAACAGTCAATATAAATCAGGCACGTTTTGAATTAGACGTCTCTTTTTTTAAATGTCATAGACTAAACATCTATTCCTTTTGTAAATTTGATTAAATATTTTCCCTACAATTTTGGTACTTTAATTTTATTTCATTAGATGACACACCCGAACCCGTAGGTAGGGCGTGCTGGCCGTCACGTGCACGCCCTACCTACGGGTTCGGGTGTGTCATTAGAAGTCTATTCACGTTAGCATTCCCTTTTTTCCTCTTATTTTTATGCATATCTTATTATGATGATTTAAGATTTTTTTATTTTTTATTAAAATATTATTTTAGTAAATTAAATAGAATATAACCAAACTCGTTGTTAGGTACGTTTGATTATATCGGTACGTTTGATTATAATGGTACATTTAATTACTTGGTACATTTGAATTTTTGGTCCATTTGGCTTCTTGGTACATTTGAATTTTTGGTACATTTGAATTTTTGGTACATTTGTTTTCAAAACATAAGTTTTATTACTTTTTGTCCTAATAATGAGGAATTACTTTAATTAATTTTTTTTTATAGAAAGCGTCATTAATCAAAGGATAATAACTTTTTTGTTAATTCAAAATTATATGATTTATCGTTATTATTTAGCATTATCTACAAATTTATCTCCAATCAACTAAAAGTTGTTTCAGAGACTTATCTACCAAAAAAATAAGACTATCTAGAGCATTGTGTATGAATCAAACATATTTTTAAACATTCCAAATAGATAAATATTCATTTTAATATAGTTTATAATTGGGTACGTTTTAATTCGGGGTTAGTACGTTTTCGTTTAACGTTGGTATGTTTTCATTTAATGTTGGTATGTTTCCATTTGGCGTGGGTGTACATTTAGATTTGAAAAGTTTAAATTTTTAGACTTAAATATAGTTGAAATTATTTAAAATATATAGCATATATTTAATCAAATGTTTGAAAAGATATTAATCTGAAGTAGTTCAAGTCTGAATATCTTAATCAAATGTTTCAAAAGCTTAATCAAAAACTCAAAAAGCATAAAATGTCTAGTCTACAAAAGTCTAAAATGAGGCATCTAATTCTAATTTTCTCTACCTCGCGCAATTTGGGGACCTTTTTTTTGGGGGGGGGGGGGGAGAAGGTAACAATCAAATTGAAGCTCCAAGAGGGCAAATTTATACGGGACAAGTACATTGCTATCTTGATGTCTCTTGTTAATAATATAATGTTATGTGAAAAGAAATTTATACATAATGTTGTATCACTAGTATTGAATGTCACAATAATAGTGTACCAGTATCATCAATCCTCCAGACAAATATACGAGACCCGCCTGTTTAGCTTGTCAGTATTATGCACTACAAGCAGTGTTTAAAATTTCATCAATATGTTCAATAGTTTCATGGAAATATCTAAAAAATCAAAGAAAGATATAGAAATTGGGAGTTGAAGTCTGAACTTTACCTCATATTGGAGAAACTCTTATATTTCGTCCAAACTAATATTTGACAATTCTTAAAGTTTCATTTTAAATTTTCATCATTTCCATCTAAAGCAACTGATATCGATATTCGATATATCCGTTGATATTTCTACAAATTTGCATGTCGATATTTCCACAATACTAATATTTTAAACACCGATTACAATTAGCTCTTAACATATTTGTGAAAATAGTTTGATTATCATGTGTATTTATCATACTTGCGCAAAAATATACATGCGAGTTTTAGGGTTTGTCGAACCTCCAATCAAATTGTTCAATTATAAAAATTGAGTAAGAGATGAGTTATGAACTTGGACAATCCTAGCTTTAGCCTAGTACATAACTGTGAGTTCGAAAAATGTAGAATATCATCTCGTTAGAAACAGAATAAAAAAGAGCTAATGCATGGATGTGAAAGGAATATGAACATAGTGGGCAATGTTTTAAATTTACAGAAATACAGGGGGTGATTTGATAAGTACAAAAAAGTTTTCAATAAGTCTTTACACGTGACAACAGAAACTAACTAATTCAAATTGTCTGACGTGTTCGCGCGCGCGCTTTTACACAGAAGAAAATAAAAAATATATACCTCTGGAAAAATCGCCACAAAAGCGGCGATTAAATACAAGACAAAAAATCAGCGCCAGTTATAATTCTCAGGTCTCAATGGCTCCGCCGATGAGACGACGATGACGAAGAACTATCCGTCGAAAAAAACAGGTCGGATAAGTGATTTCCAACATCTTCAGGGGCAATTCTGGCATAAAGCGCCCCGCTTCTCCCGCCCCCGACCGTCATCCTGTGCGCCTCGTAAAACTCCAGGTAAACCGGAATGAGCTTTTGCCCTACCGAAACTTTAATCTCGTCTCGGAGTTTCGGGTCGGGTACGACACTCGTCCTTTGTTTCCGATAGGCTTCGTCAAAGGCGAAATTGAAGTTGCGGAAGATCAATCTCGCTTCCTCGGGAGAAATCTGAGCCGTCGGATTCTCCGGCAGCGAAGATAACACTTCCTCCCAAGCCAATTTTTCGTAGTTCGCCGCGAACTGCCGCACTTTCGCCTCGTGCTTCGAAATCCAGTCCTCGCCAAGGAGGTACTGGAGATTCGACGTACGGACTTTCGAGATTACGTGCTGGAGATTGTTGGCGAGGAAGAGGTACGAGAGTGCGACGTCCTTGTAGTGTTTAGCCTTGTCGTTGAGCTTGCAGAGGAGGACGAGGACGAGCCACGCCATGCGGGCGGAGATAGCCAGTGTAGGAGCTTCGTCGGAGACCGGGCTGTCGAAGTATGATTCCAGATGGGATGATTTCGCCGGCGGAGGCCAGTCGGTAATAATGTCAGCGAGGACGTTGCTGTAATCGGTGAGGAGCGAGAGGTAATTCATCGCGTGGAGAGTCAGATCGTGGATCCCACCGCCTGTGGGGACGGATTTCGACGAGTCTTTCTGGACCATGGACTCGAAACCGGAGAGCAGAGATAGCACCGATTCGCTGAGTTTGATGAGCGAGTTGAGCGCCTGAGAACGGACGGCAGCCGAGGATTCAAAGCCGAAGATGGATTCGATCTCCGGCCAGTTCTCGGAGATCGCAGTGTACATGTCGAGGAGGCGGAAGATGTCGAGAGACGGCGAGTTCTTCTTGCTCTTCACCGCCACCAGAACTTGCGGGAAGCAGAAGAGCAAAGTCGCCGCCTCGCGAGAAATGTCCGTGAAGCAGGACTCGCGGATCGAGGCAGAGGATGCGAACACGTGGTCACAGAGGATTCGCTCGCCCTTGAAGAGCGTGGAGATCGAGATTTTCACCGCGTTCAACCAGCTCTTGTTTCTCAGATCAAGAACCTCCCGGTCCATCTTCCCAATCTGCGACGAGCTGAACCGCTCGACTCCGAGCTTGTACATTCCCTCGTCGATGATCGATTTTCTGATGATTTTGTAGATGTGGACGCATTCCTTCGAATATCCGGAAGTGATCATGCACTCGGCGATTAATTTCAAGTCGTTCATAGCGATCGCCGAGACCTGTTCGACTTCGAGGATGGCGTCCGTGGCGAATTTTACGTCGTCGTCTGTGGTAGCGCCGCCGTCTTCGTCGTCATCAGATATGCTGGACCGGGTCGAGGCGATAGAGGACCTGGACCGGGTGGAGACTGATTCTGGGTCGAGGTGTTCCCGGTTCATGGAGAGGATCTGGTAGAACTCTTTCTGGAGGCGCTTCATTGCCACCTGCATGAGGCTCTGCGCCTGAACGAGTTTTTCTGAGGTGGGGTCCTCCTGGACGAGATAGTGCATGGCACTCTGGAGGTCTGTCACGCAGCGAATAAACTGCCGGGCTTCGTTTTTGCTCTCGTAGAATAAGGAAGTGACTTTGGCGTACGTGGAGGTGTCCGGGTTCCACTTCATGACCAATACGGCGGCGTTGTCGATGATCTCCTGGATCATCGCGTCCGTGAAGTTTTTCGCGGGAAAGCGCCGCGGGGTTGGAAATGAAACGGAAGGCCTAGAAGGGGAAGAAGAGTAGGCCGAGAGTCTAGAAGGGGAAGAAGAGTAGGCCGCCAACGACGGTGTTTTGGAGTGTAAGCACAAGCTCCTCATTCCTTTTATTGGCATTTTCAATTCTGATAATCCGATTGGCTTGGATTGGACTGGATTAGATTTTCTCGAGAAAATTGGTAGTCAGTCTGTAAATGATTGTATTGTGGGTGTTAGCTATCTAGGGTCTGTTTGTTTCTCGAGAAAATTTGGTGGCTGTTGTGTGTGGGATTTGGAGGGACTGGAGAGTGGGAGGGGTATATACAAGGGGGAGATGGAGGTATGACGCCGTTTCTTGAGAATTAGAGAACGTGAGATTTGACTTCTAAAACTGGTGGGAGTCGTCATAAAATACCAAGGCACGTATTTGACCCTAACGCGTTTATGTTGTCAAACTAAACGACAACTTAGGAGGAAAAAGGGTAGGAGATTACTTGGACGCAATGGGTTCAAATAAATCGGGACTCATGTGTATGGCCCCATTTTTTTTTTTTTTTCCTTAACAAAGGATATTATTTACAATAATTTGTTTTTGGCGAGAATCAAAGATAAGATTTCTCACTTACAAGTGAAGATAAATACTATTATACTGTAATATTAAGTGGCGTATAGCCAAATGTTTTCAATCAATTGAATTATAAGTCTTTTTTTTTTTTAAGAAAAATTAGGTTCTCATTCCTCTTTTTTCAGCTCCATTGATTGAAACCTTATTCATTTTCAAATTTTAATCAGTCCCTTGGTTTTAATAAACATCATTAATTATTTCAATAATAAAATATTTTACATATCAAGATAATTAAATTTTATTTCTAAATTATTCGTTTAGTGTTAGAAACGTTACATTTGATATATTTATATTTATGGCTAAATTTTGTATCATATATTTTTATTTTAAGTTTGAACCCATTTTAATTTGCAACCCTTTTTTTAAATTGTGCCAATTTTCTATTCAGTTTTAGTTTGTACCCATATATTAATTTCTTTTCGTACATGTCCATATTTTTTCAAACTTTTATTTGTACTCATATTGTGTTGACCTTTTATTTGTACCCATAATTTATTAATAATGTACCCATTTGTCTTTAAAAAGGTACCACTTTGTCATATGTAAAATGTACCCATTTTTTTTTGTAAGTGCCATCTCTTCCATTATATAAAACGTATCACCTTTTTTTGTATAAAATGTACCAACTTTTTGTATGTAAAATGCATCGTATAAAAATTACCAATTTTTTGTATGTAAAATGTCATTAATATAAGTAATGACAAATCATGGGTTTTATTTAAGTATAATTTGTTTTAATATTTTCAACAAATTATGGATTTTATTTAAAATCTCATTAATATAAATAACTACAAATATCAAATTTTAATTTAAAAATTATAATAACCTACATAGAAATGCATTATTGCATTAATTTCAGGGACTTCAATAAAAAATCGAAAACCAACAAGGTTTCAATCAAAGAACGGTGATAAATAGGAACCGCATCCAAAATCACTTTTTTTTTTATATAAATCGTACAGGTTAAATAACAATATTATCTATTATATATATATATATATATATTTATATATAAGGCCAGCACCCTAAAATGGTGAAGCTTTCAATATATCAAGAATGCGCCCTTCCTTTCTTGAAACTCTTGCAAAAGACAATTTAATTAAGAAGGGCAAAATAGTAAAAATGCCCCATCTCCACTCATTTTTTTACCAAACATATTATCTACACTAAGGGAGAATGGGTGGGCTTATCCTCACAATGAAATAGCAATAATGTGGTTCAAATTCGTCTTTGGCGAGAATCGAACCTAAGACCTCTTACTTATAAGTGAAAAGAAATACTACTAGATCGTAGGCCTAAGTGACCACATTTTTTGAATCACATATTCTACATTAATTTTTTTTTCCAAACAAAAATAAAAATGAAGGAGCAAATTGTCATACACATGAGCGTGCGGCTATGGCGGAGGATGCTGCGATTAGAGCGGCGTTGAAGGCATGGAAAGAGATGGGCTATGCAATGGTGGATATTGAGTCTGATTCTCAGTCCTTAATTCGAATGCTCAACGGAGAGTAGGCTATAGATGGTAGCTTGGAATGCCTTCTTCATGACATTCGATGTTTGGCGTCTCAAAGTAGGAGAAGTGAGGTTTATGTTTGTTAAGTGGAGTGGAAATGCTCTGCTCATGGAGGTGCTTTTCTTTGAGATGCTTTCGGTCCGGAGTTTTTGTTTAACATTCTCGCTAAAGATGTAAAATTTCAATTAGACTTTAATAAAATTATCCTTTAACAGAAAAAAAAAAATACACGTGAGTATTTGACAAGAGACTAGTAATTGTACTATTAGAAAAACACTATTATAATTAAGAAAAATAATCAAAGATTAATTATTTTGTCCGTTAGTTTTTTAACTCTAGTCGCAATTGGGTGCTTAATTACGTATAAAATTATACTTAATTTATTGTTTTGTCTGGGTGATCCTAAACTTTGGGGTTAGTATAATATTGTAATTTATGTTTAAAGGAACCTTATGTCTTATCACTAATATTCCCAATAATATTCTCCAAGTTGTTTATAAGTTGATAGATAATTCGCGTTGCGTGTGGGACGTAAGCGTATATATCATTTTAGAGGCACAGTGGCATAGCATGATATTCTGTCCAAGTTATTTTATGTAGGGGGTGACGTTTTCACTAACAAAAGAACTAGAGGAAGAAAATATTGAATAAGATTTTATATGGAGGACGAAATAAATTCGAGAAAAGTGTTATATACTTGCACCAACGTGTCATTCATGAATTTCAGAAATGAAAAATAGATGGAAACAGAATGGCGATTTAGGCGAGGTAACTTGTGAAGCAATCTATCTTGAATTTATATTTTTTTAGTTATTCATACTACGATACTTAACTTTTAGAGAGATTGGTTAGGTCATACAATGGAATAGCCATAACTAATTAAGTATCAATCTCAACATATATATTAAACTTCATCACTATTTGTGTAAAATAAACTTCAAACATCTCACTTATGAGTACAGAAAAATATCAATAGACTGCGCTTAGTACTAGTTAATATCTTTAGTTTAATTAATTTTATAAAAAAATAAATTATTATTATTATTACAGAGAGAGAAAAGTTCAAGACTATTCCCACAATCTCGAATGCTTGAAATTTTCTTTTCTCGGGAGGACTAAATAAGTCGTGCAATGTATGCAAGGCCGGAATATTATCGGAGTAATAATTACATGCTTTGTATGATGAAATGGGAGATTAAATTAGTTGTCGAAATGTGAGATTAAATAGTCTTTTTCTCGGGAGGACAAAATTAGTCGTCGCTATTGTTATTTAATAATTCCCACTTCAGTTAGCCATCTTATAAATTATGGTGGAAACCGTGAAATGGAATCTTTCAAGCACAATATTAGTAGGATAAGTAATCTTCCACGCCCATATTCCCGGCTGTTGCAGTATTATTAGTATGTTTGCCAAAAGATAAACTAGTATAATTAAGGGCAACATTTTTTTTTGGTCGTTGTAGTGACATGATACTTTCAATTTGACATTCGTGGTAAAAAAGTTGTTAACTAAACTCCATGGTGAGCCTAATATGGATTGATCCTGCGACAACAAAATCGAACAACTCATGTGAGGCGAACATGAGGGTGAGACAGATGTCTTGGCCCTTCTCTAACTCTCCTCCTACCCCTCTGCTATCTCCACTCCACTTAGGTCATCTCCAACTGAAAGAGCTAAATATAGGCCTGTCCAAGATTATAGCTCTTCAAAAAATTATTTTTAAATGAACAATGTCATGTCATACTTATGTATCATCTTCAACCGAAGGACCAAACATAGCCCCCTCAATAATTTATTAATTTTAAGTTTATAATTTAAACTTATTGGTTAGTTTAATTAACTATCTTTGAATGCTTTGAAATCAAGCCGTTGAATTTGAATCAATTATTGGAACTGATGAGCTGGACTTCGAGAAAATGGCTAAGAAGGGGCTACAATTGGCCAACCTGATGCCCCTAAGCCACCCCTTCCACGTGCCGCCCTACCCTTTTTCTTAGTTTTGCACAACATTTCCTCTCCTTTGCCCTTTTTTCTCTCCCATCATTTTGTGAGTAGCTCTCCCATGGATTTGAGCCTTTACCCAGATCTAAGTTATGCCCCTCTTAAAGTCTATTCCTTGATTTGGGTCTAGATTTGTGGTTAGGGTAAATGTCACTGTGTCACGACTGTTGGTGGGTTGGGTCCATTATGTTAGCTTGTTTTCATGGCGTTGATGCTCTACTCGACCAATTTGGTGGTTGCTATGCCTTAGATGCTCAGATTCAGCAGTGGCGCCGTCTAGTGTGTTCAAATTTGGCAATGTCGCTTTCTTGTTCAAACAAATAAGGTGACTCCGGCACCTTAGGCTTTCAAATCTGACGACACCACAACCTTGTGCTACCAATATCAGGCAACTCTACCATCTTATGCGACCTAATCTGGTTGTGCCCCGACTTGTGGACGCAACAAAGTTTACAAGTGTGGTTAAGGTGCATGTGTGGTTTTGGTTAGGGTGTCTTTATCACTGACATGAATCGACCAGTGGTTCCATTCTCGGAGTAGTATGTAGTTTGTTTGTGGTTGCGCGTATGTGATGGCTGGGTGGAGATCAAATCTTCTGCACCCAAAATGGGTGTGGCCTCTCTGTGGCCCCAATAAGTGTCTGACACATATTCAATATCTTAATTTTTCTTGATTTTGTTGTCATGAATTTAATAGGTGTCAAATATTTATTGGGGCCACAGAGAGGCCACACCCATTTTGGGTGCAGAAGATTTGATCTCGGCTGGGTGTGGTCTTTGCCTTGAGCGGCGTTATATGGTCTCGTCTTTCAACAATGACTTATGTAGTCTCGCTCTATTGCAATGACGTTATGTGGCCTCATTTTTCTGCGATGGATGGTGTACGTGTTCGCCAATACATGTTTGTTGCGTCTATCGTTATGTGACAAATTATACTAGTGCCATTTTTTGTAGGTTTGTGCTTGTGGTAGCCGTAGATGGGTTTACTATAATTTGTTTGATTGTGCGAATTCACTCCAGGTCAATTTCTTGGTCACTAAAAAGCATTAGTGTACCCAAATGACACACTCTATATTTGTTTATGACGTTAAATGAAATACCATTCTATTTCTTATAAAAAAAAAAAAAAAAAGTCTGGGAACAAACTTGAAAACATTATTATTATTTTACCTAGTTGATCATTGTAATTACTATGATCGATCTCCACCATGATCACTCCAACTAGCTAGAAGTTAATTTTAAATCACATACAGTTCACTTTTTTCATAGTCAAGTTCTGTTCACCTTGCAAGTTGATCGTTCGTAAGAGGATAAATTTTGCAACTTGCAACTTGCAAAAAATGAAAATAAAAATAGAGAAGAAAGCAAACAAGAAATAGAAACTTCTGTGAAGAATAATATAATTATCATGATCACCACGCGATGATTATGCATAATTCACCACAAAAGTATTTATTTTGATATTATAAACATTCTTGTGGAACAAAAATCATATATATATGCAATATATATGGCCTGAAATTGGCATATATATGACAATATTCACAATAATTCATCATTTGTATTTATTCAGAATGATCACTTGTTCTATTTATTCTCTGGTCGTAAGTCATGACGCGATTTGGTTTTGGCAAAAAATATTGCTTGAGTTTTGTTCTTGTCTCGGGTACTGTCGTTTGGCTCTTTGCCCGAACATGCATCAGTGATCACTGCAGTACTCGTTTTCGATCAGCTGTTGGAGTTGGAACTTGGATCACCGACCGCTGTTAGGGTTTGATTCCTTTATTTCCACGTGATACTAATATTAACCAACAAAGAACATATATATAACTCCAAAAGTATCACTTGCCTCTCATTATTTCCATTATGTACGGATTCTAGACGATCGAGAAGCAAAACAATTTAATGTTAGTTTCATATGGATTGCAGCACATGTAGTTTTATATTTTATAATAACTAGTTTGTTCTTGGGCCGCTGATCGAATATATACTGTTGTATATTAGGCTAACTGGAGAAATGAACAAACATTCTTGCACGGGAAGAAATACGCGTAGCATATAGCATGCAGTTAAAAAATAAATAAATAAATAAAAAATCATTGGTCTCAGGAAGATCTAAGGGCCTAAGGCGACCTGCCAACTCATTAGACAAGTCTAATTATACGTTTATTTACACATGTTGAAAAAAGACACAAGTTCGAAACTTTGTGTGTGTATATATATATCTCCTCCTCCCACAATGATCAAAAGAATAGGGTTGAAGAGGAGAGGAGAATTGGAGTGCAAATAGTCTAATTAACTAGCGTAGAGCTGTAGAAACATACGTATGTTTAAGTATTTTCTCATAGAGTTTTGTTGTCTCACGTTATATAGGTTAAGAAACCTTGCAATGAGTTAATTACATGTACCGCTCAAATTCCCAATTAGTTTTGGGATTTGAAACCTCAACCTAGAAAGAGTTAAATTAAACACTATTTAAGATTCATAAATGAATAATGATCATAAAACTTTTTTCCGTAAATCTTGAATGAAGTTCCACTTAAGTATTGACATCCCACCCTAATCGTTACAGCATTCCCATTGTTTTCGTAAAAGATGAGGCTTTTAGATATCGATATAGCTAGGGGTCCAAAATCTTATGTTGTTATTAAGGAATAATTTAGGTACTTTGGGTGCAATTGTATGACAATAAAACCATATACCACTTAGGGCTAGTTTGGGGTTGATGTGCTGTGAAAAAAAAAATGTTGTTTTCAGAAGCAGGTAGAGCTGCTTTTGCTTTATGCTGTTTTTAACCCATGATTTTTACAAAAAGCAATTTTTTTTACATTTATCAAACACAATTTTAGCCCCAACTTTAAAAAAAAAACTGCTTTTAAAATAATTTCAGCAATCCCAAACCAGCCCTTAACCCAGTAGTACTGCAGAACATGCATGCATCATATTGGCAATGCAACTTTTTTATTGATATATGATCTTTAGATAAATAAATATAGGGTGAACTGCCAATTTAGTCTCTGAATTATCACTTAAGTGAAAATTAGGTCCCTAAACTATTTTTTCAGAAAAATCAGTCCTTGAATTTTAAAAATCTGCCAATTACATCCCTAATATTAGATTCGAAGCTACTATATGCAATTTTCCATCAATTTAAGTCACGTTACTTGCATGTGATACACATTAGAGGGTAGATTGGTAATTTTTCATAAAGAAACAGTGTATGAAGTTAAATTTGAAGGGTAAATTAGACGTTTGATTCACAACCTATTTGAAATGTTAAGGGTAGGCGAGAAAATGTCAGTATTACACTCTAAAGTGTTTCAAGTGACTTATGTTGACGAAAAATTGGATAAAGTAGCATTGAATATAATAGTATGGATGAAATTAGCAATTTTTAATGAATTTAGGAACTTATTTTACCGAAAAAATAATTTAGGAACTTAATTTTCATTGAGGTGATAGTTCAAAAACAAAATCAGCACTTCACCCATAAATATATATAGTTAAACTTGAAATGCTTTTAAAAATGTCATTTAAAAACCACCTCGATGGTTCCAGCTTTTTCTCTTTCTTAGCATGCATTATTCCTTCGTCTCTCTTAATTTTTTTTTCGTTTAATTTATTTTTGGAATTTGTGTGTGAGTTTTTGGATTTGCTGGTTTGTGATGGATTTCTCTTTAATTTAATTTCACGTTTAGAACAATGATGGGTTCGTTTTCTATTTTCTTTTTTCTATGTTGGACCATGTTTTAATTTAATTTTATTATCTGCGATTGATTTCTGATTCCTATAAAATAGAAACGTTTTCGATAATTATTTTTTCCCCCTTCTTTTGCATTTAATTTGCTTGGAAAAATTTGTTTTTGGAAGCGAAAGTGTATGGGCTTGTCATACCCCGACCCGCGAATAAGGACTATTCATGAGTTAGGGTGTGAGCCATATCTTATCTATAAAAATAAATTCTACAACCAAAACATGGTGGAAATGTTAAAATAAAATTATTAAAATGTATTGAATACGCAGCGGAATAACTATAGTACACAAATTAATTCACAACAAAAACTGTCAACAAAATAATAATTAAATTGTAACAATGCTTTCAAATGCATGAAATATATGCAAATGAGATGGATGAATGTACTCACTCCCTTCTAATCCCGTTAACACATACCTAAGGCACCCAAGCCTGCACGTCCATACCATGCTTATACCACTGGGCTCCGAGTACGTTAGAATATGAGTTAACTCCCGTTCATCCCTTAAACCCAATTTTTGTAATTAAACTCTCAATTTCCACTTTATTAAACAGGCACTTCCCCCGACGCCCAATTGTATATTCAAGCCCTGCACCCTATACCTGACATATACAAGATTTCATTATTTTAATAATCAACCAATTTGTATACTCAAGCCATGCACCCTACACTTGACATATACAAGGTTCATTATTTTATATCCAAGGCAAACTTCAGCCCTTGAATATCCTCACAACTCAAACACTTTACAAGACTCAGCACAACTCTTTTTCTTGCTTTGCAATGCATATGTATATGTCATGTTCACATAGATATCAATACTCACATTTTATCTAACAAACCTGCAAGCTTCAACATGAATCAAAATGATTAGTGACCAGTAGTATAATCATAATACTAACATCAAAGTAATAATTTATAATCCATCATATAAAGTGTTGCTCGTTGACCACTCTATATTTTTCCATCGTCTCGTCCATCTTGGTCGGGCAACCTGTTTTTATTAGAAAGGAATAAAATCCATTAGAGAAGAAAATCGTTAGAGTGAAATATAGGTCTCAAAGGCCACAAGGCATGAAATTATGTTTCTAGCTTTTCGTTTTCCAACATCATCTTTTATTTTTATTTTAGCCCACCACTTCTACTTCTTCTCATCTCCCTTCCCTTATATTCTCACTCACAAACTTGATCACTTTCTTTCACCCGACTCTCCTTTTCCTTCCACACAACAGTTTACCCTTTTAATGTATTTTCATCATCTTCTTGCTCCTTCTTTTCATTTCCCTCAATAACCACTGCTAGCTTAACCGAACGTCAGCGTTTCGAACTAGGGTACAAGTCAGCACATAGATTCGATTGTCGTGATTTTTGGATATGTTATAGAGGAGATGATAAGGAACAACTTTTGTGAAGGAAGTGTTTCGATCAGAGCTACGAAAAATGGGGTTTTGGTGCTCATAACATGGCTGTTCAGTTTTCTGCGGGATTAGTGACATGAATTGGTTTTTCAAACATATTGGACGATCACACCGTTGGATTTTTCTGAAATTTGGATATATCATGGTAGAGAGATATACAAACAACTCTCATGAAGAAAGTACTATGATATAATCTATGGATAATGGTGTTTTGATCTGTTAAATAGGCTGGACGAATTTCTAGTTTTTGGATAACTTTCTTTTGATAGATGGGGTTTGGTGGAGAGATTTGTTGGGTAAGGTCTCATGTATTTTTCTGGGATTTGTCTCTCTCATTTTACAACATTCTCAAGGGAAGTAAATGGATATTTTTGATGGTTTGGTGGGAGTGTTTCTTATGGCAATGATCTCCAAAATATAAATGCATAAACAACACAAGATTTAAGTGGTTTGCCAAATCGACTACATCCATTGGGGTTTGCTTTCATTGTATTTCACTATATATGAGGGACTTACAAATACAATGAAAGATAGCTTAAAGCCCTAAGAACATGTAAAAGAAAGATAAGGAGGTAATAGGAAAGGAAGAATGGCTTTCTTTTTGGAGTGGTTCTTTCTTCCTTTTTTTTTTCTTCTTCTTCTTCCTCTCTCCTCTCCATGTCCATCCGTGGTCCCTTGCTCCTTCTTTTATATAGATTGCATGACACCTTCTTCTCCAAAGAATCTCCACAAGTGTGCCAATGGAAGAAAGCAAGTGTGCCAATGGAAGAAAGCAAGTGTTGTGCCAATCATTAAACATGAAATGTGTTCCAATAAAAATACACCAAATGTTAACCTAATCATCACTATGAAATGTGTTCCAATAGCAAGGCAACAAATGTTGTCCTAATCCTTAGCCATGAAATGTGGTCCAATAGACAAACAACAAATGTTAAGCAAATCCTTAGCTCTAATATGTGTTCCAATAGAAACACACCAAATGTGAAGTTAATCAATGACAATAGGATGTGTTCATATGACAATGCAACATGTGTTAAGTTAACCATAAACAAAAATTATCATGCAAAGTGGACAAATACCCAAAGGCCACATCCATACTTTATAAGATATAGAAACCCACCTCAACCTATCTAGAGTAGTGACTAACTCCTTCTCATTATTCTCTAATGGTTGCCAAAACGCCACCTAGCCTTTGTGAGAAAAAATCAAGCCAAACTCATCATAATCCCCTTCTCCAATTCAAACTAACAATATCTCTAATTACATATGAACATGAAATACTACTAGCTAGTTTTTGAAATAATTTGTAGCAAAAAGGATTTTACATTGAAACTATGTTACATATCGAAAGTAGGTTCTTGCATAAAAGAAATATAATAAAATCATTACGTAAAAATAATTACCCAACATACACCCATATATATATATATATATATATATAAGACCATTTTTTTAAATATGGGGTATTACGGGGCTCGTTTGAATGTGCTTTTAAAATAACTGAAAACGTTTTTGGTGAAAATATTTTTGAAACCAATCTTATTTTGCAGGATTGAATTAATTGTTTAGATAAATACTATGGTCAAACACACACAGAGGATAAATTGAAATATTATTTCTCTTGCTACTTATTTCTTGAAGAAAGCTCACCACCATAAACTATGGTGTATGCTTACCATGTTAGAGTTTATATATTTCATAAACAACTAAAAACACTAACCTGAAAGAATCCATAAATTATGCTCAATTGATAAAGTACTCGAAGTCAACATCACATGTAGGAAAGATGAACCATCTTTGACAGAACCGTGTGGAATAGGCTCAACCATGTACTTCTCCTTATCATGGAAATCGTATTGGAATCTTGTGGAATAATATGTTAGTTGACCAAAGTCTTCTGCACACTCAACAATCCTTTGTACTCGAACTAATGGGGCGTTCATATGAGTTTCTGTGTGTTGTGAGCAGGGACCATAGCCTTATATTTATATGGACTTAACCCTAATGAATCTTCCCATAATAATGTCATTAGGATTCCTTGCAGTCCAAGGATAATTGATACACCAAATCTCATTCCAAATAGGATAGAATTAGGAGCCCTTATTCTCCAAGGAAATCTGGAATATATTAACTTTACTTGGGGTACAAGCTATAGCTATTAACTAAATCCTAATCTTATTTATATTCCAAGCATTCCTTAAATTAACTGTGTAGACCTATTAACATTATGATCCAATGTCCAACACACCATACACCAAATCATCAGCAACATGTCATTTTCACTTAATCATTAATTTTTTTCAAAATAAAAAATGTAACATTAATGCTCACTGCTCACCACACCTAATCATCACAAGAGTTAACCATATAAAATTTTACTCCATCTGGCAAATTAACTTTTTCCGGCGGAACTTTCATCGGGCAAGTCCGCATTGACCATAGAGATTCGACGAAAAACTTTGTCCCGATGAAATTTTTCCTCAGAAATAATTTAAATTTTTTATAGAAAATTAAAAAATTCAACTTTTGTAACAACTTATTCCTAATTTTACGGCTTTACTAATTTTAAAAGGTGTGAATTGACCCAAATGCCCCTAGAGGTGAAAGTGTTGATTTTCGTTGACCAACGTATAGTGAGACGTACGAAACATTCTTTTAGCGTATTCTTGTAGTACTCATCGCTACGAACGTGTCGGCACAAGCATAATTGAATTTAGAGTTACAATGGAGGTTTTATGAAACTACGAATCTAAAAAATATTTTTGTAAAAATTACTATTTTATATTTTATACATTTTTCATAATTATTTTATTATTATAATATTATTATTATAATAATTTTTAGGGTATATTTTTAATATTTTAATAATTTTTCTGGCTCGTGGGACCCACACCTCACCCAAGCTCTCATCTCATCTCTGCCACGTGTCACTCTCTCCCCGTACTTTGAGAGGGGATGTAAGGATGACAAGGATCGAACTGCAATCAAGGATCAAGATGCTGCCATGTGTCAATAGATTAGGTAGTATGGTTGTTGAGTTAGTTATGTTTGTTGAGAGATAGATTACTTAGAGTGTAAGCAATGTAACTCGTATAAAAGAAAAGATTACTGTTGTATTCATAATTGTGAAAAATATCAGAAGCATTTCTCAATTCTCTCTCTCTCTCTCTACCTTCTGCAACCATATTATCTCCATTGATAATCTTCAAGCTCAGACTTCTACATTTCAACAGGTTGATATGATTTGTAACAGAGGACCCAAAGAAAAAAAATGAATGAATCTCAATAGTGCATTAGTATTGAATATCGTCACAAAACAAGTTGTGTAAATCCTTCTTCAAAAGAGAAGCAAACTATATTTTAAACAACTCTTTAGATGTAAAAGGTTAACCTGTTGTTTTCTATAAATATAGCCTAGCTACCAACCAAAACGCTACCATTTTTTGGAGTACATCGGTAAAATAAGGGCAACAATATTTTAAACAACTTACTTAAAATAATTGTAGTCTTTTTCACGTTCCCGTGGCAACGCGGGCCTACTCTCTGTGTGTGTATATATACATATGTTGAAACTTTCCAATTTTGCTGCTGGAGACTATTACTGTGGCAGATCAGGTAAACCGTTGATCACCAAGACTTGCACATAAATACTATTATGATGGATTTGCAGTCTTTGCCATTCGTTTGACTGACTTGAACTCTTGGAAATGCTGCCTTCCTCAGTTGTTAGTTCTGCTTCGAGTTTTATTAATTTTCTTTGCTATTATATATATGAGCTCCAACAGTGAAAAATCGGCTGTCAGATACTAAAAACTTTGTGGACTAATGCAATTTATGGGTCTTTTTCCTAACAAATTATATACTTATACAGTTGTAGTACGTCTTTTAAGACGGCTTTGATATGCCATACATAAATTCACAACTTATACTCTTTCAACTCATAGGTCTTCACACGCATTATATAGGTATTTAATTAAATTTATCCGTATATATTGTTGAGAACATCCACACTACAAGAAAAATAGGATACAACAACATTAAAAACAATTGTATTTTTTCTCTTATAAAAAACGTGCTTTGACATGGAATGCACGGTGTTACATACCATAAGCTTTATTTCACAATGTTCAAGTATTGCGTTGCTAAAAATTAGTACGATTACGTGCATGTTCCCATTGTAAACCGGGTTTTTTTATTATTTAAAAATATCATTGCGCGTTGTTATTTATGTTCAGTAATACAACATGTGCTTGAACATTGTGGATTATATTCTATAAGGAAAATTTTATTTAAACTCATGTAACATTTTTCTATACCCAACTTAAATTTTAAATGTTAATTGTCTATTTTACCATTTTGCATAATTACTGTTAAGTACTAAATAAAATTAATAATAAAACTTAAATCTATCAATAAACCTACACACTATATAATTAAACCCTAGCATCACTATTTATTTATCCTACATTCATTCCGGCTAAAACCCTAATAGTTCTTATAGAGAAAAAAAAGTTTCTTTTTATTGATAGATGGTGATTTTGAAGTTTTAAATCCTCCAATTAAACTATGACTCGATTTATGGATATTTTATTCTTTGATTTAACCTTTTTTAAAGTTTAGAAGATGAGTTTTTGGGTTTTAATTTTTTTTTCATCAATCGCGCATAGTACCCTTTGTTAAACTTTCTGCGGACACTCTCCCGGTGTCTGTTTGCACCCCAAAACACCATCCAATACGATTTCTGATGCTGCTGCTGCTGCTGGTACATGTATGGCTGCTGCTGTCCTGTGTCCACGTGCTCCAATACGATTTACATTTTTCTTGTAACTAATCAATGCTTGAAGATGCTGATTTAGGAAATGAGTTGTCCACAATCACTCCGGATAAAGAAGTAAATAGCTAACAATCCACCTACTTAACCTTGCCTGATACCTTTTCAAAAGCTAAAATCATTGGATGGCTGCACAATGTCATTAATATAGTTAAGAGTCAAATGAGTGTAAAGATAAATTTGCATATTGAATTAGATTTGTAAGGGTATTTTAGGTAGTAAATTTAGGTTTAAAGAGATATTGATAGTTTAATTAAAAATCAAATAGGTGCAGAAAGTAAGTTGGGTGTAGAAAGAGGTTACATGAGTTTAAATAAGGGAACTTTCATGAAAAGGGCTTGGATTAAGTTTATTTTAATAAAAAAAATCATGCTATAACTTTATTTAATTAAAAAGACTTAAATTTTAATGAAAAACCTTTAAATTTTAATAAAAAAGACAAAAGAACTTAAATTTTAATGAAAATGACATAATTTTAATTAAACCATGCTATAATTTTAATGAAAATGACATAATTTCATGAAAAGGGCTTGGATTCAGTTTATTTTAATAAAAAACCATGCTATAACTTTATTTAATTAAAAAGACTTAAATTTTAATGAAAAACCCTTAAATTTTAATAAAAAGGACAAAAGAACTTAAATTTTAATGAAAATGACATAATTTTAATATTAAAAAAAAAATTCTGACGCGCGGACCCACGCCTCCTCACACTGTTTATGAAACCTCTACACTGTTTATGAAACTTACAACACTATTTATGAAACTTACTGCACTGTTTATGAAAACTTACGACACTGTTTATGAAACTTAATACACTGTTTATGAAACTTAACGGTACTACATTCTTCTCTCCTCTCTCGAACTCAATCTACCGAGAAAAGAAAGCTCTCACTCTCCCACTTACCTTCACAAATCAACCCCAAACTTAGCATATTCGAAGTCTGTGGGATGCAAAGATCACAATGGTGGTCTTACATGTGGGATCGGTGCAGTGTGGACCTTCGCACCATTAATGCCCGAGAGCTTGAAGCTCTCAAACTCAAACCCAGGTGAGGTCTCACCTTCTGCTGATTGTTAACAGATGCATTATATCAACCCTATTCCTCGAAATTTTGCTTCGTATCATACTATTTAACAACATCATGCAATAATTAAACAATTATATGGCTGGATACTGCAAAAGCAGTTAAATTTCAATCAATTTTCAATAGTCTATCAATTACAGCAGCAATAGTTGATAAGATTGCAACCAAAATTTTAAAAACAAAACAAGTTTCGATTCGAAAAAGCGCAGGATATGCAAAATTGGGAATCAACATGGCCAGAAACTAAACCACTGACAAGCAATAACATTTTTGAATCTAAGAAAAACAAGAGAACCCAGTATCTAAACAGCAGATGAAGATCAACTATCAAAGTTGCCACCCCCAAACCTGCTCCCACTCCGATGTCGGCTCCACCCAAGCCCCCCACTGCTCCAACTCCAGCGGCCACTCCTCCTACCGCTACTATCTCACCCCCATTGCCTTCTCTAGTGAGCTCCGCACCGGCTAAGGCTCCGGTCAGCTCCCCACCACTGGCCACATCTCCTCCGCCAGCCACCCCTGCTCCAGCAGCTGAGGCACCCACTACAATTGAGGTCCCTTCTCCGGCTCCCAACAAGAAGTTGAAGCACAAGTCTCCGGTGGCTGCTCGCAAGTTGGGTTTTTTATGTTTTTTTTTGTTCTTTTGTCCTTATCATTAAATAAAGTTAGTGGATGGTTTTTTATTAAAATGTAAAGATTTGAAGCCCTTTTCATTAGTTTTCCTTTTAAATAACCCCTTCTATAATTACAATCTTCTTCTACAAGCCCCGTTAAAAAACTAAAAAACAAAAAAAAATAGGCGCTAAGCGAAAATTTAAAACAATTGGCGGTTTCTATAAAATAAAAAAGGGTAAATTACACAAAACTACCTCAACTATGGGTTGAACGACACTTTCATACCTCATCTTTTAAAAATGACAATATCATACCTCATCTTACAAATTTGTGCCAATGTTAGACCTCCGTCAGTTTTTCTGTTAATTTCTCTGTTAAGTGCTGATGTGGCTAGAGACGGGGTCCACTCACTAATCCAACTGGATTAAAAAATAATTAAATATATTTTTAATAATTAAATATTAAAAAATTAAAAATTAAAAAAAAAAATTATATAAAATTGTGGGACCTCTCTATCTCCTCTCTTTCTTTTCCCTCTCTGCACACCTATATCCCCAAAACCCAAAAACCTTCCCACCCGTCCCTCCCCCTCAACCTTCCTCCACCACCCTCTCTCTCTCTCTCGTCTCTATCTCTTCTCTCTCTCTGGGCACCTGCATCCCCAGAATCCCAAAACCCAGAAACCCTTCCCACTTGTCCCCCCCAACCATCCTTCACCACCCTTTCTCTCTCCTCTCTCTCATGTGCAGCATCGTCCGCCACAACGGCGTTGTTGGTGGCGCACAACCCATCGTGGGTGACAGAAGAGGCGCCGAGGATGACATTGGAGCCGAAATCGACCCTCGACCTAAGCAGAAAAGTAAAAAAAAAAAACCAGTTCGTCTTCCTCACCCCTTCTCCCCACCTGTTGATCCTCCGTACCGAGCCCCACCGAATCAGGCCCTACATCATCGTTGCCTCGCCGATCTTGTCCCAGGCCCGACGGACCCGCAGCAAAAAAAAAAAAACAAAAGTTGAAGAATGGACGAAGGAAGAAGGTGAAGAATGGATGAAGGTGAAGGTGAAGGTGAGAGAGATAGGAGAGAGATTAGATGTGAGAGAGATAGGAGAGAGAGAGAGAGATGGAACGCAGGGGAGAAAGGGAAGAAATGGAGAGATGGGTTCGGATCATGAAGAAAAAAGAGAGAAGGGGAGAGAATTATTGGGGGTGGGTCCCACATGTTTTAAAATAAAAATATTAAAATAATTTATTAATATTTAATTAATATTTTTATCCACTTGGCTAGGAAGTAGGTCCCGTCTCAAGCCACGTCAGCATTTCACAGAAAAACTGACGGAGGTCTGACATTGTCACAAATTCGTAAGATGAGGTATGACATTGTCACTTTTAAAATATGAGGTATGAAACTGTCGTCAGACCAATAGTTGAGGTAGTTTTTTGTCATTTACCCAATAAAAAAATACATATATACGCAAATTAGCTTTACATAGATACTTGTTTATTGTTATTATTATTATTATTATTATTATTATTATTATTATTATTATTATTATTATTATTATCATTATTAATAAATGAAACCATGTTTGTCAACCAAAAGAGGGTGAAAATACAACTTAGTCTTCTATCACACAAAAAAATGATGGGCAACAATGTAATTTCACAGGTCTAAATTTTACTTTTTTTTTATTGAAGCCTCATCTACAGGTAAAAAAAAACCAAAAACAAAAACCTCCCACTCCCCCCACTTCTCTCTCTCTCTCCCTCTCCCTCTCTCCTTCTCATTTTCTAAAAAAATGTGTTCATACACACAAAGTGTGTAGGCAAATGCTAGTTATTATTATTACTACTACTAGTATATGCCCACACACTTTGTGTGTATGGACAATTTTTTATTTATTTTTAAAATGAAAATGAGGGAGAGGGAGGGGGAGAAGGAGAGGGAGAGAAAGAAAGAATGTGGAAATGGGGATGAGATTTTGTTTTTATTTTTTATTTTAGAGATTTGTTAGAATCACATGTATATGATGCTTTAAAAAAAAAGGTAAAATTTAGATTGTGCAAAATTAATTTATTGACCATAATTTTATTTTGTGATAGGAGATAAAAATGTTTTTTTCATCATCTTTTAGTTGACAAAGAGAGTTTCATTAATATATAGTTTAGATTATTAATGTGCGTGTGGAAAAGTATTTAATATTAATTTGTTGAAGATGTCTACTACTTGGCGGATTACTCCTGTTCAATAATGCTATTCTTACCATATTTTTGTACCACAATTGTATACCACCTTAGATGGCATATGATGTAGATAGCCACATTATCTAAATTAATTAGCATTTAATTTCAAAATGTTAATCAATAATTAATAAAAAGGTTGTTAATTAAATGATGATTGTGGTATACGAGGAATCTCCTTCTTCCACCTAAGATTATTTAAGTGTTTTAATTAATAAAAAGATTGAAATTAAATGATGTACCTTGTCCAACTCATCTGCCATCTAAGATGGTAAAGAAATGTGGTATAAAATTGCGTTAAGAATAGTATTACTCTTTATTAGCTAGATTGTATACATCAACGTTGGTTTGATCCCATAGGGCAAGGGCAATGAAGTTATTGAAAATTTAAAATTATAATAGAAACTCGGTATTGCTTGTTTAATTATGTAGCATTGATTTCATCTCTCTTTTAAAATACAAGATATATAGCCACTTAATACTATGGTATAGTTGTTAAGCTATAGAGAGAAAGAAGAGATTCATAGAGAAGAGAAAGAGAAGGTGAATGTTTCCTCTGTATATTATTTTTCTTAGTTATTAAGAAATCTGAATACAAGTATTTATAGACAGCACAAGATTGCAACTAATCTAACTACTTAGCTAATCTTCTGCCAAGTGTCATAATCTCAGACACAAACATAATATTTCTATCATCCCCCCTCAAACTTATGCTGGGATGATCCTAGCATGAGATTGCAACAATGGGTATGAAACAAAGGAGCACTCAATCCCTTGGTTAGAATATCTGCAAACTGTTCCTTTGAAGATACAAACTGAAGATGAAGTTGGTTCGTGGCAACCGTTTCTCGAACAAAGTGAACATCAACCTCGATATGTTTTGTTCTTTGGTGATTAACAGGATTGAAAGATAAGGCGATGGCCGACATGTTATCACAGAACAAAACTGGAACAGATGACACTTTAATTTGCAGAAAACCGAGAATATGCTTTATCCAATCAAGTTCTGCAGCTGTAGAAGACAATGCCCTATACTCAGCCTCTGTGGAAGACTTGAAGACGGTTTGTTGCTTCTTTGAGGACCAAGATATAGGATTACCACCCAAGTAAACAACCAACCCAGTGGTGGACCTTTGATCATTAGGATCACATGCCCAATCAGCGTCACTGAATGCTTTAATGTCCAAATCAGAATGGGAATAAGCCAAGCCAGACGTCATAGTACCCTTAAGATACCGAAGAATCCTCTTGACTGCAGTATAATGTGAGACCATAGGACGCTGCATAAACTGACAAACTTGGTGAACAGAGAAAGCAATATCAGGCCGGGTAAAAGTTAAATATTGCAGACCACCTACAACACTCCGATAATGGGTAGGATTGTTGTATGGTTCACCATCATCCTTAAGGAGCCGATGATAAGGTAGGCAAGGTGTATCACAAGGTTTAGAATCAACCATTTTTGTTTTAACCAACAGATCATGAACATACTTCTGCTGGGAAAAAAACAAACCAGTTGCAGTTTGAGATATTTGAATACCCAAAAAATAATGCAGAGAACCAAGATCTTTGATATCAAATTCAGAGGTCAAGGACTGAATAACCTGGTGAATAGCCATAGAATCATTGCCAGTGATAATAATATCATCCACGTAAAGTAACAAAATAACCAAGGTGGAGCCAACAGTCTGCACAAACAGTGATGAATCGGAATAAGTAGTCTGAAACCCCAGCGTAGTAAGAAAGGTAGTAAATCTCTCATTCCAGGCTCGAGGAGCCTGTTTCAAACCATAAAGAGATTTATGAAGTTTGCAGACCAAATTAGGATACATAAAATCCTCAAAACTAGGAGGTTGCACCATATAGACTTCATCTTGTAAAATGCCATGTAAAAAGGTATTTTTCACATCCAATTGCCTAAGAGACCAATTGAAATGAGCAGCTAAAGCCAACACTAACCTCACGGTTGTTGGTTTAACAACAGGACTGAAGGTTTCAGTATAATCAATCCCAGGTTCTTGACTAAACCCTTTTGCTACCAACTGAGCCTTATGTCTAGCTATAGTACCAAACTCCAAGTTTGCTGAGTATGAAGTGCACCAATTTCTTCCTTCATAGCTTCTAACCAAACTGGACACTGGAGAGCTGATTTATGAGAACTAGGTTCAACCAGAGAAAGATCATTGGCATTGGCTGACTGTAAAACTGATACAAGTGCCTTCTTTTTTATTATCCCACTTTTGCTTCTAGTTTGCATAGGATGTAGATTCATCGGTGGAATTGATAAGACCACTGGAAGAGTGTCAGGACAATGGACAGGTGCCACAGGGATCTCAAAGTTGTCAGTTGCTGCAGCAGTAATGGACGGAGATACAGGAAGGGGAGGTGGACTAGTACTAGGTAAAACTGATGGTGAAAATGGGATTGAAGATGACACAGGAGAGTGGGAATGCATAGTAGGTGAAGTGAATTCTGTAACTGGTTGATAGGGGCATATTTATGCGACTTAGTTAGTATGTTTTCTTGCATTTACTTAGTTATTCATTGCTTATTATAGTGTCTTAAGTCATTTTCGTGTGTTTATAGGTCCCAGAAGCAAAGTAGGCAAAAAGATGCAATTTGGAGCATTTTAGAGCAGTTTTGGGCTTGGAATGGATATCACAAGATTGGAGCAAGATGGATGGACGAATTTGAAGTTCAAGAGAGGCTAAGAATGTGCAAAAGAGTTGAAGAAATAAATCCAAGTCAAAGAAGATAAGGAATCAGCTACAAAGAAGGAGAATTATCCAAAACATTATCCAAACTACCTTATCTTATCCTTATCTTATCCAAACCTTATCTTATCTTATCTTAATCCTTTCCTAACTCAATTCCTGCTGCAAAAGGGATTCAATTTCAGTTTAGGAGACTTAAAAACCTGATTTCTAGGAACCTTATCCTCTCCTACAAAGGTGCTGCACCTATTCCCTTCTAGAAGTGCCAAAATCAGCCAAATAACACCCTTTTCTAGAAGTCCCTAAAAAAGTGGCGCCCCAAGCCTTCTAGATGCATGATCCAGCCGCACCTTTCTCCTAAAATCCCTTTGGTTTTTGCCCTTCTAGATGTCCTATTTCCTGCTAGGATTACATAAACCTTTTCCCCTTAGGATTGTGATTTTATTTTCCTATACAAACTACATTTTGTAATCCTTTTCCTACACTACATGTTTGTGCCGCACCTCCCCCTATAAATTGACCCTTTTGCTACACCATTCAAACACCACCCTCTACCATAACTCACCTACATCCATCCACCACACACTCATTGTGCCGCAGCCTTGCAAAGGAAGGAAGGAATCTAGAGCGTTTCTAGGTGTTTTCTATCCTTTGTTTCAATGTTTAAATTTATTTATGTTTGTTTGCTTGTGAACATGAGGAACTAATTTCTTTATAGTTAGAGGTGAATTTGAAGCCATGATTATATGTTTTATATGAATTGATTACGTCCAGTTATTGTTTCTTAAGACTAGAATGTGATTTGCTTAACTGAGTTATTAAAACTTGTTTGTGTGTATTAATTGGGGGTCGACACTTAATTTGCATGCATGAATTTGATGCTAGAGTATAAGGGAGTTTCACCTAATCGTTATGAACTTATATTCACAAGTAGTAAAGGTTGCTAGTCACAATCATGTTAAGTAAGTCCTAGGCAAGAGTATCATGCTGTCATAGTTACGAATGCCTCGTCAACACTTATGATTTTCAAAGAACGTAATGACCTTTGATATGTTTTCTATCATGCTGTCATAGTTAGGAGACTTGATAAGGATAATTTGGTTGTAATGCGTATTCCATTCAATTCAATGAACTAAGGAAAATCTGATGGTTAATTTGTGCTGTCACGGTTAACTTGGGGTGTTGTCATTCATGTCTAAAGGAATAATAACTGGAAATTGGTTCATATGCATATATCATGTGTGGAGAAGGACCCTCTAACTAGCCCTTCACCCTTCTTAATTCATCAAAATCGTTTTTCTAAAGTTTTTTTATGCAAAGTTTCTGTTTTTAGTTTTAAATTCGTCAAAAACAAATCCCCCTTTGTTTTGAAGTGTTAGAATAGTTAAAATCTGTTTTGATTTGTGTTTTTAAGTGTCTTGAGTAAAGTTAAAATCTATTTTCGTCCAAAGTAGTGTTTAGAGTTCAAAACTGCCCAGTTTGTGTTTTTAGGCAGTTTTGAGTGTTTTTGTGCTGTTTTGAGTCTTTTGAGTTGTTTTAGTGTTTTAGAATTTAGTCTTGCATTCTTTGAGTCTAGTTTAGTGTTTTAAACTTTGTTTTTTCGTTTTTGAGTCAGTTTCAAGTGTTTAGCAATCCCTCCTAATCCCCGGTCCAGAATGATCCATACTTATACATATACTACAACTATCAAAAAGAGGGTTTAATTTGTGTGTCAAGTTAATTTTCACATCACTGGTGCAGATATAGATGAAACTACTAAGTTGTTTGATGTCACCACAGGGAGTGGGAAAGACACAGACGATGTAGGTAAACACTCAGATGATGTGGGATGAGTATTAATAGAGGATGCTGTCAATAAGTCTTTAAAAGGAAACTCTTGTTCACAAAAAACAACATGCCTTGATACATAAATTTTCTGCCTAGCAACCTCATAACACAAAAACCCTTTGTATTTGGAAGCATACCCTAAGAAGACACACTTAGTTGTCTTGGGTTGTAACTTGGTGCTATTGTAAGGTTTAAGAAAGGGATAACAAGCACATCCAAAAATTTTCAAATGAGAAAGAACTGGAACATTCCCATATAGTAACTCAAACGGAGATTTGTGAGATAATAATGGAGTAGGCATTCTATTGATTAGGTAAGTGGCTGTTTGACAAGCAAAACTCCAAAAATGAGAAGGACTCTGAGCATTTTGAAGTAAAGTAATGGTAGTTTCAATAATATGCCTATGTTTTCTCTCAGCCAACCCATTTTGTTCCGGGGTATATGGACATGATATTTGATGGGAAATGCCTTTCTCAACTAGAAAAGACTGAACCTTAGTACTACAATACTCCCCTCCCCCATCACTTTGTAAAGTCTTCATAGTAGCAGAAAATTGAGTCAACACATAGGCATAAAAAGCAATAAAGGTAGCACAAAGATCTGATTTATTGATAAGTGGGAATATCCACGTGTATCGAGTACATTCATCAATAAAGGTAACATAGTACCTATATCCATCAACTGATGTACAAGGTGCAGGACCCCAAAGGTCACTATGCACTACCTCAAAGGGAATGATAGACTTATTAACAGTAGATTGGAATGGCAGTTTACAAAATTTTCCTTTTAAGCAACTCTGACACACAAAAGGTACAGAATCTTTGGCACACGAAATTTTGGACTTATGCAACATCAAAGAAATAATGGAATTAGAAGGGTGACCTAACCTACTATGCCATATAGTAGAATTAACAAGTTGTCCAAGAAAAGCTTTAGCTTGGAGCGTTGACCGAGGTACACCAAGAGTAGAAGTAGCTAAGGAATGAATGGGGTAAAGTCCATTACTGCATAGCCCTCAGAATAGAATCCTCCATGTGGCTTTGTCCTGTATCCAGAAGCAAAAAACATCGAAAATAAGGTAGCAGTTATTATCCAGACACAGCTTGTGAACGGAAAGCAAATTCTGTGACAGTTTGGGAACATATAACACATAATTTAACTTGATAGGTTGCACAGTAGTATGAAGCATAGTACGACCAATATGAGACACTTTCAAACCTTCACCATTAGGCGTTTGAATGGTTTCATTGAATGGATAGGGAAAAGCCAATGACAGGTTGCTCAAATCTGCTGTCAAGTGATTAGTCGCATCGGAATCAGTAAGCCAAGTTTGAGAGGAAGTCTGTGATGTAGAGGGTTGTAATGGTTGAGCAACCACAGTGTGCATAGCTTGTATTGATGGGGTTGAGTGATATTGCTGCCCATTATAAGCCGAAACTGAACCTTGAGGAGAAGTGCCATATTGTTGTCCAGCATAAGAACCATATTGTTGTCCAGAGCCAATATAGTTCGGTCCCTTCTCATTGTAAAAACAAAACCATGTGGCATGATTGGTTTTGCCACAGATATGACAATCAGGTCTGGTAGGGGGCGACGAACCACAAAATGGTGCTGTGTGACCCTCACTATTACACAGTTGGCATTTAACAAAGGATGGAGTTGAAGGTTCATAAGTGGAATGGGGCGCTTGTCCAAGTACTCCTGGAGTGGGAATAGGAAACACATGAGTTTGAGGTTGATAAAATGGTTGGGGATGAAAGTTTCTGGAACCTTGAGTAAACTTGCCCTTGCCCTTGCCCTTGTTTTTATATTGATTGAATTGCTTGAAACCCCTTTGAACAAAATTAGATTGTCCAGAACCAGCTGAAAAAATCTGAGATTGACCTTTAGGTGCCTGTGATGAATTGTTAGCAACCATTGCAGCTAAATATGGTGCATTTGTGTTAGAATCAACAATGACCTCTTCTGCAAGTAACTGAGATCTGAATTCTTTGAGAGAAATGACATGTTCTCTTCCACGAATAACAGTGCGAAAAGTATTATACTCAGCAGGCAACCCATTTAAAGCCAAAATCACTATATCTTCATCAGCAAAAGAAACACCTACAGCAGTGAGATAGTCTCTAGCAACTTTTATCCTCTGCAGATACTGAGCCACAGTATCAGAACCCTTCTTAATGTTCTGCAAATTCGACTTCATTTGAAAAATACTAGTTCGAGAAACCGTAGAAAATTGCTCCCGTAATCGAGTCCAAAGATCTCGAGAGCTACTACTCCCTATAGCACAAGACATAGCTACCAGAGATAAAGTTGCAGTGAATAGCTGCATAAGAGCCCTATCATGCATCATCCAGACCAAATACTCATCTGAATCACCAGAAGTATATGAATTGGACACATCCATACCAGAATTAGAAGATTGAGATGCACAACGAGCAGGACAAGAGACAGAGCCATCAACAAATCACATGATACCATTACTCTCAAGTAGTAATTGCATTTGAAAATGCCAATTAAGATAGTTGGAGTCATCAAGTTTAACATTCACTGAAGTAGGAAGCGATGAAATAAGGGCAGTAATTGGAGATTGGAGCAATTGCAATTGGCTAGCAGTAACCATGATTCAAGAAGTCAGGTCACAAAATCTTAGATAAAGAAAGATACCTCTCAGCGGTAAATTCACAAACACCTGGAGTGCAAGAACACAGAAGGCAGCAGAATAAGGATTCCGATCAGAAATTGCAGAACGTCGAAACCCTAGAGACTTGTAGGAGAGGAAATCGAAGAGACAAGGCACACTGCAACAATTCCACTTATAGCGTTGCAGTAATCTGAGAAAAGAGCGGAAGCTAACGAAGGATCGAAGAAGCGTTGGCCATGGCGGTGATTGATACCATGTTAAGCTATAGAGAGAAAAAAGAGATTCACAGAGAAGAGAAAGAGAAGGTGAATGTTTCCTCTGTATATTATTTTTCTTAGTCATTAAGAAATCTGAATACAAGTATTTATAGACAGCACAAGATTGCAACTAATCTAACTACTTAGCTAATCTTCTGCCAAGTGTCATAATCTCAGACACAAACATAATATTTCTATCAATAGTGGTATTTCTCATCGTTTAGAAGTGAGAGGTTTTAAGGTTCGAATCTCGTTGATGGCAAATTCGATACCAAATTAAGATGCCCATTGTGTGGCTTAACCGAACTCCTCATCCCCCTAGTATAAAAATATCGATGTACTAAAAAAAATACAAGATATACAAGACTAAGGTGACATGGACTCGTTCAATCACTAAACCTTTCTCTCGCTCTTGTTCCATCGATTCAACGCAACTTTTTCATTACATTGCTCAGGACTCTTGAAATCTCAAAGACGACCATGCCCTCAACTTCTTATACTAGCTACGTACGTTGTGGTGTAACTCCTAGCAAGTTGGATGGATCTGAGATCCAACCGAAGCTCCATATGGGATTCTTAATTCGATCAATACTAAAACCCCTAATTAACAATTTGGCTAATACACAACATGCATCGACCCTAACGTGTGAGTCATTTTTTTAACTCGATAATAGCTTGAGCTATACCTAGATTAATCAAGTTTTCATCTTTTATTTTTTCAGTTTAACTAATTAAGTTATTATTTTCCAATTATATAATATAGATCCACGAGGTGGCCTTAATATATAAAGGTTTTTGAACTTTAATCCTTCAAGAATATTAAAATTTAATAAAAACTTGGTGTTAGATTGGATATTGATTTTAGTCCCGTAATGTGTACTTAATTCAAATTTATATTATATTTTTGTTTTAATATTTAATAGATATCTTATTTAATGTCATTACATTAAATTTTAAATTTATTATTATATACATTTTAATTCATTAATT
Source organism: Heteromeles arbutifolia (assembly GCA_024362995.1). Classification (NCBI taxonomy): domain Eukaryota; kingdom Viridiplantae; phylum Streptophyta; class Magnoliopsida; order Rosales; family Rosaceae; genus Heteromeles; species Heteromeles arbutifolia. The sequence goes on from JANCRC010000010.1 coordinate 21,849,156, forward strand.
TTATTTAACTTCCTCTAAGTAGTGTACATAAACGTTCATATCATAATATATTTTACTAATTTAGTGTGCCGAAATATCTGTACCTAAATATATTGTCGTAAATTAGTGGCACATAAGAAAATATGCAGAAATATAAGTGTACCAAAAATTCTGTACCTAACTATATGATACTAAACTAGTGTACCGAAATGTCGATACCTAAATATATTATACTAAACTAGTGTACCTAAATGTCTGTACCTAAACATATTATATTAACCCAATGTACCAAAATGTTCGTACCTAAATATATTGTAATGAATTAGTGGCACATAAGAAAATATGCAAAAATATAAGTGTATTGAAAAATCTCTATGAAAATATTTTCTTATATAAGATACTCACCATAATGAGAATTAAAATTTATAATATTTTCATAAATTTTAATTTATGAACACCATAAAACTATAAATAAAAAAGAGAGACATTGAATACATATGCTGACATTTAATAGAGTCTAGGGACTAAAATCAATTTTTAATCTAGTATAAAATATTTTTGTAAACTTCATCTTATTTAGGTATTAAAATCTAATTTTTTTCTATAAATATACGTCCACATCTATATAGTTAATTAAATAAATAAAAGGTATACTGCAATGGCCAAATGATACATGTTATTCACAACAGAAAATTATACAAGGGGTATTTGGACAAAATTGTTTGATGAAAAATGAAGGAGATCGATGTATACCGAATTAAAGTCAAAAGTATAAGATGATATACTATGACATTTTTCAAGCACTGTACGTAAACCACACATGCATACTATTAAACGATCGAGACACGACCAGCTATATATCCAGGTGTCAAAATTTGTGACCAAAATGGGCATTCCATGCAGTTGCAACTGCTAACGACATGTTTGACATTTGATAACAGCCATGTTTGACATTTGATAACGATAACAGCCATGTTTGACATTTGATAACAGCTATATTAAGCTAGACAAAAATTATATTATATTATAAATTTGCATGTTGTATAAAAATAAAAAATAAAAATAAAATCACCATTTGCAGTAGGACTAGGATTCTCTCCCCTCCTATTTCCATCCCTTTCCATCCCCTCCTCTTACATTCTTTATTTTGTCTTTCTTTTTCTATAAAAAAAATTAATATAAGATATTAACGTGACTTAATCGTGATCGTTCAAATAGGAGGGGAGGGAAGGGAAAGAAAAAAAGAAGGGAGAGAATCCTACTCCTTTGCAGTAACCTAATGGGCAACGGAACTAATATGATAAATTTTGTACCGAATATATACTTGACTTTTGATACCTAATATATACTTGACTTTTGATACCGAATATCCTATTTTTCCTCCTTTGTATAGTTTCCTATTCTTGATTTCATGAATGAGCAAGAATAGGAAAATTCTGTAATACTATTTAATAGAAGGAAAAAAGAAATTCGGTATAATTTAATTTAAACCTTGCTGTAACGCAATAACATCTAAATATAATATCTACATTTTCTCATTAATCCACAAGATGCATATAAAACCAATTACAACATGTTTGATTAGTTTATTATGCATCAAAGATTATTAAAGATGGCAGCCTCAACAATTTAATCAGTTTCACTTTCTTTAAAATCTTGATGAATAGTTTTGAAGGCTGAGTTTTCCCTTTCAGCCTTTCTTCGACGGTTTACAACTTTACACCCTCCCTTGGACTCCGTACAAGTAAATCAAAGGGGTATGGTACTGAAATTTGTGATGATATTTATTTATTTATTTATTTTCAGATTGATGGCGATGCGAAATTGAAATATTTGATGCGCGCTTGTAATGGCAATTCAACATAAATATGACTTTCAGTGCCCACCAATTTAATTTCTCTCTCAATCTACTCATTTAATAGTATATATATCGCTACAAGAAAAGATAGCAATAACTACAAGTAAATTGTAGCAAAAGGTTTTGACTCTAGTTGTCACTTTCAATATAGGTTTGAAGTTGCAAGGCGTGAAAGTTGTCGAATTGCTTCTGGTTCAGATTAGCCAATACGGCACTATGGGTTTAGCTGGTACGTGTGGATGCAAATTTCTTCCTTCTTGTTCTTGGACGAAAATGCACTTGCAAAAACAATTAACACCTTAGGTCAATGTCAAGAGCCTTACGCGCCCACGATGAATAGGAGGGCTTTGGCTGATGAACCTCCGATGCCAAATTTAGAATTTTGAGGGAAAAGTGTTTAGAGAATTTTTCAAGAAGCTTGGAATTGAGTTGTCATTTTTTGGTGTTAATCACCATTAATTAGCTAATTAATGAATTAATTGAGTAATAAATCAATTAATTAGCTAATTAATATAATTTGAAAGAAATAATTTGGGAGTTACTTTGTGAGGAAGATTTGATGAGGGTTGATGAAATAGGTTTTGAATAAATACCTATTTTGATCACTTTTGACCTTGATTAAGGGATGATTGTCCGCTGATTACGCGTAGAAATCCTAGTGTGCCTCAAGGGTAATCTTATCTTTTTTGCCCAAAAATTCACGTGTCGCCTCCATATTTTTCTTGATTATTTTTTGCTCAACAATGCCTCCACACCCGTTGGGCTGCTCGCAGGAAAGGGTAGCAGGTGTAGAGATCTTCTTGCTTTAGGAAACATATGATTGTTTCCTATTTGATGTTGATTCCTTCTTTAATTGGAAATTAGATCCTTCTAGGAAAAGGAAATAAATTTCTCCCAAAGCTTATTTAAGTCCACCTTAAGTGAATTATTAAATCAACTTTGGAGAGCGATTTATTTTCCCTACAAGAGAGAGAAAGCTTAGAGGATATTTGTTCCCCCTCCTCTAGCAATCTTCTGCATCTTGCCCATGCAAAGGATCGTCTTTCGTTGCTTGCTTCATCTTCACGTCGCTTCAAGGTAAGAAAAATTTAATTTTTCCTTGTCCTTTTAATTTTTTGGGAGGCTCGGGGCTTGAAATTTGGCTCGACAGGGGTCGAGGATGTGTGAAAAAAGCTTGGAGAAGCCACGACATTGTTGCCGTGGGTGGTGAGGTGTGGCGTGGTGGCGGCTCGGCTCGGCTCGGGCTGAGGGTTGGTACGGCTGGCGCGGGCCAGGAAGCTGGGCTAGATGAGTGGGTCTCTGCCCACGGGGAGAAGTGAAGCGACTACCTTCCTCCAGTGAATTTAGGCCGTGAGGCCTGCGGGGGTGAGAGAGGATAAGCCAGGCCGTGGGGCCTAGCGTGGCTGCTGGGCTTCTGCGGCTTGGGCCTTCATTCATTTATTTATTTATTTTTTGCATGCTGGGCTTGGGCCCGTGCATGAGAGAAGAAAGGGTAAGCAGTGGGCCGCCAGGCTTGGCCTGCCTAGTTGGGCTAAGAACTACCTCATCCTTTTTTTTTTCCCTAGGCTTGGGCCCGTGCCTATGGGAGAAGGGAGAAAGGCCGAGAGCCCTATTGGGCCCAGGGGCCAAGAGCCCTATTAAGCCCAGGGGCCAAGAGCCCTATTGGGCCCAAGGGCCGATAGTTGTTCTTCTTTTTTTATTTATTTTTTTTAGGCAATCTTCTAATGAATTTTCTTCGCATTTTTTGTAGAATTTCTTTGAGCATGTCTTCCTTGAGCCACAAGAATGATGATAGGGTGTCGCCATTGTATCGTCAAGGTGGGTCTTTGAGCAAGGTTGGCTACTTCAAGGCTGCTCACTTCAAAATTAGCTTTGATGACTTGTTTAGAGACTTCCTTGAGGTGTACAGACATTCTATTCTGTCGGGAGTGCATGTGAAGCGTGTCAAGGATGGTAGTAGCCGTGAGCTATGTGGTGGGGCTCGGAGGGCCATCAAGTTCCACCCCTACTACTTTGTGTTGGAATTTACTTTTCCCATGCCTCGCTTCTTCCAAGAAGTACATTGCTCTATGAAGTGTGCCCCCGTTCAATGCTCTTCAAATGCGGTTCGTGTGATGGTGGGATTCCACAATCTAAGCCAATTCTTTGACTTAGATCTAACCATCAATGAATTTTGGTACTTCTTTGACATAGGCCACATCGAGGGAGTTGGGCAGCTACGATCCCGTCATAGGCTCTTCGATCATTCGGGCAATAGAGATCATGACTAGGCCAATGAGACTTTGGAGATAAATGGAGAGTGGGAGTCTGATTCTTCCCCCGAGCTGTGTGTTCCAACAATTTTCATATCTAGTAAGTAGGCGCTTAACCTCTCCGCTGCTTTGTATTTGTGCTAAGCTGCTCTGTAATTTTCTGACTGTCTCTCGCTGCTTTTGTAGATTTGAAGTTTGGCTCAACTCATAAGACTTATCCAGACATGAAGAAAGTGCATGTCACTCTGGGTATCCCTTTCGAGTATCGTGAGTGGCATTGGCTGCTTAGTCCTCTTCGTAGGGAGAAATGTGGGCTGCCCCCAAGAGAAGAGATAAAACAGATAAGGCAGAAACATTAGCTCATCCAATCACCGTCGTGGAGCCCGTTGTAAGTGAATGTGGGAAAAAGAGACCTTCCCCGCCTGCTCAAGAGATGCTAGCTGAGAAAAAGCCGAAGACTTCTTCCGCTGCTCGCGAGGGTTTGTCAGCTGCCCCCAAGCTTGTGATTGACTTGACTTCTCCCAAGGGTGAAAAGGATGAGGCTGCTAGATCCGTACCGGTGACGCCTGCCTTTCCAAAGTTGGCTAGTTAGATTGCTGATAGGATTGCTTAGCGTATAAGTTCCTCCATGCCTCTAGTGCCAAAACGTCCGTCTGGTGCTAAGTCTGGTTAACCTTTAGAGAGGTTTGCTACTATGAAGAGTGACAATGTGCCTCTACCTGCTAAAGTGGTGCCAAAACCCGTTCCCTCTGCTGCTGAGACCAACTCGTCTACTAAGAAGAAGGAAACTACTCGTACAGGCAGATGTGAGAAATCCACCAAGTCTGTTTTCTTGGAAGTTGTTGAGATTTATGCACTTTTGAGACCAAATCTGCTCGAGGACATGGATGTATATGCCAAATTTGTCGATGACATCAAAGGGGTTGTTGGCCCAAGTTCATTCGCGGAGCATTCGACCGAGTATAAGAGGACTGCTCTGCTGGCCATGATGCAAAAAACGGCGATTCTAGTAGCCGAGTCTATGTTTCTTGATCAAGAGGATACCAAGGCTGCCAAGTAGGTGGCAAGAACTGTGGCAGTCGAAGCTTATTCCTCAGCCAAGAAAGTCAAGAAGTTGGAATCTGAGCTTGCTGCTTTGAAGGGGTCTAATAGCTCTACCCCCACTTCTCTGCAGCTTGAGACTACTCGCCAAAAGATCGTGGATTTGAAGACTAGGCTTGACGCGATCCAAGTAAAGTATGAACGTGCAGAGAATGAGATCGGGTGTTACATACCTCAGATTCAAGACCTTGAGGGTGTTGTTTCTAAGCTCCGCTCTGCTGTTTATGCAAAGGATGAAGAATTGATCGCTGCTGACAACCAAGTGATCCACTTCAAGAAGGTTGTTGATAGGCTTGAGCCTCAAGTGTTGGAACTCTAAGGTGCTTTGAAGATCAACGACAGTCTGAAGAAAGAAGTGGAGGAGTTGCAGCGGGTCCGTGCTTGTCTGCTCGAGGAAAATGAGCAGTTGAAGGGTGATAAAGCTGGGTTTGAGGCTTCGCTTACTCAAAATCAAGCTGATTTCTACAAGTTGGGTTATGTAGACCATCTCTTTGGGCGGCCGTCTGACTTTGAGTTTTCTGGTAAAGACTTCGAGACCTTCTCTATTTCTCCGGAAAACTTGCTCGCCTTCACTTTTGAGTTTTTATTGGTGAAGTAGTCTGAACAGTTGGTGCCCAAGCTGGCGCAGCTGGGGGTGAAGCGCTGGATGGTGCCGCTGCTGAGAGCGTTGCAATTGTTGAAGAACAGTCTTCTAGGTAGCCTTTAGGATTTTCTTTGTTTTACTTGTTGCTTTTGCTTGAACTCCTTTGGTCTTTTGCTAGTTGTTTATCAATTTTGCTAGAAAATTTAATAAACTTGTTTCCTTTGCTTTTCTCCATCTTCGCTTCTTTTGTTCATGCCCTAACCTTTATACTTTATATACCAATGGCATGCATGCTACTTTTCTATAAGTAGACAGGTCTGTGTAGCCTATGCAACCGTAAGTGTTGGTGTAGAACTTTGCAAAGTTGTTAACCATATGGTTGGCAGCCGGACGCCTTACTTCAGAAGCAGACAAGTCTGCGTAACCACTAGACTGTTAACCTTGGCTTTCTCCAATTCCGTAGGTTGCGTAGCAAGTATCACAACACTTTAGGACTTGGTGTAGATCGTTCTGCGCTTGGCAGATGTGAAGCTTATCGACTATGTAGCATGTTGGAAGTGGATAAAGCTTCGTATATGCACGCTAGCTTGTTTAACCTTTCACAAGAATGTGCGGTTGTATAAGTCTAGCGCGGCTTTACTGCTTGAAAGGCAAGCCGTAGGCAGTCTTCCGAAAACCGTAGGCTACCTTAGTACACTCGGTAGCAGCTTTAGGTTCCAGGGTAGCCGTCTATAGGGCGTACTGCGTTATGCGCCCCCTCAGTCTCTAGAGCCGGTCCTTCACAGATTAGGCCAAGAGACCTAAAATCCTTTAGTTAGCTAAGCCTTGAAAAAAGCCATTGTGGATACTTCTAGGAATCCCAACGCAAGCCATCGTGCATCTAGCTATACTAGGGCAGCCCGGCTTGACACACCCCGACCTGAGATTCAGGGCGTGCTGGCCATCACTAGCGTGACGTAACCATAAATGCAAAGCTGAAGCGATAAGGTAAGAGAATTATGAATGACTAAAAGCCGTATACTAGCAGTACAATCTAAATGACATGCTAGCAAGAATTTAGGTGTGAAATACACACAATCAGAAAACTGACACACCCCGACCTAAGATTCAAGGCATGCTGTGTCAGTTTGGTATCAGAGCATAAGATTCTAAATGCAGTCAAGTAGGACAATTACTAAGTTACAACACCCGAAGATGAGTCCTGCATGAGTGAAGTCTATCAGAATATCTGTGGGATTCCTCATCATTCACTTGAGCTTCGCGTACTCGATCAACCAAAATTGGCCTGACTTGAAAACTGGCAAGAAATGCCCCAAAAATGCTACTCAAAACTTAGAAATAAATCTTGGGTCTCCCAAGTAGCTTCTTCCACCGAGTGGTTCCTCCGCAATACTTTCACTAAGCTCACTGTCTTATTCCATAAAACCTTGTTTTTCCAATCCAAGATAGTCACTGGTTCTTCATCATACGTCAAATCCGGATTAATCTCCAAGGTGCATAATATATTTCATGTCTCAATGCTTCGACATTATGTTTCAGATCATTCACATGTGATTGCTCCTCAACCTTTGGAGATTAATCCGGATTTGACGTATGATGAGGAACCGGTGACTATCTTGGATTGGAAAGCCAAGGTTTTAAGGAATAAGACAATGAGCTTAGTGAAAGTATTGTGGAGGAACCACTCGGTGGAAGAAGCTACTTGGGAGACCCAATATTTACTTCTAAGTTTTAAGTAGCATTTTTGGGGCATTTCTTGCCAGTTTTCAAGTTAGGCCAATTTTGGTTGATCGAGTGCGCGAAGCTCAAGTGAATGATGAGGAATCCCACGGATATTCTGACAGACTTCACTCATGTAGGACTCACCTTCGGGTGTTGTAACTTAGTAACTGTCATACTTGACTGCATTTATAATCTTATGCTCTGATACCAAACTAACACAGCACGTCCTGAATCTCAAGTCGGGGTGTGTCACGGCTCATCCACGTATGGATATTCGGAGTGTAGAGTTTATCCTCCCACTTTGAAGAACTGACCCATGTAGGTGTTGGTGAATTGGTTTACTTTCTCGCACTGGAGAATATGGTTAGATCTTAAGAAGGGCGCGATTTTCTTTTGAAGTACATGGGTGATTAATTGTTGTAGATATGTAGTTGAGCCAAGTTGTAAATTACTTCTGAGTTCCTTATTGAAAAACGAGTGAAACGAACGAAAACTTAGCTATAAAGTAGAGACTGCATAACAACTGGATGATCCTCGGCTCGCGAGGTGATGCATGTTGAGCTGCTCAAGTTCTTCGGGCTTTGATGTAGCGGGAGGTCACACATAGTACTTCCTTAGATTATAGGGATTCCATTGCTTTTCGATCTCTTTGTCATTTATGGTGGTGAAAGTGTAATTACTCTTGGCGCTTACTCTGTTATTCTTGTACGGACCTTCCCAAATAGGATCCATCTTTTTGGAGCATTCTCCGCAAGCAGTGATGAAGATTTTCCTTAGAACTAGATCTCCGGGTTGGAACTGCCAGATCTTGGCTCTTTTGTTGTAGCTGGAAATGAGTTGTTGCTGGTAGGTTGCGATGCGGGTGATGGTCTGCTCGCGCTTCTTTTCTGCCAGATCTAAGCATGTGGCCATCTCCTTGCTGTTCTGCTTAATGTTTGGCAGTAGAGTGCTGATACTTGGCACGATGACATTAGAAGGAATGATTAATTCTAAACCAAATGCCAAAGAGCAAGGAGTCTCATTGATTGCTCGTCTTTTGGTGGTGAGATATGCTCATACACATCCAGGGAGTTCGTCTGGCCATTTTCCCTTCTTATCGGAGATGGATTTCTTAAGGCAGTCGAGGATCGTCTTGTTAGATGTTTCGGCCTGCCCATTGCCTTGAGGATATCTTAGCGTGGACATGTGCTGCATGATGCCATACTTTTGGAATAACTTTGCCAAATCTTTACCCACGAATTGCTGGCCGTTGTCGGTAACGATGGACTAAGGGATACCAAACAGGCAAATGATGTTCCTCCATATGAAGCGTTCTATGTCTGTCTGTGTTGTGGTTATCATGGGCTCTACTTCTACCCATTTGGTGAAATAATCAGTTACCACGATCATCATGCCTCTGCCCCAAGTAACATGCGACATTGGCCCTACCAGGTCGATTACCCACTGTATGAATGACTAAGGACTCATCTGCGGGTGTAGTTCACTGGCTAGCAATGCTAGTACCGGCTTGTAGCGTTGCCAGTGGTTACACTTTTGTACTAACTCCTTAGCATCCTAGTGCATGGTCGGCCAATTGTAGCCTACGTTAAGAGCCCTATGTGCTAAAGATCGGCCTTCAGAGTGATTTCCACAAACGCTTACGTGGATTAAGCTTAGATCTTTTAGGTCATCGGGATGCGCTAGGCAACGAAGATGTGGTCCAGTGTAGGATCTTCGGACGAGAATGCTGTTCCACATGTAGATGCTGCTTTTATTTGGAGCTTTCTAGACTCCAATCTTTCCATGGGAAGTGTGCCATTAACCATGTAGTTTATAATAGAACTTTGCAAGTTAGGAGTTACACTAACCTGTGACACTTCGGCTGCCGGCTCTGCCTCTATGCTTGGCTTGTCTAGATACTCCACCGGAATAGAGCGCTTGAGTTGGTGGTCGAGGGCAGAGCCAAAGCTAGCTAGCGCGTCCGTGTGGGTGTTGTTTGCCTGCGGAACTTGTGTGAGAGTGTAAGTCTGAAATGCTTCAAGTTGCTTATGTACCCTCTCTAGGTATTGCGTCATCCTTGGATGTTTTGCTGTGTATTCCCTAGCAGTCTGGCTGGTGATTAGCTGGGAATCGAAATGAATTGCAAGCTTTTTCATCGCCAAATCTTTTGCCATTCGGAGGCCTGCTAGTAGGGCCTTATACTCTGCTTCGTTGTTGGATGCTTTGAAGCCCAAAGTGATCGCCTGCTCGAGCATTAAACCGTCTGGGGTGATAAGGACCACGCCTACTCCCGAGCCTTTGTAGTTGTATGCGTCGTCGACATGCAAATGCCAGAAGTCTCCGTTGGGAGGAGTAGACACGGCTAAGGTGTGCTTGGCTGCTTCTGGGTGTCGTGGGGCCACTCTGTTGCGTCGCCTAGGCTAGGCATGAATTCTGCTATGAAGTCTGCCAAGGCTTGGGCCTTTATCGTTGTGTGGGGTTAGAAAGCTAAACTGTATTAACCAAGTTCCAACGCCAATTTCATCACTCGTTGAGAAGCGTCTGGACCATATATGATTGATTGTAGAGGATATTGAGTCATAATGATGACTGTATGAGCTTCAAAGTGTGGTCTGAGCTTCCGAGCCGCAACAACTAACGCAAACATTAACTTTTTGATCTTCGGGTATCGAGAAGAGCTTTAGAAGTGTAGAATACTAGCAGTTAGGCCCTCAACTTTTCTCGTATAAGGGCAGAGCTCATTGCTACTTTTGAGACTGCCAAGTAGATGTATAAGTCCTCCACTGCTTCTGGCTTGGATAGTAAGGGAAGTGATGTAAGATACTTTTTTAGGTCTTGGAAAGCTTTTTCACACTCGTCATCCCATTTGTCTCATTGTGCCCTATTAATAGCCTTGAAAAAAGGCTTGCATCGATCGGTTGACCGCGAAAGAAAGCGGTTAAGGTCGGCTGCTCGTCCGGTTAAGCTTTGGATCTCCTTCGAGGTAGTTGGAGATTTCATCTCTAGGATCGCTCGGATTTGTTTGGGATGTGCCTTGATTCCTCGTTGGGTTACTAGGTACCCTAAGAATCTGCCCGAAGATACTCCAAATGTGCATTTGGTAGGATTGAGCTTCATCTTGTACTTTCTAAGGATGTTGAAAGTTTCCGCCAGGTTGTCGATGTGGTCTGATCGCTGCTTGCCCTTCACCATGATGTTGTCGACATAGACCTTCATGGTTACTCCAATTTGCTTCTCGAACATCATGTTTACTAACCTTTGGTAAGTGGCTTCCACGTTCTTGAGGCCAATGGGCATAACCTTGTAGCTTTAGGTGCCTCGCTCAATCACGAACTCGGTTTTCTCCTTGTCGAACTCGTACATGGCCATTTAGTTGTAGTCGGAGTATGCATCCAAGAAGCTGAGTAGTTGGTTCCCAAAAGTTGAATCTACCAATAGATCAATTCAGGGAAGCAGATAAAGATATTTTGCGTATGCTTTGTTGAGGTCGGTGTAGTCTATGCAAACCCTCCATTTGCCATTTTCTTTCTTCATGACTAACACGATGTTGGCAAGCCATGTTGAATGTGCTACTTCTTCAATGAATCTGGCCTCTAATAGCTTATCAATTTCTACTTCGATGATCGTCACTCGCTTGGGTGAGAAACGTCTTCTTTTTTTTTTATCACCGGTTTGGCAGCAGGGTCGACATGTAGCTTGTGGCAAGCTACCTCAGGATTGATGTTGCGCATATCGGAAGGTGACCATGCAAAGATATCATGATTTTCTCTAAGGAAAGTCGTGAGTTTTTCCTTCTCGGTTGGGCTTAGAAGTGAGCCGATTATAGCCATTTTTTTGTGGCTGCTGGGGATCAAGAATGATGTCCTCGGCGTCCTCTTCGGTTTCTATCCTATCTTGTCTACTTGGGCACTATTTTCTTGATCTGCTTGCTGTAATTGCTATTTGGTAGCTTTTTCATCCTTTCGGACCTAAGTAGTCTCTACGGGGGTAAAAGTCTTCTTCTTTGATTCCTTCAATACTTGCACAGTGCATTGTCGAGATGCGGCCTGGTCAGACTTGTTTTTTCAGACTTCCTCCCGGGATGCAGAATCAAATTTTGATACTTGACGGAAGTGACGGCATCCAGCTTGATCAACCAAGGTCTTCCAAGAACCCCATTGTAGGGAGATGGGTCACTTACGATCTTGAATGTCTGCTTTGAGACAACTGGCGGTGTTTTCACGTTAAGTGTGATGTGGTAGATGGCAGTTGAGGTGTGCCCGTTGAATCCGATGAGTACCTTTGCTCGGCGTATGATTGTGTTTTCCAGGCCCATATTCTGATTTACTGAGAGCTGAAGTAGGTTGACCGCACTTCCATTGTCAACCATCATTCTGTTGACTATAACATGGGCTAGTTGGACAGTACTACTAGTGCGTCGTCGTGTGAAAAGTCGACGCCTTCTACATCATGCTCAGTGAAGCCAATGATGGGTCCAGGTTGGGTGTCAACTGTTTGGACCTGTGAGACTAGTAGAACCTGTTGGATCTTCCTTTTTTTTGGAATTGTTGGTGGCCCCCAAGTGCTCAGATTTGGTGAAGATGTCATTGATCCGAATCGTCTTGGTTGGCTTCTCTTCGTCATCGTCTATGTTCCTTCTAGGCTGCGCAGCTGGCTTGTCCAAGTATCTATCTACCTTGCCTTTTTTCATAAGCTTCTCTAGGTAGTTCTTCCAAGTGTAGCAGTCGTCGGTTGTATGACCAAGACCTCGGTGGAATGCACAGTATTTGGTGTGATCTAACTTGGAAGTATCTTTCTTTGATTGTTTTGGCAGTTTGAACTATGGCTCGTTCTTGATGTCGCAAAGGATTTGGTGGATCGGGATTGAGAACTTAGAGTAGTTCTTGGTCGTCAGGTCTTCCTTGGTCGTAGGTCGGTCCCTAGGCTTAGCCTTCTACCTACTTTTGCCGGACTGTTTCCCGTCCTCATTCTTTTGAGCCATTGCCAACTCTTTTCGAGGCTGCTCGGGCGTCTTGTCTGCTTGTCGAGCCTCGTCCCAAAGTGCATGCTTCTCTGCCAGAACGAAAGAACCTACCAGAGTTAGATCTTTTTTCATGATCAATTTTCTGAATAGTGGGTGGTCTACTGAGAGTCATTTCTAGAAGGCTGCACTTGCTATCGAGTCATCGCATCCAACTATCTTCGCATTCTCTACCTTGAACCTCTTCACGTAGTCGCAGAGCGACTCATTTGGATTCTTCTTCACATTGAACAAATGGTCGGACTTTTTCTTGATGAAAACCAAGGAAAAATCATCAAAACTCCTGGTGAATCGTGGTGGCAAGGTGTGGAACTAATCTTGCGCTTCGCCTTGCAAAGTGGTGGCGAATATCTTGCACATAAGAGCATTGTTGTTCCCGTAAAGGACCATTGTGCTTCGGTAATGATTCAAGTGCCTCTCCGGATCTCCATCTCATTTGAAAGATATGAAATGTGGCATGCTAAACTTGCGCGGAAGCTCTGCCTGCTTGATCTTGTCTGTGAATGGTAACCTGCTTATGTTGGTCATGTCCCGTCGTAGTGCTTCGTCCGTCACTTCATTGCGTTGAAAATCACGTAATTGCACATTTAAGAGTCTATCTACCTCTTCTTGAATTTACCTTTGTTGGGTTAGCGGAGCTCTCGGCTACCTCTGGTCTTGACTTGCTGGTCTAGGCTATTTTTCTACGTGTTTGGCTCGTCTATGCCGCGGCGGCGGTGCATATGGTCCGTTCCTGGCAGGCGAAAGAATTCTTCGCAGACTGCCGGTTGAACTTGAGCCAGCTTGAGTGAGTGCTTCTTTCCGCCTATCGTGCTGCTTACTCCGGTGGGATATGGATAATGCTCATTACGGGCTTAGCCGCGAATGAACGCTTTGCCTGGAAGGCTGCTCATGTTGATTATCGGAGTGTGGCCCCAACCGTGAGTGTATGCTCGTCCGCGTGCCTAGTCAAGAGTGCATGCTCATCCGTGCACTAAGACGAGAGTATACGCTATCTCGAGGGCCCAATTGGGAATGTACACTACCCGAACGCTCGATCCGTGGCTAGTCGAGTGGTTGCTTACCGAGACGCTGCTAGAGAGGTTCCTTGTTTGCTCTTGTCCTACTTCAGGACACTTCGTCTGGGGCACGTTGGATCTCGGTGCGCTACAAGAGCTGATTCACCAAGGTCATCTGTTGTGCAATAGCGCTTGTCAACTCTATGACTTGTCGAGACAAGTGTTGTTCGCCATTCGGATTGGAAGAACTTGGAAGGAATGCGTCTTCTTGAGCAGTGGAAATGTGGTAGACTCCGGGCCTAAGATTTGAGTTGGGAAATGTCAAATCTGCGAGAAATATGGTGAAAATGCCCCTGGTTCGATCATATTCCCATAAATTTGAAGCCGGGATGGTTGAACCAATTTTGGATTGATTTGGGCTGCTTGGAAGACCATGGGAACAGGCTGGGCCGCGGGAGCAGGCTGGGCCGTGGAAGTAGGCTGGGCCACGGGAGTGGGCAGCTTGGCGTGTGGCGTACGTGGGTGGGAGGCTAGGACTCAACTTGGCAACTCGTTGGGCTCGCGTCGGGCTTGAGTGGCTCGGGCTGTCTCGCCTTGGGCTTGGGCCCGTGTGGGCTTGAATGGCATGGCTTAGGTCGTGGTTATGGTGTCATGGGCATTGCTGATGGTGGCTTAGGTCGTGGTTATGGTGCCTCGTGGGGGTGGTGCCGCTCCACTCATTGTTGTGTTGAGTCTTGTAGATCGTCGTGGTCCTAATCCTTGAACGTTGGAATTTCCATTCGTCGAGGTTTCCGAAAAATACAAGCCATTGTACTTTTCTTTTACGTTTTATCGAAGAATTTTTAGAAATAAAAATTCCAAGAATTAGAACATACGAAAAATCTACAAATGAACAAGAAAACGAAAAACATTGAATGTGAGAGTCTTCTACGAGCATTTGATCAAGACTTTCAATGAAAACACCAATTTGTGGATGCAAATTTCTTTTTTCTTGTTCTTGGACGAAAATGCACTTGCAAAAACAATTAACACCTTACGTTAAGGCGAAGAGTCTCACACACCCACGATGAATTTGTTGGTGGGGGGGTGGCTTTGGCCGAAGAACCTACAATGCCAAAGTTAGAATTTTGAGGGAAAAATGTTTAGAGAATTTAGAGAATTTTTCAAGAAGCTTGGAATTGGGTTTTGGAGAAAATGAGATGGTATTTTAGGGGTGTGGCCGGCCCCATTTGGAGAGGTGGGAACCGGCCACCTTTGGTATTTTTTGGCGTTAATCACCATCAATTTGCTAATTAATGAATTAATTGAGTAATAAATCAATTAATTAGCTAATTAATATAATTTGAAAGAAATAATTTGGGAGTTACCTTGTGGGGAAGATTTGATGAGGGTTGATGAAATAGGTTTTGAATAAATACCTATTTTGATCACTTTTGACCTTGATTGAGGGATGATTGTCCGCTGCTTGCGTGTAGAAATCCCGGTGTGACTCAAGGGTAATCTTATCTTTTTTGCCCAAAAATTCACGTGTCGCCTTCATATTTTTCTTAATTAATTTTGGCTCCACAATACACACTATAGCTCTCTTCGGGATGCCGGGAGGAGATGGAGGGCAGCACTGTCTTGTCATTTTAGTTTCAAATCTATGTATGAAATGATGGAGCTATTTGATTTGTTACTCACTTCACTTGGTTTTCTGAGGTCATGGTGGTGATTAGGTAATTTGGTTAGGCCATGAGTATCGTACTCCCTATCACAATATGAGTTCAGAGTTTTTGTTCTCACATAATCTTCGTGTAACACAAGGTCTAACGATTCTCTATTAATCTTTGTAATCTTGCGGTTCTTGATGAACTTGACTTTCAACGAAGTGTTGACATCCGCACATTGCTTTGCAATTGGTCATGCTTTATTTTAATTTTTAAATTTAGTTCGCATGAACCCTTTTCGAGATAAATTTTTTATGAGTATGTATTTGTAATGTCTTTTATTCAAAGAATGGAGTGCCACCACCCACCATTGATTTTCCTTAACCAATAATTATCATAATTATCAGTCGAATAATAAAGTATGTATCAGACATGTCATCTTCCCTTGAAGTAAGCTTACCAGCTAGCTAATCAATTTGAGGGAGGTGGATTGTCTGCCCTTTTATTTCCATACCTTCTTCATCCCCTTCTGTTTGTGTGATCACGGTTAAGCCACGTCAACATTTTATATTCCTATTACTTTTTGTTTTATTATTTTTATAAAAAATTAATATAAAATATTGACATTACTTAATCGTGACCACACATCATAGGAGAGCATGGGAATAATATGAAAATTGGAGGGCAGACAATCCACCTCCCAATTTGAGGGTGGAGCCTGACCATTTGGATTTACCTTGACGTATCTGAAACACTCGGACGGTGCCGACCCTTCGTTCTCTAGTTACGAAGGGAACCCTTGTATGCATCTTTGCTCTTAAATGCCATTCAAATAATTGAATAGAAAATTTTGTGTTGCTCTATCCAACGTTGAATTTTAGAGCTCACCGTTGATAAGCAGGGTAATATATGGTCCACATGCAGATTTTTTTTTTGGTAAAATCCACATGCAGATCTTTGCGTGGGCACAAAACTTGCTACAATGAAAAACCAAATATAGCTAGTTTCTAAACCATTTTTATTATTTATTTTTTTAAGAAAGGGGATAGCTGGTGGTTTCATCAGAGCAGTCCATCCTTCCAAGGTCGAGAAGACTTATAGAGGCATTTCAGCCTCTCCTGGCCACTATCGTGCGATTCACCAGCGTCAGGAATCGAATTCATAAATTACCGTGTGGAATATGAGTCTGGAATTCATCCCCAATCACATCCTGTGATAGTTGCTAGTTTCTAAATCATTATATATATATGGAAAAATTAGGCTCCCATCCCTATTTCTCCTACTCCATTGATTAAAACTTTTTTCCTTTTCAATTTTTGATCAAGGTTCTTAGATTTTAATATATGTCATTAATTATTTCAATAATAAAATATTTTTTATTTCTAAATATATTCATTTAGTGTTAGAAATGTTACATTTGGTATATTTATATTTATGACTAATTTTTTTATCAATATTTTTATTTTTAGTTTGCACCCATTTTTAATTTGCAACCTTTTTTTTAATTTGTACCAATTTTCCTTTCAGTTTTAATTTGTACCCTTATATTAATTCTTTTTTGTGCCCATATTTTTTAAACTTTTATTGTATTTGTACCCATATTTTTTAATCTATTTGTACCCATTTTATTTGTACCCATTTTTAATTTTGCTAAATGTACCCATGCTAATTTTATGCTTTAAAATATAGTTATTTTATCAAATATGTTAATAATTATGTGGGTACATTATTTTTTTTGCTATAATTTTTGTGAAGAACAAGATTACTCTAAAACTGATTTTTAAGTATTTATTATATTTTAAAAATATTATTTGAATATGTTTAAATTTCATAATTTGTGGGACATTAAATGCATGAGTTAAATCTCTTAAATAAGGCTAAGGACCTCAATCAAAATATTTAAACAAATAAGGTTTTAGTCTAACAATTAGGTTGATTAGGAACCGGAACCAAAATGACCCTATATATATATATATATATATATATATATATATATATATATATATATATATATATATGAGAACCAGATGCAATATAAGCAGAACAGATACATAATAATGGCTATGTTGGCCTTTGGGATATCTCCTTCTCAATTCAGAAAGTAATGTCATATGAAAAGGAACTCGCGAAAAGAATTTTTATGAGTCCTCATCACATACTTGTAAAATTTTCCCTAGTCGAGTATATATAAATGCACATGCAATTAAATTGCTTGGCAAGTGGGTAAACCCTAGAGTTTCAAAGAGGCATGATTTTGACATTTTAACAATAAAGGCAAAAAATTTGACGTATGAAAATTCTAATTAGGTGATCCATAATTTTTTTAATACAAAGGGTAATATTTGCCAAAAGTTAGTATCAAATTTATCATTTTGGACATTTGAACTAAAGACCTCTTACATACAAATAGAGAGAAATACCACTACAGGACGTGTCACGCACTCAAAGACAACATATGAAATCCTAGCAGCAAGCTATTGTTATGAACTCGCCCATTAAAAAAATTAATTTAACTGTGTATGAGTCATTGACCCGTATATCAAAAATTAAACTGATTAAAACAAAGAATAAACTTGGTCTTAATCATTTAGAAGAAATACTGATAACTTATAATTTCTTGAGCACAAGATATATTGTCCAAAGAAAATTTTTTTTGTTTTTCATTCATGATATTTTGTGCTATGAGAATAGAAGAGGCAACGAACTAACAAGTTGACCGCATAGCGCAGTGGATTAGCGCGTTTGACTTCGGATCAAAAGGTCGTGGGTTCGACTCCCACTGTGGTCGCAAATGTTGTCTTTTTATTTTTAATACTTTTTCTTTCTTTCTTTCTTTTTGGGCTCCAATTTAGAGTCCATTTTTTAAAATGGGCCTTCTATGTGGAGTATATCCTGTCCATTCTCTGGTAGGCCCAAAGTTGGCCCGGTTTATGGCTTAGGAGAAGTTTGGTGAAACTCTATCGGGAAGCCTGCATTCGGATTAGCACACATTATATTTTAGGATAAATTACATAAAATTACCTCAATTATTGGATCATTAACAGTTTCATACCTCGTCTTTAAAAAGTTTCAATGTCATACCTTTCGTCAGTTGTCTATCAATTCCTCTGTTAAATGCTGACGTGGCATGAGGCGGGGCCCACTTTCTAACAAAAAATTAATAAAAAGTTTAAAAATTACTAAAATATTAAAAATATTAATTAAATATTAACTAAATATTAAAAAATTAAAAATAAAATAAAATGAAACCCATATCCCATCACCCCTACCCCCGAAACCCCATCCCCTTCATCATCTTCCCCATCCGTCATCCCCCCTCCCCCAAAAAACCTTCCTTCCAAACCTAGAACCCCACCCCCACCTCCCCCGCAACCCCCCCTTTCTCCCTCCCAAGCCTCCCACCCACCTCCCTCTCCTCCACTCTCTTCACCTTCCCTCCTATTCAAAATCTTAAAATAATAATAATAATAATAATTCAGAAACAAATCTGAACCCAGATTGCCTAACCCTTCATTCCTCGGACCACCTCAACTGGTTTTCTTTTATTTATTTTTAGGTTTTGAATGGGAGGGGAGGTGAAGAGAGTGGACGAGAGGGAGGTGGTTGGGAGGCTCAGGAGGGAGAAATGGGGGGTTGCGGGGGAGGTGGGGATGGGGTTCTGGGTTTGGAAGGAAGGTTTTGGGGGGGCAGAGGGGGGGTGGATGACGGATGGGGAAGATGATGCAGGGGATGGGGTTTCGGGGGTGGGGGGGGGGGTGTGATAGGATATGGGTATTGGTTTGTTTTTTTTTTTAAATTTTTTAATATTTAATTAATATTTAATTAATTAATATTTTAATATTTTTTTAATTTTTTTAGTAGAGAGTGGGCCCCGCCTCATGTCACGTCAGCATTTAACAGAGAAATTGACAGACAACTGGCGGAAAGTATGATATTGCAACAAGTTTGACAAGTTTGAAGATAAGGTATGACATTAAAACTTTTTAAAGACGAGGTATGAAACTGTTAATGACCCAATAGTTAAGGTAGTTTTATGTAATTTACACTATATTTTAGCATGAACAATTCAAATGCATCTCTCACAATCTTCTTAAATCTTAAATATACAACCCACCCCTCACCTATTTGCACCAATTTCTAATCCTATACACAACAATCTACCACTTAACATGCAATTAATAACTCAAATTAAGTTAACATAAATATATACCTTTTGTCACATTATTATTAAGAAATATAATCTCGTCACTTAACACTGACACGCATTATAATTTGGTTGAATTGATTATGGGGTGCTATTGGTTACATCACATGTTAAGGTTCAATTAGAACATGTCACGTCTTTCTTGTCTATATATAAAGCCAGCACCTAAAATGATGAAGCTTTCAACATATCAAGAATGCCCATCTCTATGTCTATAATCACACGCAATTATTATTATTATTTCAAAATGTAGTTGATTAATTCATTAATTTATGATAAAAAATAACTGAAATAAATTTATAACACTATAATTTGAGGCTAACAATATCACGCGAGGTTAAAATCACACTCATACTTTGCACACAATAATATGTTTCAAAATATATCTGTCGGTGACTAATCTAACAAAATTTATAATTTGACCCAAAAAAAAAAAAAAACTATGGATCTTCCAATTTTAATGACAATCAATACCAGTCAGTGGTATGTAAACTTGCTAATTTATAATCAAAGAAGAGTTCCACAACACTGTCCCACATCCTCGTTGTCGTTGGTACCAAATTACCCCACACACCAAGTGCCCCCCGCGCGTTTCATCGCCAAAATCTGGGTCCAATCAAATTGCAAATCCCTTCCTAATTACTCAAAAGCAGCCCCCTCCAAAATCTCATAACATATCTCTTCATTCCTCCATCTCTCCATCACCATAACCACCTCTTCTCAAACACACAGACCTTCCAACTTCCAATCAAATCACACACACTCTCCCCCACTAACCCTTTTCGCCTGAACCAGAAAGTCTCTGTCTTTCTCCCTAAACAAGCACCAGAAGAAGGGAGAGAGAGCAAATCTCAATCCCCATATTCCAATGATGAAGCAACTGCACAAGCAATCAAGCTTGAACCACCGACGGGACGAAGAGATCCCATCGACCCTCAGCTCCCCCTACTCCACCAAAGCTCTCAAGCACCCCCGATCCCTCCCCAGATCCATCAACTACCTCTTCAAGGAGCAGCGCCTCCTCTTCATCCTCGTCGGCATTCTCATCGGCTCCACCTTCTTCATCCTCCAGCCCACCCTCTCCCGCCTCGGCCCCTCCGATCCCAACTCCGCCACCAACTCCGTCTCCAGAACCTTCTCCACCGCCCACGACCTCGTCTCCAAGCCCACCCATGCCAAGGTGGGTCGCGTCCCTGTTGCGCTTGGCCAGCGGAGGCTGCGAATCGTCGTCACCGGCGGAGCTGGGTTCGTCGGGTCCCACCTCGTTGACAAGCTCATTGACAGAGGTAATGATGTCATTGTGATTGATAATTTCTTCACTGGGAGGAAGGACAATCTGGTGCACCATTTCGGGAACCCGAGGTTCGAGCTCATCAGGCACGACGTCGTCGAGCCGATTCTGCTGGAGGTGGATCAGATCTACCATTTGGCTTGCCCTGCCTCCCCTGTTCATTACAAGTATAACCCAGTCAAGACAATCATATCCTTTTCAATCAATTATACTTTTTTCCTAGTTTTCGCTGTTTTTATTGAATTTTGGCACTTGGGTTGTTTTTTGCTTTGTTTTTTGGGTTGAATTATGAAAATTTAGTTTTTGAGGTCCTTGACTGTGATTACAAGACCAATGTGATGGGTACTCTTAATATGTTGGGACTTGCCAAGCGAATCGGGGCGCGGTTTCTGCTCACTAGTACGAGTGAAGTTTATGGGGACCCTCTGGAGCATCCTCAGAAGGAAACTTACTGGGGAAACGTAAATCCTATAGGTGCGTTGGTTGTTATTCTTGCATTTTCTTTTCCTTTTATATCTTAGATGTTTTCGTTTTTTGTTGTTTAATGTGTTTACGCGTGTGTGCGTTCGAAAATGAATAGGTGAGAGGAGTTGCTATGATGAAGGAAAGAGGACAGCAGAGACATTGGCAATGGATTATCATCGAGGTGCCGATGTTGAGGTGACTGAAAGTTTGATTCTGATGCTCAGTTGTAAATGAACTATTGGAATCCATAATTTGATGCGCAGATCTTTGGGCGTGCAGATGTAGAATTATAAGGGATTTTATATCGATATCTCCAATCTGGTCTTCCAGGACCATTTAAGTCTTGAGAAACTGCATACTTTTGTCAATTTACTAATTTAGTGGTACCCGCCCCCGCCCCCCTTTTTTCCAGTTGCATTGGGAGTTTTCATGGTGACATTAGACTGTGGGTGATCTAGTCTGTTCTTTTAAATTCATTTCACATATTCTACTTTATACATAATCTTTCCCTTTGAAAACTATTCTGTTGTATACTTTAGTTGTCATTTTAAATGTTGATTCGGTGGACTTTTAAATATGCCATAGTTTTAAAGCTACCAAAAACTGCACATACATTAAGGGTTGCAAGTTGTCAAAGTGTTACTTGGGCTTTCCCTTTACGGTAGCTTGAACTATATGGTGGTGCCAACTTTAAGCTTAGCCAACAACAACAACAACAGAGCCTTTTCCCACTAAGTGGGGTTGGCTATATGAGTCCTAGAACGCCATTGCGCTTGGTTCTGTGTCACATCTTCCGTTAGATCCAAGTACTCTAAGTCTTTTCTTAGTCTCTTCCAAACTCCTTTTAAGTCTTCCTCAACCCCTTCAGCCCTGAACCTCTGTCCCATAATCGAATCTTCCAACCGAACTATAAGCTTAGCCAAGTGAATTTATGTATTTGGGCTTTCCATGTATAGTTGTTTTGAGCTTTCTGGTAATTCAATTTTTTACCCAGCACCAGTTGCACTTTTACTTGATCCTTGACTGAAGTATACAAGTCGTCCTTCCATTTCTAAACCTTGTCTCATCCAAATCCTTTTCTATCATGCAGAAGTTGTAACTAATGTGGTTGAAAGTAAGATAGGATTTGCCTTGGCCCGTTTACCATGATTGACTTGTCAAACTCACATAAAGCTTTCTGTTTTCAGGTGCGTATTGCTCGAATTTTCAACACGTATGGGCCACGTATGTGTTTAGATGATGGGCGTGTGGTTAGCAATTTTGTTGCACAGGTTAATACTACCCTTTCCTTTTAAAGTGATTTGAATTTCTTCAATTAATAACTCATGAATACTAAAAGTTTTGCAATGTGATTCTCATTGTTGTGTTATTCTAATGACATTGGCGGTCTGTGCAGGCTATCCGCAAACAACCATTGACTGTGTACGGTGATGGTAAACAAACACGAAGCTTTCAATATGTCTCCGATTTGGTATGCCAGACTTTCTATATCATTATAGTTCTTTCGTTGCAACTTTTGCTCATGCTGTATTACTGATGCATACTCTTCATGTTTGCCACTTTTTATTTTTGTACTTTGAAACGTGTACATTGTGTGGCTGAAACAACAGATCTCATGATCACCAGGAAATTCTAGAAGCAGTTTAATTTTAGGACATGATCTGAATTCTTAAAGGCACTGATTAAGTTAGTGAAATGATGTGGCAGATGATCTTATAGAACACTTTTTGCAATGACAGGTCAATGGACTGATGGCATTGATGGACGGAGAACATGTGGGACCTTTCAACCTGGGTAATCCAGGGGAGTTCACCATGCTTGAGCTTGCTGAGGTTTGTCTTAAACCTCGTTTCCGTAATTTTAATATTTTTCATGTACCATTTAGACTTCAGAAAATGCTCTAAGATGCTTGGGCCCTAATTCATTTAAAGCACTTTTAGCATTTTGCTTTCTTTTGTCCTTGTTTGTTACAAGATTTGGTATTCTAAGTAATTTTTATGCTCACAGCAGTAAGAGATTCTGCTACGACATTCTCAAATTTTCTGTTGTTCCTGATGAACAGGTTGTCAAAGAAACAATCGATTCAAGCGCGACAATAGAATTTAGACCAAATACTGCTGATGATCCACACAAGAGGAAGCCCAATATTAGCAAAGCCAAGGAGCTATTGAACTGGGAGCCGAAAGTCTCGCTGAGGGAAGGACTGCCTCTAATGGTGAGTGATTTCCAGAATCGCATTTTAAATGAAGATGAAGGAAAAGGGATTAACTAAGAATGAGGAAAACCAGTATGTATAGTGTGAAGCATGACTGTATCAAATCGATTCGTTTATTATTGTCATCCTCGGTTCACATTTACCTGGCAATTCAAGCAAAATGCCACTGTAGGAAATGTATCTATTTGACGACCGTGCTTGATCAGCAGAGGGTCTGCAGTCACTAGATTTTGATGAAACATTTTTACCACATTTTCTGGCACACTCTGGTGGTGGTGGAAGGGTGCATCTTCTTTTATTCTTTTTTACTGTTTTTGGTATCTTGAAAGGAGAATAAATTCTGCCTGCAGAAAAAGCCTAATACTGATCAAAGTATTGGTAGCTTGAATTCTTTCCGGTGTCATATGAGGCCCAATAGGTATTCCATGACATTTTTAAAACTAAACAACAGAGAAAATGGAAGGGTTTTGCCTCGACCACCCTTCCCCGATCGGTTCTTGCCACTCCTTTGTCATAATCGTGAATCCACTTTGTCCGTTCCTTTCAACTTTGGTCGAACCTCGATTGAGGATGGGAAGGGGGTGACCGGAATTGAGCAAAACGAGACATCGGAGTGGGGAAGGTGGAGGCTCGCTGGCTCCTCAGTCCTCCCTCTTTGATTTTTCCTTTTTCGTTTTCCTTTTGGTGTATTTGTCAATGTTCTGGGTGTGCAGAACGAATACCATAATTATAAAAGTTTGGCAATTAGGTGTTAACTTTAGAGTTCCGATAAATCACAATGCAATCAAGTCCACGCCCGCCACTAATGTCGGACATCGGCTTCGGCTTCAGGTTACGCTGCATTTAACAAAAGATTCTGTTGTGTCACTGAATTTGTACAACTATTGTGCTTGTATTTCTCATCACATAACGAGATGTATAGCCATAGAGATATATATTCATCCAGTGACACAATTTTCTCCGCTTTTGGAATTGGGAGCAATTAGTGGGTATGAACGAAAATGGGCGATAATTATTTTACTTGTTTAGCAAGAATGAGTAAAATCCATCAACTTCAAATCATTTTTATATACGCAAACCCTTTTTATCCCAACAGCTTGGCTCTGCCGACCTAAAATCCAAGAAAGTTTTGTTTATTTTTTGCCTTTTCCTTTTGAATTTGTTGGTAAATGTTTGGAATGTGGGATTAATGTCATGCCATATTGCCATGCATGGTTTGGGTACTTAGTCCCTCCCTGGGAAGTGGGACCATCTCATCTAAAAGTGATGAAAAATCTCTCCTCTCACTTACAGCACACATCTATATATAATTTTTTAATAAAGTTTTGACCCAACTTAAAAGCAAAAAAGAAGAAAGACAACCTTCTAAACAACCCCACCATTTTCCACCTCCATGCAATACAATGTGCCATTTCTCATAACGTCCTTATTTTTCTTCTTAAAAAGATCCCCGTGTCTTTTTGTCTTTTGGCGGAGTCTATAACTACAAGAATGATTCACATGAAACGAGCTCA
Organism: Heteromeles arbutifolia; assembly: GCA_024362995.1. Classification (NCBI taxonomy): domain Eukaryota; kingdom Viridiplantae; phylum Streptophyta; class Magnoliopsida; order Rosales; family Rosaceae; genus Heteromeles; species Heteromeles arbutifolia. The sequence goes on from JANCRC010000010.1 coordinate 21,873,986, forward strand.
TTGCTACCGTGATATTTTGATGAGATAAGATTACCCATGTCAATGCATTATTAGACTGAGACGTTATGATAACGGTGAACCCGTTCTATGTAAGTTGTCTCTTAAACTATGGCTTATGGATAAGGGGACTGAATTAGGTTGGCAGGGGATATAAAGGAAGACAATGAAAGGAGTTAGATGAATCATGATAACCATTTATAGAAGCATCTGATTCCATAAGGCTTTGAGAAGTAGAAATATCACTGAGAGTGAGTGACTTTGAGTCTCATCCATCCACAGAAAAGAAAGAAAAATTCCAAATGGTTTCTTCATCATCTTTTATTTATTTGTAAACTTATATGCTGGCAGCATTTATTCCACAGGAATCTAAATAATTGCATGATAAATATCATCTGGAAATCTTTCCTTTCATATTTTTGTTCTATTGCTGGTGTGAATGGCTTCTTAGGAACGTTTTCGTAGGGCCTTCTTTAATTCTTCAAACCTTTATTTTTCTCTTTTCAGTTTTCTTTTTAGTTTTGATTTCAATATAATTTCAGTTTTCACTTAAAAGAAAAATTCTTGACCTCAGTTACAAAGAGAAATGCTTTTAGTCAACTAAGTTACTTACAGCTTCTTGCGATTTCAATATGATTTGAACCCACAACATATACCAAAAACAAAGGGGATACCAAGTTGCTCTGAGTGACTGTTCTGCCACATGTTATAATATGAAGAGACATGATTGATGTATCATAGGGTTAAAAGAGAATATTTATAAGGGCAATTAGTTGGATAGACCAATTTTTGACATCTGGTTGCAGAAATAATCAGTTTTGATAATGTGATCGTTATATTATCGTTGTGTGGTTATTATGCCATTGATATATGATTAACATATCAACATTACTAAAATCTGACCATTTATACAATTAAACGTCAAAAACTAATTATTTCAGCTAATTATCCTATTCATAAATTAATACACATATTACAATCTAAGAGAATTTGTAACACCCGAGTGACCGTCGCACTAAAACTGAGGAAGCCGTCGGTCTGTCTCTTCTGATCAATTGTTTGTTTTCATTTCAAAAACAAAACATATGGGGGACAAGTTGCTGCCAAGCGTGTGAATAAGCAGTGAAAATAAATTTGTAGGGCATGCATGCCCCAGCAGGCCAACTGTTTATCAGACTATACAATAAATTAGTTCTTGCAGGAATCAATTTCATATTAAATTCACTTTCCAATATTATATCAATCTTAAGGTTAAAGCATCCAAAGGAAATTGTCACGGGTCGTCCACACTTATCAAGTTAAAATTAAGATATTTAGCTCTGTAATTACACTAATAAATGCCCTAATTAAATATCTATTTATCTTGGTCCTAGTGCGCCATCTGCAATATGATGCTCTCATGATCCAGCTCTTAGTTACTTGAAAAAAGAAAAAAAAAATTATACCAAATGAAGGAATACCAAAAATATAATAATATTGCAAATACAAGTTATACAACTACCTATGTATGGCACACCGACACTCGTAGCTTCATCTAACTGCACAAAAACTACCAATTTAATGATACGGTGTAGTAGTATATTTCTTTTCACTTGTAAGTGAGATTTTAGGTTCGATTTTTGCTAAAAACGAATTTGAACCATATTATTGTTAACCGATTGTGAGGCTTAGCCCACTCCTCTACTCCCTTAGTATAGATAATATAGTTTGTTTAAAAATAAAAAAAAACTACACGGAGACTAACTCCAAAGGGAGTCGAGAAGAGCAAGAGATCGTTTAGTTTGAAGGACCACCATATTTGATTATCGACTCGTTATTAGAGGATATAAATTAATTTGTATTTTGGTGTAGACACTTTTTTTTCTTTAATCTGGTTGAAATTATTGGTAAAATTTTATTGAGACCCAAATAACACCCCATCTTCTTCGATCTATTTATTTTTATCTCTATTAATGAATGTCATACTCTACTTGAGAAAAAAAAGCCCAACACAACTATAGGGTTCATTAACTAGCTTGCTTTTGATCTCACAATATGGTTATTTTTAAGGGGAAAAGATTTTAAGATCGATTCGCCTTCGGACGTTTCATTGTGTTTATTATTTAGTTGAAACTAATGCATCGTACTTGGAAAGTATTGTTGTACTTTGTAGATATTCGATTGGGAAATATGAAATTTGAGTCTCAGGTGGATTTGTGAAAAATTTAGTGGATAATTTTCTTTTGAAAACTTTAAGCATATATGACTCAATTTTAGATCAAAATTGCACATGTCTTCCTCTGAAAAATAATACAATTGGTAAATGGTAACCACACGCATGGAAAGGAAACAAGGTAGGCACTTACAGCTCATCATTTTCATCCATTGAAACCACAGATACGTTAGATGTATATCATAAGGATCACTTCACTTTCTTGGCAGGCTGCTGTTCTTGAGCTAAATAGAAAACCTTTGCCCCACTTTTCTTCTACTCCTTTTTGCTTTCCTTCCTCTCCTCTAATTTTTTTACCACGATCTCAACATGAAGTCCTGTGTAGTACTGCCCCACGATAAGTGGAAGTTTCATTTTACTTTCGGTATTGGAATAGTCTAATTTAACATTGGCACAGTACGGATTAAAGGTAAGAAAAATAATTTTCACGTTCTTTTGTTGTCTTCTTTCATTTATTTTTTTAATAGTAATAAGTTTGAATAGATTAAAGGAGAATAAACAGACAGAAACAAAGAGATGTGTAGTATAGAAGGAGAATATAAAAGTGCGAAAATCACTAATTGTGTTTTACACAATTAAATCATTTTTCTAACTAGCAAAAAAATCATTTTTTTAACTTGCTTGGAATCTAAAACCATATTATGTTTTATCTCCTCCTTTTATCTCCAAGAGGAAGCTTCAAGCTCAAAAGCAGAAATTAGACTACCTACCATCTTTTCTAAACGTACCTCTCTCTCTCTCTCTCTCTCTCTCTCTCTCTCCCTCCCTCTCTCTCTCTCACTTCCCCTTTTATGCAGATTCTCTAAACCACTAGTTCCCACTCTGTGTTATCATATCAAATATGAAGATGAAAGGCATAGACATATTCTGTGCATCCCAAGCTTCAACAGCCATATGCATGAGCATGGATCATCAAGCATCCTCCTCTTCCTCCTCCGTCGTACAACTCGGCGGCCGAGCCCTCGACCGCCACAACCCCATCATCCAAGATGCAAGAAGAAGCACAAGCTCCAGAACCCGTCCCATTGCTCCATGCTCTTCCCAATCCCCCATCAACCCCAAGGCCTACCACCAACTCCCAAAGAGCAAGAAAAAAGCAACCTCCTCATCACTTAGACCAAGTATCAAGAGCTCCTCAAAAGAAAATGATCAGAAGAGGAAGAGTACTAGTAATATTTTTCATGGAAAGTTGGATGAAAATGTTAAGAAGTTTTCTTCTGTTCTAAGTGATAGTGTTGTTAGGAAGAGCTCTGCCAACCCTATCGATCTTATTACTCCTCCTGGCTCCTCCAGATACCTTTTGAGTGATACTGTGATCTTTGATGGGTTATCGGATTACGATCCGGTTTTGGCATTGGTTCCGGTCGGGCAGAAAAAGAATGCAGTGAAAATAATCACAGAAAATACATCTACCACTTCTTCAATTGGTTCTTCTTCCTCATCTCTGACAAAAGACTCAAAACCACCAACGCCACCGCCACTGCCACCGCCTTCCAACCAGGTTTGTCCAAATTTTTCTGTTTTTCTTGCTCAGATTGTTAGTTTATATGCATAGAGGTAACATTAAAGACTGTTAATGGTTTCCAATTTGGTTTAAATTGTCGAGAGTATGAATCCCAGGTCGGAGAATAATCAAAGCCTTGCGTAATTGTTTAAAGGAGAAATTAGATTCTCATCATTCTTTTTGCTACTCCATTAAATGCCTAAATGCATGAGTTAAATCTCTTAAATGATGTTAAGGATCTCAATCAAAATATTTAAACAAACAAGATTTCAGTCTAACAATTAGGTTGATTAGGGACCGGAACCAAAATGACCATGGTTTAAATGATTACTTATATAATGATCTTCTTTTGCAGGTTGTTGTATTGATGGTGTCCCTTCACTGCAAAGAGTGTGTAGGAAAACTGAGAAAACATCTATCCAGAATGGAAGGTAATTTGTTTAGCTCTTTAAAGCTGAAACATTTTTATTAGATTGCATCATTCCAGGAAAGTGAATTCCGCACACATTCCCTTCTGCTCATGCACACGGCACACCCATGTCTATTTCTGATCTTTGGATTGAAATAAATCAAACAAGAATTAAGAAACAATAATGAATTGAAGTGTGCAGAGAGAAAAAAGAGTGCAGAAATCATTTTCCTTTCTCAATTGCAATAACAGCTCTTTCAATATAGCTAACATCTACTTATGGTAATTTTAATTTTATCAATGAATGTATAAACTTAACTCAATATTTGTGTCTCAATTATGTGGGCAGGGGTGACATCATTCAACATAGACTTTGCAGCAAAGAAGGTGACAATCACTGGAAATGTAACCCCATTGAGTGTCCTTGCCAGTGTCTCAAAGGTGAAGAACGCTCAGTTTTGGCCTACTGTGTCATCAGCATCACCTGCCTCTCCACCTTGCATGTCCTACCAAACTAGAGGCCAAGAAATAATTTAACAGGTAACTGAAGAGAGAGAGTAGGAGAGAGAGAGAGAGAGAGAAGAAAAAAACCAAAAACCGGCAAGGTGTTTTAGATGTATGGTTTGGATGTGAATTAATTATTTAATAATTAATAATTTAATATTAGTGTAAATGCACTGTTAGCATGAGCGAGTGGAGGAACCAGATTCTGTATTGCTTGGAAGGAACTAGCTAGGAAGAAGTTGAGTGAGTAGTAGAAGAATCAAGATTAAAACCCATCTTATCATATTAATCACTTTTTGTAGTTTGCTTTTAGTTTGGGACCTTTGCTATCTGTTACAAGAAAATGTGAAGAGCAGGAATGTCATTGAAGTTGTATTCAAACTAATTGTACATTGTTATGTGAAAAAGTTGAAATGGATAGCAGTAGGGTGATTAATTTAAGATACGGACACTGTGACAATCTCGTTGTAAGTAAATGTCTCTTGTCTATTAGAGTACCCAACAAATTAATAGCTATATGTGGCCACCATTCTATTCTGTTTTATCAAGTCCCTTTGTTTAATACTGCCATGCCCTTGTGCTTCCTAAAAAGCTATTTTGTTTCTGTTTTTTTTTTTTTAACCACAGTTCGTGCTAATTAAATAGTGCTTAGGAAACTGTAAAATTCTGATTGTTGGGTTGCTGGCTCAAGGACCATTTCTTGGTTCTTGGTGTTTCAGATTAAAATGAGACATACGCAGCCAGGTAAAACCAACTACTCGTTGCTTTTTAGACCGCCATTTTGAAGCTGTAAAGATCAGTAATCTGGTAAAAATAATAAAGCAGGCACCCGTTTTCATTGAAACATGCTACCAAATTACTTTTTATGTTAGAAAAGAAGTAAACAGCATAGCTAAATGGGTCTTAATTTGTATTACACAACCCCTACATCAAACACAGTTTTGAAGCCCACTAATCACTATGCTAGAAAGAGGCTTGATATTTTCTGGTTATGAAAAACTAGAAGGCCCCCTCTAGAGGAAAGATATGTACTTGTGTCCGGCCACCTTTTATATGACACAGTGCAGTGCTTGATACGGCGGACGGATATAAGCATCTCTCACTTGTGGAACCAATTAATTGAACTTGACTCATAAAAGAAACGTGGACGTGGACGTGGACGTGGCAGAAATAAATGTCCGAGAGCGTCCAAGAGTAACTTATGCCATTCAGTGCTACCAACTTACCATTCTAAAGTCACATGAGTTTTCAGTCAAATGATCTAAAGTAAAGGTGAAAACAATAATAATGAGAACTTGGAGAACTTGGAGAACTTGATGGAGTGCATAGATATATGGACAGACAGGGAAAAACTGGAAAGTATTGATATATTTACTTGATAGCTGATATGAACTTTACTGCCAACAAAAAATTCTAGCTTGATATGTGATATGTCCAATCAAATGACATCGTGCCAAATCATATAACAACCAGTATGCACTATGCAGTATTGTTGTAGGGTTAAATTTTATTTCCAAAGGCTCTCAATAACTTAAAAATCAGATGCCACAAGCTATTGCACTTGACAATAATTAGGCCCTGCAATCTTTACAATGGGATAATCGATATTACACAAAAAAAAAATTCTCTTACGAAACACACTTTGCTTTACATGTTTGGTTATTCACGGAAACTTATTTGAGTTATTTAGAGGGAACTCAAAAGCTTTCGTTTGCGACAAGATAGTAACACTCATTTTCCATCCCTTGTTTTTTTTTTTTTCTTGATCTGCCCTTATTTATGTTAGTCAAAGACGAGAAAGAAAAAAATAGTGGAATGTAAAGAAAAGGGAAATGTGAAAAATCACTCCCTTTGAGCAATGGTGTTGAAGGGTAGGGAACCTTTTGTGCATTCAATTGCAATAACAGCTCTTTCAATATAGCTAACATCTACTTATGGTAATTTTAATTTTATCAATGAATGTATAAACTTAACTCAATATTTGTGTTTCAATTATGTGGGCAGGGGTGACATCATTCAACATAGACTTTGCAGCAAAGAAGGTGACAGTCACTGGAGATGTAACCCCATTGAGTGTCCTTGCCAGTGTCTCAAAGGTGAAGAGCGCTCAGTTTTGGCCTACTGTGTCATCAGCATCACCTGCCTCTCCACCTTGCATGTCCTACCAAACTAGAGGCCAAGAAATAATTTAACAGGTAACTGAAGAGAGAGAGTAGGAGAGAGAGAGAGAGAAGAAAAAAACCAAAAACTGGCAAGGTGTTTTAGATGTATGGTTTGGATGTGAATTAATGAATTAATAATTAATAATTTAATATTAGAATATTAGTGTAAATGCACTGTTAGCATGAGTGAGTGGAGGAACCAGATTCTGTATTGCTTGGAATATTGCTTGGAAGGAACTAGCTAGGAAGAAGTTGAGTGAGTAGTAGAAGAATCAAGATTAGAACCCATCTTATCATATTCTTCACTTTTTGTAGTTTGCTTTTAGTTTGGGACCTTTGCTATCTGTTACAAGAAAATGTGAAGAGCAACTTTCTTATTACAGGAATGTCATTGAAGTTGTATTCAAACTAATTGTACATTGTTATGTGAAAAAGTTGAAATGGATAGCAGTAGGGTGACTAATTTAAGATACGGATATTGTGACAATCTCGTTGTAAGTAAACGTCTCTTGTCTATTAGAGTACCCAACAAATTAATAGCTATATGTGGCCACCATTCTATTCTGTTTTATCAAGTCCCTTTGTTTAATACTGACATGCCCTTGTGCTTCCTCAAAAGCTATTTTGTTTCTGGTTTTTTTTTTTTTTAACCACAGTTCGTGCTAGTTAAATAGTGCTTAGGAAACTGTAAAATTCTGATTGTTTGGTTGCTGGCTCAGGACCATATTCTTGGTTCTTGGTGTTTCAGATTAAAATGAGACATCCGCAGCAAGGTAAAACCAACCACTCGTTGCTTTTTAGACCGTCATTTTGAAGCTGTAAAGATCAGTAATCTGGTAAAAATAATAAAGCAGGCACCCGTTTTCATTGAAACATGTTACCAAATTACTTTTTCTGTTAGAAAAGAAGTAAACAGCATAGCTAAATGGGTCTTAATTTGTATTACACAACTCCTACATCAAACACAGTTTTGAAGCCCACTAATCACTATGCTAGAAAGAGGCTTGATATTTTCTGGTCATGAAAAACTAGAAGGCCCCCTCTAGAGGAAAGCATGGTCTGAAATGCCGATATTATCGACGATATTTCGTCGATAATATCGGTTTTGTGAGAGAGGGATATTTTAACACTTATCCGCTGAATTTTCGTTAAAATATCGCGATATTATCGTGATATTTTAGGCTGGTGCGAATCGGAGAAGAACGCCGGAGCTTCTACAGCTCCGGCCGACTGTAAAACAGCACCCTAGACTCCGATCTAAGTATAAAAATGAAATACAAGACGAGAGGAATATTTTTATAACTTCCGTTTGCGGTGAAACGGTCGGAGGTGTTCGGAAAGTTCCTCGACACTCACGGCCTCACCGGAGCTGGGTGTGCCTTCCCCCGGGTCGATCTCCTTCTAAAACCTTGTTAAAAAAACCAGATAAAACTTAGTATATCTCGATTCTCAACCACACCACACAACATCCAAGATGAATTGAGGGCTTACCTAACCGGAGAAGGATCAAGAGAACTCGCCAGAGAGTTCCTGGGCTCCTAGCTGCACCGAGAGAAGGGGATAGAGAGACGAGGTTTAGATGGTGATGATGATGCTGTTGACGGAGTACTACGAAGGGCATAGAGGGCGCCGATGGGGGTAGAGGTCACGGGAGATTGAGACGGCGTTGACGAGGCGGAAGACGCGGACGAGGAGGAAGGCGATGGAGGAGCAGAAGGCCATGTGGGAGAAGGATCGAGAGACTAAGGTCTCTGTGCGTGTGTGTGGGAGAAGGGAGAAGGGATAAGACAGAAGGATCGAGAGATCTCTGTGTGTGTGTGTGGGAGAATGGAGAGGAAGAAGAGAGAAGGATCCAGAGACCTCAGTCTCTATGTGCGTGTGTTGTGCGTATGTGATATGTGTGTGCGTGTGTGATCTATGTGTGCATGTGTGGTGGCGTGTGAGAGTCTGTGACTGTGTGTGTGTGTGGGTGGCGTGTGAGAAAGAAAAAGCATCCAAATAATTCAACTTTTACAGCTTTTATAGCTTGTACAATTTTTTACAAGACAAAAATAATGGCGTGTATCTGGCAAGTTTTATAACTTGTACAATTTTTGACAAGACAAAAATAATGGTGGTTTCATGCATCAAGATTCAAAACCGTGTGTCACGCGTGATATTCTTTCACATTCTCAGGGGTGGAGTATCAGATGATCACACATTTTTTGACCCTTCGAAAATTGAAAAACTTCTATTACACCTTTTCGTTTCTTCTTCTTCCCTTAGCCCTTTCAGAGCCATTCCAGATCCATTCCAGAGCCATTTCAGAGCTTCAAACTGAATAAATGGATCTTCAGCTCGCACCACTCCAAATTAAATGTTAAATACCTTCTTTCTCTCTCATTTATTCACAGACGGCAAGCTGCAGAGGATCGTCGAGGTTTTGCTGCTACGTACGACATCGAAAGTTCCAGATTTGTTACATTTGTGTAATTTTTATTTTATTGTTGCTCCACGCAGATTCTATTTGGCCTTTACACAAAGGGTTCCATATTTAAGGTAAGTTTATGAACTTATATTTATATTATTGTAATTTATACTTGCATGTTAATTTTTTGAAGTAATTAAGTAATGTTGTATAATTATTCCCTAGAATAATTTTAATATGTTTAATGTTATTTATTATTTTATTATCAAATTGGATTATTATTCATTAATATTAGGTTTTATTATTTCATATTATTTTTATAATTACTTAAATTCTTACAATCATTTTCTTTACTTCCTATTTAATTCTTCTGTAGAATAACTTTACTTCCTATTTTCTTTACTTCCTATTTAATATGTTTCCGTCACTAAACTCACTACTATATTTTTTGGCCAAAAAATAATTGCCTAATTTTCATGAAAAATAAATATAGATACGTTTAAGATGTCCAATGGAGCTAAACATGATTCAGCTTGGGAACATGGAGACCCAATAGACGGAAACAAACATGGCACAATTTGCAAATATTGTGGTTGGGTAATGAAGAGTGGCGGAGTGACACGACTTAAGTACCATCTTAGTGGATTAGATCCAGGAAATAATGTCCAACGATGCGATAATGTCCCCCCAAAAGTGAAGGCATTCATCACCACATTATTAAAAAATAAAAAACACCATAACGAAAAGAAAACACATGGAATGGAAAATATTCGAGCTGGGCTACGAGGAGAAGTCATTGGCCAAGCGGTTGACAGTGATGATGATGACGATGAGGACGAATGTGATGATGACATGGGACCTGAAGAACGACGCAGTTTCAAACAAGCATTACGTGCCTCCAAATAGTCAGCATGGGAAAAAGAACACCTTCATAAAATTCCTAATAGAGCACAAGGTTCTGGGACAAGTGGTGGTGCACAAATGAAACGGGGAGCAAGTGTTAGAGAATCACAACCAACACCACCAATAGCCCAAAGTTTATATAAGTCATCCAAAGCACGTCAAAAGAGTGTTTGGAGTTATTTCACTGTAGGTAATGTGAAGGAGGGAATGGGGCATCTAATTAGCAAGTTCTTTATCTATGAAAATGTCCCTGCTAAGAAGGCATTATCACATCATTTCAAAAATATGGTATTGGGATGTCAACAGGCCGATGTTGGAGTACAACCTCCCACTCCCTATGAGGTAAGAAACAAATATTTGGAAATGGAGTATAAAGACATTGGCGACTATGTTAACAAGTTGAGGTCAAAGTGGGAAACTAATGGTTGCATAATCATGTGTGACGGATGGACTGGCCCCACCAGATTGTCTATCATAAACTTCATGGTATACTCCAAGGGAAAGACAATTTTTTTTGAAGTCTGTTGATGCTTCAGACCATATAAAGAACTACAAGTATATTTACAAATTATGGAGAGATGTAATCATGGAGGTGGGAGAGCATAATGTTGTCAAAGTCGTGACCGACAACGGTTCTGCATTTGTCAAAGCTGGAAAAAAGTTAATGAAGCATCATAATGTATTTTGGACATCATGTGCAGCACATTGTATTGATCTCATGTTTGAGGCAATGGGGAAGAGAGAGAATATTGCTACTGTCGTAAAAAGAGCTAGAACGATCACAAATTATATTTACAATCACGGTTGGTTGTTGGCAAAGATGCGTGAATTTTGCAAAGGAGAAATTATTCGCCCAGCTACCACTCGATTCGCCACCAACTATTTTTCATTAGACAGCCTACTTAAAAAGAAAGCAGGGTTGAAACAACTATTCACTAGTGACGATTGGGCCAACCACAATTTCAGCCGCTCAAATGCAGGTCGTATGGTGGAAAGTATAGTGCTTGATCATGCTTTTTGGACTCAATTAGAACATGTGTGCCAGCTGTTTGAACCTCTTTACAAAGTTTTATGGATCGTTGACACAGAAGTGTATCCTATTATGAGGGCAATATATGAGTTGATAAGTGTAGTGAAGGATGACTTGGAAAGAAAACATGGTGCAAGGTGGGTCATCAAGATAATTGATGACCGATGGTATAAAACATTATACCACGATTTGCATGCAGCAGGTATAAATTATGTCATAATTTGCAATTCATTTCTTTAGTTGCATAAGTATTATTTCTCTTATTCGAGTATGTGTTTCTTTGAACAGCATATTATTTGAATCCTCGATACCAATACAGACCCGATGTTGGAGATGATGGTACCCTTATACGTGCTGTACATAATGTATACTCTAAATTAGACCCTGCATCACCAGCAGTTGGCCAATTTGGAAATGAGGTACACAATTACTTAAATTATAATAATTACATTGTTGGATTAAACTAACACGATTTATTGAATTCAGCTAACATGGTTTAAAAATGCAAGAAGAACTTTTGGAGAACCAACATCAGTTGCTGCTCGAACAAAAATGTCTCCTAGTGAGTGTAAACATATTTCACTATCGGTTTATAATAGAATTTGTTGGAGTTATTAGGCTTATCAACATTGTTTTTCATTATAGCTGAATGGTGGATCATGTATGGGACTGATGCACCAACTGTGAGAAAGTTAGCAATCAAAGTATTATCACAAACAGCTTCCTCATCTACTTGTGAAAGAAATTGGAGTACATTTGCACTCATACACACAAAGCAAAGAAATAGGTTGGCTCATAGTAGGTTGGAAAAATTAGTTTATTGCTACTACAACATGAAGCTTCAAATTCGAGATAAGGAAGCAGAAATAGATCATGTCGACCATGGTGACCCATTAGATGTGTTTGATATTGTTGCTGAAGATGATGATATAGAGGGTAACCAACTTTATCAATGGATTAGACCTCTTCATTTAGATGATGATGAAGGCAACACGGCTCCCAGAGTTGCTGAAGAAGCACGTAATGAAGGGATAAATGTAGAAAGAGTATTAGAGGAGGAGGTGGGATTTAGCAGCGCTGACTCTTTGGAAGAACTTTTGCGCCCAAGACCAAGAAACACTAGAATTCCACCTTCTTCCAATCCTACACAACCACAAGATCATGCTGATACTAATGATAGCTCTAGTACAAGATCAGGAGACTCACTTACCACCGGAGGTGGGAATGATGAAGGATATAGTGGAGCTGGAGGTAGTGGTGGATATGGAAACTATGTTGGACCACCTCTCGGATTTATGAGCCCCTTCACTGGTGAGGCAAACTTCATGCATGCAACACAGGATGAGGACCATGGCACTAGGTGGGCAGGACCAGGAATTGGTGCCATAGGGAAGGATTATACTCGTAAAGAAAGAGGTAAGGGGACTTTGTCAAGTCAAGAAGATGACTCGTTATCTATAACTTCGGACTCTATTGGAGTGGGAAGTAGTAACTATGGTTATACTCATAACCAACCATTTCCCTACCCTTCATATCCCATTCCTGTTGGGATGGAATCGAGCGACTCATGGAAAGAATCCGAGACTCAATCTTCAAATGATTTTGCTTATGGACAACGTCAACCAATCTCGGATCTATATGGGTGGCATGTTAACAATTACATGCAAAACTATTTTGGGGATTTATCATTTGATGACTACTCTTCACAATACACTTACTCTACACATAGAGATGATGAAGATAGTGAAAAATTTGAACCTCATAGGAACTCTATGTGGTACTAAGTCACTCATATATCTTACCATGCAATGTATAAAGTGTAAAATATTGTACTAATTCATTATATATAAATGATTATGGTGTGTTTAAACTTCTTGCATTAATTACTACATATTTTCTACACTCACAATGTTTGCCAGCTCGCTATATAATCAACTTAAATCAGTTAAATCCATCATGCAATGCATTTCCTTCCAATTTTTTGTGATAAACTAATAGATAATTGACTAAATAAACATCCTGCAAAGTTTCAATAAAAATTTTCAAGTTTTTCTTACAATTTCCGTGGTTTTTATTCAATTTTTATCGATATCAATAATATCCCGATATTTCCATCGATATTTCCGTGTTTTTGGACTATCGATATTTCCGATATCATGGATATTTAATACATTGGAGGAAAGATATGTACTTGTGTCCGGCGACCTTTTATATGACAGAGTGCAGTGCTTGATACGGCGGACGGATATACTCACTTGTGGAACCAATTAATTGAACTTGACTCATAAAAGAAACATGGACGTGGACGTGGCAGAAATAAGTGTCCGAGAGCGTCCAAGAGTAACTTATGCCATTCAGTGCTACCAACTTACCATTCTAAAGTCACATGGGTTTTCAGTCAAATGATCCAAAGTAAAGGTAAAAACAATAATCAGAACTTGGAGAACTTGATGGAGTGAATAGAGATATAGACAGACAGGGAAAAACTGGAAAGTATTGACATATTTACTTGATAGCTGATATGAACTTTACTGCCAACAAAAAATTCTAGCTTGATATGTAATATGTCCAATCAAATGACATCGTGCCAAATCTTATAACAACCAGTATGCACTATGCAGTATTGTTGTAGGGTTAAATTTTATTTCCAAAGGCTCTCAATAACTTAAAAATCAGATGCCACAAACTATTGCACTTGACAATAATTAGGCCGTGCAATCTTTACAATGGGATAATTGTTATCTCGCGTGGTGCTACCCTTACACAAAAAAATTTCTCTTACGAAACATACTTTGCTTTACATGTTTGGTTATTCACGGAAACTAATTTGAGTTATTTAGAGGAAACTCAAAAGCTTTCGTTTGCGACAAGATAGTAACACTCATTTTCCATCTCTTTTCATGATCTGCCCTTATTTATGTTAGTCAAAGACGAGAAAAAAAAATAGTGGAATGCAAAGAAAAGGGAAATGTGAAAAATCACTCCCTTTGAGCGATGGTGTTGAAGGGTAGAGAATCTTTTGTGCATTCAATGCACAATTTCAATGGCGTCTCTCTGCTGTGATTGGTAAAATGTTAGAAACTAAGAGGAGAGAAAGAAAAAGAAAAAAAAGAAAAAAAGAAAAAAAAAAGTATAATGCTCACTTGTGGTTGGTAGGAGTTATGCCCATATTTTGCCATGTGCATGATAGATTCTTTCACGGAGTCTCATATAGCGTTTAGAGCATTTTCAATGGCCTCCGTGAATTAACTCATAACTAGAATTTAGGGAGGGTTTTTACTATAAAATAATAATAATAATAATAATAATAATAATAAGGAGGGTTTGGAAAAATCCATTTCCAATCACACTCACTGTCATGCTCGCAGGTTAGCAAAACAACTAATAAGAGCTCCTAATTTTTGAGAGTGAGAAAGAAGCTCACTCAATTACCAGTGTCCTAATTTAGCATTAATTATAATATTATAATACCCGTTCCAGATTTTACGGTTTTTATAATTTTAAAGTGTGAAATTACAAAAATGTCCTTCGAAGCCAAACGTTGACTTTTGGTGATCACCTTGTCGTGTCACATAAGATCCGTTTCCTTGACGTATCCTAGTAGCACTCGTCGCTACGAATGTGTGGACGCAAGTAGAATCGAATTTGGAGTTATGACGAACATTTTATGGAACTATGAAGTCGATGAGCAAAATAGTCAATTCACTATTCTAGATATCAAGGTTAGATACTTTTATTATTTTAATAATTTTCTATCATGTGGGGGACACACCCCACTTCTCCTTCCTCCCCTTGTCATCCCCTCCCCCGATTTCTGGGACTCTCTCGAAATCTCTCCCCTATCCTTTTGTCATTCTTTCCCCCCTCAACCCTCATCTATTCCTTCTCAGTTATCTCTTCCTTCTCAGTTATCTCTTTCTTTAGAACACTCTTTCTTTCTTTCTTTCTTTCTTTCTCTCTCTCTCTCTCTCTCTCTCTCTCTCTCTCTCTCTCTCTCCCCCTTAGCTCTCTTTCTCTCACCCCCTCACTCTCTTCGAACACACATAGACAAGCAACATCGACGACACCACATTCACTACCACCGTGGCTCACACTCCGACGACCCCAGCACCACCTGGACCACCACACCATAACCCCAGAACGATTGAGACTTCTCCTCCTCTCTCTCTCTCTCATTGCACTGTAGACATAGTTTCCCGACGAGTTCTTATCGTCTTCGGCGAAGGTGAGGCTTGAACATTTCTAAAGTTTGGTAGATCGTGTCTAGGGTTACGTTTAGGACGTTTTTAAGTTGTTTAGGTGTGTTTGGACGTAGTTATAACACATAGAAGACTTGCCTAGATTCCGACAAAGGAACCTGAGACTTGCCGGCCGTTTTTCGGCTAACTCCGGCCTCGACTGGCCACGGGATAGGTATAATACTCTTCCTTGTTCCTTGGGCTTCAAATTATTATATTGAATGACTAGTTTTAGTTAGGTTTTGGAGGTGATCGGAGCTCGGGAAGCTCCGGCTTTGTTCTTCGTCGAGTTCGGTTGACCCATGGCTTGAAACCGAGTTGACCCGACTCGTAATTGCCCAAACCCTTGGCCCATTAACCCAACCGGCCCAACCCAACAACCCAGATCCAAATCGGATCCAACCCAGATCCAAATCGGATCTAACCCAGGCCCAACCCAGATCTAACCCAACCCAAATCCAAGCCTAGTCCCCTGGTCCATGCGTGGAAGCTAGGGTGGGTACTTGGAACCGAAAACCGGAACCGAAAACCGAAACCGAAACATGAATCGAATCGGACCGCACCAAACGGTTTGGTTTTGCGATTTTGAAACGGTTGCGGTTTCAAAACCAAACCGCGGCAAAGAAAACGGTTTGGTTTCAGTTTTAGGTTTTCAAAACCGCATCGAAATCGAAACTGCACCATATAGTGTTATGTTTTAATTAGTTCAACTAGAGTCATGAGTCATCCAATTTTGCATACTAATCATATTTTGGTTTATATAAGATTATAAGTTAACTGTCTGCCTATTATATGCTCTGTTTTTTTTACTTACATTTGTCAAATTGTTAACTAGACTGTAGAGTTTGCATGAGTTCGCCCAAAATTATTCAAGCTGAAAATTTAGTGTCCTGGCATTATGGTTTATACTACATTTACTAGCACCTAAATAAGTTCATTTTGGTTTGAGATCTGTCTTCTGTTGACTTGCAAACATTTGCCTCATCGTACTTGTTTGTGAGGAAGCATAGCTTCAGTTGTAAAGCCACTAATCCCTACGTATATTTTTCACTTTCTTAGCCTGACTTACCCTAACTTAAACTCCCAAAACATGCACATTGATACATTGGATGTTGTCTCAATTTTAGTAGTTATCATTGCTACAGTTTTGGTACAGGTTTGGTGTAACGACCCAAATTTCTTATTCGGAAGATAAACACAATGGTAGGCCAAAATAAATATAATGGTTAATTATAATTCTAATTAACCACAAAAGAAAATATAAAAATTTTGTTTAATTTATGGCTGCTTCTAACATCCTCGTTAGACTGCCTATGTACCCTACAAAGGGATTAAGTCATTCGTAATTCACATTTTCAATTTCTAACTCATTTTCGAAATTCATTCAAGTGACTAACAATCACTAGCTATGTTCAACAAGTGAATCACACCTATTGCATATCAAATATAGATTCAGATTATCAAAATTGACTTAAAAGGCAGCATCGGCTCATTGACCACGCGCCGCCGTGCGTGGCGGTTTCCAGCGAACGGAAACCCAATTTTTTGACGAACTCCAAAAATTACCAAATTTTACAGATTTGTATAGTTCAATGAGAGGAACAACTTTCATACTTGGGCCAAAGTCCAATTCAGCCGGGAAACACCTCGAATTGGCCTCCAATCGCCGGAAACCCTTAAATTGGGTAGTTGTCGATTCGCCACCAAAACGAACTCCGACGCCTCATCCAATGCTTGGGCCTTGTCCCTGGGGTTTAGGGGAGTCTTTTGGTGGTGTTCATCAATGGCAATCATTGTCGGATTCACCGAAAAAAGGACAAAGCCGCCGGGACACCAGTGAGTTTTGTGGCTTCGATTTGTGAATTTGGGTTTGAAACCTAGAATTCTAACACCACAGGGATGTTGGGCTCGATGAGGGCTTTCCATATACACTGGAATCACCTCAAATGGAGGTCGGACGGAGAAGTTAGGACCGGGTCAAGAAACCGAGTCGGGTCGGGTTGCACGGATCCAAAGTGATTCGGTGCTCCCTCACCTCCCTCCTTTCTCCCCCTTCTCCTTCTGCCTATTGGTCCTCTTTCCTCCTCCATTTCTCTCTCGTATCCCTCATTTCCCCTCTCTCTCTTGCTGCCACTTGGCAGCTTGCAACCCCATTTCTTTCATTTATTTATTTTTTTCCAACAACGGAAACATCTCTAATTTCTTCATTATAACTCCGTTTCACAAACGGTTTTCGCCTACGCGCTTGTAGGATCGAAATCTATTCATATATGTTAAGAAATATGATAAAATATACTAGGATAAATACATCCTCGTAAAATTACATCTAATCAATGAGGGGCATTTTCCATTTATTGATAAATTTTTCTACATTTCCATATATTTTAAATTTTTTTAGGGTATTACATTTGGTACATGTTAGCTGCTATTTTTTGCTGCTGTTTTTTTGTTGTTTTGCTGTAGTTTGGGTGGAGTTTTGCTGCACTTTAGGTTTATATTTTAAATTGTACATTGTTTTCTCAAAAACAAAACTGAAACCGTTTGAAACTGCACCAAACCGAACCAAACAGTTTGGTTTCATTTTGGTTTGGCTTCAAAACCGCACCGAACCGCACCGCAAAAAGTTTCGGTTTCGGTTGTGGTTTCACTCGAAACCACACCGAACCGCACCACGCCTACCTCTAGTGAGTGTGCCATGGCCAGCGCATGGTGCACACGCGCCTCCAGCCGTCGTCCACGGCGGCGTCGATGAATTTTCTGGCCAACTTTTTGGCGACTCAACTCGATGCGTGGCGGTGTGTGAGTGCGCCGCGCGGGGGAACCTGAGGTCCCTCCTTAGGTTTTTCGACATTCCGAATCCGAATCCGTTGTTCGTTTTCCCAAATTCTACTATTTTAGTAGAGTTTTACTAAATGGTGTTTAGGTGCGTTGGTGGGAGGCGACGCCATCCTTTCTAGTTCAAGCGGTTCCTCGACAGTGGAATACTGTGAGTGGACCCCTTCTTAACTTGCATGTTTTTATAAAATATTAGGTTTGCATTCATGAAAAGCATGATTTCATGATTTTACATTTTGTGTATTATTTACGATTTATCGAGATTACGTTTTATGAAAGGTTATGAATTATCGGATTTTCATATATGAAATTCTATGGATTACAAATATGATTTATTTTACGGATTCATGAATATGAATTTTCATGGATTGATGAGATGAGACTTTAAGCTTTTGAGCTCCGGATTTGATATGAGATTTTAGAGAGATGTTTTCGAAGCTTATCTAGTGGGTTATCATACAACACATCCACACAACATGGGTATGTAGACGTCTATGGTCATAGGACATAGTGGAGGATATTTATGCCATACCTCCAGCTTCACTGGCGAAACCAGTGTCGGACAGCTTCACTTGCCATGACTAATGTCGATGTGAGATGTTATATGTATATGTTTCTTCTCTGGCGTAACCTAGAGTCGTACAGCTTCACCTTCGGGTGATGGACCCACTGCATATACATAAATATATATATATATATATATATATATATATGTTATATCTCTTATCTGGCGTAACCCAGAGTCGTACAGCTTTACCTTCAGGTGATGGACCATGATTTCTTCACTGGCATAACCCAGTGTCGTACAGCTTCACCTTTGGTGATGGTTATGCCTTCGGGCCACTATGATACCCCTAGTGAGTACGTTATTGATGAGATTTACGGATTTGCCTTTGGGCGGCGATATCACATTTATTGAGCATTGTTTTATACGTACGTGTTTTACGAATGTTTTCATGGCATGCTAGAGTTTTCAGAAAACTTATTATGTAGTATTATATGTGTTTTCAAAACAGAGGGTTAGTATGTTCATAAAGAAAATGGTTTTCTTATTATTATTACTATTATTATAAACTTTGGTCCACTCACCCTTTTGGTTTTTGCACCCCCTTCATGAGTTATAATCAAGGCATCCAATCTCGGCGTCAGAGCATTTTCGCATAGGTATCTTCGAGTCTTCTCAATGTAGGTCCCATTCCCTTGTTCATATCTTTTTATAATAATTCCTTCTTATTATTCTTAATTAGTTGTATGCTTTGAACACGATTCAGCATTAGGGTATTTCTTTCTAATGACATTTTATTTGTGCGCATGTTTAAAATGGCTTCGTCACCCTTGGGTATCGGCCAGCACGGGGTATTTGGGAATATCGAGGTTGTGGCGTGTCAAATTTTGTTAATTCATATGTATTATAGCTCTCTAAATTAAATAGTATAATTAGAATAGACATCATGATTTGAGATGCTTACTTTGGAACTGATATGAACAACCTTGGCTAACTTTGATATATTTATTTGGGAGACTTTGGATGCAGTCTCTAGTTGTTAATATTTTTTGACTGAAATCTTGTTGATTTTCAGTTTTTTATTGAAGTATCTGATATTAATGTAATAATGTATTTCTATATAGATTATTATATTTTATAATTAAAAATTAAAATTTGTAGTTGTTTATATTATTAAGATTTTAAATAAAAACCATAATTATTGAAAGTATTAATAAATAAATTATATTCTCCAATGTATTGTACATATATATATATATATATATATATATATATATATATATATATATATATATATATATATATATATATATATATACATGGTTACATTCATCAAAAGTAACGAAAAAATTATACCAAAACATGAGTACATTCTTCAAAATCACATAAAAATAATAGATATAAAGTTTAATAACATTAATATATTTCTTATATTAAACTTGACATTAATACATTCTCAAATCAACTAAAAAGAATGTACCAATATAAGTTTGAAAAATGGTTTATAAAAAAATTGAATGAATTTTTTAATAAAAATTGAGTACATTTTATATTGAAAAATGGTACCTTTTTTTTTTTGAACAAACAATATTATCTATACTAAGGGGAGGGTGTGGACTTAGCCTCACAATGGGCTAGCAATAATGTGGTTCAAATTCGCCTTTGGCAAAAATCGAACCTAAGACCTCTCATTTCCAAGTGAAGAGGAATACCACTATACCATAGTACTAAGTGGTCGTGTATTTAAAATGGGTACGGTTAAGATTAAAAGTATTGAAAAATTATATGAATGGGTACATTCAAGAATAAAAATTTGAAAACATTTTTGTAAAAAATTAATGAGTATAAATTATTTTAATTTTTTTTATTGTTGAAATGTTTTGAATTAAAAATTAATGGGAGCTTTATATATAGAGACAAAAAAATTCACTATATTTCAAGGAACTTCACTAGTTTTTAAACATGTCAATGAGAAATAAAAACATAAAAACAACTAAAACTCAACCCAAAAACATGGAAACAATGTTTTAAAATACCAGTCATACCCTTATGGCTTTAAAGCTATTAATAAACTTATTCTTCACAACTCCAACAAAATTAATATGTGTCATAAGCTAAACCCATCATCGACCATTTTTACACAATTAGTTCAACCTGACCTGACCATTTATGCAAAATTAGTTCAACCCGTCTTCGACCATTTTTGCAGAATCAGTTCAACCCGTCTTCGACCATTTTTGTAGAACCAGTTCAACTGGTCCTCGACCATTTATGCAGAATCAGTTCAAACCGTCATCAATCATTTTTGCAGAATCAGTTCAACCTGTCCTCGATCATTTATGCAGAAACAGTTCAACCCGTCCTCGACCATTTATACAGAATGAGTTCAACCTGTCTTCGACCATTTATGCAGAATCCGTTCAACTTGTCCTCGATCATTTATGTAGAATCAGTTCAACCCGTCCTCGATCATTTATGCAGAATCAGTTCAACCCTTCCTTGACCATTTTTGCAGAATCAGTTCCCTGTCCTCGACCATTTTTGCAGAATCAGTTCAACCCGTCCTCGATCATTTATGCAGAATTAGTTCAACCCGTTAAACTCGTCCTCGGCCATTTATGCAGAATTAGTTCAACCCGTTTTTGACCATTTTTTGTAGAATCGGTTCAACCCATCCTCGACCATTTTTGCAGAATCAGTTTCAAATAATTTGACCATAGTAAAAGTTAACTCAATAACACAGCTGTTCTAATTTAGGTAAATAGTGAACAAAGTGAGATCCTTAAATCCAAAGTAGAAGTCTCGTTCCATCATAAAAACTGCACAAAAAGAATAATAAATGCTATCTTAATTTTTCTAGTGCTATGAACAACAAAAATGAACAGGAGGAAAATACAAAAATCAGTCATTTTTCCATTAAGTTGTAAAAAAATAATAATATTGTTTGGTTTGTTTTACCAGGTCAAAGCATGTGACAAAAAAATGTACTTAAATGAGTTTGCAATATTCATAAGCATATATACTTTGCATCCATTAAGGGACAAAAACATTTCAATTTTTTTCATATTTCATATTCTAATTGGCATAGTAATATAGGATTACACTTGAATACAAAGCTAGTGACCTTGGAGACGATGGTGATCTTGCGCTCATGCTAATTGGTATCCTATATTGCTATGCAAATTGGAATCTGATAGTAATTTCCTATATTGCTATGCAAATGTTAATCATGCGCTCATGCTTGAGGGTGATAGTAATTTCCAGATCAGTTTTCACCGAAATTTGTTCGTTCAGCTTTCTCTCTGTAATCGAACAAACAACAACGAATCATCAACAAAAAACTCCATGATTCAAAGAAAATCAACCAAAAATTTAAAATTTTCATCTCAAAACCTCCAATGAGCTTCAAAATCGCAAAGCTTACCGTAACGATCAAATTGGGAGGACGTGAAGGGTAGGAGAAAGTCTTTGGAGTTCCTGAAATCGATTTCGAGAGGGACTTGAGTTAATTTGGAGAGATGACGGTGAGGATGGAAGAATTGAGGTTGAGATGGCGATGAAGGAAAATCAGGTCAATTTTTTGAAGAGAGAAATAAGGGAGCAACAGATGAATTGAGATAGAAGTGTGAAAAGATTTTACCACCGTAAAAGGGTATTTTCGTAAGTTAAACTCCACATAAAAAAAGCCAATAATGTCATCTTCCACCTTTACTAAATTTTGTCCCTTTTTGAAATGTTTAAAAAGTGTTGTCTCAATATATAATTAAGTATTAAAAGTATACCCTATGTGTAATTTTTAATTTTTCCAAAATTAATTAGGAATTTAATTAAGGTGTAAATGTCACATCCCGGCCCGGGCCCCAACCACAACCCTGGCACACCTTCACCATAGCACGATATTGTCCGCTTTGGGCCCGGCCACGCCCTCACGGTTTTGTTTCTGGGAACTCACACGAGAACTTCCCAATGGGTCACCCATCATGGGAGTGCTCTCGCGCGCTACTCTCTTAACTTCGGAGTTCTGATGGAATCCAAAGCCAATGAGCTCCCAAAAGGCCTCGCGCTAGGTAGAGATGAGAATATACATATAAGGCTCACAAGATCCACTCCCCTGGGCGATGTGGAATCTCACAATCATATGGTGCGAGTGTGCCGACGAGGATGTCGGGCCCTTAAGGGGGGTGGATTGTGAGATCCCACATCGCCCAGGGGAGTGGATCATGTGAGCCTTATATGTATATTCCCATCTCTACCTAGCGCGAGGCCTTTTGGGAGGTCATTGGTTTTGGATTCCATAGGAACTCCGAAGTTAAGCGAGTAGTGCGCGAGAGCACTCCCATGATGGGTGACCCACTAGGAAGTTCTCGTGTGAGTTCCCAGAAACAAAACCATGAGGGCATGGTCGAGGCCCAAAACGGACAATATCGTGCTACAATGGAGGTGTGCCCGGGTTGTGATTGAGGCCCGGGCTAGGATGTGACAGTAAATATTAAAATCCTAAATCAATTATAAATTCTTAAAAAATTTATGTACCTAACATTTAAATTCTTTAATACGTTAATGTTATAGGGACTTCAATCAAAATCTAATAATTAATAAGGCCCGAGTCAATAAACATTATTAGTTAGGAACCTGATACTAATTTTACCCATTTATCTTGTAAATGGTGTTTTTGTAATGGGTGCGTTTGTGGGTGAGGGAGACTAGGAATTGAATTATTCCTAGTTTGGAAGTTGAGTTTTATTAGGAGACAACTGATGTGGTACTGGTTCATTTGTTTCATGCCCGAACCCGCGTAATGAGTTGTTGGTGTTTGTAGTACTACTTATCCCACAAAGTTAAGTGAAAAATCTACAACCCATATCCCAAAGTCAGTGGCTAATCCTAATTCCATGCATAATCTTAATTCAACAACTTTCCCATCAGTTGTATTCCATGCTAATTCAACTTAGTACTACGATCTGGTGGTATTCCTCTTCACTTATAAATGAGAGGTCTTAGGCTCGAATTTCGTGTACGGCGAATTCGATACCAAATTAGGTTGTCCAATGTGTGGTTTAGCCGAACTTCTTCTCCCCTTAGTGTAAAATATATCGTTGTACTAAAAAAACAACTTTCCCTTAACACCCACATACGTATACAACAATAAACATGCAAATCACAAATAATAGATAGACGCCAACAACAGCACCATTGTTATTAATTAGCTCTCGGACAACACAAGCAAATACACTTCATATATATTTCTTATACTCTTTTATTTTTCTCTCTAGCCTAGGCCTTTTACTTTCAAGCATTTTATTACTTTCAAGCCTTCGAGATTCAATGCAAGTAAAGGGCCAATAAGGACAAGACTGAAGCTCCGACCAGAGATCCAACGGCGTTCATGTTGCTTCCATTAGGTACTGGAGCAGAAGCATCGGAGGCGGGAGTTGCAGTGGGGCTCGCAGCTGGGGTGGCAGCTGCAGCCTTTAGAGGTGCAGCGGCCATAGCTGTGGACATGCAAACAGCAACCACGAGGACAATCAAGGCAATCTTCTTCATGGCCATTTTGTGGGCGGTGTGTAGTCGGTCGATGGATCGAAAACACGCCTTGCAATTGGAATGTTAGGAGGCTTGTAGAAGTCTGTAGCTGTCCTGAGGAAGATAGGAGGGCAGAGGGAGGTAAATATAGCTTTCTATGGAGGAGGTTTTGTTATTTTAGGTATGAAATTGTTGGATTTTGTGTGAGGTTTGGAAGGGTTAGTACGTACGTGTATGATTTTGCATGAACAACGCCTACATGCATAGGTATAGCAAACTAACAAATTAAGTAATGAATGTCAAGATTATAGGAGGATTTATGAACAATATTCATCCGTATTTTTGTATCATTGTATGTGAGGGTCATAGCATGAACATTTTAAGTCCATAGAAAAGTGCAAAGGAACTTAACATACGACGATTAACAACTTAATAAGATGAATGCTTGTGAGGAGGCAACTAAAGTGCATAATAATTGCTAAACTTGGTTACACAAACAACAAAAAACGCAAAGGGCGGAATAAATTCTTTTTTCACTGGGCGGAATAGCTTAAGGATTTAAATCTTGATAGACGAGAGAAACTTTATATTTATCCTCTAAATTATGTAGTAGTTTCGAACTCCTTCCGTCCCTTTAATAATAGTAATTTAAATATATATATATATATATATATTTTTTTTTTTAAATTTCATTGTGTAAGTTAGCCATGAATTTTTGTTATTTAATTAGTCATGGTGTAATTAGCGTAGAATTCTTACTTAACAAAACCATGAATTTATAAAGAGATTTTTTTGAAATGTCATATGAACTTGTAACCATTTTTCAATTTGTCATATAAACTAAAATTTTAAGCAATTTGTCATACCAACTTTCCGAAATCATCAATTTGTCATCTCACCTTAACACTATTGAGCTTCCCATCCAAAATAAGTCATGTGTGAGGCACATGATCAGTGTTATTTCTGTCATTTTAACACCCCACTTCCTTCTATTAAGTTGCATTCGATCAAAACAATTCTAGGGTGTTCAGTTTAGCATGTCATGAAGTCAAATTTTATATGGGCCTTGTAATATGAGAAATGAGTTGAGATTTGGTGATAGAAATGGAGTTGTAGATGCATATACATTGCTCGAACACAATGATCCGCATGAATACCTTCGGAACACAAAATTTAAGAGTTTTGCTAAAGAAAAGTAAAGAACTTGTAAAAACATCTTAAATGATAGAAATAACCTTGAACACAAGTCATGTGCCTCGCACATGACTTATTTTGCATGGAAAACTTAACGAAGTTAGGGTGAGATGACAAATTGATGATTTCAGAAAGTTTGTATGACAAATAGATCGAGATCATTCGGGGTCGATCGTAGAAGCAAAATAATAACATTCAGGTTAATATTAGCTTGAATTTTTTGCTTCGGGCCAAGTGGTAATAAAATTATAGCTTGATAAACGTTAACCAATAACGTCCCAAAAATTATAGGAGCATGGTTATGAAGCGGGGATGCCAAATACATGGCATTGGGTTCAAAAAAATCACAGCCCAGCATTATGGGTTGGTTATCGTGTACGGGACAAGGCCATAAGGAAGGCTGGAAGGCAGCCTAAATCATGGTTGCAGGCCACGAGCCGTGGGTTTGGGACAAGCCCAACAGCAAAGCTACTAGTTTTTGTTTCGGCCAAATTAGCGCAAGGGAACACGGGCCCAGCACGGAAGTTGGCCTGGATGGGTGCACGCAAAGCCCAGCCAAGGGTTGGCTTCGATTTAGGCCGATTCTAGGCAAGCCCAGCCACGTGGGCTAGCTTTGGTGATCGCAGGTTAAGACAGATGGCGAGCCCAGTAAGCAAAGCTTGCTGCAGGCGGGCGAGATCCATGCCGAGCAAAGCCCATCAAGCCTAAGCTTGCTGTAGGCGTGGTGGGCCGAGGCAGGGTTGAGCCCAGCAAAGCTTTGAGGGCTTGCTGGTGGACTCAAGGCTTCAATTCTGTTTGGAGACCAACCCAGGTCGAGGCCTGGTGCTATGTAGGGCGTCGAAACGACGCCGTCCTAGCTGCGGCCTGGCTGCAGGCCAACCAGCTTGTCTCGGCGGACGGCATGGAGCTATGGCTCAACCACGAAAAAATCCTAGATTTCACTTTTTTTTCGAATTCTAAGGTTAAAAACCCGACTTGCTTCTAAATTAATTTCTATGCTTTGACTCACAAATTCCACATAGCATAATTGTGTATTGCATGAACAAATATATATATATATATATATATATATATATATTGACAAAATATATGAACACATATGCAATATATAAAATTGAAAGGAAAATATAAATATAGGGGGTTCATGCATCATGGGGAATGTTTTCATGCTTCAAGGTCATTTCAAATATCTTAATTTATTTTAAAAGAACTTGATTGGCAGAAAACAACTAAGCCTTTGAATTTGTAGAAGATCATTCTCTGAAAACCGGAATTGCATCTCCAATGCATTGTATCATGTTCAACAAAGAAAAATTAAATTGAATCAATAGCATGTAGATCAATTCAATAACATAATAAATTAATCATAAAAAGAATGATTAAAATGTAATACTCCCCTGATTAAAGATCAAACTCTTTTTAGTGCAACGTTGAAAGCGTGATAACGTGTTGTAGGCCTAATTTACTGAATCATATAAAGGACATAGAGAGAGGGGGTGCGGCAACATTAGAGAGAAAAAGAGAGATGTGTTATTGTGAGGTGTGTTGTATCACCCCATTGTGCCTTTATTTATAGTAGTAGGAAGGTAAATTCCTTATCCCAATAGGATTACAATTCTAATAGGATAATATCTAGTCTAAGAGATATGGTAGAATCTTCCCACAAGGATATCCCAGATATGATAGGATTTGCACGATCACATTCCTAATCTAATAGGACTGCAACATGTTACAATATATTAATAATTATGTGGGTACATTATTTTTTTGCTTGAACTATGTGAAGAACAATATTACCCTATTATTGATTTTTAAGTAATTGTTATATTGTAAAAATATTACTCTAATCTAATAGGATTGCAACATATTACAATATATTAATAATTTTGTGGGTACATTATTTTTTTGCTTGATACATTATGTTTTTGCTTGAACTATGTGAAGAAAAATATTACTCTATTGTTGATTTTTAAGTAATTGTTATATTGTAAAAATATTATTTAAATTTGTTTAAATTTCATAATTTTGTGGGATATTGAATGCATGAGTGAAGGAGTTAAAATGTCACAGCCCGTCCCGGAATTAATTAATCGAGGATGTGAAATGACGGGATTGCCCTTGAATCTACTACGGTATGTGACATTTCATTGGGTTTTATTGTCCTATCCTAAGTTTATTTTGGAAAAATAATTGGAAATTAATTTGGAATATTTTTTTTATGTGGTTGGGGTTTTTGTAGACCACACACCTTCATTTTTTTCACTCTCTCTCTCCCTCTCTCCCGCATGCTCTCGGTCTCTCTCTCCCTTCTCATTCGAACTGTACGGACAACCCCAAAGGTTATCAAACCTTCACGGATCGACGTGGTTGAGACCACCATCGTACTCCTAGAGACCATACGAACCCATTGGTACCCATTTCAGGTAAGGGTTCATACGTTTTCACGCTGAAATCACGAGGTCCGTGATTGTCACTATTCACCAACTTTTAAATGGTTGCATTTTAGGACAATCCAAGCTTACCACGAGCTTAAGGAGGTCCCCACGAAGCTCGGAGTGCTTCGTTTGAAGGTTTGGGACGTCGGGATCACAAGGTTCGAAGGTGGCCGGTTTTGGTGAAATTCTCCCGACGCGATTTGGAAGGTTTTGAGGTTCCAAAGAGGTATAGCCTTCTTCCTCTCATGATTTGTGACATTTTGGTGAAAATTTTATGAAAAATGGTGCAAAAACGAGTGAGAAAAGGGCAGTTGCAGGGTTGCCCAGAATCCGGCGCCGGTGGCACTGTTCCGGCGTCGGGAGGTTGAAGATGATGCGCGTGGGGGGCGCGTGAGGCCGTGGCCTCCCCGGCGCGTGAGGGCGCGTGGGCCCTAGAAAAATTTATTTAAAAATATCACGATGTTCATGAGGTTGTGTAGATCGCGTTGGTATATTCATATGCCAAAATTGAGCATTTTATGAGAAGTTATTTCGAATTGTTGGTTATGTGCTTAAAATAACGTTTTTATAGTTGTTTCGCATATAGGTGAGATCTACCCCGAGGACGAGCGCAGTCAGAGGCGTCACGGGGGTTACGATCCTGCGACATACCAGTGAGTGGGCAGTTTTGTTTTCATTATACGCCTATATACTTAATGATTTTTCCCAGAATTTGAATTAAAATGAAAGTATGTTTTGAAATGCCATGCATAGATTTATATGAATCATGTGATTGAAGTGCCATGCATAGTAATTACATGAAATATGTGAATGGATATTATATGATGCATATATTTGAATTGGTGCTGCGGACGCACAGGTGAGTATCAGGTGAGTTACATTTGGTGTATTGAATTGTTGGATGAGATTTATGTTGATAGCTCATAACCTGCACCCCTGGTGTTAGTGCTTATGTTATTCACCGCATCACACGCTCATCTTGGATCCAAGTAGATGCTAGTCGTACAGACCACTGGAGGTGGTTCCGACATGCTAGTCGTACAGACCTTAGAGACGGTTCCGACTAGTAGGTGACCTTAGATTATGTGCACAGATGATTGATGAGAGAAGCACTAGAGCGTATTATTACACCATCCGAGTCGTACAGACTACTATAGGTAGTTCCGACTCATGTGCAGCGTAGTGCCGTACAGGTCGCAGTTGGCGACTCCGACAGGGCCGTACAGGTCACAGTTGGTGACTCCGGCTGGATTGGATATTGAGCTCTAGAATCAGCCGTACATGACCACTGCAGGGTCTCCGGTTGATTTATTATTTCACCTGATTATTGTTGATGCATCCATATTATGTTTTTGGCTCATGGCATGGCATATTTCTCTGGAAAATGATGAATAAGGGTGTTTGAGATTTCCGAAGCTATATATATTTATATATTCTATTTTTCTGGGAAAGTATACAGGTTTTTCTAGCGAGGGGATATATATGTTTATAAAGGAAAGATTTTGAAAGCTTTGTTTTACTGACCCACTCACCTTGTTTTGCGCCCCTCCAGGTTGTAGTTAGGAGTGTTTGGTGGCTCTCGAGGATTCCCACGGCTGTTCTGACGGACTTCACTCATGTAGGATTCACCTTCGGGTGTTGTAACTTAGTAATTGTCCTACTTGACTGCATTTGAACCTTATGCTCTGATTATGTGCATTTCATACTTTAACTCTCTCTCTAGATATCATTAGGAGTGTACTGCTAGTATTCGGTTTCTAATTATTCATACTCTTTATACTATTGCTTCCGCATTGCGTAATGGTTACGTCACGTTTGTGACGGCCAGCACGCCCTGATTCTCGGGTCGGGGTGTGTCATAAAATCCTTAAATAAATGATGTTAGGGATTTTGATCAAACTATTTAAACACACAAGATTTTATTCTAACAATTACGTTGATTAGGGATCAAAACGAAAGTGACCCTTTTGACAAATATACATGTACCAATCGTATTCCCAAAATACATGAACCTCAAAAAATATTGATGATTCTGGATCATGAAACGCACACGTTGATCGATGACTCTAGATTGGGGTTTAGCTAAATAATTGTTGAAGTCTATGGATGATTGTCATGCACTGGTGGCCTTTATGCTTGTGTTATTTTTGGCTTGCATTTACATTTGCATATATTTATTTCAAATTATTGTCAAAGGTGTTATAGCGTTGGTATTGTATTTGACTGTCACGTTTGTCGTTCTGCTAATTGCATGCACATTAATTAGCCAATTTAGCCTTGTATAAGTTTGATTCCTTTCAATTTGAGGAACCTCTAGTTTTCTTCAAAAAGAAATATAGTCAATGTTTCTAGTTATTTCATATTAGGAAAATATTCTCATTAATTCAATGAATAACTTTACACTATAGGTATTTATACAAAGCCATCACAGCTAACAGAAAAGAGATAACAACCAAAAACAAACTAAAGATTCCTTATCCTTCCTTAATCTCTAAGTATTATCTCTTGTAGGTGTAATTACATTTTTATCCTTAATATCCCCCCTCAAACGAAACTGTGGTACTCTCAGTTGGAGTTTGGCACGGAGAAGCAGGAACCTGGGCTTTGACAGAGACTTGGTGCAAATATCTGCGACCTAATCCTGTGTACACACAAAATGCACAGAAACTTGGTTTGCCAGAACCTTTTCACGAATGTAATGGTAGTCGATTTCTACATGCTTAGTTCGAGCATGGAAAATGGGATTTTTTGCTAAGGAAATGGTAGAGACATTGTCACACCATAACTGGGGGGAATGAGGCAGAGTATAAGCAATGTCAGCAAGGAGTTTGCATATCCATGTGATTTCTGCAGCGGTATTACCAAGAGATCGATACTCAGCTTTTGTTGATGATCGAGCAACAGTAGGTTGCTTCTTGGCACTCCAACTAATGAGTGAGTTTCCAAAGTAAATGCAATAACCTCATGTAGATCTTATATCCAAAGAACACCTTGCCCAATCTACATCAGAAAAAGCTTGAATAGATGGAACCTGAGAACACTTGGAGAACCATAATCCAAGATCAAGAAAGCCATTGAGATATCGGAGAATGCGTTTCACTGCTTGTATATGTGAGATTCTTGGACTGTGCATGAATTGACAGACCAAATTAACAGCAAAACTGAGATTAGGTCTAGTCTAGGTTAAGTACTGAAGAGCTCCAACCAGAGATCAATATTCAGAAGCATTTGCAAGTAGAGGAGAATAATGATCAAGCTTGGTGGTACTGAGAGGAGTGCTCAAGGGCTTGGCATCTTCCATCTTTGCGTTTGTCAAGAGATCCAAAATATACTTAGTTTGATTGATAAAGATACCTGAAGATGATCTTTTAACTTCAATGCCAAGGAAATAGTGAAGAGCACCAAGATCCTTAACGGGAAAAAGGGAACTGAGTTGGGTGATAACTTGTTGACAAGTTGTAGATGATGGTACAGTCACTATGATGTCATCCACATAGACTAGGATGAATACCAAAGTGGGAGATCTCTTTACAAACAGAGAGTGATCACTTTGAGAGCCTTGGAACCCAAAAGATGACAAAGCCTGATGAAGCTTATCATACCAGGCTCGAGGAACTTGTTTTAAACCATATAAGGATCTGTGAAGATGACAAACATAATGTGGTTTAGCTAGATCTTCAAAGCCAGATGGCTGTTGCATAAACACGAATTCAGTAAGGGTGCCATGAAGGAAGACATTGCTGACATCTAATGTGCCATGAAGGAAGACATTGCTGACATCTAATTGATTGAGAAACCAATTATATTAGGCAGCAAGAGTGAGAATGAGTCGAATAGTCACAGGTTTGGCCATATGACTAAAGGTTTCAGTGTAGTCCAGACCCTCTTGCTAGTGAAACCCTTTAGCAACCAAACGGGCTTTATACCTGTCAATAGATCCATCGGGTTTTCGTTTGATCCGAAAAACCCACTTACATCCTACAAGGTTAAGAGAATAGGAAGGAGGTACAGGAGACCAAGTACCAGTGTTGACAAGGGCATTAAACTCCTTTTACATTGCTGTGCGCCAATGGGAATATTTGGAAGCTTGTAAGTAGGTTGTAGGAATATAGTCAACTGCAAGATGTGGAGGAATGAGGTGCTTAGTTGCAGTGAGGGCTTTGGGTTTAAAATTTCCAGACTTGGATCTTGTTTGCATGAGGTGAATATTGGTAGGTGATGTAGGCTGTGAGGAAGTGGAATTTGAAGGAGCTACAGAAGTTTGATAATGGTGCAGAATGTGAAAAAGTGGATGTGGATGTTGAAAATGGTGCAGGATTCAATGGAGTGGATATGGATGTTGATAATGGTAGTGGAGAGACAGTTTGGGGAAGGAAAGTAGTAAATGTGAGAGATGATGGAATAAGATATTGGTATAAGGAAGAGGTAACATGTGTTGATGGAGAAGAAGTCAGGGAATGAAATGGAAATGTTGATTCATAAAAAATAACATGCCTCGAAACATACAATCTGTGAGTGGATGGATGTAGGCAGAGATAGCCCTTATGATTTAAGCTATACCCCAAGAAGACACAAGGCTTGCTGTTAGGATCTAGTTTTGAAGATGTGTATGGCTTCAACCAAGGGAAGCAACTGCAACCAAAGACCTTGATAAACTTATAGTCTGGTGCTTTCTTGAAGAGAGATTGCCAAGGAAAATATCTGGAGACAGTAGGTAACCTGTTAATGAGATAGACAGATGTAGCAAAAGCCTCAACCCAATAAGCACGAGGCACTTTAGATGCTGCCAAGAGAGTCCGAGCAGTCTCAACTATGTGCCGGTGCTTACGTTCTGCACACCCATTTTGCTCAAGGGTGTAGGGACAAATGAGCTGATGTTGAATACCATGGCTAGCTAAGAACTGAAAGAAAGTAATGCAAACAAATTCTCCACCAGAATCTGACCATAGGGCAATAACTTTTGTACATAGAGAGTTTTCAACAAGTAATTTCCATTGCATAAAAGTGGAGAGTACATCAGATTTACATTTTAAAGGATAGAACCAGCAATATCTGGTATAGTTATCTAAGAAAATGACATAGTATCAAAAGCCTTGATGAGAAATTATGGGTGAGGGTCCCCAAACATCCGTATGGATAAGTTCTAAAGGCTTGCTGGTAGTACAAATAGTACTTGAAAAAAGGAAGTTTAGAACATTTCCCTAGTGCACAATCTGAGCAAAAAATTTTATTTAAAACATCAAAAACAGAAATACATGACTGAGATGCCAACTTATTTATGATCTTCACAGAAGGATGGCCCAATCTTTGATGCTAAAAATGCCTTGGAGCTTTGACAGATGCAGTTAAAGCTTGATGAGAATTAGCAGGAAAGGATGATGAGTAGAACGGATAGAATCCATGTTGAACTAGACCTTTAAAAAGCATCTTCCCCAAAGAAAGATCCTTCACAGTCAAGTGAAAAGGATAAAGATGCATAGAACATGAGTTGTCAAGTATAAATTGATTGGCAGAGAGAAGGTTATGCTTTAATTCAAGAACATGTAAAACATGCTTCAATGTAAAAGAATTAGTATAAGTATGTAAAGATGATGAGCCAGAATGGAGAATAGGCAAACCTTTGCCATCTCCAATATACACTTGCTCGGGACCAGTATATGTTTCTAGATTCTGAAGATTGGCATACGAATTCATCATGTGCGAACTGGCACCAGAGTCGATAATCCAGGTAGGAGTAGGATTGGAAGTACTGGCAACCATTGTAGAATGAGAAGCTTTCCCATTGTAGTTTTGATCCATGCGATAAGGACAGTCACAAGCTTCATGATGTGGTTGTCGATAAATCTGACAGAATAGCTTGCGATTGGAAGAGTAATTGTTGCGAGCTCCACGATTGAATCTTTGATTGGTGTTTCGAGAGTAGTTATTCCTGCCATTATTGAATATGTAATTTCCACGAGATTGAGAATTACCCTGATTTGTACTCAGATAATTGCGATCCACATTGCGACCGTGATTGGTGAAATTAGGAACATGCTGAGCAGCAAAAGCTTAAGGAGTAGAATTTGCAGGCAAGGGAAGAATACCAGCAGAGGAATGATACGTCTGAAATGGTGCAGGTGAAACAGTTTTCTTCTGATTGTTAAGTTGAATTTCCTTACTAAGAAGTAAGCCATGCAATTCATCAATAGTTGTGGAACCAATACGAAACTGAATAACATCCACAAAGGAGTCAAATTTGGGAGGCAAGCCATGAAGTGTGATGGAGATAAGTTTTGAATCTTCCACATGAGCACTAGCACTTGCAAGTGTATTTGCAATTTCTTCAAGTTGCTCGAGATATTGAGCAGCAGTCGAATCGCTTTTAACAAGACTGCGAAGACGAGATCGAAGCTCATGGATGTGTGACTGAGATGCAGTGGTGAGGCGCGATTCCAATTTCGCCTAAAGTTCTCGAGCAGAAGTTACACCGACTGTGTAAGGGATTAAAGATTCAGAGAGAGTGGAATTAATCCAGATAAGAATGTTCTGATCATTCTCAAACCAAGTAACATAGGCAGGATTGAGAGTTGTAGTCCAATTTCCAGATGAATCAAGAAGGTATTTGGGCGGCGCCGCCATAGTTCCGTCAATGAGACTAGTAAGATTGTAACGACGGAAAATCGAAGCAAACAAGGCACTCCAGGTCAGGTACTTTGTAGTTGTAAGCTTGATTGGAACCATGGATCCAATGTTTTGGATCGTAATGGAGGAAGAGATCGCAAAAATAGGGTTAGGGATTGCATCAGGAATTTGATGAACATGAGAATTCGATTCCGAAGAGGGAGAAGCAGCAGTCACCATAGTTGGAGATTGAGGAAGAAATCGCGATTAAGAGCAAGAATCACGATCAAGATTAAGAACGCGATCAATTGATCGGAGAAGACAAAGAAGATGGGTCGGTGTAGAGAGAAGCGGAAAAAGGGATCGAGAATTGGGGGTCGTGAGACTTAAGGCGAGTGATACCATAATAGGAAAATATTCTCATTAATTAAATGAATAACTTTACACTATGGGTATTTATACAAAGCCATCACAGCTAACATAAAAGAGATAGCAACCAAAAACAAACTAAAGATTCCTTATCCTTTCTTAATCTCTAAGTATTATCTCTTGTAGGTGTAATTACATTTTTATCCTTAATATTTCAAACTCATTCTCAATTGTTTTACAATTTTATTTGAACTAACCTAATCTTATGATCATATTCCAACTTTCTTTTTAATTGAAAATACAAATTAGTATGCATATAACTTTACTGTTATTAAGTTACTAATTGATTTATGTAGGGAAGCTCAAGTTAGGTTGAAATACAATGCCTTTTATTTGCTGATGGGAACATAATATTATTTCATTTTCTGCATATGAATAGAGATTAGGGACCGAACGCCGATGTTGTTGTTCAAAATGTAACAAGGATCGGCCAACGAACAAATTATATTATATATTTATATATACTAAAGCCCAAACTCAAGTGTTACTGTTCTATAACAGTAAAATAGCGAAAATGCCCTTAAAATGTTGTCCTGGCGGCCTATTGTTTTGGCTTATCTACAGTGAAAAGGCGTTTTTGCCCTTCCTCTCCAGTTGTCGGCTATCGCAGCGTGTTCTGGCATCTTCCCTTTCTTTTCACTGTTTCCTTCTGTTGCTTTTCACTTCTTTTCCTCTAATTTGACTTCGTTTGTTTTGGGTTATGTGGTTTTGGTTTCGTTTGCTCTCTCTCCCTTATTCTCTGTTGTTCTCTCTCCCAAAAACCCTTGGTTCTCCATTTGCCGTTATCGTCCAACTCCGATTTAGTTACCCTTCGTGAACTCCATCGACTTTAACTTCCCTGCATATCTTTCTCTCCGAAGCTCCAAATTCTTGGCCAAATAGAACATCGAACTCCCAGGTGGTCACCAGTTCTAGTTCGAGGTCGAGAAGAACTCGGTCAACGACGTTCTCGACGCCAAGATTTTGTAAAGTCTCAATATCAAAGAAGATTTCTTACGCTCTTTGTTAACGATGACGACCTGACGCGGATTCTGTTCCGATTTGAAGAAATTCTTCAAGCGGCTTTGAATTCACAGTGAGTCATCTCGCCCTCTCTAGAATTTTGTTTGCGATTCTCCATAATTAACACCCGTTTTCTTGCTAGAAATCAATCCTGCGACTTTATTTGCAGCCCTCGCTTTTTTCTTTTCAATTTTTTCTTTTTTATTCCAGATTTAGCTTTTTTACCTTATTTTGTATCTTTTGGCTGATTTTGTGGGTCTTGGTCAGTGCTGTGGGTCTTGGTGAATTTCTAGCATGTTTATGCACGCAGTTTTTGTTATAATGTATGAAATGTGTTTTGTTCAGTTTTAAATGTCAGAAGCTTTAAATTTTTTTGGGTTCAATTTTAAATGGGTTGTTATCAACCATTGAATTGCTTTCGGAGTTTTCATTTGATAAGAGAGATGGGGGGTTCTTTTGGGTTAAACTTTTGATCCATGGGATTTTTAGTTAGGTTGTGTCCACCCTAATTCAAGGTTTCTATCTTCAGATCACCAGCAATAATCTCATCAAGGTCCCAGGACGAATCACGAGAATTCACTGCCGAATTGGTATGTACTTATGCTTTTGCAAAAAGGCCTTTTCTTGCCATTTTTCTGTTTTAGAATTGGGACCAAAATGATTATGAGTGATTTTGAAAAACACTGAGATAGAAAAAATGGCTATCAAGCAAGCAACTCGTGAGTATTCAAACATATAATTTTCAGTCAAATGAAATAGTTGGTACCACAAGCTTTTAAGTAGGGAGGGATGTTTGATTTTATATTTAAATTAAGCAAAGAATGTTGCATAAGAAAACGATCCAAGTTGAAGTAAACCAAATATGTGGTGCAACAACTGTTAGTTTGATCAGTCTTCATCACACTAATCAAATGAGCCCAAGGTGTTGATTTTCACAGTAAAGACTGACTTTTTAGTATGTTCCGGATTATTTTATAGTGTTAATTACTTTTTACATTTTTGAGGTTCGGAGTGATTTTTGAAGTGTTAATTACTTTTTTTGTTAATGTGTATGAAACAATATTTATCCTATTTGTTTGCCATGTAAATATCTCTCTAATTTGAACTTCGTATTCTTTTTTGCCATGTAATTACTTACCAATTTTTTGTATCCAAATGCTGGTTGCGCTTGAAGGATGGTTCCAAGTGCTAAAATCCAACACATGTCTGTAATATTTTTTGTCTATATGTAAATAAACAACTTTTAGCCTTTTGTATCTGCATTCTACAACTTAAAGATTTTGTTTATAAGCCTTTTGCAACCCTTCTATTCTCCATGCTGTTAATATTTGATCATGTCGTTTCTACATCCTATCAGCATGGTGTTAAGTATAGTTTCCCAACTGCAATCGTTTTGCATTGGCATTTAACGAAGCCGTTGTAAGGCCTCTTTTCTTGATGTGTCTCTTTTTTCATTTATTATTCTTTTTTTTTATTTCTGATTTACAGATAAATTTTATGTCTAAATTCTCATTTTGCCATGCTGCAGATTTTGTCTTCGTAATCAAATGCTTCGTATTACTGTTTGATTTTGTTCTTCTTCATTTTCAAGAACCACCGTTGTTTATTGAAGGTATATAATCCATTCAACCATTTAGTATTCAATGTATCAAATATTTTGCGTTGTTAATTTTCTGTTACTTTCGTTGGTAGCTCTCTTTTCTTCCTAATTTTTTCCCCTTTTTTTATCCGCTTCTCTTTCGCTTTTGTTCAACCTATTGTCCTCAGTTTGTAATCTTTCATTGGATAAATTTGATCAACCCATCTATTCTCAAGCGATATCTTTCGTTTTAAACTATTTTAACCACTTTGATCTTAAAAGTGTTTAGTGTTAACCCCAACATATTATTTTCGTTTTCTCCACATTGGAACCAAACTCAATTGGTGGTAAAAACGTATAAAACCTTGAACTACACCATGTATCCAATGTTAGTCATTAAATAATTACAAAAGTAACTTCACCATGGGCTACAATCATATCCAACGTTGTTCCGTGATTGTTACCAACCTTTAGAACCAAATTTAGCATCAATATGTTTTACTTCTCCGTCTCAATCTTAACCATTAGCAGTTATAATTTTGTATTAATCACCGTCATCTTTTGCCTTCCTTATTGTATGTGAAACGATTATATTTATTCTCATTGTTATTCATTGGAAACAGTTGTATCTGTCCGTATCCAATCATTAGTTTTTTTTTTTAATGGAATTTGTTGTTTGGTCATTACTCTAGTTCGTTTTGATGATTTTGGTTTCCAAAATAGCTACTTGGATTGCCCGTGATTTGTTTTCATCGCGTAATCCCCCCATTTCATCCATATTATGGATTACGACGGGTATTTATCAGAGAAGTGTGTAAGGATAACAGCTGAGCTACCAGATCCTTATCCCTATAAATATCCCTCAATAGGCTTTGCCAATAGGACTCACCACCCAAATGTTGATAAAATGTCAGTACTCACTATCATAAACTCATACTATTCTAAATTGTGTGGCACTAATAATTGAACCAAACAAGGAATACTATCAAATTCTAATTACATCACCCTGTGTTTCCGGATCTTACAAGCATATTTAAAGTGTTCTTGCCACAACTTCTGCTATATCCCAATCCCTCTTACCCTTTAAACATAGAGGTTACAACTTTAATGATGAGTTACCGAGTTGTTTATCAACAAAGAGTTAAAGGTATTGATTGTTTTTTACATTCGTGTCTCCCTGTCATCATACATCTGTTTTTCGTTGTTTTTTGCTTAACTTTCAACTTTAGTGTATTCATGTCAGGATTAGTGCTAATTAGAACATAGACTGTTCAACTACAATCTTTTGAGTAGTCTTAACCCTTTTGTTGCATTATAGTGCTGCTCTTACTCCTGTAGATGTTGACTTAAGTATGTTTGAGTTGAAAACCTTGCATTCTGTTACATTTAAGAAGCTAACTTAGTTGATAAAAACACAATGGTTATCAAACGAGACCTTAATTTCTGCATAAATGAGTTTTAATATGGTCTTGGGATTTTCGAAGTAATATTAACTAGAATTAAACAGGTTGCTAAATGGTCGAGAACACATTAAGCCACTGTGAGAAAGTGAGGTGCCATGTGTTATAGATACTTAGTTTTCTCCATTTGGTTAATCATACTCTCACAATCCTGCTCCATTCAGTCTGTTAATTGGAATGGTGGTAGTATCTAAGTCATTTTTGACAAATTACTACAACTATCATGCTCCATATGATTGAAAAGAAGGCACCACGGGTGTATTTTGATTTTGGCAACAACTGTTTTACCAAAAATTGCACTCTGTATTACAATTATTACTTTGTTAGTCTACCGAAAGCTTATAAAAATCGCTGTCAAGTATCTTCACTAATATGCAGTCTAAACACGAATTTCTACTGCAATTAATTAAGTTGGCACTACCTTATGATAATCCTGCTTCACTGAACTCAGCTGTTATTTAATGATTTCTTTATTTCCAAACGGCATCTGATGAGGTACTTTCACTGAAATTCTTTCCAGTGGAATCATATTCAGGAAATGGGTCTACCTACTGAACCGTATGAGTGGTACATTGACTTGCCGTACTTTGGGACCATCAAACATTGTGGTTTTGGTTTAGGATTCGAACGGATGATTTTATTTGCTACCAGCATTGATCACATTAAAGATGTTATTCCTTTCCCTAGACATTCAGGAAGAACAGATCTTTGAATTAGTCCATAGATAGCTACTAGGAAAGACAAATAGGAAAAAATCACAATCGTTACTTTATAGATATACGGAGATTTTAATCATTCAATTTGTACTAATTTTTTTTTAATTTCAATTTATATCAGCTTTTTAACTTTTATTAGGAGCTTATATAGTTATTCCTGTGTTTTTTTGCAGAATTACAAAGAAGGATTACAAAAAATCACCTAATGCTTTGGAAAATCCCTTGGTGATTCTATTTGGTAAGCTTTAAAAAGCCTCATCTTTTTATTCTTGGTTATTTTGCCCTTAATATGCATTTGTCCTGTTTGTACGTTTGATACAAATCTGTCTTCTTATTATTTTACTGTCATTTGTGAGGATTATTTTTTACTATTTCCGTAATGTTTTGCAGTATACATAGATGACATATTTCATATCACCTACCTGCCTCCAACCATGTAAGCCAATGTTCTTCTTTTCATTTAAAATGACCTACAACAACATCAATTGTTTTTCTTCTTTGTTGTCATAAAGATTCAATTCAATGTCTTTCATTCAATTGATTGTTTCATTATCTATACTTTCATCTGTTTAGTTGCTAGAAAAATCTTGGCAAACAAAAGAACTCAATTTCAATGCTATTGTTGTGATGAATACTTATTTTAACAAACTTATCAAATTTTGGATACTCTATGAATTTAAGATCTTCAGTTTTAGTATTTTTTATGAAATTGTAATGAATTTGCAAATTTGTCAACTATATCTTACATTCATGGTTCCATATTCACCTTACCCATAACTATTGAATTTTGTCTCTTGACTGGATGAATTTTTATGGTTTCCACAATCTACAGTTGCAATGCCCTTGATGGATAAAGCACAGAGGACCCAGCTACTCTTATACAGCTTCTTGAGCATCGTAAGTTAAAATTCCATATCATTTTTTTGCTTCACAAATTTCATTACGTTTATAGCATACCGATTATGTGATACCAATTGTTATCTTAGCAGTTTCTAACAATTGGTAAAATACGCATAAATGTGTGCAAGTTTGAATTATACTACGAAACTTTCATATATTACACTCTTTTGCTAATTTTTGTTACACAATCAATGATTCGGAGGTAATGATACTCATAGAGTGATTCAAAGAATTCCAAGAGCTTTATTCACCCAATTCATGTTCCTCATGTAACAATTCTTTCAAAGACCTCAAACATCTTTCAGTGTAAATAACATTAACATTCTGTAACAATATATTATAGCTTTGAAACATATTTTTCCATACGGTTTCTAATTCTGCAGCAACGCGCGGGCATTATTTCTAATATATACTAAAAGAGTAACATTCAAGTTAATTCCCATGGTGTCCTTTTAGACTCAGATCACTGTTACTTCTACAGTGGATTTCCGTTTTTGCCCTCCCTTATTTTCTGTTATTTCATGTTTGCCGGTGTTATCCACGTGTTGACGGTGGATGTCTCTCGAACTCTCCAGGCTCTCCAGGCGTGCTTTCATTTTGATCTCCTCTGAGATTGCTGCCACGTTTTCCATCACTCTCAACGTCCAACTGCAGGAGGAGCTTAACTCCTCCTCACCGACCCTCCACCTCTTCCTTCATGCACCACATCGAATCGAATCACTCGCTTTCTCTCTCCAACTCATCCCATTCCGATTTCCCCCAATCCCATTCCCGATGGCATCCAAGTCCAAAATCTTCTTCATCGGCGGCACCAAAAAGTTCATCGTCTAGGCCAGCGCCAAGGCCAGCCACCGCACCTACTTTCTGGTCCGAGAAACTACCCTCTCCAACCCGGCATAGTCCAAAGTCCTTGAGAACTTCAAGGATTTGGGCTTCAATTTTGTCCTGGTTTGTAAAAATTCCAAGCATTTTGTAGCTTTTTAATCTGATTAGCCAATGGGTTTTGCTTGATTTGTGTGTTTTATTTTTATTTATTTATAATTTACAGGGTGATCTGATTTTTTATTTTTTTATTTTTTATAATTTACAGGGTGATCTGTACAATCACGAGAGCTTGGTGAAGGCGATCGAGCAAGTCTACGTGGTAATCTCAACGGTGGGGCACGCGCAGTCGGCTGATCAGGCCACACATACTAGAACCTACCTGGGTGATGTGCTTTGAGGTAAGATTGTTCAAGGATGTGTTCAAATAAGATTAAATTCATGTT
Source organism: Heteromeles arbutifolia (assembly GCA_024362995.1). Classification (NCBI taxonomy): domain Eukaryota; kingdom Viridiplantae; phylum Streptophyta; class Magnoliopsida; order Rosales; family Rosaceae; genus Heteromeles; species Heteromeles arbutifolia. The sequence goes on from JANCRC010000010.1 coordinate 21,915,801, forward strand.
CATAATTTTGGTATAAATGTAAATAGCGAATTTCCTTTCGGTTTTAATTTTTTCTCTCTTGAGGACCTGACCTTCTCTGTTTGCTTCCACTGATTTAGGGTTTAGGGTTGTATATTTATTTCTTTTGTGTCAATTATTAGAAAGAATGCACTGGACATGGACATTCTTTGGATTTACAAATGGTTTTTCAGTTCAAATTTTCTTTTTGTTTTTAATTTGTAGCCTCCGATTGTGTTTGTGGGTGTTTGATTTTGATTTTGCTTTTGGGGGCTTTTGTTTACAGTTTTGGAACCGCTCTCTGCTTAGGCCCTATGATAGCATTGGTGAGCTTCCATTTCAAAAAAAAATTTCTTTTCAGTAAATAGGATTTATGAAATGCTTAATTTGGGTTTGGGGTTGCTTTTTTCTCATGATAAAAGTTGGTGTGTGCCATCCGAAACAGTTATTGGGCATTTTGAGGTTTGTTGTAGTAAAGGGGGCGGCTAGGAAAATGGTGTAGTGGATTTTCAAGAATAGCTCTGTGGCTTGGAGGAATGAGACAACTATGGTGTTTTTGGTGCCTGTGGGAATGAATATTATAGGTCCATATTTTTGGCATAGGCATCAGAGGCTGCGGTATGAGAGGTTGCTTATCATATGAAGGTCACCAATGACTGGTAGGTTTTTTTCTTTTTTTCTTTTTTTTTCTTCAGAATTTTGGGTCGTTGGAGGAACAACTTGGTTGCTTGACATTTTAAGGTATATAATTTGCTATACTTTTGTTTTAGTTTCTTCAGTTAGATGTAATATCACCAATTTGAGTCAAAATTTTCTCTCATGTAGAGGGTTTTATTGTAAAAACTGAATTCACAATTTTTTTTTATAGGAGCTAAAGGTTGTTGGTTGAGATGTCAATAAACTTTTCTAATATGCGGTTTTAGGTTTTGAATTCTGCTCGAACAAAACGGAAGTCTATTTCATCTACTTGATTCAGTAGAGTTTTTGTGAAAAGAAAATGAATTCTATATGCTTATTAAATGGTTGCCTTCTTGCATTTAAAATTAATGTCATCTTAGGCATAAAGCATTTATTTGGTGTGAATTGCCTGTGATGGTGGATAAATCTTCATGCAGGTCTATCTAGGGTAGTAGTATGTAAACAATCCTACGCTGTCCGATGTCATTTTCTTAGTCGAAAGTTTAAATCATTTATCTTTATTTAAGCTCTTTCCACGTATGCTATATTAGTGGACATTACAGAATATTCAATTAGCATGGGTGATTGTATTGCTAATATAAAGGACCTCTTTAAATTTTTGGTTGTGTATTGACCAATTGCAGATAGACGGTTCTATGCTCAAAGAATTTTCCTGCTTGCTTCTTCAGATGCCTTCTGTGCAATGTTTGACGATGGTATGATTTTCTAATTTCCCCTTTGCAGCAATTTCTTTTTGGTTTTTGGAGTATGTATGTGATTTATGTTTGATTAGAGAAGAAAAATTAATAAAACACAAGAAGCAATTAGAAACATGGCTGCAAGTGATGAGCTGGAGTCTTTCTTTTCAAACAACTATATTACTTTTGTACTGTATACATGCGTAAGAAAAATCCCAATTGTACTACAAGATCTTATGGCCGTGTGTTTTGTGTTTGATAAACCAATCCATTCAGAGAATACGAGTCGTTGCGTCTGGTTTGGATATGTGTCTGGTGGTACCCCCATTTTAAGGCAAATGAGAGTGCTTGACTATGGTAACCCAATGGCTTTCTTTGTTGTTTTTCCTTAAAAACAGTATCATGCGAAATTAAGTGTCGATTTGTTATTTTGTCGGAGTTACGCTTTGATGAGCTTAGATTCCTAAAAGTTCGATATTAAAATGATATGAATATGCACAATGAATGGTTCGAGATATGTTATTGGTGGTTTTGCGAGTGGTTAAACCTCCTAAGTCCTATGCTAAGAAGTCGTAAAATTCTAATCTGCACATAGGATTTGATTTGCAACAATGGCAATGATGGGAAGCATTAAAATTAACTACATTTTCAGATTGTACCGTAATTGAATTTTAATAGTATGGGAATTTGGCTGATCTCACAAGATAAATGGATCATAAATGGATATGCAGATCTTCGAGAGGATAAACACTATTTGGCTGATCTCACAAGATTGGTTCGTATGACCACTGCTCAGGTGTAGTTTCTTTTTATATTATGTTGAATTGACGATAAATAGTGCTTATCTTCGTTAATGGGATAGGATAAGCACTATTTGTCATCAATTTAAGGTAACATTGGTTTCTACTCAACCACTGCCTGAAAGTATGAATTTTTACTACGATTTTTTTCATTTTCTCAAACATGATGTTTTGCAGTGTTTGTTAGGTGCCAAATAAATATACTAAAAACATAGTGTGTAGTGTTCAAACCCAACCTGTTAAGCTAACGAGTCACCCGTTTCACATGTTAACCTTTTTTTTTTTTTTTTTTTAATTTTTTTTTTTTAAGTATTTCATCCAAATCAATTATAGCCCCGTTTTTTATAGTAGAATTCGACTTTCTATCAATTACATGCGTCTCCGAATCTTAACATCAATTGGGAAATTGTACAAGTAAAACACACCTTCGGTAGACCCGACAATGATGAGCCCTGGGAGGCTTGCATTTAGAACACTTGTCACAGCGCCCGTTAGAGATCAAGGATCCAAAAGTTTCAAAATTAGCTAGAGAGGAGAAATCAGCATTATTAATGTGCGGCTAGATGCACCGCAAAAAAGTTCTTGATGACATGAACTCTTCAGAAATTCAATGAAAGTGGGTTGCGGAGTGCGGCTCGACACACCGCAATAAAGTACTTGATGACATGAACTCTTCAGAAATTCAATGAGCTTTGCTTTTATCTTGTGTCACTATGTCCTGTGTCCATACTCCTATGGTTGCAATTGTATAGGCTTTACTCTCAGTTTCATCTCACTGGTAACCTAATTATACGATATCTCTATCTCTACTATACTAACAAATATCCACCTTGATGAAACAAGTATAAGCTCTACTTTCGTTATCCTGTACTGCAATAGTGCAATACTGCAGAATTGCGTCGAGTTGAAGAAGATGCCGGAGTGGAAGAAGACGTCGGAGAGAGTGGTAATTTCTGAGGAAGAAGATGAGGGAGAAGTTCTCAGAAACGGCGTGCACAATACTGCAATAGTGCAATGCGAGATAGAGTGAGGGTGTCATTATTTACTATTGAAATTACACAAAAACCCTCAATAACGGGTGTTAACGGATGGTTAACGAGTTTTGCGAGTTCACCTAAAATGACCCGTTATTTAACGGATGTTTAACGGATTGACCCGTTAACCACCCAACCTGGTAAACATTCACCGGAATACTCATATTAACGGGTTGGGTTTGAAATGCCAGGTCAATATGTAGAAGATCTTCTTCAAAATTTCAAAACAGGTCTCAATCTCTATTCATGAATGCCTAAACATATTTTATGTTCTTTACTTTAATTTTGATATATACATGCACTCATTTTTAACTAACCAAATGTATATTTTACTTTCAGATATGTAGCAAAATGAGCATACCTCCAATCCACATTTTGAAACCTATTCAGTTGAACAAGAAGGTTTGGAATCTGTGTTCTGCATGTAAAGCTTCAATTTCATATAAAGTTTTCGATTTTCTTTTGAGTGAGAGAAGAGGCTGTAATTTGGGTTTATATTTTTTTCCATTGCAGATTTACAAAGTTGGACCGAGCTTTTAAATTCCACAAAAGCTTTTAGCTTTGTGAAGGTATGCTTTTCCGAACTCACCTCTTGCTTTTGTTGCACTAAATTGGTTGATTGGGTTCAAATTGCGAAGAGGATAAAGTGTTTGAGGGAAAGACCGAGTCAGATTGCAACTGAGAGACATAGGTTAAAGTTTAATTGTGTAAAAAATAGAGAGATTGAACTGTCTGGGAGACTAGGAATTGTAACTGCCACTTATAAGTTTATTGAAGAAGTAGAGCCCACAATGAGACGAAGATATGAACATTTTGATAAGCAAATTGGTACGTGAGAGAAGTGAAGAGTGTTGGGGGAATGGTGTAATCTCAATTGTTGGGGTGGGGCGAATGGGGAAAACCACTCTAGCTCTGTTAGCATATAATGATCAAAGTATCAGAACCCAGCTGGATTGCCCCCTCCGGTTCATGAATCCCCATATGGAAGAGGACTTGGGCTGGTGTCCCATCCAGCATTTGCGAGGAGCTCCTCATAATCTCAGGTTCATTCTATCTGCTTTAAATTTGTGATCTCGGTTTAAACTCTAACTGCTGCGTTTTCTGGCGAATTTACAGAGAATAGGCAAGCTCAATTCGGGCCAGATTCTGTCAAATTAGGCGGTAATTAGCCATTCGCTCCTAACCCTTCCCCCGTGTGTTATCGCAGGCTCAGATCGGAGCTCCATCCTCCTTCCTTCATTTGTAATACGCACAGAGAAGGTATTGCAAGCTAAACTGAGTAGAGTTAAATTTTTAGCCTCAAATATCCTTAGGCGGACATAAAATTTTGACCCCAACATCCAATTTAATTAATTCAATTTTGGTGAGTGAGTTAAGAGTGTTTCTATGATTGTATTACTGTGTTTGATAAGAATGACGAGTTGGAAATAGCATCTTGCTGATGTTTTTCTTAGGTGTACTAAATTGGATGTCGGTTTGGTTATTTCTGAACTATTCACATGACTTTCATTTCCCAATAGAGAATATGAAAACCCCAACCTTAATTTTGTAAATTGATTTTGGTACATGCAAATGAAATCAGGCATGGTAAAATCTTGCGTAGTAAAGTTATGAGAACCGTCCCTTCGTCTTTATATTTTCATTCAGTTTAATTCAAATTCAATTTATATGCAATTTAAGGTGATTCAATTCACTGAGTGATCAAATTCTGTTTTTAATTTCCTTCTTTTGATTTTCAATTCAATTTTGTCGTACAAAACAAAGGAGATATCATTAACGGAGTTATGGATTTGGATGTCTTCAGTGGAATAAAATTGGATTTTTTTTAACTTTGTATAGTTGCAAACATATGCAATTTAAGACGAGATAGAGCCATAGCTACGAAAAACAGTCCTTGAGCATCCCTAATTTGTTTTTCTTGAGCATCACCAATTTTTGTAATGTAATATACGAATGTAAATAGCACTTGATTAACATATGGATGTAACGCGTAAATACACACACCACTTCTTAGCATATATGTTTTAGCGACTTTTAACATTTTCAACAATGTTTCAAATCTCACAGCAACGTGTGTGTGTACATTTGCTAGTCTCAACTAATTTTGATTTTAGCGCTAGTGGTACACCCTCCGAATAAAAATAAGATTGCGTTAAGGGCTGATTTGGAATTGTATAATTTTTTTAAAAAAACAGCTTTTAAAAGAAGTAGGAGAATAATCGTATTTGGTAAACAAAAGAAAAAGTACTTATTTTCAAAATCATGGGTCAAAAACCTCAGAAAACAGAGGCAGGTAAAACAATGCTTCTAAAAAGAGTGCTTATTTTTATTTTTTATTTTTTTCTTCATTTAATACTACAGTTTAGTGATATTTCTCTTCACTTGTAAATGAAAGATCTTAGGTTCGATTATCGCCAAAGATAAATTTGAACTATATTATTGTTAATTTATTACGAGGTTAAGTCCACACTCATCTTCTTAGTGTAATTAATTTCGTTTGTTAAAAAAAAGTGTTTTTTTTGGGAGCAGCGAAGTGAATAGTGCGCATTAATGAAACTTTCCAAAGACAACTCTACCCTTCTCTCCCTATCATCTCCATTCTTTGTCCTCGCGAAACTAATCAGCCTAATTTTGCGTCCTTCAGAGCTCACATTCTCGTCTCCAGCTAGCTCTCTCCCTCCAAGCTTGTAGACAAAGCAGCATAAATCTCCTGTATTATAATAACGGCTGCAAAGGTCGAATCTGATTTTCTCGATTCAAACTATGCATTTGTCGCCTTCAAATCTCCAGTCCCCTTTGTACCAGATGGGATTGATTTCAGTCATTTGTTTAATTTTAATTGGAACGATGGATGTAAGGTGATGGGGGCAAGGCAGAGATCGGTGTTGGGATAGAAGGTTCTACATTTTTTTTCTGGGTATTTATGAAATTTAATGGTGGTGTTGTGTGAGTGTGGGGGAGGAAAGGTTGTCGTTGCTGGAGAAGGAATCAACGATGGGCAAACAATTTCTTCTTGTTTTTTTTTGTTTTTGTTTTAACTTTTTTATAATTTTTTTTAAATAGATTAAAAGATAAGAAAACTCATAAGAAAGTACAAATCAGCACCAAAGACTAGCTGGGAATCAATAGTTGTGTTAAAATGTACTTGTGGAAAATTTTCTAATAATTATTTAGAATTTGAGTTAAATGTACTATTATTTTGTTAAATTATAAAACTAATAGCATACCTAATATTATGTCATTTTTAGTAATTTTACGTAGTCCTACTTGTAATAAAAGTTCACCAAACATTATGACATTGTTTTTTTTTTTTTTTTTTTCTTTTTGTTAAAAGTACTTTTACAACTGTAGTTTACCAAAAACTCAAATGCTTTATTTCATAATTATTTATTATGACAGCACAACATAAGTAGTTTTGAAAAAACAAACACAGCAACTCCAAACTAGGTCTAAAGGTGACATTAAATTTCACCCCAGAAAATAAATGGTGGCATGGATGTCTAGCAATATGAACATAGACCAAATACACATACCTTTGCAGAAAAGGTAACAAGAATCGGCCACAATTATACATTTCAAGTAGTAGAGATGTGACTACTGGATTTGAACAAAGAAAAAAAAAATGAAAGGGTGGCATTGGATTTGAACAAAAATAAAAAGAGAACTTTCATGAAAAGGGTTCGGATCAAGTTTATTTTAATAAAAAAATCATGCTATAACTTTATTTAATTAAAAAGACTTAAATTTTAATGAAAAACCCATAAATTTTAATAAAAATGACAAAAGAACTTAAATTTTAATGAAAAAAACATAATTTTAATATTAAAAAAAAAATCCGACAAGCGGATCCATGCATCCTCACACTGTTTATGAAACTTACGACACTGTTTATGAAACTTACTGCACTGTTTATGAAACTTACTACACTGTTAATTCAAACGTGCCACTCAGAGTCTTCCAAAACGTTGGACATGGATATCATTCTAGGTCGTCGTCACCTTCGGTGATTACAAAACCGGTATGTGCTTTTGACAGGGGAAAAAAAGCAAGGAAAGCCTGTCGTAGTAATATTGGTGGGTGCGCCTGGAACCGGCAAGTCCACCTTCTGCGAAGTGCGAACATGTCATGCGCTCCTCCTCCACTCTCTCTTGGGTACACGTTTGCAGATATATCTCAGTACTTAGTATGACACTCTGCATTTCTGTTCATTTGGGTTTGTTTATGCTATTATATTTTTGTAGAATACTATCAAAAATGGTAAAGTAGGAACAAAAGCGCATTGTATAGCAAGAACAAAGGGATGAGTTTGTGAAGCTTGGTGGTAGTGCCCAGGTTGACGTTCATGCTGTGGTGCTTGATCTTCCCATCAAGCTTTGTATTTCGCAGTCTATGAAGGGAACGGGCCATGAAGGAAACTTGCATGGTGGGAGAGCTGCTGCGGTTGTGAATAGAATGATGCAGAAGAAAGAATTGTATAAGCTTGGTGGGGTGGTAGTTGGTTAGAAACGAAGTTGTCTGATGGAGTTTTTGGGGGTGGGTGGGTGGGGGACGCATGAAAGATGTAAAAAATATGTATATTTAATTGGCCGGACCCAACACCGAAAGATGTAAAAAAATATGTATATTTAATTTTTTTTTTAAATTTTTCGGCCAAGATATATATTTTACATCCCTTAATTGGAGAACTTTCTAACCAACCAAGAATGCAAATACACATATTAAACCATGGACATTTCATTAGAGATGCTCTTATTGACTGGATCTCAAACAGGTGAGCTCATACAGTTGCTGTATGCTATACTAGAACAAGATGGTAAATGCTCCTTTGTAGCATAAGTTATTAATTCACCAAAAAAAAAAATTATTTTTAATTCTCTGAAACAATTGCCCTAGGTGTAGGTGGAGTCTTGTTATTATGTCTGTCACTAGGACCAGATGGTGGCATTGGAGTACCCTTTGGCAGCATACCAAAATGGAATCTTCTTGATTGTATTTTGGGAAGAGGTGGTGAACTCCCTCCAATCCCATGTTCTTCACCTGCTGCTGCACCAGACGGTTGAATTGGAGAGCCCTTCGATAGGATGTCGCCAACTGTAGCCCACCTTCCATGCAACTGGTTATACTTCTCTTTGCCATCTAAGGAGGAAGAGGAGGCAACGCCAAAGGCTAGCAACGGCAGCAAGGCCAACCATGGCAAGTTTTGGTAGGACAGTCCCATTCCCATATGATATGCTTTTCGTTGATTTTTGGGTTTCTGAATGAAAATGCTACGTTGTTGTGCCTTATATAAGAATTAGGTTAGTCTTTGCTAGGAAACTATTTATTAGGCGGTGGAATAATTATTTGCAGTACGTGTATATAATTACATATTCTCATGTATTAACTACTATTTTATGGTTTTATTAAGCGGTGGAATACTGAAACACTTTCACATTGTCTTATATAATGTCAAGATACTTTCTTATTTGGTTTGATTTTGCTATTTCTTGTGATTGATATTGTGATTGTAATTATCTCTATAAAAGATTACATAATTACAGTTTAGCAATCATATTTTGTTAACAACAAATTTCTAGAATCTGTGATATTGTATTCTCATCCGTACGTCCACCCAACCTTATAAGGGATTCTTTGTATCATTCTGTAATAGGGATGACAATTCAACTTGTTAAATCAAGATAACTGTCAATAACCGCCTGAAGAATAAATTTAGGGGATAAAGACATTAATTGAATATCTCTTGCCCTATATATACAATAATATTGCAAGAAAGAAAAATATGGTTTTTAAATAATTTTCTAATGAAATTTCATCTAGCTATTGTACAAGCCAAAAAGGAGACGCATGAAAAGGAAAAATTTCAATACTTCTTGAAGGCAGTGTAAAGATATACATTTGGAAGCCCACAGATTGAAAGATGAAGAAACGATGTTATCATGTTGTGGCTGTGAAAGTTGCAAACCAGATTATTTTTTTTTGGTAACCACCAGAGTTTTATGTATATCAATTTGCACTAGGTGGGAAAATAAATTGGTATTGAACTTCACATCTATGAGATTGGAACCTAAAATTTTCACTTATAAGTGAAGAGTAATATCACTAAATCGTAGTATTATGCGACAGGTTATAGTGATTTAAACACATCAATTTTAATGAGTTTCTTTATGTGAGAGCAATAAAGCTACCCCGAACCCAAAGATCGACGAGAGAAAAAAGCGAGAGTATATACATTATACTTTGTACTCTTATCAGTTCAAATAATGACATAACTATTTATGCTCTGAGGATGTAGATACACTTACTGAACCTAGTAAATAATGAATTATTTTGTCCTATGTATTTTGTAGGAATTGACTATAGTACATACATGTATCTAGTACATTTTCATTTGATTTTTAAATAAAACTTAAATAAAATCTGGTTAGTGCTACAATCATATTGGATTAGGAATGTGATTGTGTAAATCCTAGTGTATCTAGGGATATCTTTGAATATTCCCTTTAGTTGTTAAATTCCTATTAGAGTTGTAATCCTATTAGGGTAAAAAATTAACCTTCCCTACTACTATAAATAAAGGCACAATGGGGTGGAATAGAACACACCTCACAATTACACATCTCTATCTTTCTCTCTACTATTGCCGCACCCCATCTGTCTGTCCTTTATATGATTTGTAAAATAGGTCTACAAGACGTTATCAACACGCTCTTACTGCTGCACTAAAGAGAGTTTATTTTTAAATTAGGGTAATATTACGCTTTAATCATTCTTTTTATGATTAATTTATTATTTTATTGAATTATCTACAATGCTATTAATTCAATTTAATTTTTATGTGTTGAAAGTGATTCAACGCATTGGAGATGCAATTCCGGCTTTCCACGATTGATCTTCTACAAATTCAAAAGCTTTTATTGTTTTCTGCTAATCAGATATGCTTAAAATAAAGGAAGATATTTGAAACGACCATGAAGCATGAACCCCTTGCATTTTTATTTACCTTCCGGTATATATTGTATATGTTCATATATTTTGTCAATATTGTGTTCATGCAATACGCAATTATGCTATATGGAATTTGTGAGTCAAAGCATCGAAATTAATTTAGAAGCAATTAGGGTTTTTAACCCTAGAAATTCGAGAAAAAAAATGGGATTTTTTTGCGGCACCACCGTGGCAGCCGGACCACCACGCTGGCCTGAAGCCCAGCAGCATGGGAAACGGTGTTGTATAGACACCTTGGACCTTGAGCGCAAGCCTTTGGGCTTGCTGCCCTTTTGAAACCCAACCAGGCTTCGGCCCAAACCTGAGTCCAAAGGCAGCACGGCCCAAACCGTTTGCTGGGCTCCTGCTGTTCCTCGACCCACATGCCGCAAGCTTTCGGCTTGCTGGGCCTGTCACTGCGGCCCGATGACCCGAAACCCAGCTTCGGTGAGGTTTCCCTGCACCACTAGCTTACCCGTGACATAGTCTCGATCCAAATGCCAGCAGCTTTGCTGCTGGGCTTCCCTTCCCTCGGCCCGTGGCCTGCAGCCAACCCGAGGCCTATGTACCTCTACAGCTTTGCTCTACTCACGGTACCCAAGCCCAAAATTATTGGACTATGGTTCTTCGAATCCAATGCTATTTTTTTTGCATTCTAAATTATTTTAAACCAAAAATTTATTATTATTTTTTGCTTCTACAATCGACCATGTATGGTCCTATTTATTGAATTAATTAAAGTGACCAGCAGTCCATTAATCTGACAATTAATCCAAAATTATTAGCCTGAAGTCCACTTTTTGGCATTAACGATTTAATAAATTATTTCTTTTATTTAAACCGTTGACATCCTTTTGTAGTCCCGAAGCGCTCACACTTGAGTTCCCGAAGCAACTCAAATCCACTACACTTAAATCAGCATATTGCATTTTGTGTTCTTACATGAACCTCTCTTTTATGAAATAAACGTTCATAAACTAAATTGAACCTATAGTTTCAAATTTAGTGCCTTTGAAACCCGAAGTTTTCATAGAACAATACACCCATGAAAACCCGACGTTTTTCATGTAAAACATGTCTAAGAACTCGAATGTTCTAAATTTTGATGCTTATGGATGATTCATTCGTATAGCACCAATCACAATCTTGTTCCTTCCATTCAGTAGATTGTCGTACCATAATGAGTTCGATTTTCTTGATTTGGACGTTTCTAATATAAACCACTTTATGTGGGGTACAAAACAAAAAATGCTTCACAATGTTTTGGCATGGTGTTTTTACAAAACAAAAAAAAAAAAAAAAAAAAGAAAAAAAGAAAAAAGAATGCAGTGAAGAAGGACGCACGTACGCAATCATGCATTATTTCCAAATTGACATTATTCAATGGTGGTTGAAATTGAAATTAGAAATTAGCAATTCCATCGTTTGGGTGCCGTAGCAACATCATAATTACCTCCTTTACCAGGACCAGATGGTGGAATTGGAGTAACCTTTCGCAACATACCAAAATAGATTCCTCTTGATGGTATTTTGGGAAGAGGTGGTGAACTTACACCAATTCCATGTTCTTCACCTGCTGCACCAGATGTCTGAATTGGAGAGCCCTTTGATAGGATGTGGCCAAATGTTGCCCATCTTCCATGCAACTGATTATACTTCTCTTTGCCATCTGATGAGGAAGAGGAGGCAATGCCAAAGGCTAGCACAAGCAGCAAGGCCAACCATGGCAAGTTTTGGTAGGAAGTCCCATTCCCATATCATATGCTTTTCTATGTTTTTTTGGGTTTCTGAATGAAAATTGTGCTATGTTGTTGTGCTTTATCAAAGAATTACGTGAATCTTTGCTAGGAAACTGTTTACTAAACGGTTTCTGCGTTTTTCTCAAATACTTATTTGCAATCATCTAGATTAATTATTTGGATACTGCACGAATATGTAATTCTTTTCATGTATTATCACTATTTTATTGTTTTATTAAGCGGTGGAATAGTGTTCCTTTTGTATTCACATTGTCTGAGATTTGGTTTGATTTTGCTATATCGAGTAATTGATACTGTGATTTTAATACTTAATAGAAAATATCTAGGATCTGTGATTTTGTTTTCTCATCTGTGTGTTCACTTTATAAGAAACTTTTTGTACCATTCTGTAATAGAGATGATAATTCAACATGTTAAATCCAATAATTATAGATAAACATCCGAATGAGGTGAATTTGAGAATAAAAACATTGCACAAATGGTAACAAGAATTGACCAAAGATTTATGTATTTCAAGTAGTGGTGATGCAGGACTACTAGAGGATTTGTACAGAAAACAAAAAGGTAACATTGGATTTGAGCATAAACAAAAAAGACAATAATTGGATGTCGCTTGATCTATATATGCAATATTATTGAAAAATATATGATTTTAAATTCTTAATGAAATATCATCTAGTTATTGTATAAGCCAAAAAGGAGAAGCATGAAATGGGAAAATGTGAAACCCCGCCTTAAATTAATTGTAATTTCATATTAACGAATTTATGAAATTACCTTTTAGTCCTTGAGTTGACTTTATTTGACCCTCTCGACGAAACGCGAAGTTATAAATTAATTAAGTTATTCGTATTGTATGCATCACCATGAATGCGTAGGCACGAATGGATTCGAATTCGGATTTATAACGAATGTTTTACGTTCGAACTTTGAACGCTTTCGGATATTTTTCACGTTTCGTCTTTAGTGACATTTTTATGTGAGCTACTAGGGCCCACATGTAATACCCTGAAAATTTATATATATGAATATGTGGAGAAAATCGAAAATAAATCGATTTATGGTTAGGGAAATAGAATTGGGAAATTTTAAAGTTTTGTTTCCAGAAATTATATTAAATTACTTGAGTTTAGTTTTAAATTAAACTAGCTACAAAATTTGAAGTTTGGAAATTAATTATTTAAAATTCGTAGACCTTTTGAGGTCACAATTTATATTTTTGAAAATAGCTCGATCTCACGAACGCGTAGGCGCAAACCGTTCATGAAACGGAGTTATAACAAAAGAGTTATTAATGTTTAAAGTTAAGAACATTTCGGTAATTTTGGCTTGCATCCAGATTTTTGAAGCCATTAATTTTGATGCCACGTGTGTGGTTGACAGAAAAAGAAAATGAGAGAAAAGGAAGGGGGGCACGAATCTGAAGGGGAGGAGGGAAAGTGAACGAAGGAGGGTGAAAGGAAAGGAAGGAAAGGAAGGAAGTGAGAAGGAAGGGGAAACCGGGTCTTCCCTCGACCCGCGACCCGACTCGGTCATGTTTTGAGTTTCCGGCCACCTTTGACGACGGCAAAGGTTCCAAAATGACCCTCATGTTGTTGCCATTCGATATCCCTCATAATTTCTCTCTAAAACCGACAAATTTGGGTTCGATTTTATGGAAAACCCCCAAAGGAGGGTGCGGCGGGTTTGGGTGGTGTTTCACCAAATCTGAAGCTAACTTTGGTCACCACACCCACTTATAGACTCCCCTCAATCCCAGGAACAAAGCCCATGCATTGGTTGGGGCGTCAGAGTTGTTTTGGAGTCGAATCAAGAACACCAAAAAACAAGGGTTTCCGGCTATTCGTGGCAAATTTGAGGTGTTTTCCGGCCAAATTGTACTTGGCCGCAGGTATGAAAGTTGCTCCACTCATTGAAATCTACTTTCCTATAAAATTTGGTAATTTTTGGAAATAGTTGATATTTTCCGGCGATTCGTGGCGGCCGACTGCCATTGGCGGGTGCGGCGGCACACGGCCAAAGAACCGACGTTGCCAGTTTTCATGTAAATTTCGATATTCTGAATCTTTATCGGTAACCATTTGATATGATTTGGGTTGTGAAGGTAGATGGTGAATATGGTGGTTATTAGAATATGTTTGGAATTTGGCAAAATAATGAATGGTGAACTACGAAAGGCTTGATCCCGCTCAAGGGTACGTAGGCAGTCTAACAGTGTTAGATGCAGCCTTAACTATTCGAGAAGTAATCTTTTGTTTAGAGGTTGTTTGATAGAATAATTTGGGGGAACTAAATTGAGAATTTAATTGTTTGTTGGGAAATTAAAAACATGGATGTTTGGCGATTTAGAAGTGAATTGAAAGAATTAGTAGCAAACTAAATAAGAGTTTAGTTTGGGCCTATCACCAATATTATTATTTCCCAAAAATTAATAATTCGAAGGAGGGGTTTTACACCACATGTCCCTTCCTTGTTCCCTTGCACCCGTGAGTCCCCTCCCATTTTCTGAAAAATATCAAGCTCTCCCTCTCTTTCTCCAAACACTTTCACTCTCTCAAACTCTCTCTCTCTCCTCTCGGCTCTTCTCTTCCCCTCTCTCGAAAACTACCCTTCCCGAGGGTACTACACCAACAACCACAGCACACAACAACCCTGGCAGCACCACCATCACCCCTGTGTTTTCAGAAATGAAGGAAAAAACCCCCCAAACCTTCATCTCTCTCTGGGCGACACTATTCATCATCTTCCTCGACGAGTTTCTTGATGTTCCGATGTTGGTAAGCTTCTAAAAACCCTTGGGATGTGTTTTAGGGTTAGATCGAAGCTTGTTTTAAATTGTGTATACGTGTGAATCGCAGAAGATAACTCGGAGTAGCTTTTCGAAACTTTCCGACTAACACCGCCCCTTTCGAGGCATTTTCCGGCCAAACCATGGCAATTTGGCCATCGTGCCAATCTCTTCATCTCGTCGAGTAATACAACTTTCATGTTTGGATCACTTGATTTGGATGAGTAACGAAGAAGTTACAAGCGTTTGAAAACTAGCCCAGAAACCGACTAAGGTGTGGCCTGAAAACGAGTTAACCCGACCGGGGGTCCTGAGACCCAGATCCAAACCGGCCCTAAACCCAGCCCAAGCCTTTGGGTCAGGCTGCTGAGCCAAAAACCTTTTAAGTCCAAGCCCAACCCCCGTGAGCCTCTAACCCAAACCCTTATAACCTGAGGCCTTAGGCCTTAGAACTCAAGCCCAACCCACTGGCCTTCAGCCTAACCCACTATAACCCCAAAACCCACTAAACCCTTAACCCAAAAGCCCTAGGCCGGAACCTTGGACCCCAGGCTTTTGGGTCGTGAGAACCCGGGCCTTCGGCCTGTTGACCCTAGGCCCATGAGGCCCAAAACCTTTCGTCCTAAGCCTAAACCCGGTCCAACCTAGAACCCAAGCCGCGCGTGGGCGCGTGTAAGGCCAATCTGGTACTGACGTGTGGAGCACATGCACCACTGTCCACGGCGGCACCGACTACTTTTCCAGCCAACTTTCCGGCGACTTTTCCCAACGTGTGACTGCCGGAGCCGCCACCTTGAGGTGGTGCATAAGGGTACACAAGGTCCCCCTTTATGTTTTTTGACATCTTGAATCTGGTTATGACGTCTGTTTTTTGAAATTTAATCGTTATGATAGAGTTTTATTAATTGGACCATTTGTGTGCTTAGGTGCAATTACTAGCGGCGTTTCTGTCCCTTCTTTTTCGTACGGCTCTTCTACGACGGAGTATCTGTGAGTTGACCCTTCTAAAATGCATGTTTTAATAGTAGAAATGCATACATGAAAAGCATGATTTAATGGTTACGTTTTATGAAACGTTTTACGAGTAAATTAGATTTACACTTTATGATTATCATGTTTTACTGAGAATATTTTGGAATACCATACTTTATCCAATTTATGTTCTTTGTAGTATATATGATGGATGACTATATACCATGAAGACGTTTTGAGCTATATGTACCTATGTTTGGAAAGACTATATTCAATGTTTTAGTACGTATCTAGTGGTCACTGTCCTGCCTTCGGGCGTATGTCCTGCCTACGGGCGATGTCCTGCTCACGGGCGATGTTATGCCTCTGGGCGCGTGGTGTGTGTTCTGCCTCCGGGCGCATGGCGTATGTTCTGCCTTTGGGCGCATGAAGTATGTCCTGCCTTCAGGCGATTATGATACCACTAGTTAGCACACTATACGACGTATGTTTAATGAAAGGTTTTATGGCATGCTAGGGTTTTCGGAAAAAACCTATCACCTATTATGCTACTAGTTTTCATAAACTTTGGGGGTTAGTACGTTATTGAATAACTATGTTTGTACTACTTATATATCAACTTGGTCCACTCATGTTTGTTTTGCACCCCCTCAGGACATAGGAACGAGGTTGACGATCCGAGCTATGAGGCATTCCCTTACCAGTGACATCATGCTATCCTTTCTGCCTTGACATCACTTGTAATAGCACATTTCGCTTGTATTCTGTTTTAGTAGTATGCCTTGAACATGTCATGCATTATCATAAATTCATTGTTGGCTGTTGAAATCGGAAAGTTTGTATTTTGAATAATACTTTGCGTAGTTATGCGCAAAATTTATATGCATGTTTCACATGTTCTCAGCATATGCACTCATTAAATGGCTTGCGTCACCCTCAGGTGTCGGCCAGCACGTGGCTATCCCGCTGTCCTCCAGACATCGGGATCAGGGCATGTCAGAAAAATTTCAATATCACTACTATTTTGTCACATTGGCTATCTCATGACAAAATTGCAATAAGGCAAATTTTAATGACAAATGTAGAAACCTAAAAGACAGCATTATGAGATACACGTGAAAGCCCACATATTGAAAGATGAAGAAACTAGGGGTGAGTTCAAAAAATTGAAAACTGAAAAAATCCGTACCGAATACTGAAACGAAATCGAAAAAACAGAAAACCGAAAAAAAAAGGGAACCAAAAAAGGAAAAAAACCAAACCAAACCAACTTTATTGGTTGGATTTCGGTTTTGGAGGTTTGGAAACCGAACCGTACCAAACCGAACTGAATCCTTTTACACTTTATGAATGTATGTTTGTGATGTTTCTTTTGTGAAATTTTGTTGCAAACTACGTCTAGGGCTTTTTCAAGGAGCATACTTGGTTCAATTAGGGAGGTTATTCCATTGGTTATAGAGGAAAGTTTTGGAAGGCGACTTTTGAAAAGCCAATTTATATTGAGCATACAAATGATGTGCTTGAGTCTATTTTGGAACTTGGAAGAGCTTCTCTATTTTTTTGCTTTCGGAATAGATAGGGTTATCATTTTTTTTTTTTTTTTTTTTTTTTTTTGCAATTGAGGTTGTTGATGGAATAGGATTGGTTTATATGGTCTTGTACCTTCCCACTTTTTTCATTTTTTTATTCTTAGTCTACCAATGCAAGCCTTTTTCTAAATTTCATATTTAAAAAAAAGGTTTTATACAACCGATCAGAAGAAAACCAAACCGAAAAAAAAAATAAAAAAACCGAACGGAAACTAAAGAAAATCGAACCGAACCGAACCAAAATTTCGATTCGATGTCGATTTTAGCAAAAAATGGAACTGAATGAAATCGAACCCACCCCTAGAAGAAACAATGTTGTGGCTGTGAAAGTTGCAAACCAGAGTATATATTATTACTCTACATATAAGCGCACTGTAGTTTTATTCCTCAGTACAATATTACCACATGGTGTGTCCACTACATATATATACACACACACACACACACACACACATATACATAATATATATAATAAGTTTGACTAGAGTGAGAAAATAAATTGGTATTGAACTCAACATCTACGAGATTTGAATCTAATATTTTTCAGTTACAAGTGAAGAGAATTATCACTAGACCGTAATACTAAGCAGCAGGTTATAACGATTTAAACACACCAATTCTAATGAGTTTCTCTATGTGAGAGCAAGAGAGCTACACCCGAGCCCAAAGATCGATGAGAGAAAAATAGTGAGAGTATATACACTATACTTTGTACTCCTATCACTTCAAATAAAGAAATAAACTATTTATGCCCGATGACTTAGACACACTTACCGAACCAAGTAAATATTTTCTCCAAGTTATTTTGTGGAGATTGGCTAGAGTACATACATGTATCTAATACATTCACATTTGATTTTGGATTAAGTACCAAAAGCCCCTCAACATTTTAGTGTCATTCCAAATTGGTCTCAATCTTTTAAATATCGCAAATAAGTACCCAACCTATTGAAAATGTCACTTCAATAAAGTCCCAAATAATTTTTCAAACATATATTATATTCAAGACTCACCAACTCAGTATATCATGATCAACATTAATATTAGTTGCCTCAAAATCTAAATTTCAAACATAAATTAAATAATATGGAACCTAATAATCAAATGGGTATTCAATTGAATCGAAAATGGACCCATTCTGAAATTACATCAGGAGGGCAATATCTTAACTAAGAAAAGGGTTAAGAATTTCGATAGGGTTTCAAGGAACTTGTTTCTGGACATGTGATTTCCTCACTCATCGATTCTAGGCTCGTAAAGCTTCTAGTTCTTCTTTGTGGGCGGTGAAAATGGTGGTGGCCACATCATGGCAGTCCATACCATTTCAACAACCTCCATGCCTTATTCTCGATGTTGGCGACTTAAGTTGTAGGGTGGAGTTGGTGGTTTTGCGTTGGGTTTCAAGGTGATGGCCTGATGTGGGTGGTGGTGACCGTTAGTTGGTGGAGGCTATGCTTCAATGATCTTCTATTGATTTTAAAGACAAAATAAGCCCTAGTTAATTGAACAGATTTTTAGTTGGGGCTTAACAAATGTGACATTTTCAATAGGTTTGATACTTATTTGGAATGTTTAAGGTGGCTAAGACCAATTTGGAATGATGCTAAAAGGTTGGGGGTCTTAGGTACTTAATCCTTTGGTTTTTAAATACCAATTATTGAAAATGTGACTTTAACTCTTAAAATTTAATTTTCTCTATAGAAAACCTGACGTAAGTTTTTTTTACTCGAATAAAACTCATTGACTAGATTCCACATAAACAAATTCATTAATTATGTTTAACTGTACACATTTAAAAAATTTCAGATGTCTAAAATTCTCCCTTTTGAATGTTCGATATACACAATTAATTTCAAGCCGGTGGTAAGGGAGAATGAATGATTTTACAAAAAGAAAAATTTTCATTTCCTAAGGGGAACTCTTATTATAGTAGTACTACAAAAATCTCATTATTCACTGCTCACAAGTGTATTTTTCTTTCTATTATAAAAAATTTGGAGTGTAAAATGAGATTTTTGGAGTGCCAATAACAATTCCCCTTCCTAATATAATAACAATAAGACAAGCCTAAATAATACATACTTAATTGTGGGACCATAATTTTCAAGGGTTAGAGAAAGGCGAATCGGAAAACGATTACCTCAAAAGTCTGGTCGTCAATTCAACAGCTTTTAAAGCAAAGTTGAACAAATGGAGCAATGATGCCAACATCACCCTATTCCGGAACAGAGGGCGAAGTCCGACAACTTCGCTGAGATTGACCATACTTGTTCCACAAGACACAAAAGCCTACTCCAGCAAGGAATCAAAAGGTTTTCTATATTCTTGGAGTCCTTACAATCTAAGGATTGGTGGGGTGCTGCAAGTAATCACAGTCCTAAGAGGTTGCAATATCTACTACCTAGATATTATTTGGGATTGTCCTAGTTCAATACGGACTCCATATCCTAAATTGTTTCTATCATGACTGGTACAAATACACCTTCTAGAGTTCATCTCTAGTAACGCAATTATCACACACTTATTCTCTAGTTTACTACTTGAGCCTCATGATATTGTTTATTAACTTGACTGTTAGATAGCCTTTGACTTGCACACACCCCGTCCAATCTTTGCTGCTTATCGTTGTTTGTTCTTTTATAGGTTATTCGAGTTTGTGCATCTCTATCCTTCATGGCGGTGTCCGAATTGGGTTCCAACATTAATTAATGTACCAAAATTATAGTTTGCATATAAATGTAAGTAAGAGTTGCAAGGGTCTATCTCTAAATAACCCTAAAAATTATATTAAAACCGGTTATTAGAAAATTCTTTGTAGGTTGTAGATAAAAAAACATGCCATGCTAGAAACCACCCCAGTTATGAAGACAGGATGGCTTGTCTTCCTCCGTATCTCTTTTCCTCCGCTTTGAAACTGTAACGGAACGATCTTATTCCCTCACTGCCATAAATCCGATACTTTCATGTCGAACCTTGTAAGCTATTGGCATATAAATTTTCATCAAACATAAACCAATAAGTTATACGACAACTCTTTATAAATAGTTGAACAGTTTTTGTAGGTGGTTCTGTTGATAAGATTATCTTAAATATGCAAATGATTGCATGTTTTCTAAATTATATCAATTGATTTTAAATCACATATGTTGTATTATTACCACTCACACAAGCTTCGCAACTTATTCGAGTTTTTCTTTTCTCAGCCACTATTCCCACGGTGTAGAGATAGTGGCTGAGCCAGAAATCGCTCTCAGGAGGGGCCTTTGAAGACACATAAAAGAAATTAAACCAAATATAGCAATATAATTAATTGGAGAAAGATTTAGGGTTTCTTTTTTTATTGGCATGAAATATTTATCAAATAAGAGTGATGGTTTGACCAAAAAAAAAAAGTGATGGGACATTTAACTTTTTATGAAAATTTACTATTGAGGTGATTATATCATAAAAACATAATTTGTTTACGAGTTTTAATATAAAGGGGAGATTCGAACAAAAATTAAGTTCATAACTCAAAACTATTAACATGAGATTTTCCTTTAAACATAATTGAATCTTCTTCTAACCTTATTTTATATGAACTGAACAAAAAAATTAAGTAATTTTTATATGATAAAATAGAAGGCTAATTATAAGGTCTATATAAACTGAACAGAAAAGGAATCAGTTTTTCTGTGGTAAAACAAAGGGGTAAGGTTTATATAAACCGAACAAAAGAGGAATCAGTTTTTCTGTGGTAAAACAAAAGCGCATTAGTTTAAATAAAAACAAAAGGTTGTTTACGCCAACAAATTTCAAACCCATGGCCCCAAGTAACTGACAAACTCCTCTTACCAATGCACTACAAGATCTTTATTGTAACCGTTAGCAAACAATACATATATATTTGTCCAATTTCAGGATAGGCCTAGGCCTAGCCTGACCTCCATGTGGCTCCCCCAGATATTTCTTGTGCAGTTGCATTCGAGAGTAGGATTTGTTGCCCTTTATTGTAATTTCGTTTCTGCTTAATATCTTATGTATGTTATGTATGATTCTATGCATCATTGTACCACTAATTTTTGCTGCCACTTCTAGGCGTATCTTGAAAACGAAGTGTAACAAATAGTTTGCTCTGTTCCTCTTATTATAAGATATCAATGTCATTAAGTATAAATATAAACTCTAAAACTTCAAACAACACACTTTGCCACTATAGGAATGAGATATATGGTGTGTTAACTTATTTGAATCATGTTCAACCAGTTTGCCTTTTGAACTTAAACTGGGATTTCAATCAACTAAGTTAGGTTATGCCCGACTGATTCATTAGTTATGTTGGCTTTAGCCTCATTCTCCTCGATGATCAACTTACTCTCTAGGAAAACCTTTAATAATTGGATCCAGTAGGTTAAATATCTACAATTGTGTGCACATTCTATCTTATGACTTTATATTTCATACAAAAGTAGTTGTTTCGAATGTTAAGTTCCCATCACATATATTGGGACTTAGTAAGTAATTTGCTATCACTTGGCATGTTCGCCCACACTCGTGGTACTTGTAGGAAGGTCTATAACCTCTTCATGCCTTTAAAATATTATTATTATAATAGAGAACCATTGTTTACTCTCTCTTTTAAAATGCAAATGACTCTTTTCAATTTAGACATTGTGCCTTGCCCAAATCGACAAACTGCCCAGGACTATATCCTCTAATATCTTTTGAAGCCAATATGCTTCCTCTGTAGCCTTATTGTAGGCACGAATAAATTCCACGATTAATTACTTATGTCATTGCGTATACATCCACCTATATACCTGACACTAATTACCGAAATTCAATTAATTAGCATTCTTGAATTTACCTAGCACATGTGGATCTTAATTGAGTAATCTAATACTAGAATAGAATAGAATACAATGGTAGAGTTAATATAGGGTCATTGGTCTCCAACTTCTTCAAAAAATTATGTAGATTTGTATGTGAATTGTATTTGACCGTAGTATAAACAGTTAAAGCAAACTAAATTACAATCTTCTCCTCCTACTTCTATTTTTTTTTTATCATCCATGTCTTGTTCTCTCTTCTTGTGTGGGACTCTATTGTGCCCATAAAATGATGAAATGCTTCAGTTGACAAGTCTTGGCCATATTCAACATTACTTTATAGTTTTCTGTAGCCACTCTTGACAAGCCTCTACATATCATAGTAGTTGTTGACATATGTTGGCATAAGCCTTCAATAGATGTTGGCAAGAATCGACATGTTCCTACCAGGTGCTCAACGAAATGGTCCAATCAATTTTTTTGGTCGAAATCATGACCCTATTATTTGAAAATCCAGAATCCTCCACTGCTAGAATAACACAACAACGACCATGGCCATTCATATGCTTACTTAATAAGCATCATCATGTCTAATAATACAGTTTTGCTAATTAAATACCACAAAACTTTTCAGTGTCCTCATTTCATTCAACGTAGGTTTCTTGACCCCCGCAATTCCTTACTGACACACGAACTAGATTCAGATTTGAATCATGGTGGATGTTGTTTTTAAATGAGTTTGGCTATGACAGCATGTTAAAACGAGAACATTTCCTTATGAACCAGTACTTTTATACGATCCATAGTATGATATTTATACAAGATGTTTAGGTCGGAGGTAAACATAATAAAGGCAACCTTTTTGCTGTTGTTGGGATTTCGTTCGATCGCCATTGACATACATTCCGTTGCCTCAAGTATGCAAGAACATAATAAGGTTAGAAAAGTGGCTAATAAGTCTTTGTCCCCCTCATTATGTACAACTTATATTATACAACGACACAATGTTTTTAGCAGATCAAGAAAAATAAAATAAAATGAAAAATAAAAAATGAACTATGTGGGTGCACAGTGCATTCATAGAGATTAGGGATGTGCTTAAATTGATGCATTCATCTTTTTCATAAGATCTCAAACAGCTAACACTATTATTTTATGCTACTGCTAGAACAAGACAGTAGGAGTTGTAGTGCTCCTTTGTAGCACAAAAAAGTTTAATTTTCTGATGCTTATGTCTCAGGTGGACCTGCATTATGTGTTCTACCAGGAGCAGATGGCGGAATTGGAGTACCCTTCGGCAACATACCAAAATACAATCCTCTTGATGACATTTTGCGAAGAGGTGATGAAGTCACTCCAGTTCCATGTTCTTCACCTGCTGCACCAGATGGTTGAATTGAAGAGCCTTTTGGTAATTTACCAAAGCTCGATGGAAATGGACCAGGTGGTGGACTATATTGTCCCTTGCTAGGACCAGATGGTGCGATTGCAGAGCCCTTTGATATGATGCGGTCCGGTGTAACCCATATTCCAAGCAACTGGTTATACTTCTCTTCGCTGCCATCAGAGGAGGAAGAGGCGAAGCCTAGGGCTAGCACAAGGAGTAAGGCCGGCCATGAAAAGTTTTGGTAGGATAGTGACAGTCCCATGATATGCTTATCTTTCTCTCTCTTTGTTTTTGTTGTTTCTGAATGAAAATTATGCTATGCTGTTGTGCTCATATAAGAAATCAGGTTTAACATTGATAGGAAATTTGTAAAAAATATTCTACGTTTTCCTTAAATGGTTATTTACTATTTATTAGCAATCTGAATCCATGTTAGATTTGTGGTATATCAAGTTTTATTATATTTGTATTTGGTCTATGTAGCCAATAATTTTTTTCCTTTTGAGGTTTACCAGCTATGGAATTTCACACACCATATACCACGTATGGAAGGATAGGAGGAAATATTATAACCAACTAGCCTTTAAATTAATAGTACCAGATTCGATTCACTTGAATTAGCAGCGTATAAGAAGAAATATTATAACAAACTAGCCTTTAGTTTGTCGGTACAAGCTTCAACTCACTCGAACTTGCCGCATATAGGAGGAAATATTAAAGCCTTTAGTTTGTCGGTACAAGCTTCAACTCACTTGAACTAGCATTTTGGTTTTCTGCCGAATTCACATCATAAATTGACTGCATCAACACAAATGAAATAATAAATTCGGGGCAGTACAGCATAGGATTTTTACTTTCATTGATAAAGCAACTCACATTCATTCGCGCTGAGACTTCAAAACTGGACACGTGTCACACAAGTTTCAAGCGAGAGCTATCACTCATGCATTGACAAGGACTCACAAGTCTCGAGGGAGAAACTACAAACACCCTCTCCTAAATGAATTCGTATGCGCTTAGAATATGCTATTGCTAGTCTTATTTGGTTAAAATTGGTATCAAATTTCTATTGCTAGTCTTATTTGGTTAAAATTGGTATCAAATTCGTCTCACATGGATATATAGCAAATTCTATACTCAATGTGATTGACCGACCCCATTGTGATGGGGTGACTTTATTGCGTGTGAATTATCCCATTACAAATACCTCACAAAAACAAGGTAATTATGTAGTCAATAAGCATTCTTTTCATAACTACCAACAATTTTTGGTCTAACAAAGACCATCCCATTTATTCATCTTCTCATGAAACTACAATTTCAAGTCTTCATTTACATATTCTATTTAAACTTATTGACCAAAAAAAACAAAAGAAAAAACTTCGGTTGAAATTTTTGGCCTTCTACACTACATTACCACTACCTCTGCTACTAGCTCTTCTATCAACTTCCTCTCTACTTCCCTACCTATTACGTCTATTTCGTCTCCAAAATCCAACCACAGCAAGTCACGTTGCAGCTCTTTCTCCAGATTGTCCTCGTTCGCATTCTCTTCTTGGCTTGCTAGCAACTTGCACAGAACATCTTCGACAGCACTTGTATTAATCCACTGGGGACCAATTCTTTTGCTCGCAGGCCTTACCCATGGGCGTGGATCAGTGAATTGCTCAAACATCTCCACAAGCCCTGAATTGATTCGATCGAACAGTAATTTCCTCTCGGGCTTTGGCCAAGAAGTCTGACCGTAGTACTTCTTCTCCAGTTCTTCGAATAGTAAAGGATTCACAGGACATTCTGGGGTGTGCCACGTTGCCAAGAAGGTAGCCGGATCAGCATTGTTTAAACCAGATTCAGTTAAAGTATCGGCCAAGTATACAGACTCCCAGCTCTTTTCATCTTTACAAAATCCTCTTGCATCTGAAAACCCAGTAGATCCATCACCAACTTCATCATCACTCGACACTTCCATGTGTCCCTCTTCATATGGTTCTGACTCCAACTTCAGTAGCTTAAGCTGCATCCGAAGCCCTACAAACCAAATAAAAGATGAACATTAAAGCAAACAAAAGGAATAGGGCAATTAAATATACGAATGCACAACACAGTGGGAAGACAAGTGCATCATATTTGTAAGAAAACTCAAAGCGGATTCAGTTCAAACAACAATTAACTCCCATCAGTGACTAGAAGATAATGACTAAAGCATATCCTTTACCCAACACCTAATTGCGTGCTTCCTTATGTGTATTCAATAAAAAAAAATCAACTGACTTCTCACGCACAATATGTTGCTATGTTTATACAAACATTTTACGTGGTTAGTAAGTATCATCTTACTATCGGGGCTTCATTACAACAATCTATATGCACATTAACACCAGCATCTTCTATGGATACTGGAAGAAGGCAAAAGCTTTGCAACATTAGCACATTAGCACCCACACATTCATAGGGAACTAACACTAGCAACAAAAGAAATATAATCAATATAAATAGCCTTGCAATTACCTTGCAGGTCAGCACTGAGACTCTCAAAGCATTCAGAACTAGATGACAAATCATCAGTAAAAGGAACTTCCAGAACTGAAACCGGACTGGGCTGCTCAGCCTCCTTGGAGCTTGCAGGAGATTCGATTCCAGGTACAGAGTGGTTAGAGGGGACTGCCTGTTCATCGGGTGGCCTGATTGATGGTTCCTGGAAATTTCATGAAAATATTTGAGACAAATTTTTTTAAATACAAAGCCCTGCTTCCAACTGAGCAGGGAAGGAATTTCAAACACATCTAGAAGCGACATACGTTAACGGTATGATGAATTGATGGCATCTACTTGTTTGTATAAACGGTTATGTGATAAAATAATGAACATCCCACAATGAGCAATTTGCAACATACACATGATATTGGGAACAGAAAAAGATGAAATCAGAGGAAATATCAACAGAAACAGGTCTCCAACAATTCTATATCATTGCAGCAGTGATATTATCACTGCACAAAAAAAAAAAAACAAGCAGAAAACTTGAACACAAACCTGTGGAACTACATTATCTTGGTGTCCACCAGATGAATAGCCTTCTAGCGATATATGAGATGATAATTCTGGAAGGAACACGTCAGGAGTTTCAGAAGGCATGGATGCATCCACATCCACCAAATTTGCAGAAACTGGACTTGCATCCATAGCATTACTAGGTGGTGACTCAAAGACTGCAACATTCTTCTGGGTTTGATTGTTCTCTTCCAAGTCAGTTCTATCTTTATTCTCAGTAGTATGAGTTTCAGGTGAAATGTAAATAGCTTCCCTACTTGAGGGAGACGAATAAGATGTTTTATTGCTGGATCTAGACTGTTTGCAAACACCTCTAAGATCAAGATTACCAGTTACTATACGGTGTCTTTCGTGCAGGACTGTATCCTTTGGCATAGGATACTTGTCATTATGTACAGTTTCACGCCGCATACTTGTTTTAAAACTTCCAAACACACTAGATGAAGAAGGAAGAGATTTTGATCTTGATAAACTATTGATGCATCCATCCTTCCAACCATCCCTACTGCTGATACCCAGAGGTCCACCCCCTTCAGTAGAAAACGTATCTCTGAATCCTGCCTCACCAATCATGGCATTCAAATTAGCAGCTCGCGTTTCCTTGTCTGGGACAGCAAGCATTTCACCAAGTGTGCTGCCCCTGCTAACAGGTCCCACTTCTTGGGACTTGTGTGTCAGTTTCCACCTCTCTGAGAGCCTCTTCTTGGCCTCTCTACTCACGGATGATTCAGTAGAGCACGATGATGAAGGCCTGGAGTGGTTACTTATGTGAAAGGAATGCCTGGAAGCCACCGACATCCTCTCTGACTCATTTGCAGATTCATTCTCAGACATGCTACAAGAACTCTCATCACCAGCATATCCTTTCAAACCAGAGGAGGAAAGACGCACAGAATTACTGCTAAAGTTATTCCTCATTTTCCTTGTGATTTCCTTAGCAATTTCTCTAGATTCTCTAGCCTTGTGTCTCAGATGCCCATCATTATCTTGGATGTTTTTCCTTCCACGTGATTCTGCCTCCCTGCTTCTAATGCTCAGAAATTCAGCGTGTTTGCTACCATCTAACATAGAAGCATGAGGAGAACAAGGTGATGTTTTGGGAGCATTCAGCACCTTCCCAAGGTTTGGTTTCAGAACAACTATCCTTGTAGGATGAATGGCAGATTCAAATTTCACTTCTGGTCGGTTTAGTGATGATTTAAGAGGATTATGACCAGCATGTCTACTGTCAGAGTGGCTAGAAAAAGAATCCCGATGCTTCTGAGGAGATTTACAGCAATGCTTCTGCTCTCTTGCTGATGTGAGGCCAAGGTCAATGTTTTCATACTTTTGAGCTTCTGATGGCTTCATAGATGCTATGCGACCACAAAGGGATTGAGGACCACCTTGCAGATCATGCAGATGTTTTGCGAACAATGAGTCTGGTTGCTGAAGGAATTTCAATAGTATATCCTTGTTAGATTCCAGCACCTCAAGCGCATCATGGAACTCCTTTGAATCCTGTAGCCTCTCATCTGTTGAAAGGCGTTTTGCATCCATGAATTTCTGTCGAACAAAAGCCATTTCAGCATCACTGAGCTTTGGGTTAGCACTTCCTCGAGATGAGTAACTCCTTGACGGTTCATAAACTTCAAACACATCCTTAAACTCCTGCTGCACCCTTGAGTTCTTCCTAGACGAATGGCGGTCATGAGACATACTGCTTCTGTGCTCTTTCTCTACCGATCTTGTCTTCTGAAGATAATTCTCTGAAATGCCTTTCGATTGTCTATCAGCAGGCTGCTGAGGTGGCAGCCCATCAAGACCCATCAATTTGGCAATTACGCTTGGTGATCTCCTTCTGGGTTCAGTTTCTCTCACCATCTCCTCAGCTAATAACTTCTTTATTGGAGTTCCAACAGCTTGCTGTGAAGATCTCCAGCCCAATTCAGAGGGGAACTGCAAGAACATAATTAAAACACTTCATCATGCATGTCACATTGTAATTGTTTTTCAATACCAATATAAATCCAAACGAAGCGAAAATTCAGAAAAAAAAAAAAAAAAAGAAAAAAAAAAAGAAAGCGGAATCTTTTGGCTCATTAAGTTACAAAATGAACAGAAAAGCAAAATAAAATTAGAAAATTAGAAAAAACACCCCGAGAACTCTAGGTTTTATAGAAAAACACTTCATGAGCTCCATTGGAGAAAGAGAAAGGAAAAAAAAAAAAAAAAAAACATCCAAACCAAATCCTTCCCCCATCATCAAGTCAATTGGGTTTATTTTTCTTAACTATTGGGTTCGAAGTGTTCTTTCTCTGAAGTGTAACGTTATCAAGGGCTTCCATGTACAAACCCCAAATAAAATCATGCAGCTCAATACACACAACTAGTAAATAGAAATGAGATTACCGAGTCTTCGCTGGTAGAGCCACTACTGCAAGAACTCGAATCAGAGGCCAATTTCCGAAAGTGTCTCTGTTTCGGAACCTGCCTGTTTCCTGAAAACAAAACCCACAAACATCAGGATCACCATTTCAAACCATAGACAAACTGAGAAGAATCCACTGCACAAAATTTACAAGTAATTAGACATCATCAAATGAATTAGAATCCAACCCAGTAAAACTAGATGAAATTTCAATTGTGCCCTTTTCACAAATCAAAAGGAAAGGAAACATGGCAATCATTGTCTTGAAAATAGCATGCAGAAAACAAAGGAAGCTTCAATTGTTCCCTTTGACTCATAAAAAGAAGCTATTGAATTATATCTCATCATTCCAGTGGAAACAAAGCAAATCATGGCAAATACCACTACAGAAAAAGTCACAAACTTTAGCAAAATTACAGAGACAGTACCAAAATTAACCTGCATTGCATAAGTATTAGGGTAAAATAAAAAAAATTAATTAATCAATTAATTAAAGCTGCTAATTAAATATAAAGTGTTGTCTTTACTGGATAATTTGATAGAAGAAAATTTGAGAAAAATAAAAACTAGTTACTAAGTTCAGAAATTTATAATTTTCTTCAAGTGAGCCGTATAGTTTAGCTTAATCTTTCCGTTTAAAAAAAAACCATGGGGAAAAACTAACAACTTTCAGCAAAAAAAAAAAACTGAGATTTTCTCTTCCACCTTTCCTTTTCTTTCCCTCCACTTTCTCGGCAACCAAACAGGGTCAGAAGTTCAGACAACTCACAAATCAAAAACCCACAAAAAAAAAAAAAAAGAATTTCACAGAAAACCAAACCTCCTCTGTGAGCTCGCTCAGCGGAGGCGAATCGTCCTCCGACGGCGCTCCTGTCAGCAATGCTCGTCACCTTAGACCTCCGAGGCCGAAAGCTCTCCATTTTCACACATTAAAAACCCAAAAATTGAAAAATTAACAAAGTGCGGCAGATACGGAGATCGGAAACTCCGCAGCGACGCACGCGACGCGAAGGTTCTCAGAAAATCACAGAAGAAGAAAAAAACCCTAAATTTCAGCTTCCCACACTCTGAAGAGAGAATCAGAAAAAACCAGATCTTGAACCGAAAGAGAAAGTGAGAGAAGCCAGCAGAAAACGGAGAGAGAGAGAGAGAGATAGTGTGTGTAGTAAAGAGGCGTCCGTTGGTGAGAACTGCTAGAGAGAGAGAGACTGGGGGTGTGGCGTTGGGTTTGAAGAGAGAGAAAGTGAGGAGAGAGAGAGAGAGTTAGTTTTGGGGTTTTGTTTTGTTTTGGGATTTTTTGAACTTTCAAATACCGATATACTGACGGGGGACTGGGGGAGCCTGAGGCTCTGCGCGGGCAAGTGGTTTGTGTGCGTGTTGTGGATGGACTACGGTAACGTTGGTGTGAGGTGAAACAGGGTATCACCCTGCCAATTTTCCAGGTGTCCTTCATTGGATGTGGCCACGTCACTATCTTGTTTTTTGTTTTTTTTTTTGAGACACGTCACTATCTTGTTTGGTCTTCACCCTTTGTTTGCTTGGTCATTTTATAACAATTTCATGGCTTTTATGGTGTTTCATTCCCATTTTGGGGTTGTTTGGATTGGCAAAATTTACTCTTGGTTAGGGTGATTAATGTAACAATTCATGTAAATCGACATTATGGACGTTTGAGCTATTTGGATCATGTTTGTTGTTTGCGTGATAACTTCATATGTAGGTTCTGCCGATCGGCGCTCGACATAGCCAAAATTTCTTACTATTTCTGACATGAATTTGCCATCCCCGAAAATGTCAAAATTGAGTTTGCTCAATTACAAAGATCTATGTACTTACCTAAACGATCAATTTGCTGACGTCAAAAAAGGCCAAATTTTTTTTTCCAACATCCCATCTCTCAACTTGCCTAAAAGATCAATTTGTTAGCGTCGAAAATGACTAAAATTTGGTGTATTTTCAACAACGGATCTTTGTACTTAAATGATCAATTTGTCACTATCAAAAATGGTAAAAACTTGACATACTTCTCCAACAACAGCACATCTCTTTATGTACCTAAAAGATCAATTTGTCGCCATTGAAAATGGCTAAAATTTGATTCACTTCTATGAAACAACGTTACTTGCCTAAATGATCAATTTTGTCAGGCTCGAAAATGGAAAAAACTTGACATATATGTCCAGCAATAGCATCTCTTTACTTACCTAAAAGATCAATTTGTCGGCACCGAAAATGGCTAAATTTTGATGCACTTGTCTAACAATAGCGTATCTTTTAACTTGCCTAAATAATCAATTTGTCAGCGTCAAAAATGGAAAAAAACTTGATGTACTTCTCCAACAACAGCACATCTCTCTACTTACCTAAAAGATCAATTTGTCGGCATCGAAAATGGCTAAAATTTGATTCACTACTCAGAAACAACGTATCTCTGTACTTGCCTAAATGATCAATTTGTTAGCGTCGAAAATGGAAAAAAAACTTGACGTACTTCTCCAACAACAGCACATCTCTCTACTTACCTAAAAGATCAATTTGTCGGCATTGAAAATGGCTAAAATTTGATACACTTCTCAGAAACAACGTATCTCTATACTTGCCTAAATGATTAATTTTGTCAGCGTCGAATGATCAATTTGTCTACTTACCTAAAAGATCAATTTGTCGGCATTGAAAATGGCTAAATTTGATTCATTTCTCTGATAACAACATATCTTTGTACTTGCCTAAATGATTAATTTTATTAGTGCCGAAAATAGCAAAAACCTAATCTACTTCTCTACCAACAACGTGTCTCTCTACTGACCTAAAAGATTAATTTATCGGCATAAAAAATGGCTAAAATTTTTAGTGTGTTACTTGAGTACTAAATTGTAAAAACCTAATTGGAAGTTGTATGTGTTTTGTAGTCTCTCTAGGAGAGTTTCTAGTTTGCTTTTAGTTTGGATCAGTCACTGTGTTGTTTTGCGGTTGATTTGAATTAGCGGCTCGGTTGAATTGGGGGTTTTTATTTGTTGGTTTGGATGTGATTCTCTTTAATCATTTCATCTTTGTTTTTGGATTCGTTATCAATTTGATATTGAAATTGGTCACTGGAAATGTTTTGTTCATATTTAGTATCATGTTTGATTTTCGTATGGATGTTTTTTGCAATTGAGATTAATTGGGTATGTTCTTGTTGTATTACTTAAGCATTGTAAGGTGAATAACAATATTAATAGACTTTTGTACTAGTTGCGAGCATTTTACTTCTTAATTCAACGATATTGTTTACACTAAAGAGGTGAGAGTTTAGGCTTACCATAATTTTATGGTAGTCAAACTCGTCACTCATATGGTAATTGAACTCGTCATTTATGTGAATTGAACTTAAGACTTTTCATTTACTAGTAGAGAGAAATACCACAATTGGTTGAGTATAAGGTTAAATTAGGCTTTTTTTATTAGCACCCCACATTAAACTTTAATATTAAGTAGCTTATGTAATCTACTATGCAATGACAATTTCGACCTTATGAAGTTTAAAGAAAATAAGAAATTTCTAAATACACCCCAAATTACTTTTAACGTATTATTTATCTTCTTTAACTATCAAAACATCTCTCACCCTCAACTCCATTGTTGAATAAAATTCTAACTATTGAAACTATAAACACATTGATTGAGAAAAATTTTAACGAATGGAACACGAAATCAATACTTCAAAAACTTCACATTAGGTAAAATTTCATATTTGTTATTGTTTTAATTATTCAACGACATTGGTAATTATTTAAGCCTGCTTTTGCTTTCCATACTACCCAATTTCATAGGAGGCCAACCCAACAACGCCTTTTCCATTCTTATTCATCTTCTGGGGTTTACTTTTGCTCTGTTAGGTTCCTCCCAGTTGCCATTTTTTAGCAGAAATCCTTTTTTTTTTTTTTTGTTAGCAAAAGGCTTAAGAGATAGAGAAAATGAGATTGGCTTTGATGACCCAGTGAAATTCAAGCTCAACAGACCGGATTGTAGACATCTCTTTTTAGAGAATGTTAGGGTTTTAATCCCAAGTCAATTTCATTTATAAAAATTGAAAATGAGTATTATAAGAGTGCGGGGGTATATAGAAAATGTGGGGTATATGTGGAAAATATTAGGTGTATAAGAATGTGGGGTGTAATGGTATTATGAGAAAGTATGTGGGATGTATTAAGATAAATTTTAATTGAAAAAGCAAATACGGGGTGTATTAAGTATGTGAGGTTTAATCAACAATATGTGGGGGTGTTAATAGAATAAGGCTTAAATTATTATTAGATGATTTTATGAGTCCAAAAATGCTTGATAACGTTAAATTATCCACAATTGGTTGAGTATAAGGTTAAATTATTAGATGCGGTCGGGGACAAATACCATGTTATTGTGGAACTAACTTGGTAGACATATGTAATTACGTATCACCCCTCCAAGATTCCACCAAACCTAAATTTATATCCTTTATTTTTACAAATAAATTTTTCAAACAAATTGTCACTCATTGGAATCAATTTATGCAGAGAGGGGAAATATGATATTGCAGTGTGCTGGCACAGTTACTCATCTTTCTTTCTTTTTGTATATTTTATTTCCAATTTTTTGGATGAATGTGGCTCTATCATCTTTATGATATGTAAAATGACACAAACCAAACAAAGAGGGAATCTTTAATTCTCAAAGAATTGAGCTAATTACGTGGATGAAAGGTAAACTCTTGTAGTTGTGGGTTTTGTTTTGTTTGTGGAGTCAAGGCAATTTCCAACCCTTTTGTTTTGTTGTGGTGGGGAGGAAACAAATGTCATTGAATCATGGGTCTTGTGTTCTAACAAATTATATGAACATGGAAAATGGGCAACTTCATCCAATATTTTAATTGGATCCATATTTTAATACATATCATTCAATATTTTTTGAGATAAAAATGTTTCATTAATTAACTGGAAGCATTATGGATGAGGAATATAATTTTATGTTTATAAACGCAGTAGAAAGACAAAATAAATCTTACCCTTTATAACCATGTCAAATAAAATGGAAAGATACGCTTACGAGGACAAAACTTTGCATCACTTTTTTATGAACTTGCAAAAGACAACGCTTTTTCAACAAAGAAGCCCTGCTATGAGACATCACGAAGATGTCCTCACAGTCCTTTGCCAGGCAAACAGACAAGTAAACCACAACCAAAACAAAACGAAGGAAACAAAAAGTGACACGACACAAAATAAAATCTTCAAAGGTACGATTCCTCAACCACGAGAGACCTACACCTAACCAACAAGAAAGATAAGCTCACAAGGCCTAAACCCTAAGAGTCAGACCTAACATCGTTAAGACACACAAAGTAATCACAGTACTATCACCTGAAGGCTTTGCAACAACAAGAAAACGTGATTGTGAATCCCCTAAAACACTATAATGATCCCACGACGGGAAGACTGCACTACACGTTGATGATCTTGCAATCATCGGCAAAAACTTTTTTATGAGTCACCTCCAACAAACGTTGAGCTTCATCCGCATAATCCTTGCCAAGCGTACAAACCACAATCACCACCTCATATTCAAACAGTAGTTGTTGCTCTAACTAGGTCCGGAGTTGAGCAATAAGTCATAATCGCTACAAAAGCTCTCCTCCTCATAAAGAGAGAGTAACCACAACCACAAAAGGCTCCCCTCAACAAAGTAAAAAAGTGACCATACTAAAAACAAGAAAAGAAAAAAAAAAAAAAAAAGGGATCAAGAAGGATTGCCACTAACCCCAAGTCCAAATGCTAGGTTGGGGGGGGGTAAGTTTTTTCTTTGGTTTTCTTCTTTCTAGAGGCTAGGGGTTTATTTTTTTATTTTATGTTTTTCTACATATGGTTCAATTAGGGGTGGGCAAACGGGCCTGGACCTGCGGTCCAGGGCGGGTTTGGAGCAGGTTCGGGGCGGGGCCTTATATTTGATACACGAAATGGATCGGGGCGGGACGGGTGCAATTTTGAGTATGCACTGGCCCCCACCCCAGACCGTATACACATACTTTCATTCATTCTCTCTCACACATACACACGGTCTTTGCAATTCCTCTCTCGGTTTCTCCGGTTCTCCTCAATCCTCAATCTTCTTTGTCGAATCTTGACCATCTTCGTCGATTCTTAAACTTGGAGACTTTCCTCCCTATCGATCTCTCTCTCCCAGATCGTCTTCGTTGATTCTTAAACTCGGAGACTTTCTTCCTCACCATATGCTTATCTCGACTCCGAGTCTCCGACGACCACCATCTGCTCCTCTAAACTTCGGCCACCACCTCACGGTCCTGAGTCTCCTGACTCTTGAGTTCCGACCAGTCCATTTCGAAGCCACAAGGTATTCAATTTTAGCCTTTAGGGAATTAAGGAATTAGGGTTTTTCTAGATTTAGGGATTTTGATTTATTATGTTCTATTTTGGTTTCAATAATTTTGAATATATTTTATATCAGAAATTATGTTCTGGGTTCTGTTTATTCGGTTGTAATTTTGTAATTTAGATCATAATCTAAGCTTTGAGAATTAACTACATGTGTCATGTATGGAATCCTTCTCATCATTGGCATGTAGGGCTTGTTATTGTTATTATCCAAATTCTTTCAAAACTTCAGTTTCAAGTATGGATTTTCATTGTTATCCTATTCTGCATTTTAGAGATTTATATTTTAAACCGTTAATTTTTGGCGATACATGGTTCTGAAAAATGGGGTTGAAGTTAAGCTGCAAAGGAATGCATTGAGTGTGCTCGAACATCCTACAGGGAATGAGGAAGATTACAATTTTTATTACATGTTAATTACCAATTATAGTATAATTTGAACTCTGTTAGGAACCATGGATAGATTACAACAATGTTCTATATTTTGGATTTGGACTTTGGATTACAACAATGCGCTGCTGGGCACAATCTGTGCTTCAATACTCCTCTAATATGTGTTGCCGTAGTGCTGTTGTGCATTCTCAAGCCTATAGCCTTCTAGATTATTGCAGAAAGAACTTTCCAGATTTGTTTTTCATCAAGGTTTTCTTTGCTGCATTTCAGAGGAAAATTCAACAACAACAAAATTAAGGAAAAAAAAGAGAGTAAATGGACCCGTGGACCCATCCCAAATCGGCCCGTTTAAAACGGGCCGGTTTAGGTCCGGTTCCAAAACTTAGAATTCCTATACCCGCCCCGCCCTGTCCCGTTAGATTTTTAAACGGGTCCGGTCCGATCCCTCCAAATTTAGGCCCGGCCCGGCCCATGCCCACCCCTAGGTTCAATATTGAATGGATACACTAGTCGTAAATATCATTTCCAATATTCACTAAAAGAAATCTCATTTGCAGTTAAGAATGTTGCTTCTATTCGATTAATACAAGACTCATTGACCCATATCAGTCAACCTTCAGCACTTGTCGGGTGTACTAAAAAGGAACGCTCTAACTTTCTTCCTAATTTACTAGGATATCGTGTCTTAAATGAAAAAAATATTGAATGTGACAAGCATACTACAATGTGGTGTTATTAAATCAAATATTATAAATTTAGTGAACGACGAGTTTAAACTTTAAGAGTAAGCATTAAGTTAAAAATCGATTCCGTTCAATGTATTAAAAGAGAAAAAACAAAAGTTCATGAAGTCACAACTTAATACTTAGATTTTGGATTGTTTGCTAGCCACCCTTTCATGCGCACTCAAACCATTAAACTTTATGCTAGAAAATGTCAAGGATAATGAATCGTAAACAAAGAAAACTCAAAGCACCCATGATTGGGTTTAAGTTTATTTGATACATATGATAGTGTGTTTTTGCATGCATATGTGATTATCAAGTTAAAATATATACCAAGGTGTGGGCAATAGAAGAAATAGCTAAGTTCATAATAAAAAATGGTGTCTTTTGTGTAGGAGCTAGGTGACCACAGACATGACGATACGCAGGCAAAGCATTGGGTGTGTATTACTCTTTATATACAATTATATATAAGGAAGTGTTATTGGCACATCAAAAATCTCATTAAACACTCTTCACAAGCGTATTTTTCTTTCCTAATATAGAAAGTTTGGAGTGTAAAATGAGATTTTTAGAGTGCTAATAACAATTCCCTATATATATATATTATACACTCCAAACTTTCTATATTAGGAAAGAAAAATACACTTGTGAGGAGTGTTATATGAGATTTTTGGTGTGCCAATAACACTTATATATATATATATATATATATATGATTGATCTGACCCTCCAACAAGCTTTGGTCCCCCAGAACTTGCATGATTTTTCTTGGTACCTTTATTTCTGTGTAATTATGGAATCCAAGCAAAAAGCATCATAACATGGAGACCATTGTGGTCTCCAAAACCCTACCCCATGGTTGACAAATAAAGCTAGTTATGCATTTACTTGTCCATTTGCATGATCATGAAGACGTTCTCTATTTGTTTGATATCCATTTTCCACTTCACTTTTTTCTTCTTTAGCTTATAATATTTTAGCCAAAGTTCTAAAAGATGCTAGGCGTTAGTCGAGAAGCGGGCTGAGGCCTAGCGCCTAGGCGGCTAGGCGGGACCTAGGCGGCTGTCTAGGCGGACTAGGCAGATTTAATTTAATTTATTATATTTCGTGTAAATAAGTGTCTGTTTATACTTAAAATATATATAATTTCATCAAAAACTACAAAATAGAATAACATATATATTATGAAGTATTGGAACATAATGAAAACATGAGGAACAAGCATATAATGTACGTTCATTTAAGTATTCAACAAGTCTCTTACAATTTATTGAAAAAAATAAAATGCAAAATGAAAGTTATCTATTTTTTGTTTAAGTGAGTCGCAACCTAACCTAGGTGGGTGCCTAGGCAGGTCTGGATGGGCTAGGTGGGTGCCTAGACGGTCTAGGCGGGCACCTCAGCATGTCTAGACACCCTTTCTTAATTTTCAAATACCTAAACATTAATCGAGGTGGTGGTCAGCCGCCTAACACCTAGGCGGCGCTAGGTGGGGATTTTTAGAACAATGATTTTAACTAATGAGAAAAATCACTCCGACAATTATAAATTTTAAAGAAAAACACTTTAAAAGTTTAATTGGAGAAAAAAAAGGTCTTATTTATCTACTTGTCATGCTCCAATTAATTTTTAGTTGTGAAATTCTTTTCGTGTTACAAAGTCAGTTGAGATTTTCTCTAAAATACTAAGTTTGAAGTATTTTCTCTAATTGTAATGTTGCAAAGAGTTTTCATGGCATCGTGTCAAAAGCAAGAGGATTCATAGTCCCACAAGCCCTAAAAAGATTAGTTTACTAACAAGTTAAGAGAGAAGAAGAAAAGGGGTCGTTTTTTATTCTTGTGTGCTTAGAAGTGGTTGCCAATTGCTGGAGTGTTCTATAATAATTAAAAGCGAAAGTTAAAAGCAAAAATTAACTTAGCTAGCTTGACTGGAATAAAGCGTGATTATTTAGGTCGAAATCCACAATCATGGCTTTTGAAAGTCCGCAATTACCTGTTAAACTTTTGACAAATCACAAATTAATTAATTAATCTGAACTGAACATATGCTAGAAGCACACTGGCTATGATTCTAAGATTAAAACACTAATTGGACTTCCTAGGCAGGGCTGCAGGCGTGATTAGGATTTTGTTCATATACTAATTAACCATCAAAATCTCACCCCAAACTGCTTGCAAATAACTAGCTAGACACGTTTAATTAAGTATATGTTAACCCTCAAGTCTTTGTCTTCCTTAATTTACAAACCTTTCAGCATTGTGCTAATTGGATTGGAATATCACGTACAGAAAACGATGGAGCTAGGATTAACAAAAGTCATATACTCTAGTCTCTGGCCGATTAATTTAATTAGAATGGCCACTAATCCGTTTCTAGAAAATGAGACCTGCTTTAGGTAGGTCTGCAATATTTAGCCTCTCATAGGCAGCTTACTTTCAAATCTTTGTGTGCATGAATACTGCAATCAAATTTACTCACGCAATCGTATGCAGTTCATTTTCTACTCATAGAGCGAAAAAAATGTATACCTTTTAGGATAGAGTAAATCAGTTGAGGACGACCCTTTTCGATTAAAAAATTGGATGTTCAACGACGTTATTTTGATATTGTTCGAAATGAATTGATAACACGTTGCTGCATTTTTTTATTGATATTATAGAATTATTGATGGCATGTCGACACTTCTTCAATGATAAATAATTAACGTACGTTCATAGTTGAACTATAGAGTAATAATCATGTATAACCCGCAGCTATTGTTCCCCACACAAAACTGTTGAAGTTAACCATTGCTAGACTATCACTGTATTATTACTAGGTCTTCGCACATATATTAAATATCGCTTGTATAAAAAATGAAGAACATATACGTAATATAATCTGAACAACTTGATTTTATTTCGTATTCTAACACATCAAAATAAAGTTTTCTTGTACAACAAGCGTTAATACGAACCGGGGAATTTGGGTGCGCCTGGGACATGAAATTGGGAAGTTCTACAAAATCCACAGGACTTCTTTAATTAACCAAACTCAGAAACTATGTATGTTTACAAGTTTCATGAGGTCCACTTGAATTATTCAATGGCTAACCCTTAAGCTATAGCCGTGACATTACACTGGCTGCATGGAGAGAATCCCCACCAAGAGCGAGTGCGACAGACTCAAATCATCACAAAAACCAAGAAAAAGAATCTTAAGATCGTATGGTGCGAAAGAAATTTAAAGAGGAAAAAAGGCCTTAGATTTCGGACTTTGTCATCCATGGATGAGACATCTACAATTCACAGCTATAAGATTTGGAACCAAAGATTTCAAGAAGCAGCTCCCCCGAGCGTTCCTTGTGGTTGTATGATTTGCTTCCTTGGCTCCTCAAAAGTACCAAGATTTCATGTGGGATGTGTCACATCTACTATATATATGCATTTATTTCAAAACGAACATTGTATGGAGCCTCCTAAGACAGAGAACATACATCTCTATATCACTCATCATGTAACACTGTATCAATTAACACATGAAGCCTCCTAAGGGAAAGGCTATGCGGTTTAACAAAGTGTATTTATGTCTTTATCACTCATTGAATATGCAGTTTAACAAAGTTTATTTAGGTCTCGATCACTCATCAAACGAGGGTTTATATACATAGTAAAAAAGTAGCTAGAATCTATAAAGGAGAAGCGACTTATCTCAAATTTCTTTATTAAGACAGATTATGCATTCTAAGGGTCGAAATTTGAAACCGATCAACTTAGTTTGGTTTGTGTTTGACCGGTTTTTGCCAACTCTATTTTTTAAAATCCATTTAGTTCGGTTTTCAATTCATTGATTTTTTTTGTCTACTCTTAATCTTTATATTACTCATAATGCAACTAGTGATATGGAGATGAGGGTTACACATCCAAGCATAGGTTGGAGTTACTCATCTCTCTCTTTTTATTTTATTTTAATATTTTTTATTTTTAAAAATAATGATAGGTAGGAATAGGATGATGAACAAGAACAAGGAGGGAAATGACAGTACAATAATAAAATGGCAAGACAAGGGGGCATCACATGACTGTCACACAAGATATATTTATTTGTACTATATCTGTCTCTTCCCTCCCTAGTACCATGCAGAACAGATTGATTTTGTTGAAACCCCAACCATTTATTGTATTCAGACCCAAAATATGTATTACATGTTTGTCTAGAAAACATGTACTGAATAGTGAGACCCACAGCTTAAATTTCGGATCAAACTGCTAGCTAGGCCACCACATTCGAAAGTTTTGTATATATCTTAATAACATTTTTTTTTTTTGTATTTATCAAAAAGTGTAGATGACTAAACAATTACGAATTTAGTTGATTTTTTAAAAGTTGATCTTTAAAAGGTGACGTGAAGATAAACGATTTTGATCATTATGTACATTGCAGGATGAGAAAAAGGATAAAAATGTAGAAAGAGAATGCTATCATTCTTCAACAAAAATTCAGATGCTAGCTTTAGGAGTAGAAATTAAATTTGCAATAGTGGACAGAACTGGACCTCCCCCAATGGGCCAATTCAGCTTATAGCTTTGCCCTTTGAATGCTATCATTCTTTTTCCTGTGAATATGTCTAGCAACAGTATTACTGCTGCTGGGTATTCTTGCCGATTCCAGACGCGTGCTTGTGCATAAAAGAACGAACACGTGAAGGACTTTAAACACAGTGGAACTACCATCAGTAGCCGTTGGAATCCCTTAGCCCAGCTGACATGGTTTGCTTCCGGAGCGATCATTTGATGCTTCGAACAGCAGGAACCTTGCTAAACCGAAGTCACCAACATGGGATATTAATATCTTCATCAAGTAAAAAATTGTTTGGATTTAGATCACAATGAACAAATGACGTTTAACAATGGTGGTGGCGATATTCTAATGTAGAAACAACGTCAATTGCTATATTGAGTCTTTGAGTAAGGCTCAATCTTTTACTTTAACATTGAACTGAAGCCAATGCAGGAAGCTAATGTTGGTTGATTAAGGTCTAAACTGTCATTTTCTTTATTTTATGAAACTGTTAGTCTTTGTGAAAATAAGTTGTTAGGAATCAATGCTTGAGATTAGCTCTAAATGTGCTAGGCTCAGATGTGAGCAAGTGGCATGATCTCATGGGGTCTTGTAATCAAGGGTGAGATGAGCTCATAGGCTCTGAGATTCTAACAGCTAAAACATCTAGTCTGTCCTAGCCATATTAATGATTTTCTTAAATCTTTGCAATTTTTTCCATCTCTTTTGATGTGCTTTTCTGCAACTACATATGAGCGTCTAATTCCATTCACTTTGTTGACAACAACGTCCACAAGCATTCACTGTCCTCGGGATATTTCCGAGCATGAGAGTCCTATCTGCATCACTGAAACCAAACATTCCTCCAATCTTTTTCCCTGGACTGGGCTGTGATCCTGATATCTTGTTATTGGTCTTCCTCGTGTGTCATTGCCGTATCTGTCATCATAATCTGTATCGCCCCCTTCATAGAGCAATGCAGGATCAGCTATGTCCACAACATGGTCAGACATCGTCCTGGCTGTGAATTTGTGAATGCTTATACCATCTCCATCTGTAGGTCTTTTTCCTATGAACATTTCTAGCTAGCAACAGTATTCCAATGATATAAACATCTCCTAGTACGAGATTTGGCCTACCATGCCAAACTCTGGCATTCGATACTCACAATATGATGTCACAATCAAATATTTTGAACGCTTCTTTTTAAGGGCGAAGAGGAGTTATCTTTTTTTCTGTTTTCCATTTTACCATTAGAAACTTAAGTTGGCTACTAATAAGCTATTAGGAAGGAAAAATGAGAATCCTATAAAATCATACGTGGAGGAATGTAGTCTACAAAACCCTTTAGCCCGGTTGACATGGTTTGACTTTGGGAGGGACTATCTAATGCTTCCAAATTGTGCTGATGACTGTTTTATTCTTGTCATTCAACAAGCTGGAGATGTTCTTGCTTCGACGAGAGACTGCAAATCCCTGATGTTAACGAGCACGAGCCTAATTGCTTGCTCAGTGGAATAAAAAGAAGGGAGAAGGGCTATCAGCCATGTTCAAAATGAATTGCTGTTTCCACAATCTCAATTTTTTGAGATATTATGAAGTTGTTTGCGTAGAAATCGAATATATAGATTTTTGTAATGAGATTACATCTAAGTTCTTGTGGTCTACTGCAATATTTCTGTGTATAAAAGTGATCATGTACAAGTTATTCGTTTCAAATTTACATCCTAGTATAATGCTAAATCACCTCTTACTAACTTTTAAGACAAGGAATTGACTGTATAAACATATGACAAACTCTGAGGAGTTTCAGATAGACTATATTGAAAGTTAGATGAAGAAATATTATTTAGGATATATCAAGCAAATAAAAATAGACTGAAATAGTGCAGGATTACAACAGTCCCTTCTGCTGCAATTAGGATTATGCATATATCGTCGTTGGATTTAAACAGAAACTAATACAAAAAATGTAAATATTTCAGCCATAGAACATCAAAAGTAATTTCAGCAGAAAAAGTTAATAATAAATTTTTCAGATCAAAGTGCAAGCTAGCTCTTTAGTTGGATACTTTTACTACTCCTCTCAATTCCAAAAGTAAAAGTATGATCAGTATGATGACGAAGAGAGAACGACAGTAAAAAAAGGTGAGACAAGGGGCATCACATGACTTTCACACAGATTATACTTGACCTGGCTCTTCTGTAGCAGT
Organism: Heteromeles arbutifolia; assembly: GCA_024362995.1. Taxonomy (NCBI): domain Eukaryota; kingdom Viridiplantae; phylum Streptophyta; class Magnoliopsida; order Rosales; family Rosaceae; genus Heteromeles; species Heteromeles arbutifolia. The sequence goes on from JANCRC010000010.1 coordinate 21,959,037, forward strand.
AACACGATACAAAACAGAGAAATCGTTAACAGAAGAAAACAATTTTCCCTTATTCTGGAATATAATTATACAATGCTGAGATCAACTTTACATATTGTCATACACATTGGTACATGAACCATCTTTGGCAAATTATGTTAGGCATTATAAATTTATAAGAGCCGAGAGTGAGACTAAGAAAACAAACTTAGCCCAATATTGTATACTGCTAGCTTCATCTCCATAAATTCATAAATGAGTCTCTAATTGCCTTCATTTTGTTGACAACAACATCCATATGCATCCGCTCTCTAGTGGATATTGCAGAGCACGCGAGTCCTATCTGCATCACTGAAACCAAACATTCATCCAATTTTCTTCCTTGGACTAGGCTGCGGTCATGACGATTTATAATAGGGTTTTCTTGTACCTCATTTTCGTGTCTGTCATCATTAGCATCTGCATCTTCTCCTTCAATCAGCAATGAAGGGTCAACTATATCCATGGCATGATCAGGAATTGCCATGGCTGTGAAATTGTGAATACTTTTACCATCTCCAAACATTCCATTTGTAGGTCTTTTTCCCGTGAACATTTCTAGCAACAATATTCCAAAGCTATAAACATCTCCTAGAATGGATACTTCGCCTGGATACTTCGCCTCCCATGCCATACTCTGTCATTCAATACTCACATTAGGATATCATAGTCAAATTGTTATGAATCCAAATCTTATTTAAGAGTTCGCTGATGCTTTTTTCCAAAGAAAAGAGGTCTTTTTCTATTTTCTTTCATACACATAGAGACTTAAGTTGGAGAAAAAAAATATTGAGAATCACAAAAATGCATACCTGGAGGAATGTAGCCAATGGAACCCTTTAGCCCAGATGACATGGTTTGACTTTGAGGAGGATTATCCGTAGCTTCCAAGAGGAACCTTGCTAGACCAAAGTCTCCAATATGAGCCACCATATCTTCATCCAGAAGAACATTGCTTGGCTTTAGGTCACAATGAATAATCGACGTTTCACAATGGTGGTGGAGATATTCTAAAGCTGAACCAATATCAATTGCTATATTGAGTCTTTGTACAAGGCTCAATCTCTTCCTCTGAGACTGCTCATCATCTGTTGGATGCAGCCACACATCTAGACTTCCATTTACACTGTACTCAAATACTAAACTTTTGAAGTCATTGCCCTGATTGTCAATGCTTGAACAAGTAGTTATGATCTTGAGAAGATTACGGTGCCTTACACTTCTTAAAGATTCACATTCACGAATGAAACTATTGGAAGCTCCTTGTTGTTGAAGGTTTAATACCTTAACTGCAACTACAATTCCATCACCAGGGAGCACTCCTTTGTATACGGAACCAAAACTTCCTGAACCAATTAGATTTTCTCTAGAGAACCCATTAGTTGATTCAACAAGTTCTTTGTAAGAGACACCTGATTTCCAATCCTTATAAGAACGTGAGCTTACAGGTGTACCTCTGGGCTTATTAGGCATTGAACGAGTAATAATGAAGCATGACAGAGCAATTATGGATGCAAGTGCACAAGCTGCAGGGATTACTACTTTCGGGACAAGTAGTCCTCTAGATGAATGAGCCTTTATGTTGGAGCATGGAGGTAGACTTAATCGTGGGATGCCACCACAAAGCCTACCATTTCCGAGAATTGAGAGACCACTTGCAGTTAGAAAGATCCCTTCTTTAGGCAATTCACCCTGGAAATTATTATTAGCAACATTGAGGTTCTTGAGAAAACTTAACTTGCCCATAAATTCAGGAATCTGCCCAGAAAAATTATTGCTCGAAATATCCATCTCTTCCAAGCTTCTTAAACTTTTAAGAGATTGAGGAATTGTTCCTTCAAATTTGTTATTTGCCAAGTACAAGCGCTCCAACATAATACAATTGCCGAGTGTCGTGGGGATTTCACCCGATAAGTTGTTTCCGGACACATCTAGCTCCACTACCTTTACCAAATCACTCACTTTAGCTGGTAGTGAACCAGTCAAGTAATTGTTAGACAGGAGCAAATAAATTGAAAGAGATGAAATCCCAATGACCTCTTGAGGTATGGTGCCTGTTAGATTGTTTCGAGACAGGTCAAGTGCTAGTAGACGTTGGCAGTTCGCAAGAGTTGGAGGAATGCTTCCCTCAAACCTATTGCCGCTAACGTAGAGCTCTGTCAACGAAGTCAAGTTACCTAGGGAGGATGGAATTGGTCCATAAAACTTCTTGTCATTCAAATATAGTTCCCCTAACTTCTGAAGCCTCCCAATTTCTTCAGGGATCTTACCTCTGAGAAAGTTATAACTTATTCCAAAAAGGGTCAAGTTTACAAGATTGCCAATGCCTCTGTTGTTGCTTCCATATATCAAGTTTTTCTCCATTATAAGAGATGTTAGTTGGGTGGAAAGGTTGGATATGGAGCTTGGCAATTCATCTCTGAATTGGTTATCGTAAAGAGCCAACCCCTCCAGACTTGTACAATTGGCCAAGAAGCTGATAAAATTCAGGTCCCCACTTTTCCCAGTTCCAAGTCTATTGGCACCAAAGTTTAGTCCAACTAAGCTTCGCAATCTTCCAAGGCTTTCACCAGGAACTGTTCCAGTGAGATCATTTTCGGGCAAATTGAGATAACGAAGTCTAGAAGCATTTGAGAACGACGCAGGAATATTTCCTGTGAATTTGTTGCCACCAACATGAAATTGTTCGAGATTAGGAAGAATAACGCCAACATTTGGTGGTAGCTCTCCGTGAAGCTGGTTCTGACTGACACCGAAAATGGATATGGAAGAAATATTATAGATTGAAGAAGGAACCATGCCAGATAGATTATTTGCCGCTACTGAGAATGCTTGCAAGCCTGTTAGACGCCCGAGCTCTTTAGGTATGCTTCCTTGAAAGTTGTTTCCGCCAATATAAAGACTACACAAAGAAGAAAAGTTTCCTATCCAACTTGGAATAGTTCCAGTGAGATTGTTTTTATCAAACAATAGAATATTTAAATCCAACAACGAACTGAGTTGGTCAGGAATTGGCCCAATAAGCTTATTGGAGTAAAGCTCGAGTACTCTCAGTTGTGTACAGTGAGATATATTAGTTGGAATTTTCCCACTGAAGGAATTGACAGATAGGTTGAGGTGTTGCAGGCTTTGTAGACGACCCAATTCTTGAGGAAGTTCACCACGAAAATTGTTCCTTCTCAGATTGATTGCAGTAAGAAAAGTAAGATTTCCAATAGAAGGTGGTATGGAGCCTACCGATTTCTGAGACTCCAGCTCCAAAGTCAAGACTCTTTTTGTGATACGGTTGCATGTAACGCCAGCCCAACTGCAGAAATGAATGGAATCATTCCATGAGCTCATGATATGAAAAGGATCTTCGGAGATTCTTTTCTTGAAGTCGAGCAGCACCATGCGATCCGTTTCATTTCCAAGACTAGTGCCACTGCTTGGCAGTGTCGCAGATTCCAGAACTGCGGCGCCCATGCACAAAAGAATGAAGCCATGAAAGAGTTGGAACAGCCTAACTTGAGTACTACTTGAATGCTCCATCCTTTCTGAAAACACAGAGCAAATAAGATACCAAGTTTCTTACTAGTTTTTTCTTTTGGCTGTGAAAATAAGAAATCGATTGTCTATTACACAAATACATTACACAGAAAACTCACCGACACAGTGTCTAAGGCGGCTTTTTTGTTTAATTGTAAGTCACGCAACAATAATTTCTACACACAGATGGCCCGGCAAGATAAAATATTTCAAGAGCAGTTACAATGCCTTGAATTTTACAAGAACAACTAAATAATTGTTGGGAAAAATTTAGTAGACGAATTAAAAATTCAAGCAAAATAAGAAAGTTCGTAACGTGGTACAAAAATTTGAGTCGAAGGATAAATAATTCAAGCAATGATAGCAGTGTGCTGTGTGCATAAAGGAAGAAATCTTATCCCCGGAAAAAAATAAGAAGAAAAGAGAGAGCTTCATTGGGTTGGTGGTTGAAAATTTTGAGTGAATGGACAAAAAATTCAAACAATTATGCTACTATGTGAATCAATGAATCATGTAATCATTTTGTCTATTTCGTAGATGGTGAATCAATGAATCATGTAATCACTTTTGGATCTTTTTCATAATAAAATAGACGATTAGGCAATATTAGCTCATCGAAGTATGACGATGGATGTAGACGTGGAAAGTGCCCCCACATCAAAACATTTGGATCAATTTGTCAATGAACCACAATTATTCAAAGACAATATTGTTGCTTGTTCATTGTGTTGAACTAAATAAAGCCAATGCAGCAGACTATGATTTCCTAAATCTCAATTCTCTGAGAGATAATTAGGTTGTTTGCGTAGAAATTAAAAGTTGAAAGCTCTAAATCATATTATTGGCTGTTGGAATATACAAATTTTTGTAATTGATTTCCATTAATTTATTTCGGGTACTAAGGTCATCTCTAACCGATCCGGTCAGAGGGTTATAGGGCTAAAAATAACCCGAAATGACACGAAAACCGTCTCCAACCGAGTGCTAAGCCAAATGATTTATGTGCCCCACCGGACCAAAACCAACCAATTAGGCCAACCAGCTGGCAATCTCCAGCCAGCCAGCCAGCCCGATGAGCCTAGCCCACTTTTTTTTTATACAGCCTAACTTGAGTACTACTTGAATGCTCCATCCTTTCTGAAAACAGAGAGCAAATAAGATACCAAGTTTCTTTCTTGTTTTTTCTTTTGGCTGTGAAAAGAATAAATCGATTGTCTATTACACAAATACATTAGAAAGAAAACTCACCGGCGCCGTGTCTAAGGCGGCTTTTTTGTTTAATTCTAAGTCATGCAACAATACACACAGATGGCCCAGTAAGATAAAATATTTCAAGAGTAGTTACAATGCCTTGAATTTTACAAGAGCAATGAATTAAAATATTTCAAGAGCAGTTACGATGACTTGAATTTTACAAGAACAAAAACAACAACAACAACAACAACAAAGCCTTATCTCATGAAGTGTGGGGTCGGCTGTATGAATCCTAGAACGTCACTGCACTATGCCATGTCTTCCGTTAGATCCAAGTACTCCAAGTCTTTTTGTAGAGTCTATTTCCAAGTCTTCATAGGTCTTCCTCTTCCCATTCGGCCCTGAACTTCTATCTTGTAATCGCATCTTCCAATCGAAGAGTTTGTAGGCCTTCGTTTCACATGTCCAAATCACCTTAACCGATTTTCTCTCATATTTCCTTCAATCTCGGCTACTCTTATTTTACCTCGGATATCCTCATTCCGAATCCTATCCTTTCTCGTGTGCCCACACATCCAATGAAGCATTCTCATCTCCGCTACACTCATTTTATGTATGTGTTGATGCTTCGCCGCCCAACATTTCATGCCATAAAGCATTGCTAGCCTTATTGGCGTCCTATAAAAATTTTCCTTGAGCTTTAGTGACATACGACGGTCGCACAACACACCAGATGCACTCTTCCACTTCATCCATCCAGCTTGTATTATATGGTTGATGTCTCCATCAAACTCTCCGTTCTTTTGCAAGATAGATCCTAGGTAGCGAAAGAGGTTGCTCTTTGGTACTTCCTGATCTCCAATCCTCACCCCTAACTCATTTGAACCTCTGTTTGCATTGAACTGCACTCCATATAGTTTGTCTTTGACCGACTTAGGCGAAGACCTTTAGATTCCAACACTTCTCTCCAAAGGTTAAGCTTCACATCTACTCCTTCCTAAGTTTCATCTATCAACACTACATCCTCTGCGAAAAGCATACACCAAGAATATCATCTTGAATATGTCCACCATTGGATCCTGTCACCTTACTTCGAATGGAATCTTAGCCCTGCTGAGCAGGATGCATTGTGATTTCCTCTTCTATGGACGCACTGGAATATGATCCAGGACGGGAAGGGAAAGACTTTTTTCTCCAGCAGGCTTTCTCTCGTAAAGCCAAAGATGCCCCAAGACACAAGGTGCTCCACTTCTAGAATATTAAGTAACTAATTGGTGAAGAATGAAGGTTAGTTTAAAAGAAGTCATTCATTGGCGTCATCCATTACCAATGCAAAAAGGTAAGGACTTAAAGATGAGCCTTGATGTAACCCTACAATTATGGAAAAGCTTTTGGTTTGTCCTTCATAAGTTCTTAGGGCAGTCCTTGCTCCATCATACATACCCTTGAATTTTACAAGAACAACTAAATAATTATTGGGAAAAATTTGATGAATTAAAAATTCAAGAAAATAAGAAAGTTCGTAACATGGTCGAAAAATTTGAGTGGAAGGACAAAGATTCAAGCAATGAAAGCAGTGTGCATAATGGAAGAAATCTTAACCCCGGAAAAAATAAGAAGAAAAAAGAGAGCTTCATTGAGTTAGTGGTGGAAAATTTTGAGTGGGTGGACAAAATATTCAAACAATTATGCTACTCTGTGAATCAATGAATCGTGTAATCATTCTGTCTATTTCTAGATGGTGAAACAATGAATCATGTAATCATTTTTGGATATTTTTCATAATTAAATAGATGATTAGGCGATATTAGCTCCCCGGGGTATGACGATGGATGTAGGACGTGGAACGTCCCCTACATCAAAACATTTGGATCAATTTGTAAATGATCCGCAATTATTCAAAGACAATATTGTTGCTTTTTCATTGTATTGAACTAATTAAAGCCAATGCAGCAGACTATGATTTCCTAAATCTTATTTCTTCGAGAGATAATGAGGTTGTTTGCGTAGAAATTAAAATTTGGAAGCTCTAAATCATATTAATGTCTGTTCGAATATACAGATTTTTGTAATTGATATTCATTAATTTATTTCGGGCACCAAGTACCTCTAACAGAATTCATTAACTACTACAATTTAGAAGACACTTCATCAGTCTGTAATTCATTAACTGTATGATGCACCAAGTACTTCTTCTTGAATTTTGATGAAAAATTCCATGATTGCTCAAGTATTGTGACATGTTGTTAGACATATGTTCAGTGCCATTATCAATTCTTAAAGTGTGACTATGACAACCAAAATGAGTTGGTACACGCTTATGAAAATTCGTGAACACATTCATGACTTCCCTCTTATACTTGAAAAGATTTAACCAAGTGATTCTTGAATAATCATCCACGAAGGTTATGAAATACTTATAGCAATCAAAAGATTAAATTTTTGGTCCCCAAATATCCTAGTGTACAAGCTCAAAAAGTTTACTAGCTCTGCACAAAGAAGAATTGAAAGGCAATCTAGCTGATTTGGAGAACTGACAAGAAGTCCGTCCGCCAACTTCTCTGATTCACTTAGTAGTCCCTTAAAAACAATTAAGTCAGTTAAGCGCGTTAAGCTAGGACGCAACAAGAATACAAGGACAGCAACACATGTAATAAGGAAAAGCAATACTGCAGTAGACGCCACAAAACAATAAGTTGAAGCAGCAAACACCTGGGTTTATAATATACAAAGACTGACCGAAATTTCATGGTTAAAGATCAAACAACCTGACTAACAAAACTGATCATTATTAACAACTTGCAATACAAAAATTGACCGTATAACCATTTGAACAACATCGCAACCAATACTTTGGGTGTTACGAGAGACAATTAACATTGCATGAAAGAATATATTAATTCGGACTTGCCAAGCAAGATCAAAAGCTCTAAAATGTGTTATATTCATTTTTGGAGGTATCATATGCAGCAGAGCGAGAAAACGGGAAGTGAAAATGTGAGATCCCACTTCGTCCAGGGGAGTGGATCCTGTGAGACTTATATGTATATTCCCACCTCTTCCTAGCGCAAGGCCTTTTGGGAGCTCACTGGCTTCGGGTTCCATCGGAACTCCGAAGTTAAGCGAGTAGCGCGCGAGAGCACTCTCATGATGGGTGACCCAAGTTCTCGTGTGAGTTCCCAGAAACAAAACATGTTGATGAAAAATTTAGAGTACACAACTCTAACACAAGTGTTGTAGAGACAACACAAGTAAACAAATTACTTGTACTGCACACACAAAATATTACAACACTCACAAGGACAACTTTAGAAGCTATGACACTCTCTAGACCACTCACACCCTTACAAGACTACTCTTAGTTCTCACTCTCACTTGGTTGGTTGCTTGCTTGGTTGATTACATAGCAACACACACACACACACACACACACACACACACACACACACCTATTTATAGGTGTGGTTTTGCCAACTACAATTGCCCACCGCCTTTGGGCTTTGCATGGCAGCCACACAATTGTACAAGCTGCTAGAACTTTCTAGCACATGATTATACACAGACACCCACCGACTTAATAGGATAATGCTAGAATTATCTAGCATATTGACATGCATGCATGCTGCACCGACTTTGGTGCTAGAATTTTCTGGATTTGTGTAGAATGGGCTGGGGTTGGACCCTTTTAACACTCCCCCTCAACACCAGCTCATTCTTTCCTCCATCCTGAGTTGACGAGGAAACTTTTCAAACTTGCCGGTACTCAAACCTTTAGTGAACAAGTCCGCAACTTGTTCATCTGTATTGATTTGTCTCATCTCAATCTCTTCTTGCAAGACCTTCTCTCTAATGAAATGATAGTGTACCTCCACATGTTTAGTTCTTGCATGAAAGACTGGATTTTCCGCCAAGCGAATTGCCGATTGGTTATCACAATACAATGGTACTGGATAATCTACTGGTTGATGTAGATCACTCATCAACTGCACCAGCCATGCATTCTCTTGAGCTGCCATTGCTGCTGCTCTATACTCTGCTTCTGTGGTTGACAAAGACACTGTTGGTTGTCTCTTGCTGCACCACAAAACTACTCCAGAACCAATTCTGAAGCTATACCCAATGGTCGATCTCCTGGTGTCATGATCTCCTGCAAAGTTTGCGTCACAATAGCCAACCAACTTACCATCTTCACCTTTCTTGTACAAGAAACCATAGTCAATTATACTCTTTACATATCTCAAAATTCGTCGAACCGCTTCTAGATGAGGCTTCTTTCGATTTTGCATGTACCGACTCATCACACCCACTGCATAAGAAATGTCAGGTCAAGTCAGAGTCAAGTAGATCAGACTACTTACCAATTGTCGATACATTGTTGCATCTTCCAAGTCTCTGCCTTCATGTGCACACCTCTTAGCATTAGGTTCAATTGGTGTCGAGATTGGTTTGCATTCAAGCATCCCAAACTTGTGCAACACGTCTTTTGCATACTTTTGCTGACACAAAAATATCCCTTCTTGTGTGCGATCAACCTCTAATCCAAGAAAGTGCTTAAGTTGTCCAAGTTCTTTCATCTTGAACCAAACTGACAAATTCTCCTTTGTTCGACGAATTTCTGCCTCATCATCGCCAGTGATGATTAAGTCATCTACGTACACCAACACGACAGCTAACTTTCCTCCATTAGCTTTAACGAATAAGCTGGAATCTGCATGTGCCACTGAGTAACCACTTTGTGTTAGAAATTCTGCAATCTTACCATACTAAGCCCTTGGTGCTTGTTTCAGACCGTAGAGTGCTTTCCTTAACTTGCACACGTACTCGGGATAAGCTTTGCTTTCAAAGCCCATTGGCTGCATCATGTAGATCTCCCGATCTAACTCTCCATGCAAGAAAGCATTCTTCACATCCATCTGGTATAGCTATAAGTAGGACTCATACGGTCGTAAGCTTTGCTACTGGACTAAACGTTTCATCATAGTCTAGTCCATACTGCTGAGAGAATCCTCGAGCCACCAACCGAGCCTTGTACCTTTCAACTGAACCATCAAGACGACGCTTTATCTTGTACACCCATTTGCAAGATATGGGTTTCACATCCCTTGGCTTTGGTACCAAATCCCAAGTCTGATTCTGCTTAAGTGCAATGATTTCTTCTTCCATAGCTCTTACCCATTCAGAACTCTGTGATGCCTCTTCAAACATCTCAGGTTCTTTTGCTGCTCCATCAGTTATGACAGCATTGGCATATTTAGGATTTGGCTTTCGTACTCTTATTGACCTTCTTAGTTGTGATTGTGGAGTTGATACTTCCACTTCACTAGGTCTAACTTTTTGTGGTTGTTGGTACACACCTGTTTGCCAAGGACTCTTAGGTACTTCTTGCTTGACATCATTATCATCAAGCAATTCCTCGAGCTTATCTGGACTCGATTGGATTTGGGCAGCTTGGTCTCCCATTTTCTTCTGTAATGTATCTTTAACTTTTCTCGAGTCAGACAACACCTCATTTTCTTAGCACCACCAAGAAGATGTTTCAGCGTCCCATTCTTCCTCCATAGCTAGAGACGTTACGGCATCCCAATCATCTTCACTTTTCTTCCCTGAGTTGGCGACGTTACTCTCTGCAGGCTTTTTGAACCAGCAATCTTTTGCCATGTGGCCCTTCTTTCCACAATTGTAGCACTTGCCCTCAAACCTTTTATTATTCTGAGACTGACCACGGTTGCCGTGATACTTCGGAGCTCCCCCTGGCCGAGAACTCCTTCCTCTTTGATGACCTTTTTCCTTGTCACTATTTCTTTTTGATCCTTCACTAGCATGCTGCTTAAAGCTGCCTTTACTTTCAGTGTAGAGCGCTTCATCCTCACCTATTAACGAGAACCCTCTCATTTGCTTTGCCAAAGCTTCTTGATCGGCAAGCAAATTCTCAAACTCAACAAGTGATGGTTGGGTTGGCCATCCTTGTACAGCGGCAACGAAGCCTCGATATTCGGGTCTCAATCCATGGATAATTATTCTTTTTATCCTGGATTCTACAGTGGCAGCACTAGGATCTAATTCAGAAATTTCATGGCAAATAGACTTTATCTTGTGGAAGTATTCGGCAATCATCATGTCTCGTTGGGCCACCGATAACAACTCGTTCTCGAGAAGCTGCAGTCTTGTATCCGTTCCTCTTTGAAAAGAGTGTAGCGAAGGTGTCCCACGCTTTTTTCGGTGTCTTGGCATTTAGTATGTGCTCCAACATGTCATCTTCAACTGTAGTTTTTAAGGTGAACATTGCCTTACTTGCCTTGATCTTCCATTTCCTCAAAGTGCCACTGGTGTCTCCATCAAGCTGCGTAACTTCATTACCACCGACGACATCCCCAAGATCTTGGCCTTGTAGGTAAGACTCCATACACATCGCCCATGTGTTGTAATTTTTGTTGGTCAACTTCTTGATTCCTCCAACAACTTGAAGATCTCCCATCGTGTCGGCAGAACTTTGATAAGCCGAACAAGATTAACCAATACTCTTACGAAGTACTAAACTTCTCACGATTCTCGGAAGCTTCACTAGAGACGGTCCCTAATCGTACCGCTCTGATACCAATTGTTGAGGAAAAATTTAAAGTACACAACTCTAACACAAGTGTTGGAGAGACAACACAAGTAAACAAATTACTTGTATTGCACACACAAAATATTACAACACTCACAAGGACAACTTTAGGAGCTATGACACTCACCCTTCCTAGAGACACACTCTAGACCACTCACACTCTGACAAGACTACTCTTAGTTCTCACTCTCACTTGGTTGCTTGCTTGCTTGGTTGATTACATAGCAATACACACACACACCTATTTATAGGTGTGATTTTGCCGACTACAATTGCCCACCGCCTTTGGGCTTTGCATGGCAGCCACACAATTGTACAAGCTGCTAGAACTCTCTAGCACATGATTATACACACACACCCACCGACTTAATTGGATAATGCTAGAATTATCTAGCATATTGACATGTCTGCATGCTGCACCGACTTTGGTGCTAGAATTTTCTGGATTTGTGTAGAATGGGCTGGGGTTGGACTCTTTTAACAAAACCGTGAGGGCGTGGTCGGGGCCCAAAGCGGACAATATCGTGCTACGGCGGAGGTGTGCCCGGGAAGTGGTGGAGCCGGGGCCAGGATGTGACAGAAAACCGGAACTGTTGTGTAATCTATATGCATCATACAGTTAGCCTTATGGGATAAATCATAGCACGCTGCCATGCTGTTTAACTATCTCAGCTTCAAAGAACACAAAACTTATTTTCCTGATTGATCTGCAAGATAGTTCTAGAGTATGAATACTTTTGCTACTGCTAATAAGCTACTCATCTAAATCTGACATATAAAAAAAACATAGGATAGGTATGATATGATGACCGTTAGCTGCCATTGAGTAGCCCTAGACAAACAAGGGCAACAAAACGTTCTTAACTTTCTGCCATATAATTATAGAATGCCGAGTTCAACCTCACAAGTTGTTACACACACTGATAAATAAATAACCTTAATTCAAATAATTTGTTGCTTACAGATGAGGCTATAGATTGAGTGTAAGTGACAAACCTAGTCCTATCTTGTATGTTACTACCTTCTTTTCTTTCTAAATATACGTCAGTGTCTAATTCCATTCACTTTGTTGACAACAACGTCTATAAGCATCCACTGTCCTCGGGATATATTTCAGAGCATGACAGTCCTATCAGCATCACTGAAACCAAACATTCCTCTAATCTTTTTCCCTGGACTGCGCTGTGATCCTGATATCTTGTTATTGGTCTTCCTCGTGTGTCATTGCGGTATATGTCATCATCAGAATCTGTATCGGCCCCTTCAATGAGCAATACAGGGTCAGCTATGTCCACAACATGGTCAGACATTGCCCTGGCCGTGAATTTGTGAATGCTTATACCATCTCCAAACATGGCATCTGTAGGTCTTTTCCTGTGAATATTTCTATCTAGCAACAGTATTCCAACGCTATAAACATCTCCTAGGATCGAGATTTGGCCTCCCATGCCAAACTCTGGCATTCAATACTCACATGTGGATGTCACCGGCTCGCAATCAAATATTTTGAATGCTTCTTTTTAAGGGCAAAGAGGAGTTATCTTTTTTCTTTGACCAAAAAAAAAAGAAAAAAAAGAGATGTTTTTTCTGTTTTCGTTTTTACCATTAGAGACTTAAGTTGGCTACTAGAAAGCTATTAGGAAGGAAATACGAGAATCCTAGAAAATCATAGGTGGAGGAATGTAGTCTATGGAACCCTCTAACCTGGTTGACTTGGTTTGACTTTGGGAGTGACGATCTAGTTTACATCCTAGTATAATGCTAGAGCAATTGCACTGCTCCCTAAATCACCTCTTACTAACTTTCCAGACAAAGAATTGACTGTTTAAGCATATGACGAACTCTGAGGAGTTCTTGGTGTCTTCTAGGAATATGGAGATGTGCGGGAATACCTGGGTCAATAGACCCCCATCTTCGTTGGTCCACATTCTCAACAAAGATGGCTTACCCTGTCCTCAGTAATGTCTTTTGTACTGGTGGTGTGAGGGGATGACGCCTTTGCATTTCGTTGCAGCATCTTATGATCTGTACCCCATTACACTACTTCTAGTTTCTTTTGCTGCAATTAGGATTATGTCACATATCGTCGAAACTGGTTGGATTTAAACAGAAACTAATACACAAATATAAATATTTTAGCCATACAAGATCATAAGTAATTTCACCGATCAAAGTGCAAGCTACCTCTTTAGTCGTAATACTTTTACTACTCCAAGGCTACTAATCTCAATTCAAAAAGTAAAAGTAAAGTATGATGAAAGAAGAGAGAAATGACAGTAAAAAACAGAGATTATACTCGACCTAGGCGAGACAAGGGGCATCGCATGACTTTCACACAGATTATACTCGACCTGGCTCTTCTCTAGCAGTAATACGATACAAAACAGAGAAATTGTTAACAGAACAAAACAATATTCCCTTATTCTGGAATATAATTATAACATGCTGAGATCAACTTTACGTACTGTCATACACATTGGTATATATACCTATCTTTAGCAAATTATGTTCTGGCATATATGAGTCTAAAGAGTGAGATTAAGAAAACAAACTTAACCCAATCTCGTATATTGTTAGATTCGTCTTCTTAAATTCATAAATGAGTCTCTAACTGCCTTCATTTTGTTGACAACAATATCCATATGCATCCGCTCTCCTGGGGATATTGCAGAGCATGCGAGTCCTATCTGCATCACTGAAACTAAACATTCCTCCAATTTTCTTCCTTGGAGTAGGCCGCGGTTATGACGACTTTTAATAGGTTTTTCTTGTACCTGCTTTTCGTACCTGTCATCAATATCATCTGCATCCTCTCCTTCAATGAGCAATGAAGGGTCAACTATGTCCTTGGCATGATCAGGCATCGCCATGGCTGTGAAATTGTGAATACTTATACCATCTCCAAGCATTCCATCAGTAGGTCTTTTTCCCGTGAACATTTCTAGGAGCAGTATTCCAAAGCTATAAACATCTCCTAGTATGGATACTTCGCCTCCCATGCCATACTCTATCATTCAACACTCACATTAGGATATAACAGTTATGAATCCAAATCTTATTTAAGAGTTCGCTAATGCTTTTCTTTCCAAGGAAAAGAGGTCTTTTTCTATTTTCTTTCATACCAATAGAGACTTAATTCGGCTACTAATAAGTTATTAGGAGAAAAAAATATTGAGAATCACAAAAACGCATACCTGGAGGAATGTAGCCAATGGAACCCTTTAGCCCAGCTAACATGGTTTGACTTTGAGAGGGATTGTCCGCCGCTTCCAAGAGGAACCTTGCTAAACCAAAGTCACCAACATGAGCCACCATATCTTCATCAAGGAGAACATTGCTTGGCTTTAGATCACAGTGAACAATTGCCGTATCACAATGGTGGTGGAGGTAATCCAATGCAGAACCAACATCAATTGCAATATTGAGTCTTTGGAAAAGGCTCAACCTCTTGCTCTGAGATTCCTCATCATGCAACCACATGTCTAAACTTCCATTTACCATGTACTCGAAAACTAGGCTTTTGAAGTCATTGCGCTGATTGTCAATGCTTGAACAAGCAGTTATGATCTTGAGAAGATTACGGTGCCTTACACTTCTTAAAGCTTCACATTCACGAATGAAACTCTTGTAAGCTCCTTGTTGTTGAAGATTTAATACCTTAACTGCAACTACATTTCCATCGCTAGGGAGTACTCCTTTGTAAACAGAACCAAAACTTCCTGAACCAATCAGATTTTCTCTAGAGAACCTGTTAGTTGATTCAACAAGTTCTGAGTAAGAGACACCTGATTTCCAATCCTTATAAGAACGTGATCTTTCAAGTATACCTCTTGGCTTCTTAAGCATTGAACGAGCAACAATAAAGCATGACATAGCAATTATGAAGGCAAGTGCACTTGCTACAGGGATGACTATTTTTGGGGCAAGTAGTCCCTGAGATGAATGAGGTTGTATGTTGGGGCATGCTGGTAAAAGTAATTCTGATATACCACCACAGAGCTTAGGATTTCCAAGAATTGAGAGACCAGTTGCATTTGAAAAGATTCCTTCTTCAGGCATTTTACCCATAAAATTATTATGAGAAAGATTGAGATGCTTGAGAAATTTGAACTTTCCTATAAATTCAGGAATTTGTCCAGAAAAGTTATTGCTCGAAAGATCCATTCCTTCCGAACTTCTCAAACTTTGAAGAGACTGAGGAAGTGTTCCTTCAAATTTGTTATCTTCCAGGTGCAGGAGCTGTAACATAATACAATTGCCGAGTGTCGTGGGGATCACACCAGATAAGTTGTTTCCCGATATATCTAGCTCCGCTAGATTTACCAAATTACCCACTTTAGATGGTATCAGACCAGACAAATGATTGTTAGATATGCGCAAATAAATTGAGCGGGACGAAAGTCCAATAAGCTCTTCAGGTATGGTGCCTGTTAGATTGTTACTAGAAAGGTCAAGCATCAGTAGGTGTTGGAGGTTTCCTATACTTGGAGGCATATTTCCCTCAAAACTATTATTGTTCACGAAGAGCTTTGTCAATGAAGTCAAGTTACCAAGGGAGGATGGAAATGACCCGGAAAATTTGTTGTCATCTAAATACAGTTCTTGTAAATTCTGAAGCGTCCCAATTTCTTCAGGGACATGACCAACGAAATAGTTAGAATTCATTTGAATAACGGTCAAGTTTACAAGATTCCCAATGCCTCTGGGGATGCTTCCATGTATCAAGTTTTTCTCCATCGTAAGAGATACAAGCTGGGTAGAAAGGTTGGATATGGATGCTGGCAATTCACCTCCAAGTTGATTATTGTAAAAAGCTAACACCTCCAGACTAGTACAATTGGCCAAGAAGCTGATAAAATTCAGATCGCCAGTGTTACTAGTTCCGAGTCTATTGGCACCAAAGTTTAATCTGACTAAGCTTCGTAAGCTTCCAAGGCTTTCGGCAGGGATTGTTCCATTGAGATAATTTTCACGCAAATCAATAATACGAAGTCTAGAAGCATTTGAGAACGATGCAGGAATATTTCCTGTGAATTTGTTGCCACCAACTTGAAATTGTTCAAGATTAGGAAGAATAACACCAACATTTGGCGGTAGCTCTCCGTGAAGCTGGTTCTCACTGACACCGAAAATGGTTATGGAAGAAATATTATAGATTGGAGGAGGGACCATACCAGACAGATTGTTTACTGCAACTGAGAATGCTTGCAAGCCTGTAAGACGCACGAGCTCATTGGGTATACTTCCTTGAAAGTTGTTTCCACCAATATAAAGACTATACAAAGAAGAAAAGTTTCCTATCCAACTTGGAATAGTTCCAGTGAGATTGTTTGTATCAAACCATAGAATATTTAAATCCAACAACGAACTGAGTTGGTCTGGAATCGGCCCAATAAGCATATTGGAGTAAAGGTCAAGCACTCTCAGTTGTGTACAGTGAGATATATTAGTTGGAATCTTCCCGCTGAAGGAATTGACAGGTTGAGGTGTTGCAGGCTTTGTAGACGACCCAATTCTTGAGAAAGTTCACCACGAAAATTGTTCCTTTTCAGATTGATCCAGTAAGATAAGTAAGATTTCCAATAGAAGGTGGTATGGAGCCGACCAATTTCTGAGACTGCCGTTCCTACGTCAAGACTCTTTTGGTGGAATTGTTGCATGTAACGCCTACCCAACTGCAGAAATGGACAGAATCATTCCATGAGCTCATGATAAGAAAAGGATCGTCAACGATTCTTTTCTTGAAGTCAATCAGAACCATGCGATCAGCTTCATTTCCAGGGGTAGTGCTACTGCTGGGGAGTGTCACAGACTCCAGACCTGCGGCACTCATGCACAAAAAAATGAAGCCATAAAAGAGTTTAAACAGCCTAACTTGAGTACTACTTGAATGCTCCATCCTTTCTGAAAACACAAAGCAAATAAGATACCAAGTTTCTTTCTTTTTTTTTTTTTTTTGGCTGTGGAAATAAGAAATCGATTGTCGATTACACAAATACATTAGAAAGAAAACTTACCGACGCCGTGTCTAATAAGGCGGTTTTTTTGTTTAATTCTAAGGCATGCAACGATAATTTCTACACACATATGGCCCAGCAAGATAAACTATTTCAAGAGCAGTTACGATGCCTTGAATTTTACAAGAGCAATAAATTAAAATATTTGAAGAGCAGTTACGATGCCTTGTAAGTTTACAAAAGCAACAAAAGTTTAATTGTTGGGAAAAGTTTAGTTGATGAATTAAAAATTCAAGCAAAATAAGAAAGTTCGTAACGTCGTCAAAAATTTGAGTGGAAGGACAAAGAATTCAAGTAATGATAGCAGTGTGCATAAAGGAAGAAATCTTATCCCCGGAAAAAACATAAGAAGAAAAGAGAGAGCTTCATTGAGTTAGTAGTACAAAATTTTGAGTGGATGGACAAAAACTTTAAACAATTATGCTACTATGTGAATCAATGAATCATGTGATCACTTTTGGATCTTTTTCATAATAAAATAGACGATCGGGCAATATTAGCTCCTTGGAGTATGACGATGGATGTAGGACGTGGAACGTCCCCCACATCAAAACATTTGGATCAATTTGTCAATGAACAGCAATTATTCAATGAACCGCAATTATTTAAAGCCAATGCAGCAGACTATGATTTCCTAAATTTCAATTCTTTGAGAGATAATGGGGTTGTTTGCGTAGAAATTAAGATTTGGAAGCTCTAAATCATATTATTGTCTGTTCGAATATACAGATTCTTGTAATTGATTTCCATTAATTTATTTCGGGTACTTCATCAGTCTATAATTCATTAGCTACGAACCAATTATAAATAGGAGTTTAGGACATTCGAAGCAAATCAAATAGACTGAAATGGTGGCGGTCACTTGTGCAATTAGGATTATGTAGTATATGTCGAGCGCCTTCTGGATATAAACAGAAAATAATACAAAAAGGTAACTATTTCAGACCCAGAACATCAAAAGTAATTTCCTTCTATCTACAACTCCAAATATTGAGACAAAACTAGTTAAACAAAAAATTGAATTTCACATAAGTGCAAGATAGAGTAGAATACTTTTACTACTACCAGGTTACTCATGTCAAAAAGTAAAAGTAAAAGAATGATCCATGAACGAAGAGAGAAACGATAGTTAAAAAAATGGCAAGACTAGGGGCATCTAATCAGTTTCACACAAACGTACTGCACCTGGCTTTTCTCTAGTAGTAGTACCATGCAAAACAGAGAGAGCGTAAACACAACAAACTTATTCCTATCTCGTATACTACAAAGCTTCTTCTTATTGAATTTTCAGATACGAGTCCCTTATTGCCTTCATTTTGTTGACGACGACATCCATAAGCATCCGATCTCCTGGTGAAATTGCAGAGCAAGAGAGTCCTATCTGCACCACAGAAACCAAGCATTCCTCCAAGCTTCTTCCTTGGACAGAGCTGCGGTCCGGATATTTTATAATTGGTTTTTCATGTACATCAGTTCTGCATCTGTCATCATTAGCATCTGCTTCTTCTCTTTCAAAGAGTAATGCAGCGTCAACTATGTCACCGGCATGGTCGGGCATCGCCATGGCTGCGAATTGGTGAATGCTTAGACCATCCTTGAACATGTCATCTGTAGGACTTTTTCCAGTGAACATTTCTAGCATCAGTATTCCAAAGCTATAAACATCTCCTAGTGTGCAGACTTGGCCTCCCATGCCATACTCTGCCATTCAAAACTCGCATTAGGATGTCACAGTCAAATGTTTAGAATTCTAAATGTATTTCAGTGTTTTCTGATAATTCATTTTCAAGGCAAATAATCATTTATGTTTTTCTGTTTTATTAAATACTAATACAGACACAATTAAGTTGGCTACTAATAAGTTAATGGGAAGAAAAAGGATAACAAAATAAATTCATACCTGGAGGAATGTAGCCTATGGAACCCTTGAGCACGGCTGACATGGTTTGACTTGGGGAGGCGTTATTTGATGCTTCCAAGAGGAACCGTGCTAAACCAAAGTCACCAACATGAGCCACCATATCTTCGTCAAGGAGAACATTGCTTGGCTTTAGATCACAGTGAACAATTGCCGTATCACAATGGTGGTGGAGGTAATCCAATGCAGAACCAACATCAATTGCAATATTGAGTCTTTGGATAAAGCTCAACCTCTTGCTCTGAGATTCCTCATCATGCAACCACACATCTAGACTTCCATTTACCATGTACTCGAACACTAGACTTTTAAAGTCATTGCCCTGATTGTCAATGCTTGAACAAGCAGTTATGATCTTGAGAAGATTACGGTGCCTTACACTTCTTAAAGCTTCACATTCACGAATGAAACTCTTGGAAGCTCCTTGTTGACGAAGGTTTAATACCTTAACTGCAACTACAGTTCCATCACTAGGGACTACTCCTTTGTAAACAGAACCAAAACTTCCTGATCCAATCAGATTTTCTCTAGAGAACCTGTTAGTTGATTCAACAAGTTCTTTGTAAGAGACACCTGATTTCCAATCCTTATAAGAACGTGAGCTTACTGGTATACCTCTTTGCTTCTTAAGCATTGAACGAGCAACAATAAAGCATGACAGAGCAATTATGAATGCAAGTGCACAAGCGGCAGGGATAACTGCTTTTGGGGCAAGTAATCTTCGAGATGAATGAGCCTTTATGTTGGAGCATGGAGGTAGACTTAATCGTGGGATGCCACCACAAAGCTTACCATTTCCAAGGATTGAGAGACCACTTGCATTTAGAAAGATCCCTTCTTTAGGCAATTCACCCTGGAAATTATTATTAGA
Source organism: Heteromeles arbutifolia (assembly GCA_024362995.1). Lineage (NCBI taxonomy): Eukaryota > Viridiplantae > Streptophyta > Magnoliopsida > Rosales > Rosaceae > Heteromeles > Heteromeles arbutifolia. The sequence goes on from JANCRC010000010.1 coordinate 21,979,190, forward strand.
AACATTGAGATTCTTGAGAAAACTAAACTTGCCTATAAATTCAGGAATTTGCCCAGAAAAATTATTGCTCGAAATATCCATCTCTTCCAAGCTTCTTAAACTTTTAAGAGATTGAGGAATTGTTCCTTCAAATTTGTTATTTGCCAAGTACAAGCGCTCCAACATAATACAATTGCCGAGTGTCGTAGGGATTTCACCCGATAAGTTGTTTACGGACACATCTAGCTCCACTACATTTACCAAATCACCCACTTTAGCTGGTAGTGAGCCAGTCAAGTAATTGTTAGACAGGAGCAAATAAATTGATAGAGATGAAATCCCAAAAACCTCTTGAGGTATGGTGCCTGTTAGATTGTTTCGGGACAGGTCAAGCGCCAATAGACGTTGGCAGTTCGCAAGAGTTGGAGGAATGCTTCCCTCAAGCCTATTGCCGCTGATGTAGAGCTCTGTCAATGAAGTCAAGTTACCTAGTGAAGATGGAATTAGCCCATAAAACTTGTTGTCATCCAAATATAGTTCCCCCAACTTCTGAAGCCTCCCAATTTCTTCAGGGATCTTACCGCTGAGAAAGTTATAATTTATTCCAAAAACGGTCAAGTTTACAAGATTGCCGATGCCTTTATCCATGCTTCCATATATCAAGTTTTGCTCCATTGTAAGAGAGGAGAGTTGAGTGGAAAGGTTGGATATGGAGCTCGGCAATTCATCTCTAAATTGGTTATGGTGAAGACCCAACTCCTCCAGACTTGTACAATTGGCCAAGAAGCTGATAAAATTCAGGTCACCAATTTTCCCAGTTCCGAGTCTATTAGGACCAAAGTTTAGTCCAACTAAGCTTCTCAATCTTCCAAGGCTTTCACCAGGAACTGTTCCAGTGAGATCATTTTCAGGCAAATTGAGATAACGAAGTCTAGAAGCATTTGAGAACGATGCAGGAATATTTCCTGTGAATTTGTTGCCACCAACTTGAAATTGTTCAAGATTAGGAAGAATAACACCAACATTTGGCGGTAGCTCTCCGTGAAGCTGGTTCTCACTGACACCGAAAATGGTTATGGAAGAAATATTATAGATTGAAGGAGGCACCATACCAGACAGATTGTTTACTGCAACTGAGAATGCTTGCAAGCCTGTAAGACGCCCGAGCTCATTGGGTATACTTCCTTGAAAGTTGTTTCCACCAATATAAAGACTATACAAAGAAGAAAAGTTTCCTATCCAACTTGGAATAGTTCCAGTGAGATTGTTTGTATCAAACCATAGAATATTTAAATCCAACAACGAACTGAGTTGGTCTGGAATCGGCCCAATAAGCGTATTGGAGTAAAGGTCAAGCACTCTCAGTTGTGTACAGTGAGATATATTAGTTGGAATCTTCCCGCTGAAGGAATTGACAGGTTGAGGTGTTGCAGGCTTTGTAGACGACCCAATTCTTGAGGAAGTTCACCACGAAAATTGTTCTTTCTCAGATTGATTCCAGTAAGATAAGTAAGATTTCCAATAGAAGGTGGTATGGAGCCGACCAATTTCTGTGACTGCAGCTCCAATGTCAAGACTCTTTTTGTGGAATTGTTGCATGTAACGCCGACCCAACTGCAGAAAGGGACAGAATCATTCCAAGAGCTCATGATAAGAAAAGGATCGTCAACGATTCTTTTCTTGAAGTCGAGCAGCACCATGCGATCAGTTTCATTTCCAAGGGTAGTGCTACTGCTAGGGGATGTCGCAGATTCCAGACCTGCGGCGCTCATGCACAAAAGAATCAAGCCATAAAAGAGTATAAACACAAGCAGCTTGATTTGAGTACTACTTGAATGCTCCATTCTTTTTGAAAAAACAGAGCAAATAAGATACCGAGTTTCTTTCTTGTTTTTTCTTTTGGCTGTGAAAGATGAAATCGTTTATCTATTACACAAATACATAAGAAAGAAAACAGGCCGACACGGCATCTAATTAGGAATTGAATATTGGACCACAGCTCCTGCTGGGTCCTTCCCTTACATTCAAGCTGTGTTGATTGTGACTACTTTTTCTAAAGAGAAAAATATCACAGCGATTTGATTATACAACCATTATGATTTGATTGTCGTTATTCTATACTTTGGCTAATTAATTTTTGTTTTATATATTGAGTATTGTCACTCTCTCCCTTTCAGGCAATTTGAAACTGTATATAAAAACAGGAAGAAAAACCCAAACAATTCTGAGTGTATAGAGAAATATGTATTAGCTGGAAGTTTGCTGCCCAAGGAACTGGGAGAGAGGTTGAGGTATTGCACGCTTAGTAAGCGACCATTTTCTTGAGAAGTTTGACCATGAAAGCTCTAGTTTCTCGGGTGAATTAATCATTCCATGAGCTCATGATTCGAAGACGATCTCGGATTATTCCTCTTGAAGTCTAGCCGTGTCACGAGATCAGTTTCATTAACAAAAGTACTACCACCGGATAGTGAGGTTCCAGACTGTAATCCAATTAGGCCAATTTAATAGAATCAAGATTCTCTTCGGATCTCCAAGTCCGGATCCCGTGGACTCAAAAATCTGGATCGTTCAAAGAGGCAGGGGAGAGAGAGAGAGAGATCAGGCTCCTAATATGTGTGAGGTGAGATAGTATGATGAATAAATAGGGACCGCAGGATTTTAAATTAGTGATCCCGATCTCTGCGTTCACGGGCTTTGAACATAGAGATCGGAGAAGATCTCAATTCAATTTTATATAACCATAGTATTTCAATGCAAATCGCAGCATTATTGTTTCCCTACCTAAATGACTACATGACAATAATATAAAATTCCAGTAAAATAAAAAAATGGATAGGAAACTTTCATGAAAGGAGTTTGGGTTAAGTTTATTTTAATAAAAAAAACTATGCTATAACTTTATTTAATGAAAAATACTTAAATTTTAATGAAAAACTCTTAAATTTTAATAAAAATGGCAAATGAACTTAAATTTTAATGAAAGAAGACATAATTTTAATATTAAAACAATTATAAAAAAAAACTGAAGAGCGGACCCGCGCGTCCTCACACAAACTGTTTATGAAACTTATTACACTGTTTATGAAACTTACTCATTGTTTATGAAACTTACTTCACTGTTTATGAAACTTAACGGTAGATGAAGATTAATTATATATGTAGTTATATAATATATATATATATATATATATATATATATATATATATATATATATATATATATATATATATAGGAAACCTTTCACAAGAAGGATCCCCATTTTTCTAAAAAAATGGGGACACCCTCTTGACCGTTGGATCTGACTTTAATGAAATTTTGTGGCTGAGATTGTGTGGCCTGTGTTTTAATCTCAACCACATAATTTCATTAAAGTCAATCAAACGATCAAGAGGGTATCCCCATTTTTTTAGAAAAATAAGGATCCCTCTTGGTAATGGTCCTATATATATATATATATATATATATGTGTGTGTGTGTGTGTGTGTGTGTGTGTGTGTAAAAACAATAGAAAATTCATAATCCTACTTTTGTGTATATAATCTACAAGGGACGAATTTGACTAAATTCGTGCACAAGCAGTAGTCTAATACAGATGCGAAGAAAATATTGGAAAATATAAAATTGTTAAAGAGAAAGAGGAGAGGCGTTGTTGTCAGGAAGAGTAGTTGATGGAGGATAAGGGGATGAAGAACAAGAAGGCGATGATGAAGTATTGCACGCACTTTATTTAGGTTTTGGTTTTTTTGTTTTTTGTTTTTTTGTTTTTTTCATTATCTTGTCCTTTTAATATAACCTTTGTATTTCAATCCAAACCCTTTGACCATCATTATTGTTTGGGTGATTTTGTAAAATAAAAAGTTAGAATATTAACAATATATCAACAAGTGTTAATTATAAATGCACTTAATACTATGGTCTAGTGGTATTCATCTTCACTTGTAAGTGAGAGGTCTTAGGTTCGATTCTCTCCAAAGGAAGTCTGGACCACATTGTTGCCAGCTTATTGTGAGGCTAAGCTCACCCATTTCCCGTTAGTGTAGATAATATCGTTTGTTCAAAAAAAAAATGTTAATTATAAATTCTTATTTTACATTTGGATTCATACGTTGTTGTTTCTTGATTCTTTTTCTACACTTGGATTTAGACATTGCGATAGAGTGTCTGTTTCCTGATTCGGTTTTTTCCATCACTCACACGCCTTCTATGTTTCACGCCTTATGCAACTCCTAATTTTTATATTTGGACTCAAACACTTGAATGCAGTGTTTGTTTTATGATTTTGTTTTTTACTTTTAGATTCAGACATTGTGTTGCAATGTTTGTTTTTTGGTTTTGTGTTTTCCGTCACTCTCAAGCCTCCTACGCTTCACACCTCATGCGATTCCTGATTTTTATATTTGGATTCAAACACTGCAAAGCAATGTCCATTTCCTGATTCTGTTTTTTTTACATTTGGATTAAAGCACTGCAACGCAATGTTTGTTTCCTGGTTCTAAATTGCAGACTATAGAAATAGAGTATATAATCATGTGTATTTTGCTAATTTACGTTGGCTTTGGTTCTATTGTTTGCTACTGCTTAAGTGGAGAGAGTATTTTCCACTATGAACATTGTGAAAAGTCCATTGCATAATCGAATGGGAGATCAATGGTAGAGTGATAGCATGGTGGTTTATTATGAGCAATGTTTTTCTTTCATCAATAATGAAGCCATAATGCAGCGTTTTCAAAATGTGGAAACGCGTCATAGACAATTGTAATTTATATTGTTATTTGTTCTATAAATTATGAATGATGGAACTATGATTTAATTTTTAAGGTCATTATATATCGAAGAAATATTTGTCAACTTTTACATGTGACCCTCTAAATAATTTGTCATGAATCCGTCACTGCATGTAAGGCCTACCCGACTGCAGAATGGACGGAATCATTCCATGAGCTCATGATAAGAAAAGGATCTTCAACGATTCTTTTCTTAGAAGTCGAGCAGCACCATGCGATCAACTTCATTTCCAAGGGTAGCGCTACTGCTAGGGTGTCGCAGATTCCACACCTGCGGGGCTCATGCATAAAAAAAATAAAAATAAAAAAATAAAAATAAAAATAAAAAAATTGAAGCCATAAAAAAGTTTAAACAAAACCAGCCTAACTTTAGTACTACTTGAATGCTCCATCCTCTTAAGAAAAATACAGAGCAAACACAAAAGTTTCTTTGTTCTTTTTTTCTTTTGGCTCTGAAACTAAGTCGTTTACATGGACACATACAATAGAAGATAAATCATATATAGAAAATTAATTAAGCTCCCACGATCGCCGTGTCTAGTAAGGAGTTGAAAAACCATATACAAACGCAGCTCCGGCTGGGAACTTTTCCTCGCATTCAAGATGTGCTTGAACATGACTATTTTTCCGTGTTATTCTAGTGTTTCGACAATAACCTCTACACACAGATGGCCCGGCAACAGAAAAATATTACAAGAGCAATTTTCATGCCTTCGATTTTATATAATTGTGATTTGATTATCATTATTCTATCATCTCTACTTCTATACTTTGACTAATGTGTGTTTTATACATTGATTATTGTTAATCTCTCCCTTTCAAGCAATTTTAAAGTGTACAAAAAAAGGGAAGAAAGTTTCAAACAATTATGTAAGTATGGAGAGATGCAGCCAATTTAGTTGCTGTTGAATAAGTCAAGACAATGAAGGGCACAAACATATGGCCAATTTAATTTATAAAATTTTGAATTCAGTTTAATTTAGTTGCTGTTAACAACCCGATTGAGAAACCAGCATATGCGATATATCATGGCAAGCTATTTAGATATAAACAGAAACCAAAAGGGGATATTTCAGCAATGCAGCACAAAAAAAAAAAAAAAAATTGTCTCCTTCTGTCCACAACTCGAAATATTGAGACAAAACTATTTCAACAAAATATTAAACAGAGAAGTATAGTGTATCAGTTGCCCTTCAGTAAACCAAAACAAATGCGGGGGATAACGAAAAATCCTTCACTTGTTCTGCTATATTATTTCAAGCTTACAAGTTATCACACACAATGATACATATAACATCTATTATTCAAATAAACTCTTGCTTAATATGAGCCTATAGATGGAGTTTAGATACGAGTCTCGTATTCCATTTCATTTTGTATGTTGCCAACTCCCGTTTCTTCTCATTCTAAGTTCAGATATGAGTCTCGTATTCCATTCATTTTGTTGACAACTACATTCATATGCATCCGCTCTCCTGGGGATATTGCAGTGCAAGACAGTCCAATCTGTATCACTGAAACCAAAACATTTCTCCAAGCTTCTTCCTTGGACCAGGCTGCAATCTTGATGTTTTGTAATTTATTTTCTTGTACGTCATTGTCGTTGCTGTCATCATCAGTATCTGCATCTTCTCTTTCAATGACCAATAATGAAGGGTCAACTATGTCCATGGCATGGTCAGGCATTGCCATTGCTGTGAATTGGAGAATACTTAGATGATCTCCAAACATGTCGTCCGTAGGTCTTTTCCCTGTGAACATTTCTAGCAGCAATACTCCAAAGCTATACACATCTCCCAGTGTCGAGACTTGGCCTCCCATGCCATACTCTGCCATTGGATGTCAAACTCAAATGTTTAAATTCAGATTTAATTATGAAGTTTGCAGAATAAAGTTGCCAATTATTAAGATATTAGGAAGATAAAAGGAAAATATTAGAACTACGTACCTGGAGGAATGTAGCCGATGGAACCCTTTAACCCAGCTGACATGGTTTGACTTTGAGAGGGATTGTCCGATGCTTCCAACAGGAACCTTGCTAAACCAAAGTCACCAACATGAGCTACCATATCTTCATCAAGAAGAATGTTGCTTGGCTTCATATCACAATGAACAATTGAAGCTCCAGAATGGTGGTGGAGATAGTCCAATGCAGAAGCTACATCAATCGCAATATTCAGTCTTTGGATAAGGCTTAACCTCTTACTTTCAGATTCCTCATTATCTTTTGGATGCAGCCACACGTCTAGACTTACATTTACCATGTACTCGAAAACTAGACTTTTGAAGTCATTACCATGATTGTCAATGCTTGAACAGGCAGTTATAATTTTCAGAAGATTACGGTGCTTTATACCACTTAAAGTTTTGCATTCCTGTATGAAACTCTTGAAAGCTCCTGGTTGTTGAAGGTTTAATACCTTAACTGCAACTATAGTTCCATCACTAGGAAGTACTCCTTTGTATACGGAACCAAAACCTCCTGAACCAATCAAATTGTCCACCGAGAACCCATTAGTTGACAAAAATAGTTAACGGAATGACTCAATTGATATGTGGTGGTGAATGTCAAGGACGACATTGATTGATTTTGAAAATGAGGGACTAAAATAATAAGTTTGGTCAATCTCATAAACCATAGGTGATAAAATCCTAACACAATTAAGACCCAACCGTAAAGGTGGCTTAGCGGGGACCCACACCCACCAAAATCATTGAAGCCGAGGGATCCACCTGACTGGGAACCATGCTGGCTCTACTTCAAGGTCCTTTTCTCCCGGGCCCACGACCACTGTCGGTGCCCCACTTGCAACTGCTTCCTTTGAGCCGGTTACACGTGTGCTCTAAAGAAGCTACCACCGCAGCTCCTACTACATGGCAAATGGCTGCGAAAAGAGACATGATTTTGCTTACACCATGTTCTTGTAACGGTCACGATTGTCTAGGTGGGGAATCGACGGTGGAGATCGAAGGGGTTCCAATTATTTGGCGATTTCATAATTTCTATATGGTTTCTCTCCGCGTGGACCCTACCATGTGCCTTACTAAATGAGTTGTCGAATTGAATTTTCGTCATTGGTTTCATCTTTAATAGGTGAAGAAATGCTATTTTTGTCAAGTGAGTAAATGTGATTTGCAAAACAAAAATATTATATTTGTGTCATATTTCTAATAAAAATCAAACCAGTCAATATATGTGGATTTTATCTTTATTAGAATGATAATATAAATAATGATACAAATAAATGATAAGGGTAGTATTACTCTTTGCAAAATGTGCCAATTGCTAGATAATTTCACTTATAACAGACTAATATTGTTTTCTTCTTTATAATGTGTGGGTTGCAGACTGTTATTTTCAGAGCCCTTTGATGGAGCAAGTCGATTTTATTAGAGTTCTGGCGAATTAATTTTCACTATTTACGTGAACTTCTTAAAGCTACCACTCAGTTTCAATTAGTTGTGATTTTGTATAGTAGGACGTAATTTATTTAGTAGTTATCTGGATGTAAGGTACAATTACTTAGTTTCCGCTTAGTCGAAAGTAGGTAATTCTATTTTTTCTAAATTGTTCGACATGGTTGGTAACTTTTGTTTTAAAACATAAATGAGTGTAAATACATTACTTGTATAAGTAGTGTGGTAAATATAAATACAAGCACTTTATGCTATGTGCTGTGCATGTATTTGCAAAGTGTTTGACATATAATTTTTTTTGGCATTTCAGAGTATTCGATAATATAAATATTTTAACCGTGTTGTGGCCTATATTTAATTGAGGGGTGCAGTATACAGAGAAAGAGAGTGGAGAATAGGCTTGAGGAATTGTGTGTTAATTCCGCATCCTTGTGCCTTTATTTATAGTAATAAGGATGAGAGAAACTTACTCTCCAAGTAATACAAAGTCTACTAGGAAAGATCATTTAGATCCCAAAGGATTCCTATTCTATCTCTACTTAGGATTTACACAATCACAATAATGATAAGAACATATGTCACAACACTCCCCCTTGAGTGTGCAAATACTCAAGCAGATGGTGCATCAGATCTTCAGGCAAATGTAGAAGCAGTTGATGAAGTCGTCCCGTCTAGTCAGCATAAGTATCAAATGCGAGTCTCAAAACAAATGGAAGAATGCATGAGTAGTAAAAATCACAATACCTCGCTATGGCAAAACCCAAGATGGGACAAAAGCCCATAGTCAAAGGAGAAAAGTGGGAAGTTGCATTAAGTCAAAACGATACGTCTTCGGGACAAAAGCAGAAGAACTCACAAGGGTATGACCAACCCAAGACGGGTGCCTCGTCAAAACCTAGTTAGGTAGCAAAAACCCAGTGGGAAAAAATGCTCATAATCGTAGGAAAAAAGAGTACATTAAGGTCAAGTGAGTATACTTCTGGATACTCCCCCTGAGTTTGACAAAACTTCCAAATGAAACTACAAGCATCACAAGTGAGAAAGTTACGCATACGAATTCCTCGAACAAGCTTCTGAAAGGTAGACTTTGGCAGTGACTCCGTGTAGATGTCGGCAAGGTTGTCTGGGATTGGACTGACTTCAATCTTCTCATGCTCATGCTAATGTAGACACAATATGTTTGGTGTTGACTTGTTGGATGTATCATGATGTGGTCGATACATGCAGCGTTGTTTTCATGGATCGTTGTTGGGACTCAACGATGGATAAAAATTGCAGAGAGTTTGAATATGCGCAACAAGAATTCTCGACCATATCTTTCATGTGATAAGCTACAGTGAGTCTTTGAACGATTCAAAGGTTTTTGCAACTAAAGGTCTATCTGGTTGACCTCCAAGATATTGCGGTGTTCCTTAATGGTAAAGACATAGCCATTTGGGAACGTACCTTGTGCAGTTAGACAGATGGTCTGATTGAGCGAATCCCACAAGGTAGACATCATTCCGAAGATCAAGAAGGTGTGATCTATTCTGAGATGCATAGGGATAGATAAGCCCAAATCCGTAGTAACGAAAAAACGTCTTTAACACCAATTTGGTGGTAGCGTGTAGGCGCAGTGCTGCTTTATGCCAAAAGATTATTAGCACATATAATGTCCGATTCTAGTGCATTGAGCTAAGTACAACAAACGCCAATGGTACTTAGATATGGTTGCCTCACGTTCCAATATGGAACCTTATGCTCCATACCCTTCGTAAAGGTCTCATTTGCATCTAGCATACAGACGATCAAGGTATACTCGGACATAACACCTTCTGGGTCTAGTTTGAGTGGTGGACCAGAATACCATTAGAACTAGTTCAAAACTTCAGGTCAAGGTAATGTCAAGTTTTCCCAAGATCATTCATCTTAAAGTCCGACTTTAGGTGCGAGTTAGTTTTCTCAACTCTAGTAATTTCAAATTTTGTACACACAGAGGCATATATCCCTACTGATCAAATATTCACTAAGACGGGTATACCACATTCGCCCGGATAGTTCTGCATCCGGAAAGTGAAGGCCTCATTAGAACCAAAGGGTGTTCTTGTGGTCTAGAACTATAGAATCAGTACATGTAAGTCCTTTGGAAACTCCATGTAGGTTCGTATCAAGATCCCAGAGATACTACAACCACGTTTGTAATGCTGCAATTAATCAAATGGCATATGGGAGAAACATTGCGCCACAAAGCTTCATATCACACTATTTCATTCATCTTATTCGTCATAGATTGATTCTTTTAGTTGACCAATCAGTTTTACATTGACACTAATCAACGGAATGCGGTTCATTATCGTCGCTTTTCATTTATGTCGGTAGTTACCATATAAATGAAACATCATCTATGATAATCTCATTCCAATTTCATATCACATCCAAACTAGTATATTGGACCAAGAACTTCAAGTCTCGGGAGTAATCCGGATTTAATCTTATGAGATGAAAAGGTTTAAGACAACGATCGAGGGGCGGATTCTTTCATGCCAAGTTCTTCTACTTTTGGGGAAGTGAATCCTTGAACCGAGTGATCTACCACGCTTCTGGCGCAAGACAGATTGATTGGCTAGCCACCAATGTACGAGGGTCGGCCACAGTAGTGGTGTTCCTGCTTTTGGGACGAAGGTCCTTCATACATTTGGTACATTCTTCTTTACAGGCACATTTGCAAGTGATATATGTGATCTCGTCACTTTTGCTAGATCAGAAGAAATGTCTGGTTATACTCTGACGATCTAGATTGAGATCGAGATTAGATATAGTGAGGACATCCACGATAATTTGCATCGTTCTTTAGGAATGTTGACGTTTTTATCTCCTCTTAACGACGGGAAGACTGTCTCATAAAATTGACAATCCGCAAAACGAGCGGTAAAGAGATCGCCTGTCAAAGGTTCTAAATAACGAATATTAGATGAAGAATCATAATCGACATAGATTCACATCCTTCCCTGAGGACCCATTTTTTCTTTTGTATGTAAGGGCGGCGCAAATGGCACATAAATCGCACAACCAAGGACGCGCATATGCGATATGTCATGTTCATATCTGGTAACCAACTGACACGCGCTTTATAAGGTTGGGTCGTGATGGGCCTCAGGCGGACCAATATGGTTGCTTACAATATTGCATGGCCCCAAGTAGAGATTGGGAACTTGGTACGTATGACCAATCGATCGTGCAATCATTTGAAGGCATTTAATGAATGCTTCTGCTATGTCGTTATGGGTATGAACATGGGGTGCTTGATGTTCAACTTCAAAACCCAACCGACATGCAATATCCATCGAAAGTTTTCGATGTAAATTCTTCAACTTATCCAATCAAATAGGTTTGATCAGATAATCAGGGTAGTGAGCCCTGAGCTTGTTAATCTGAGCCACCAGTGTGGAGAATGCAGCTTGTGGACAACAGCCACATATGTGACCAACGTGTAGAAGCATCAACCAATACTATAAAGTATCTAAATGGTCTGCATGGTGGTTGAATCAGTCCACAAATGTCCCATTTGAATCATTTTTAGATAAATGAAGAGTGTTAAGGTATAGTACGCATCCAGGTATGATGTCATTACTTCTGGTAAGAGGATGCCCAAAATGGTGCATCACAAATCATCATAGATATCTCAAACGTACAACCATAGCGAAAATTCCTTTGGAATCGCGGGCTTCTGGCCAGCCACATAGTGGGCCTGAATGGGTGTAATCCACTCGTTAAGTGTTCCATCTTTTTTAGAATATGCTTCTGGCTATATTCGTAGGAAGTGCAATATGGTAATATGCGAATGAATTTTACTCCATTTTTCTACATTGGGGTTTCAATATGGTATAATATTATCGAATATCCTTAAAGCTCAAAAAGGCGTTCTTCTGGAACGAAGTGAGTATAAGGCTTCCCTTTATGGTAAAATTAGTACCATTGGACAATATAAGGCAGTGCCATGCCCCACAATCAGGTTGGATAAGCCCGAAAGGTTGTTAGGGGATGATTAGGTATGAAGTTAGCATAGAACCAAACAACTAACTTCCCCACAAAACATACCTAAGCATGAGTTAATTGTAGTCACATGTGGTAATTTTCGGTAATTAACTCTTATTCAAGAATAATAGTCACATCCAAACACCAATCTTAAATCCGAGAATAAAATAAATTATTCACAAAGTAAACTAAATATACAAGGGGGTTCGTCCAATATGGCATTCCATGTCAAATTAGGTGGAGCAAAATTAGTCTCACTTATTGACTATGGGAATGGTACTCCTCAACAACATTGGTAAAAACACAGAAAAATGCATAACCAATGATCTATTTCGTCAAAACGGAGTTAGATTTTGCAGGGTTAATGTTCAGGAATACTATCCCTTTATTCTTGAAGTTATTCTTGAAGTTTTAAGAGCCAAGGATCATGCTTCGGGCATGATACCACCTCTTGGCAGGCCTGATTCCACCATATGTTGTAAAAACAAACTCGAAATGAGATTGTGAGAGAGAAACAGACCCAGACTTGGGTTCGGTAGGCTCCAGCTGAAATTGGAGGGTTTTGTTCGGTAGTCTCTACCGAAGCAAAGCAATACCGTTCAGTGCACCTCTATCGAAGCAAAGCATGCCCTTTGGTGCGTCTTTGCCGAAGTAAGACACCACCGTTCTGTAGACTCTAGCCGAAACTGGGTATATACCGTTTGATGCCTCCTAGCCGAATTGTTGGGGTACCTTTCTCTCACAAGTGTGGTAGTAATTAGATCCGAGAATTTGGTAAAGTTCTGCTCTGTATACTGCTACTTCAGGAGCAATTTAGATATAGAAAGACGAGAAAGATTTTCTTCCAGTCAAAATTTGATCGGATATAAACTTCAGAATTGTACCTATTCATGGATGTAAAGGTTTCAATCATGTTTTGCTTCGGGCAAGAATTCATCTTTGCATGATTTGAAATGGTCCATAGCGAGTCAAAGAGCCATGGAGTCCTTGGCAGTGAGGTACTTCCATTTAATATGTTGTAGGCATAAGTCTTCGAATGAAGATCATGGTGGAGGCTTATTCAGTTCTTCCACACCATAACTGGATACAATGATTTCGCAACTAGTAGTAGTCAAGTGGGGTGTCACGTCTTGTATCCACATAAAGTAGTTTCTTGTTTAAAACTTTCAAATCAGTGAAATCGAACTTGTTATGGTTCGACAATACGCTGAATGGCGGAAACAAGAATGTGATTGGTGTTTTAGGAAATACAATTTCCATAAACATCAATGATAGAACATTCAGGTTCTAAGACATGGTTTGGTTTAAACGGATTTAAGCATGGAGAACTTCAGGTTTCAACATAAGTGTTGCGCATTAAGAAACTTCAGGTTTGTATTGCACTTTTCTGAAACTTCGGGTTCGGAAGTATGAAATTCAAGTTCATAATACCTGCAAACAAACACAATATATACAATACAAAATATATAAAGCAAAAAGAAAACAAATATATTAATAGTGGGTAGCTTTAGGACCCTTTGTGTGAAAGTTTAGGGAAACGGCCCTAAAAAAATATGGAGCTTCGGGTCCAAAAATTATTATTTTAATCAGCTTGGCTACGGGGCTAGCGAGAAGAATTTGGATTAGCGGAACCCAAGCCCAAATATGGGCTAAGAAAGAAAAAGTGAAAACCAAATCCCGAAATGTAGGGTTTAGGATTTCATATGGGCTAAAGTAATTAGGCCCAAAAAAAAAAAAAAACATTTTTTTTCACACGATTTGGACAGCAGGTCCAACTGGAAAAAAAACAGGCTGAAAGCCCAAAAAGAAAAGAATGAGCCTGAAGCCCAGAATAGGCTGCTAGGTTGGCTGCTTGATGCAGGTCTAAAAACCAAAACGGGTCGTGAGGTCTTAAGCCCAAAATTGGGGCCCTTAGTTTCTAGACTCAAGCAGCAAAGGTTGCTGATTTGTAGGCCCCAAATGCGGCTCCAAGTTGGATGTGGGCCGAGAGAAATACAGGCCCAAGGCCTTCGGTTCGTTTTCTGAGATTCCACGACGACAACATCACAGGGGACGACGGCGAGCATGGATCATAGAGGTCGAGGCCGTCACCGTGGAGTCTCGGAAAACGAGACGACAGAAGACGGCTGGGGAGGCTCGAAGACGATCGTGTGGGTGTCTAAAGGAATTCGACGAAGTGTTTCGATCGGGAAAATCGATCTCCGTCGTCGAGATCGATAGTGGTGGACAGCTTCTGGCATCACCATTGTCCTGCAACCAACGAGAATTGGTTATGGTTGCGACTGCGGGCGCAGTCCTCGATTCCGTCAAGGTGCAGGGGCCTAGAGGAAGAAGACGCCATGAACGACGTCGTTTGTACGCTGAGGCCAATAACTGCTTGGTGGCTTGGTGCAGCCATGGGCTTCAAGCCACGGTGTAGACACAGATGCAGCACGAGCTCAGTGCTTAAGCATTGGGCTCCTATAGATTAGGCCCAAACTGAAAAACATATATATCCATGTTTCCAGGCCCTAGTCGAGTTCTGGGGTTTTATTTTTTTCTTTTTCTTGCTTATTCACACATATTCAATTCACATAATAGCAATATTATGGATATAATACATAAACAATTTATGTAGAATCTAAAATTCGTAAATCATAAAGTTGGGTCATGCATTATGATGAAGGTTCATGCAATCAAGGCTAAAAAAATATCGAGATAAACACCGTTGTACTATAAGAACTTGTATTGCGTGATGAATATTGTGAACGGGTTTGTAGAAATTCTTTCTTCAATTTCGGCTTTCATCTTCAAGCTTGTATCACGTTCAACATAAGAAAAATAAATTGAATCAATAAAAGTATATCAATTCAAGAAAATAAAAATTTAATCAATTAAAAATAATTGAAACGTAATACTCCCCTTATTGAAGACGAATAAATTCTCTTTAGCACAGCGTGAATAGCGTGTTGATAACGTGTTGTGGCCTATATTTAACTGAGGGATGCGGCATAGAGAGAAAGAGAGTGGAGAATAGGCTTGAGGAATTGTGTGTTAATTCCCTAGTCCATGTGCCTTTATTTATAGTAATAAGGAGGATAGAAACTTACTCTCCAAGTAATACAAAGTCTATTATAGGAAAGATCTTCTAGATCCCAAAGAATTCCTATTCTATCTCTATTTAGGATTTACACAATCACAATATTGATAAGAACATATATTGCAACAATCCGTTAGATATTAAATTTTATATTTTTAATAAAAATATAAAGGTTAAAACATCTGAAGTACAAGACTTCGGAGCACCCAAGAAATAAATTTTCCTATAACATATTTGAAAGTTTTGTTCTCTTATTTCGTCTTTCTTAGAAAGAATCTGTGAGTTGTTAATTTTATTTATTTATTGGTGCAACATTTGTTATTATTTGGGAATTTGCTTAAATACTGTATGGACTTTTGTTGGTGTGTGCATTTACCACTAATTTTTTTTTTAAACAAGCGAGATTATCCACACTAAGGGGGAAGTGGTGTGCTTAGCCTTACAATGGGCTAGCAATAATATGGTTCAAATTCACCTTTGGCAAGAATCGAACTTAAGACCACTTACTTACAAGTAAAGAGGAGTACTACTAGATCCTAGTAGAATCGAACCTAAACTTTTAATTTTATCATTTACCACATAAGCTTTGTATTATGTTGTAGAGTAATGCTACCAAAGTTCTAAAAGATGTTAGGCGCTAGTTGGGTGGGGGATTGAGGCTTAACGCCTAGGCAAACTAGACGGATTTAAGTAAATCTATTATATTTCGTGTAAATAAGTCTTTATTTATATTTAAAATAAGGTAAATATCAGTTTACTACCTCAAGTTTCGTGATTTTCAACATTTGGTACATGAAGTTTTTTTCATCTCAGAGTCATACCTAAAGTATTAATTTTGTAACAGTCTCATACATCCGTTAGTCTGACTGTTAAATCAGTCGTTAACTAGTGATGTGGCGCCCACGTGGATAATGACTACGCACCACGTGTCAATCTGGGTCCACATGGATATTAAAAAAATTTAAAAAAAAACTAAAACAAAATTTAAAAATTTAAAAAACTAAAAACCAAGCCTAAACCTAAAAAATTTAAAATTGCCCTCTTGGCCGTCGCCCTCTTCTTCGCACAATTTCCAAACCCAGCTACCAACCCTTCGACCATATCAATCGACCCGAACGGGCTGACCGGGATCTGATTGAAGGAAAACAGTCCGATGCACAATCTCTTCATCTCCGGCGACGGCGGCGCAAGCAGAAGCTCCTCTTTACACTCATTCCGACTCTCGGCAAACCCATTAGTGGAATCCTCAAGCTCTCTGAGAGTGTACCAATGTCCCCACCCCAAATGCGAAACCTCCGGCGCAGCGATCATCCCCTGTTCCCCAGACCGAGCGTCCCCGCTGCCATGAGACGACCCACCGCCGCCACCCTTCTCTGGGTACGAAATCTGGTGGTCCTTTCCAATCTCAATGTGAATTCTCTATCGGCCGCCGCTCCCAGCCGGGCTGTAGTGGTGATCGTCCTGCTTGAGAAGCAGGGGCTGGGCTCTGGCGGAGTCCGAGTCAGCAATCGGGTCAAGATGGCTCTGGTGGCTGATGGGTTTCGGGTCGGGCTGTGATGGGTTGTTCCGTAAGTCGTCAATTCGGTTTTCTTGGATCTCTTTGGAGACGTTTGGGATGGTGGAGGAGTTGTGTGTAAAGGTCTTGGCTTTCGAGGAGTTGCTGCTGTTGCAGCAGGAAGTGAACCAGAGCGAGATGAAGAAGAGGACGAGAACAATGGCGGCTCCAACGCAAATTCCCCAAACAACCCACAAATGCAAACCGAAAATGGAGGTCCTTTTCAACGAGCGAAGCAAAGCAGTTTTCCAAAGGATGATGGCTTACCCGATTTTGGTAGCTTAGGTAGCGGCTTGGGTGGTCTCAGTGGACTGGGAGGAACAAGTGGGTTGGGTTAGGCCGTGCGGTTGATGGCTTTCTGTGTTGGATGGAGAAGAAGAAACGGACAGAGGAAGAAGGTTGGGTGCAAAGGCGGCGGCAACTTTAAATTTTTTAGGTTTAGATTTGGTTTTTAGTTTTTTTAAATTTAGAATTTTTGTTTTAGTTTTTTTTTTAATTTTTTAATATCCACGTGGACCCAAATTGACACGTGACGCCCAGTCATTGTCCACGTGGGCGCCATGTCACTAGTTAACGGCTGATTTAACAGTCAAACTAACAGATGTATGAGACTGTCCTAAAATTAACACTTTAGGTATGACTCTGGGACGAAAAAAACTTTATGTACCAAATGTTGAAAACCATGAAACTTGAGGGTAGTAAACTGATATTTACCCTTTAAAATATATATAATTTCATCATAAACTACAAAATAGAATAACATATATTATGAAGTATTGGAACATCATGAAAACTTGGGGAACAAGCATATAATGTGTGTTTATTTAACTATTCAATAAGTCTCTTACAATTTATTGAAAAAAATAAAATGCAAAATGAAAGTTATCTATTTTTTGTTTAGGTGAGTAGCAACTTAGGCGGGTTTGGACGAGCTAGGCAGTCTAGGAGGGCGCCTTAGCAGGTTTAGGCGCCCTTTCTTAATTTTCAAACGCTTAGGCA
Organism: Heteromeles arbutifolia; assembly: GCA_024362995.1. NCBI lineage: Eukaryota > Viridiplantae > Streptophyta > Magnoliopsida > Rosales > Rosaceae > Heteromeles > Heteromeles arbutifolia. The sequence goes on from JANCRC010000010.1 coordinate 21,997,021, forward strand.
TTAATCGGGGCGGTGGTCAGCCGCCTACCTAGGCGGGGCCTAGGCGGCGCTAGGCGAGAATTTTTAGAACAGTGAATGCTACACTTACCACCTAGTTGTATCATCATTTGTACTATCTCTCTAATAGAGGTAGGGCTTGCCAACACATGATTCCCACCTTTGTTAGAGCGATGATACAAATAGGTGGTAAAAGTAGCATATTTGTATGTTTTTTTGTACCCGCTACCGTTAGAAATTCTGCTAGTTAACATGTACAACAAACGGCTCAAATTTTTCTGCTGATGTGGATGCCACGTGATAACTAAATATTTATTAATTAAAATATTATAAGTTGATACAAAAAAAAAATAAAAAAATAAAAAACTTATGATATCTTTTCTTCATCAACCAACAACCTGTACGCAAGCCAACCTCTCCCGCCCTATGACCCCATTCTCCTACTATCTCTGTATGAAACCTACAATTAATGGTGTAACCACATAGAAACTTGACTGATTCGTATTTGATCAACGACTTCTTAATCTCCAAGCTATACTCTACAAATCTGGATCCAATAAGAGGGAAAGTGTGGGGGAGATTATGCAGGGCTGACCCTGCCCAGTGCAACCAAGGCGATCGTCTGGGGCCTCAAAAAGTTGGGGGCACAAAAAATATTAGAGTGGTATATTCATATAACTTTTTATAAGTGTATGAATTTATAAAATTTGACTAAATAATCAAGAAGTTTAACAATAAAATGTGGTTTTTGCTGGCAAATCTGAATTGAACCACATAATAGAGATGTCATAGTAATTAGATATATCAAACCTCAACATACAAGTGGAGAAGATACAATAAGATCGTAGTATTGATGGCTCATCGTTTTGAAGGTTCAATTACAACATTGACACTTTATTGGTGCATTTGAGAAACGAAGACTAGAGCATCTTCAGCAACACTCTATTTCTTTGTTCTATTTTTATTAAAATGGCCAAAAATGTATTTAACTAATCACCGTATAGTAACTTAACAATTTTAATTTGAGTTAAACTGGTTTGTACTTGCAAAAGCCTGATAAAATAATGGAGTGTAGGAATTAGGATGGATAGTTTTCATCTTCCTCATCAACTTTTTAATTTAACAAGGAATTGTTTTAAAGAATCTGTTGGTGATACCTTGTCAAACTTCGTGGTTTGTAGGTGAAAAAACTAACTTGCCACTTACCAGTCAATATGTATGTTTCATGAAGAGCAATATATACAGAACAATTTATCGTTATATGGGATTTCGATTCAATAACACAATTTCAAGTGAAAAAAAAATTCACACATAATATTGTATTATTAGAGAAAAATACTTGTTTCATGCAAATTCTACTATTCGTATAAAAATCATAACCGATAAGTTCATGCCTGATAAAATTATACGTACGCACGAGGACATCAGAGTTTTGCATTGCAGTCCCACTTTGCAAGTCTGGTTGGACCTACAATTACAATCATTAATGAAGTTTCCTGAGTAAATATATCCCACCAATAAATATTCCTACCAAATGTTTGCATAGACCAAATTCCTCCATCAATACTACAATTACAATCAGAAACCTTTAGGTTCGGCTTTAGAGGAGTTAGGTTTCATGTCCCCCTCTTTTTCCTGTATCTTTGTTTATTTTGTTTCTAAAAATGTAAGGTTTATGTCTTCCCTGACTAGATGTACCCTTTACTGTCAAGGTTTAAAAATAAAAAAATAAAAAAAGCCCTGCAAAAATTTGTAAAAGCTTATTTAAGGAATCCTACAAGCCCTCCCATTTTCTACAATTTACGTAGAAAGTAAGGCTTCTTTGTCTTAATTAAGACCAAATAGCAAGCCAATAACTCTTGTGGCTAACCCACAACCACTCAGACCTGAAGATAAATACCTGTGATCACACACACACAGTACTACTATTAACCGGCTGCCACTCTGCGAAAACAAAAAAGTATAAGCTGAGAGTAGTAAAAACAAAAATAAAATGAACCGAGAGACCAGTTTACAATGACTTATTTCATGTGCACAGTACTGAGAATGCATTAGCGTTTATATTATCCCCAACTTAAACAACTAAGTCCAATACTCTGGGTTGGACGGCACTGGTGATAGAACCATCTTCAACCTTCACCCTAATGCTAGTTAGTCATGAATACGTAATCTTTATTGTAAAAGATAACTGATTGTACAAGCATACAGAAATACGTACATAGTGCTCACAGTGGAGTAAGCCAAGACAAATAAGGGCATAAACTAAACAAATTATTCCCTAATTCTTCTATATAATTATAAAATGTTTCTTCTTCTTGAACTCATATATATGAGTCTCTAATTGTCTTCATTTTGTTGACAACAACGTTCATAAGCATCCGCTCTCCCAGGGTTGTTGCAGAGCATGCGAGTCCTAACTGCATCACTGAAACCAAACATTCCTCCAATCGTCTTCCTTGAACTGGGCTTTGTTTCAGATATCTTGTAAATGGTCTTTCTTTTGTCTCATTGCCGCATCTGTCATCGTCATCTTCCCCTTCATTGAGCAATGAAGGATCAATTATCTCCAAGACATGGTCATGAATTGAACTCGCTGTGAATTGGTGAATGCTTAGACCATCTTTGAACATGTCATCTGTAGGCCTTTTTCCAGTGAACATTTCTAGCAACAGTATTCCAAAACTATAAACATCTCCTAGTGTAAAGACTTGGCCTCCCGTGCCGTTCTCTATCATTCAATACTCACATATCAGGGTAAAGATGAGGCAATTATGTTTCAAAGTCTGCTGCTACATGCTTAACATGGCATAATAACAAATTTATAAGAGATAATATAAGAATTACAGATAAACTTTACCTGGAGGAATGTAACCTATTGAACCCTTTAACCCGGTTGACATGGTTTGACTTTGAGAGGGATCATCAGACGCCTCCAAGAGGAACCTTGCTAAACCAAAGTCACCAACATGAGCCACCATATCTTCATCAAGTAGAACATTGTTTGGCTTTAGATCACAATGAACAATAGGGGTATCGCAATGGTGGTGGAGGTAATCCAATGCAGAAGCGACATCAATTGCAATATTGAGTCTTTGGACAAGGCTCAATCTCTTCATTTCAGAGTTCTCATCATCTATTGGGTGCAGCCACGCATCCAGACTTTCATTTTCCATGTACTTGAAAACTAAACTTTTGAAGTCATTACCTTGATTATCAATGCTTGAGCAGACAGTTATGATCTTGAGAAGATTACGGTGCCTTATACTTCTTAAAGCATTACATTCACGGATGAAACTATTGAAAGCTCCTTCTTGTTGAAGGTTCAATACCTTAACTGCAACGACAGTTCCATCGCTAGGGATTATGCCTTTGTAAACTGAACCAAAACTTCCCGTACCAATAAGATTGGCCATGGAGAACCCATTAGTTAATTCAACAAGTTCTGATAAGAAACACCCAATTTCCAATCCTTATGAGAAGACAAAGTTACAAGTTTACGTCTTGAACGAGCAACAATGAAGCACGACACCACAATTACGAGTGCAAGTGCACAAGTTATAGGAATGACTTCTTTAAGTAGTCCATGAGATGAATGAGGCTTTTTGCTGGAGCATGCAGGTAGAAGTAATTGTGGGATGCCACCACAAACCCTATCATTTCCGAGAATTGAAATACCACTTTCATTTGAAAAGATCCCTTCTTTAGGCAATTAACCCTTGAAATCATTGTGGGAAAGATTTAGATACTTAAGAAACATAAACTTGCTTAGAAATTCAGGAATCCGCCCAGATAAGTTATTGCATGAAATATCTATTTCTTCCATGCCTCTGAGTGCTTTCAGAGATTGAGGAATTCTTCCTTCAAACTCATTACCTTCCAAATACAAGCGCAGCAAACTAGTGCAACTTCCAAGAGCTACCGGAATTTCACCTGATAGCTTGTTTCTTGATACATCTAGCTCCGCGAGATGTACCAAATCACCCACTTCAGAAGGTAGTGAACCAGTCAAATAATTGTAAGACATGATCAAGGATATTGAAAGCGATGAAATCTGAACGAGTTCCTTAGGTATTGTGCCGGTTAAACAATTACTAGAAAGGTTAAGGATCAACAGTTTTTTGCAGTTTCCGAGGCTTGGTGGTATGCTTCCTTCAAACTAATTACCATCCATGAAAAGCTTTGTCAATGAAGTAAAGTTACCAACTAAGGACGGGATTGGCCTAGAAAATCTGTTAGAACCCAAAAACACTGCCTCTAACTTCCGGAGCTTCCCAATTCCTTCAGGGAAACTACCATCCAATTCATTATATTCTAGTACTAGAAGGATCAAGTTTACAAGATTTCCGATACCATTGGGGATGCTTCCATGTAACAAGTTTTTCCCCAGAGTAAGATATTTTAGATGGGTGGTAAGGTTGGCTATTGATCCTGGTAACTCTCCACCAAAATGATTACCATGAAGACCCAACATCTCCAAACTAGTGCAGTTAGCCAAAAAGCTGAGAAAATTCAAGTCACCAGTTTTCCCACTTCCCAATTTATTTCTATCAACGTTTAGCCAAACTAAGCTTTGCAAGCTTCCAAGACTTTCAGCAGGTAGTGTCCTGGTGAGACCATTCAAAGAAAAATCAAGACTCTGAAGTCTAGAAGCATTGGCCAATGACAAAGGAAATGCTCCAGTAAATTTGTTGAGAGAAATGTAAAATTGTTCGAGATTAGGAAGAGTAATCCCGACATTTGGTGGTAGCTCTCCATGCAGCTGGTTTTGAGTAACATCGAAAATGTATATGGAGGAAATATTATAGATGGAATAATGGACAATACTAAGACAGATTATTCAACCCAAGCACAAATTTTCCCAAGCTAGTTAGACGTCCGAGCTCGTTGGGTATGCTTCCTTGAAAGTTGTTGGTGTCAAGATAAAGAGTATTCAAAGAAGAAAATTTTCCTATCCAACTTGGGATGGTCCCAGTAAGATTGTTACCATAAACCCATAGATGAGTTAAATTCAACAACGAACTTAGTTGGTCAGGAATCGACCCAATAATCATATTGGAACTAACATCAAGCATCTTTAATTGTGTGCAATAAGATATATTAGTTGGAATTTTCCCGACAAAGGAATTGTAAGACATGTTGAGATACTGCAGGCTTCGGAGACGCCCCATTTCTTGAAGAATTTCACCACGAAAGTGGTTGTGTCTCAAGTTGATTCCGGTAAGATCAGTAAGATTGCCTATAGAATGTGGTAAGGAACCTACCAATTCTTGAGCTTCGAGGTCCAAAATCATGACTCTTTTGGTGAAATGTTGGCACGTGACACCAATCCAGCTGCAAAAATCGACGGAATCATTCCACAAGCTCATGATTCGGAGAGGATCTTTTGTTATCCTTTTCTTCAAGTCGAGCAGGGCCAGGCGGTCAGTTTCATTTCCAAAATCAGTGATCGCCAGACCTGCACTCAAGCACGAAATCAGAACGAACATATGAAGGAATTTACTCAAAATAGGCATACCATGACAATGTGAACTCTCCATTGTTCTAAACACAGAAAGTCAAAATTCGAAAACAATGTGTGATTTACACGAATGTAGTAGAAAGAAGATATCTTATGAATGATTGCACGGTCAGAACTGTAAAAAGGGTGACCTCAAGCCAACAAGGCTCCCGTTTTGCAAAGGTCGGGTGCGACACGAGGACTTCTTAGAAGGTCACCCATCCGAATACTACTCTTACCCAACTCGCTTTAACTTCAGAATTGTGATAGAATTCGGTGCATGTGAGTTGGTAAGATCGCTTAACTGTGAGGACTAAAAATAGTGAGATTCCACGGGGCCCTTTAGGCATCAAAACACTACTGCACTCCACTAGAAGAACATGAGTGAACATGGAAATGCCGGAAAGTTGCAATGACGCGTTTAGGACATTAGTAGCCGTAGGTTTTGAAAAACGAGGCAGCAAGGACTAGGAGAACCACCGAAAGAGCAACCTCCTTGTCCTAATATCCGACAACATTGAAGCTCAATTCTTTACAAATCCGTGAACATTTTAGGATTGCCATGAGAGATTTATCTCCTCAAAGATAAGTATCTGTTTCTTAATTTGGAATAATAATGTGCATTTTCCCTTTAAATTTCATTGATGGAGATTAGATTTTCAACCTCCCACATGTTTGCACCTCTTTGTCCATTTGTATATCTATTTGTGTCCATTTGTCTGTCTATTTGTGATTGACGTATTTTAATTGTACAAATATCCTAATAACCATCCATTTTCATCTCTACAATAAAAACAATCAAATTGGCAATTTGTTTCGTTTAATCATCCACATCTATCAACCAAGTGGTTCATAATAAGAATGTAGTTATTATCAAAGTCATATGTACATCTAAGATGACTAAACCATCGCCAATTTTATTAAATTTTTTGCAAAAATAATATTTAAATAATGATAACGAAAATAAAGCTTTGTTATTACATTTATACTATTGAAATACATTATAATACAGTGCACTCTTGCTGATGGCCTCTGGGGCCAAAACTAAAAGAAATAATGGGCCGATACAGATTTAGTCAATGTCCCTTTCATTAATCTTCTAGAAGTTTACTCAACCGAGAGCTTATTTCATTCAGGGATTGCCTCAAGAGAGGACTTCAAAGGCTTGGCTTGAGGTTGCGTCTGCTGCTTGAGATGGAAGGTCTTCAATAGCTTGGTTGCTTAGCCGTCAATCATCGTTCGAGATGTTAGTAAGGTTTGGGACAACCTTTTCTGATCCCGCTGGAGGGGGAGACCCCAAATTATACCAGTATCTCTTTCAGTTCTTTGGTCATCCAGAAGTGTATATTCCCATTCTGCCTGGATCCGGTGGCACTTGGGATTTACGCATGACTCAAGTAGATAGTGCATTGACAACGTATGCCCACCATATTGATAGTATATAAGTTACTGTATCGTCATTTCCATGCGAGCACTTGTGTAACCTTGTGACATGTTTTCATCTTTTCCAAGTTGATTGCAGCTGCAGGTTGAGGTTTACTAATAAGTTATACTCCAGTGATATCAGCAACAGGGAGAGAACCTGTTGCTGCTCGATCCGTCTTTGATCAAATAACCGCAGTAAAAGCAATAATGAGAGGGGGGAAAGAGAGAGGCATTATGTTGGTTGGAAATTACCTGAATGCAGTAAGAATATGTAACAACCCGTTCTGGGATTTACGGAACAAAAATAGTATTTTTGTATTTTCACTAAGTTAGGGATATTTTTCTTTTAAAAATGGTTTTTAGGTCTTAAATAGTGTGCCCAAGGGGCCCACCCTTGAAATTTTGTCCCCAGTTCCCTTCCCCTTTTTCCTTCTTTTTCTAATTTTTATAACTCTTTCTTTCTTTCTTCCCCGAGTTCTATCTTCCTCTCTGCACTCACTCCATTCTCTCATCTCTCTCATTCTCGTCCTTCCGTGAGCACACACCCACACTCATGCACACATATACCCATCACCAACCCCGTACCTGCAACACCTTCATCATCATCATTCCGTTGTCTCTCTTTCCCCGTCACTTCGAGGGCGATAGAACCCAGAAAATGAACTCCGGCGAGGTTCTCCGTTTTTTGAAATCAAGGTAAACCTCGGGTTTACCTCACTTTGTTTTAGCTGGATGTGTAGATGTGAATATTGATTTTATCTTGTTATCTTTAAGGTTTTAAATCGAGTTTGGCTCAGGGGAAACACACCCATCTTCGGCGAACCCGTGTGTGTCGAGAAGATTTCCGATCACCTCCGGCCGATCTACAGCGAACCAAAGGTACTAACCTTTTCCTCTCACCTTGTACTTCCTTTTGGTACTTAAATCGGACCCTAAAACTAAGTGTTGCAGTCGGCCGGAGCTGGGAAAGCTTCGGCGTTCTCCTCTGGTGAAACCAGGCCTTTCAGGCCGTGTGGAATAAAACCCTAGGCCTTTGAGCCTTTCCTGCCGAGCCCAACCCAAAACCCATTTCAGTTTTCATTATTTATTTTAATTATTGTTTTAATGTAAAAGGCCTTTGGGCCATTTTCCTTTAGGGCCTTAGGCCTGTGCACCCTAAAACCCTAAACCCTTGGGCTTTAGAACCAAGCCCAAGAACCTAGGCCCTAAACCCGGTCCAACCCAAGCCCAGACCCGTTGACCTTGACCCGGTCTGACCTTTGACTTGGTCAACGCTGACTGTTGACTTGGTCAACGTTGACCGTTGACTTTTTGGGTTTTCATCTGAGACCCCTCGTAGGCTAATTTCGACATCCTTGACCCGTTTTCCCAAATTAAGTCATTTGATTAGAGTTTGACTAAATGTACCTCTTTATGTGCTTAGGGGCAATTGTTGTGCCATTTCTATCTTCGCTAGTGGCGCAGCTTTCGACGGCTAAGTATTGTGACCCTTCTAAAATTGCATGATTTTATATTTTAATTGCATAATTGAATAGCATGCCTTACGAGTTTACGAATTGATTTTATGATAAGCATGTTTATTGAATATTTTGATTATCGTCTCGTGTTTTTGTGAGGAATTAATTGTTAGCCTATATTGAGCTATATTTTGATATATCGTATTTTCTATAAAAACCATGAACTGGTAGACTATTTGATGGATGACGATAGGATGCTAGAACATGTTTTCGAAACCCCTCTTTATAGTATAGACGATGGATGACTTTATACTATGAAGTGGTTATTTTTTAGAGGCGTAACTATTTGTGCGTACCTAGTGGACACTATGCCGCTTGGGGCGAGGATCTGGTGTTGGCATTGAGGCCGGGAGAAATAATCCCTAGCGAAAGGCTGAGGGACACGGACACAGGCATTGAGCCGGGAGAGAGTTATCTCTGGCTACGGGCACAGAGACTGAGGTGCAGGCAAGGGGCCGGGAGTATTATTATTCAGTGATCTTACTGGCAGCACACCGTGTTTACGAGACGATCTGTGAGACGATTCATGCTTTGATTTCCGCGATGTTTTTTCGTGTTATATCTTTCGAGATGTTTATGGCATGCTAGTTTCAGTAAACCTGTCTCTTTTTATGCTAGTAGTTTTCTTTATATAAACTGTGAGGGTTAGTATGTTGATAACTGTTTTATTATTATTGTATATATGAACTTGGTCCACTCACCCTTGTTTTGCGCCCCCATTCAGGACTTAGGATCAAGGCACATAACCCCGACGTAAAGACACTTCCACAGCCGCATCTTCGAATCCTCTCGATGTAGGACCCACATCCTTTTATTTATTTCAATTTTATACTAATTCTTTTAGTGCTCTAGTTAGTTGTATGCTCTGAATACGTTCCTAGATTGTTAATTGATTGTAATTAATTTCATAACCCTTATTTATTTCTTATTCTTATTCTTGTATTCAATAAATGGCTTTCGTCACCTTCGGATGTCGACCAGCACGTGTCTATCCCGGTGTTCTGTGGGATCCCAGGATCGGGGCATGTCAGAATCTATACAAACTTTTCTATCTGCAAAACCGTCTTCATTTCTGCACCAGCTGGGTCGGCATCGCGCACCGTTAACCAGAAGTTAAAAAACAGTCAGGTCAGTCCAACATCTACTTTGATTCACTTGGTAGTTCCTTAAAAACAGTTCAAATCAGAAATAATCATATGGATTCTTGCTGCCTATCTGCTTACTGCAAAACAAACAAACAAAAAAAGAGCACAATAACGAAAGAGATTGTCTCTTACGCCAATCCTCAGCTAATTAACCATTAACTATCACGCCCGACGGTTGTGAAGGAACAGTAAAGATTGTCTCAAGCAAGGGAATGGAAGCTCCATTAAGTAAGAAAGTATAAAGGACGCATAGACTTGCCACGACATCAGAAAGAACAATATTGCAGTAGTGACCACAAAAACGTTGTGTTGTAAATCTCCATTTGCTCCGGAAGAAATCCAGTCTGTAATCCATGTCAGAATATGCAACAAATTATACAAGCACAAATATAAATCATCACAATTGTCAACGACTCAACATCTCCACCGCATTACAGTATGCACATTTTGTGCATTACATAAACCAAAACAAATTCATTAACTACTACAAGTAATATTGAAACTTGAATTTCTAAGTCACTCACATACCCTTTCATGTTAAGAACATTCACATCAAGTTCAACCCCTAACGAGATGTGGAACAACTTTGAATGAAGCACCGCATGAATGGCCGCACATGATACTGAAAAATAAAACAGCACTAAAGGCTTTTTCTGAAAAGAAATTGACTGCACAATATTGACTGTAACTGAAATCGCTACCCGATACTTGGGAACCAGGGCAGACGACGTGAAAGTTACACGAAGGATATACTAGTAGTACATGCCAAGGAAACCAATGAACTGAAATAGACTTGAAGAAGTGAAAACCAGAACTTGGGATCCAGGGCATACTATATAATTTATCATATGCAGCAGAACTAGAGTCTGAAAAAGTAAAACCCATAATTTGTTGTGTATGATTAATCTAAATTGCAGGATACAGTTGTCAAAGTGTTTTCCATCAGTAAAGATTACTACAACCATTCCTGCAGCAGTCCCATTGGCAAAGAAACATTGCTTCAATTAACTATATGCACCAAACAATTAGCGACATAGCACAGCATGCTCTTGAGCTACGAACACGTTAAACCAATACGGGATGTTATTTATTTCAGCATCAGCACATCAAAAACAGTTTCATTCCAGGTATAACTTCAAATATTGAGACAAAAATGGTTCAACAAGATTTAAACTTTACTGATCGATGCGCAGATAGCTCTACATTCTGAAAACTACTTTTGCTATGGCGACTACTACAAAAATTACCTATAGTTTGAGTGAACACTACTAGCCAAAGCATTAACCAAAAAGAGGCAGAGAGAAACCAAGAGGCAACCACCACATTACACAAGCCAGCCACCACAATGAGCTAAAACTCAGCAACTCCAGTTCCCTCAGACGTTCGACACTGCTGTGTCCCTCTCCATCTTCTGCCCAAAAAGCTTTGTCGCAAACATATTGTCATCGAAATACTCTTTATAAGGGTGGTTCTTTGGAACAAGCTTCCTGAACTTTTCAAACTGTTTCTCAGCCTCATTAGTCTTCCTCAACATTGTATAAATTATTCCTTGACACAGATAAGGCCTGAAGTCTCTCGGTTCTTCCCTCACAAGCTCTTGATAAAGCTTCAAAGCATCCGAATACTTCGACTCCATCACGCGAATTTGCGCAACTAACAGCTTAAAATCCCTCACATCCGACATATTCCCATCCTTCTTACACTTCACCATTGCCTCCTCCACCCTCTTCATCACACTCTTCAATTTCTCGGGTGATTGCGAAGCGGACATTACAAGGCCATGAAAGGCCTCAACTTTGAAAGGGTCTTTCGACAAAATGTCCTCGAACTCGGCGTTAGCGAGATCAACCTCACCCATGTAGTTATGAACATTGGCCTTCAGCAATTGCCACTCGAAGTCTTCGGGTTCCAGTTCGATCAAGCGCTCCAGCACCTGAATCGCTTCGGCCAGCTTGTTGGATTTGATCCTGACCTCCATTAAATTCCTCAAAGCTTCGACATCGTCCGGGTTCTTTGACAATTGCTCTTCAAGTACCCTCTCTTTCTCTTCGTACGGAACGCTGTCAATGGAAGATTCTTGTTCCACTGGCTCCACCGTGGAAGGTGCGACTGCGGTGGCGGCCATAGCGGTTCGGTGATTGAACCTCATGAAGAAGAATGCGGCGGCAGCGATGGCGGCGCAGGTCGTCTTGATGATAGGGGCGGCGAGAGGGGCTAGGGTTTTGAAAGAGGAAATGGGTTTAGGGTTTGGGGGGTTTTGGTGAGGTGGGTGGGCGGAGGACGGCGGAAGCGATGAGGATGAGGCTCTGACAGTGAGGGTGGTGAAGTCGAAGGTCGGCGATTGGCGCGGAAGTCTGAAGGAAGAAAGGGGTTTTGGGAACGATGAACAGTGGGGATTGAGTGAGAGGGTGAGGGGTTGGTGGCGGAGGTGAAGTTTGGCGAGAGACTCCATGGACTGAGAGAGAATTAGGGTTTCGTAAAACCCTGCAATGGAGGTGAGAGAAGTCGAAGAAGATGGAGGAGGAGGAGGAGCAAGAGAAATAGGAAACAGGGGAAAGTTCAAAAAGCTGCGAGAATATGCCGTTTGGGCATGTTGGTCCAACAGAACAAAATTAGTCGGCAGGGAGGTGAGAAACGGTGTCGTAGGGGTCGTGGGTTTGAGCTTTCAGATGGGCTTTTTATTGGGCTGGAATTTCAAAACTGGGGATTGGGTTGCACTTTTATTTTTCTTTTTGTTTGGGTTTTGAAGTGGGTTCATTAGAAACTAGCATGAGCTTTCTCTATTTTGATGTGCGCTTATTATTTTGAACAAACGATATTATCTACATTAAGAGAATGAGGGAGTTGGCTTAGTCTTATAAGGCTAGCAATAATGTGGTTCAAATTCATCTTTGGCAAGAATCGAACTTAAGACCTCTTACTTACAAATGAAGACGAATATCATTAGACCGTAGTACTAAGTAGCGATGTGAGCTTATTATTAGGTTTTCCTAATGCATCAAAATTAAAAGGCTCGTTTGAAAATACTTTTAAAATGACTGAAAGTGCAATTAGAAAAAATATTTTTCGGTACCAAAAGCACTTAAAATGCTTCCTACAAAAAGCACATGTTATGTACTTTTTGTATAAAGCACTTCAAGTGTTTTTTTTTTAGGATTCACTTGCATTTTTACTAAAGATTGGTTCTTAAAACATATTCTCTAAGTGAGCTTTCTGCCATTATAACATAACTTCCAAACGAGTCCAAAGTGTGAATGTGAGAGTATCATCCTGTGTTCCGATCCGATCACATTGAAAAATCTCTTTTTGGTTTATAAAAATTTTAAAAATTTGATCTCCCTAATATTGTCTTTTTCAAATCATCTGGATCGATACTTTTTATACATTTGACCGGATCCCTAACCCAATACTAATTAATTATAATATTGTAGACAAAAATTAAACATAAATTCATAGCCGTGCAGCTATGGAATGATTCTAGTAGAATTACAACGTTGATGTCACTCGATCCTTCTCCACCGAACTCAAGCGAAAAAGTAGGGTGACGACGAATTCAAATGACCCACCCACAAAATTATTGGAGAAAACAAACAAAACATCCTTTTGACCAAAAATAAAAATACATTAATACATATTCACACAAGAAAGAAAACGAAATAGCCCAATAACCAGAGCTGCCTGAGCAATAAATTTGGAGGGTTGTGATTGATCAGGTAGTTAGGGCATTGTTTGTGAATTCATTGCATTTTTAAGTTTAAACTTTTTTTCATTTCTTTAGTGTAGAATATCTCGTGAAATCAAAACGAGAAATTTAAAAAAAAAAAAAAAGAGAAGTTATTTTTGTACAATCTTTTGTATTCTAGATGAAATAATTTGAATAAGAATTAAGCTAAAAAAAGGAGGAAAAAAGAATTTGCAAAACTCATTGCTCTAGAATGTAATATGTACACATCAGTAATTAATATACTAGACCGTGTTCCTGATACTTTGGAAATTTCTCACAAAGTGGGGCCCATCGAGCTCTGCCACGTGTGCACGTAAGCTAACCCCAGCCACCCACGCACTCTCAAAGGTTTACAAATTCCAATTCCAAACTACTATTGATGACTGCTACACGATACGTCGTATGCGCCGTCCGTATTTGCCCTTGTGTTGTGCTGGACAACTTGTTATTTTTGCCTATCGTTTTAAGCAACTTTTTCCCTGATGTTACAGATAAATTAATAGCACTTGAAGTCAAGAAGGCCATCTCTTATCGATCGTTTTCTGCATAAAAATCAAAGGGAGTACTAGTCATCAGATTCATCGCCTCCGTCATCGGTGGTGGTGGAGTTGTCGCCGCTCTGAGAAAGATCAAAAAGCATCTTCTGGATTCTTTGCTCTGTGATCATCTCAGAGGATCTTGCGTCCCTGCTTTTTGTGTAGGCCTCAAAGAACTCCTTGTTCTCCTTCTCTAACTCCTTCCACACTGCAGTTAATCAGTTAATCCATTAATTAGCTAACCATTCAATCCCATGCAAAGACAATTGTAACATAATATATATATATATACACACATAGAGAGAGAGAGAGAGAGAGAGAGAGAGAGAGAAAGAGACCTGTGGAGGTAATGATGGGTTTTATGTTTGCATGCTTAGAGAGGGCTTCCATGCACTCCTCTTTGCTCATATTGAAAATGATGCACTCCTCGATTAAATGGTGCACCTAATTAGTTAATCATGCATGTCACCATGCCACCATTAATATTCTTCACCACAAAATATCAAAAAATAAAACAACACCGCAAAAAAATCATTATATACTCTTCGTGTATTTGGGAAAAAACTAAATTTTGAGAATTGCTTATGACTTTTTAGAGTGATAATAATAGCTCTCAGATAATACCATTACATATTCTATATATGTAATCAAAGGTATATATCATCTTGGTGATCAAGAAAAAGCAGAAAAAAATTCATAAAAATTACAAGAAGGCTTACCAAGTGAATGTATGAAGCAGAAGAGTCTCCCATGTTTATATATAAATAGCTAAGGTTCTTGCTACCCCAGCTGCAGAAGACTTGCAGAACAACGAAGAATTTGAAAGGAGAATTGAAAAGAAGAAGGGGGAGAGTGAGAGATTTCGAGAGGCAAGAGGCAGCTGCTGGACGATCATAAAAAGTGAACACTGATAGGTTAAAGTTAAAGAAAAATCATGAGGATGGATCGTATAAATAAACAAACAAAAAGTGCAGGTGAGTTCTTTGGTGATGTCATATGGGAATTGGGTGTGGGGGCTCCAATGCCCACGTGGGAGGACGACGATGATTGGTGGAGAGGGGATTAGAGGAGATTCCACACGCAGCCCTTTGCTTGTCTCTTCTACGTGGCCAATGATCTACTGTCCACGTGACAAGTGGGGTCCCCCTGCCTGCACACATGTTAGTTTGTTACATACCTAAACCTTATACCATACCATTGCACCTTGCGCTCGCCCACCTTCTCTCCCCACATCTTTTCATCTTCTTCCGTTCTCATCTCTCACATTTTCTATTTTATCTTTTTCTTTCTATAAAAAATTGATATAAAATGTTGACGTGGCTTAATCGTAACCGTTCAAATAGGAGAGGAGGGAAGGTGAGGGAAAAAAAGAAGGGAAAAAAATCCTATTCTCATTCAGCAGGCAATCTACGCCCCGGTTTCGACCTACAACCTTAACCCATACTATGTACCTCCTCCTCTCCAAGTTACCTTAGCATTTCAAGGTTCAACTACTCTCAAAGTTTTAGTCACCAGATATACAATGTCGTTACATCTAGCAGCATCGATATAGTTTCGCTTAACTACATGAGATTCTGAGTTCAAATCTCGTAAATGATATTTGTTGGTTCAAAAAGTTTTTTGTCACCAATCAAATTGTGAACATGACGTACTATATTTTCATGACATATTGTCAAGGACGAATCCACATAGGGACCTGGGAGGTCCCAGGACCCGTCGGCGATCCTAAATCGCTACTAGAAATTTTCCGGGGACCCCTCGTACTCGAACATGAGGTATGTGCAGGTTGTAGGTTGCAGGTTGCAGTGGCTATCTTCTTCTCGGAGAAGATGACCGCGCACGGAGAAGAAAGAAAATAGGGACCCTTCTTGCCTCTCTCTTCCTTGCTTCTGCCATGGTCTTATCTGTCAGTGCCACCCACTTCTCCTCCAACCTTTCTCTGTCGTCTGGCGGGGGCAGTACATAAGCCCAATTTTTCCCAAATTATTTCAACCACCTTAGTAATTTTTCTTATGGGTGAAATTTCCTTCATAAGGTTAGTAAGATGGATATGATCTGTCATGGGTTGGTGAAATTTGGGGGTGGAGCTGCCATGGCTTCGGGAGAATGGGAGCTGTGTTCTTAGTGAGAGAGAAGGTGGATGTTTGGAAACTAGTAAAAGAGAAAAATGGTGTGTTCGGTTAGAAAGATAGTGGGAGTTTGGGAAGAGTTTTATTTGACCGGTGTTTTAAATTTAGTGGTCCACATTAGATAATCAATAACTTAAGTACTCCCTAGTAACTTATGAAACCTCGTAATGGACACTTGAATTAGGATTTTATAATTTGTAATATTGTTTTGCATATGATTTTTGAATGAACTGTATTATATTTAAATTTTCAATGTTATTTTTGTCTATAATTTGACCTTTATTATTGGGATCCTCCGAGTTTAAAATTCTAGATCCGCCACTGTATATTGTCATAAAAATAAGTAATATTTACCTTGTTGGTAAT
Organism: Heteromeles arbutifolia; assembly: GCA_024362995.1. NCBI lineage: Eukaryota > Viridiplantae > Streptophyta > Magnoliopsida > Rosales > Rosaceae > Heteromeles > Heteromeles arbutifolia. Next base: position 22,013,357 of record JANCRC010000010.1, read on the forward strand.
TCCGTAGTATGAGAAATATTTTCTTGTCATGTTATTTTGGTGCACGTCTGTTAAAGATCTAACAACATAAGATATCAAATCGGATATAAATATCTAAATACTTATCTTGCCAACCAACCATACAGTAGAAACTAGGGAAGTATGGCAAGTAATTGGATAGAATATAACAATTACGCTTATATTATAATAACTGAAAATTTTATGGGAACATAGCAGAAGAAGAGCTTTCCTGCCTTCTGATCGATATTTTTACTACTGAGCTCGCTGTTGGTGTTTTGTTAAGCATTCCGATCGGTCCCTTTTTTATTCTTTTGCATTTTATGTGTTTCTTTGTATTCAGCCAGTTTTGTTTGCGTGTTTGCGTGTTTGCATGGTTATGGAATAATGGATACCGTATATAATCCATAAAAATGATCGTTTCATGGGATTCATTGCAGAAGAGATTTCTGATGCATGGGAGAGGCATGTGATTTGCAAAGCCTCTTCATTCTCCGATATGTGAGATTCAAACTCTCAACGCTTCCCTTTACTGATCTTTTATTAGTTTAATGATCTTTTAAGGAGCATCATCAACATCTTCAGTTGGGTACTATTTAGGTTAATATTTGAATATTGGGCTTAAATGAAGAAAAACCCAAGGATGTCAATTAAAAGGGGACTTGCCCGAAGCCCAGCGTCGAGCCCAGGGGCAAATTGAAGCCTTCTCAGCCAAGGTACAAGCCACGTGCTTACCATTAAAGTGACAAGTGATGGGGACTAACCTACTACCAGCCAAAAAATACTTTCCAGTGGCATTACAAGTAAAAAGTTGATGACTCACTACCCTCCAAGTGCTTTCGGGCAAGAGCAAAGTTACAACAGTCGGGCTAATTTGTCTATAAAAGGAAAAAGAGGCCCCAGAGACAAGGACACTCAACCAATCAAACAAACAAACATACAAACTCTGCTCTCAAGCCAGATTTGCATCCAAAAGCTGTAATCAGCCCCGATCCCAGTCTTTTTAGCTATAGTTCTGAAGAAAAATTTGTGAAAAACATGTTCATTTGAGCAACATCTTTGGCATGCAATTAACAATTAAAGGCGGAATCATGCTTGTATGCACTCAAAAACAAAACATTACCCATGAAATTCAAAGCCTAGTAGTTATGGTGAACCATGACTCAACTCAAATCTTAAAGAAAGGAGTTGAGAATCTTTTATACCTTTGAAGCACCTCTTTGCTTAGCAAATGTTAATCACCCATGTGAGGGCCTTCTTTCCTTTGTCTCCTTGCTCCTTGGTTCCATGGATATGGATGGAAAAATTGATTCTCCATAAGTCCCCAAGGTAGGAGACCTCTAATTTTCGACACCAAGGATGATGAAGGAAGAAGATGAGTGACCTTGGAGGAGGAAGGATTGCTAGCTAATCCCCTCCAAGGGGGCCGGCCTCCTAGAGAGAAAAAGGAGAGAGTTATCTCTCACTTTTCATCCTTAGAAAACCCTAATGAAGAAAATGCTATAAAGTCAAATTTATACCTATCTTCATTGGAGTGGCAAACTTGTAATAAGTCCAAAACCCACTCCTTTATCAACATGGCCGGCCATCTTAAGGCTTTGGGCTGTTTGGGCCTTCTTGAATCTTTATTCATTAAGTTGTCATACAACTTAAGTTAATGGGCTTGACATTCGAAGCCCATTGGGCCTTGAGGCCCAAAACTAACCCAAGGTCTAAAACGAACATATTCGTTTGATTAATTAACTTATTAATTAATCCTAGCCATAAATAATTAAACCATTTAATTATCCTTGCTCATCTTCGTTATATCCTTCAATCATTACCTTACACGGTGTGTGATCCATTAGTTTCCTTTTAGCGAGGCAGTGGGCGATTAGAACTCTTACTAATCGATTGTGAATTGAAACTTACTTTCAATTCTCCCTTTAGTGATTATACATCTTTAGGGCTTCCACAAGCCATGAGTGACACCTAGCAGTATGTCATGGCTACCCAAGCTAATCAGAAGAGGTTGGAGAACCTATTCAGTTTGGGATTGCAATGCAATACGGTCTTTCTCTAATACAATACTCTTGACCACATTGTTTGGTTTGATAGTTTATTCATGTCTACTATCCAATGTGATTCTCTTACTTATATGATTACCTTGAATGTTATTTGGAACGACTTCTTAAATCTCATTCATACTCTGGCCAGAGATTCTTAATCATATCATATAGTATTCTCCCTCAAACAGTTTGAAGGTTAGAGATCCCTTGTTGCGCATTCACTTGCCTCTATGGCTAAGTGGCTTAACCCCAACTATGCCGTGGACACCCTCTGACGAAGTGACTTTGACATAGTCAAAGATCAAGGACCTAACCACAAGACAACTATGATGCCTGAGGTCAAATGACTACTTTGTATTATCCCAACCATGAGTTCTCATGTGACATGAGTATGAGAACTCCTTGTTGATCGTGTTCAGTGGACTCATTCTCTATTAAGTACCTACATGCTTGTCTTGGTGTCAGTCACACCAATGACTCGAGACCAGTCACTCTCCCTAAGAGAATACATAGCATGTACTGATCTTGACGAACTGTCAATGCCCAATTAGCAATCCTAAGATCAGGAACATTTAGGATATGTATACGGAATAGAATGGTCTCATGAATCTAACTTCATTAGATCACATTCTCCCTATTACATATTCCTTGGACTTATCATTTAAGCATATAACATTTATATAAGACGGCTTCAACCAATAATCTTTGCCCTTTATATTAAACTAGATTAGTTTAACATGTGAAATGTCCGTAAAGTATCATCATATGATTGGTTTTAGGGCACATTTCCAACAATCTCCCACTTGCACTAGAGCCAATCAGCTTGGTCATCAGTGATGATACCTCTTCTGTAGTCATTTCAAAAATGGATGAGTGGTAGGCCTAGACAATGGATATCTATATGTTATCCATAGAAGCAATCTTGAGAATAACGACGTCACCATTATACATGATTCTCAATCATGTGGTTTAGTCTCTCATTTGAGTTCGGATCTTGATGAGACCTTGATTCCCTGGCTTGAGCTATCGCTCCATTAGTGTCGATACACTAGCGACACTTTCTGGTTGGAACCAAATGGAGAGTTCATAAATGAACTTTCCCATCCAAACAATATTGTTGTAAACTTCTATATGGCGATATATTTTGCATTCATGATGGAACACACTAAAGTCATTACTTTTAATGTTTCCACCCAAATATCTCTTTAGTCATAATAAAGAGATATCCAATTATCTCTTCATTCAAAATGAAGAGACATCCAATGATGGATATAATATTAGATTCATAATCTAATACTTTTACGCTTCCATTGCATTACTCTAATTATTCCTATTTCTTGAGGAATCTATCCTTTAGTATTTCTTAAATACATAAGGACTCACTTGACAGTTGCCATGGTTCTGATCCTGGGCTTGCATTGATATCGTCTTGTACCGATCTTGGTACAACTCATATCAATCTTTTTCATACAATATGAAATACATAAATCACCTTTCTGCTTGTACATAAAAGATACTATTTACGCATTATTTCTTTGGGAGTCAAAGGGTACGTTCTCTTTGAGAAAAGCAACTTCCTAGTCTTACTAGAATTGTCATTCTGATTGGAGTTTATCATCACATGAGAAACTTCCTAGCATCTTTTGTCTATCATTAGGGATTGATATAATCAAATTATATCCTGAAATCTATCTTATAGATTTCCATCCCATGTATATAGACTATCTCCCATATACATTTTATCATTATAGAACGTTTAAAGTCATAACTTTTAACGAAGAAGAATTCATTTCATTTCTAAAATTAATATATTATATATATGTTCTAATTTAGGAATACGATTATCTCCCACTAATCTTTTGTAAACCTAGTAAACAAAAGATTCATTTACATCTTTATGAGAAATCAAACGATTTGATCTTTCTCTCATAAGACGCTTACAGCTCCCACTAGCTTGCTAAGATTCATGATGGATGGATCTTTACAACTTACACGACTTGTGATTCCTAGTTTTAGACATATATTATCAAGACTATCTTGGTAATGGTTTCAGAAACCCATATTATGTCCAAACATTGAATCACTGTTTAGTTGTAGCTAGCTAACTTCGAATTAATAGAAACCAAGACTACGTCAAAGATGGTTTCTTCCAAGTCAACCAATCTCTTTGATTGTAGTCACCTTAAGCTACCAATTAACTTTAAAGGTTTCATTATTTCGGGTCAAATGGTACTATACCATTTCCTTGAGTATATGTCGTATATACACTCAATGTAGTCATAAGGATTTTCATTCTTATTTCTTTCGAATTAAGAGGTGTAACTCTATGACATAGTGATAAAGTTCAAACCATTCAACTGAGATGGTTTATAAATCCTTCTTGACTACCTTGGAGCTAGTGGTGTAGGAACTAGGTTGTTATATTTGTTGATTATCATCTTATCTCTCAAAGAACCCATTCTTTGAGTTCTATCTCTTGTTCATTTGCCCTATCTTAGGTAAATCCTAGTGTAGGATTATAATGAACTACCCAACAAACAACATTTGTCAGTTGGTTTATAGAACTGATATCCAAAGGTTAATTTAAGGATATCCCACAAGATTGTTCTCAAACAAATATTGCTTATTAGCACACAACCCCAAATCTTAACACGATTAAGACTTGTCTTTCTTTCCAACTACATCCTATGGAGTCATGAAAATTTTGGAAGATCTTCTAATTGACAATCATATTGTCTTAGAAGTATATATCCTATATATGGGTAATTGATAACATCCAACGAACTAAATCTTATTCGAGTTCGTTCTTCTCCTAATGGAGAAATCCGTTATCTTATGATGCTACTTTCCTTGATGTCTATCAAGGAAACTCTTCTAAAGTGTTTTATTTCCTTGGATTAAATCTAAGGAGGTAAATACTTTAGACGTCTTACTCATCAATTTACATTCTTGAATTCTTTGAAACCTTTTGCAAAGTATTCGGACTTTTGTTTATTCAAAATAAACGATAGTCCAACCGAGAGCGATCTTTGGTGAATGTCATACTGATCTTGACGGACTGTCAATGCCCAATTGGCAATCCTATGATCATGAACATTTATGATATGTATACGGAAGAGAATGGTCTCATGAATCTAACTTCTTTAGATCACATTCTCCCTATTACATATTCCTTGGACTTATCGTTTAAGCATATAACATTTATATGAGACGGCTTCAAACAATAATCTTACCCTTTATATTAAACTAGATTAGTTTAACATGTGAAATGTCCGTAAAGTATCATCATATGATTGGTTTTAGGGCACATTTCCAACAAGTTCTCTGAAAAAGTTGTCTCTTGTCTAGTTTAAAAGCTCTGATATCCCCCTCAGTGGTGTAGTATCGATTCCCTCGTGTAAACTTGTTTACCATCCATCCCTTTTTAGAATATAAACCCTGTAATTACAAAGAGAAGTAACTGCAAGAAATTCAACCTTGCCAGACAATGTGAAATCTTGCCCGAAGCACTTTGTTTGTTTTCTGATTTAGTAGATCTATTGCTTAATGCATTCTCCAGCATGTATTCAAGTTATTTCCATTTGTTTTTCTCTTATAAGAGTTCCATTTGCATCTGGATCTGGTTAGTTTAATGGATATGTTTTCATTAAAATCAATTAAGGATCAAACAAATGACTTAAGGGGCTCTAGACTCCCTTCTTTCGAACATACAAGACTATAAACTAAAAGTCCTTGTTTACAAGGCAAGACAAAGAACTTAATGTGGACTTAATCCATCTATGACAATCCTTTGATAACAAGAAGTCCGAGTAACTTGGGGCGCAAGTAATCGACTTAAAACACACTCGTTCTACATCTTCTATACTGAGATAGTAGTGGCACGCCTAGCACTTGGTTAGTTTTGATTGCGAGCCTCAAGGCCTACACCTAAGGCCCCACAAAAGCATCTTTCAGAACTAACTTTGTTCTCTTCTTGTAACATATCAACAAGTGAGAGCCCGACTACACATTTAAAGTGTCAATCCCTTGGGGAGCTGTGCTAAGGTCAGAGGATCCTTATCCAAAGAAATCTTTGCCCGAACAGGTACGTATCAGATCAGTTGTTGCTTTCAGTTTTCAATCCCTTGCATGCATGTCTTTATTACAGTACTGTTTTGCGTTGAAGTTGTGGACCTAATTGCATGTGATTCCATTTTCCTTTGTACGTATTAAGACAAGACTCCCAACTGTGTAAAGTTGTGTCCCTCCAACACTAAATTTGGCTTCCTGGCCTTCTTTGATGAGTCGGCATAGAACCTGCCATTTATAAACAACGACAGAAACAACTGATAAGGGAAGAAAGAGAGAGAGAGGTAAAACAAGCATATGAGCCTAACTTTTTGTGGTTCAAGGTTTCATTCATATATCATTCTTGCAATCCACGACTATTAAGACATCTAATTACAAAGATTAATTCTATTATTTTAAATTTTGGTTATTTTTACGAGGATGATAGAGATAAAGAAAATGAGTAGAATATATTGATTACCCTTATCCCAAAAGCGTTTGATAGAACTTTGGGCAAGAAATTCCTCCTTGTCCCACCAGTGTAAATAATCATCCTTAGCTGTATAGCACGCCAAACGAAATAGTTTTGGCTTTTTATTTAAAATGATAATGAGATTGGCTAAACTCCTTACTTTGGTTTCTGAGATTTAAAATTGAAAGAAGTGGTCCATGAAATTGTCGACCGTCAATTATTTTGATATGTGAGAAATTTCGTTAAAGGGTATTTTTGTCAAATCAACATCTCCCCTTAAATTGGTGGTTTGTTCAATTTAACAGAGACTTTTCACAGAATAATCAAAATGATTAAATGTATACATTATCAGAGACTGCTTCTATCGATTTTAAATCTCGAGAACCAAACGGAACTATTTTAGCTAAAAAGGCAATTATTTTTATCAAATCCCTTCTAAGTTCTATCCTAGAATATGATCGCAATATTCCAATGGCATTGTCACATGATTGCTTTGTCGACTTTGTTCTTCCATTGCAGGATTAATATATCATTTAAGCTACACCGACCTAGTATGATATGATATATTTGTTAGGGCAATTATGCTGTTGATTCACGGTTTGGCACTACCAACTCCCTTTGTGTATTTTATTTTATTTTTTATAAGCGATATTACTCTTCTAAGTTTTTATGATGACAAAAAGTAAATTGAAAACGAAACACTAGAAGCTGAGTAATACCCTATTCATCAGTACAATCTACCGCTTATCATGATCAGAATGCAACAAGAGCACATGACCGAATTAAACAAAGATCAAATCATCAAACAATAGGGAAGAGGATCCTCTCCGGATCCACTTTATGAGGATCCCAGGGATCCCCACATTCTAACCGTTCATCGTATATTGTGCAGTCAGTTTTCATCAGATACTATTTGTGTTTAATTTTAAATAAAAAAGTCAAATAATTTATGACTGCACGATACACGATGAATGATTAAGATGTGAAGATACCTAGGATTGGAATCCAATTCCAAACAATAGTTCAATGTGAGTTTTTTAATATTCTTTATAATACTGCTACGAAACTATTTATACAGCTATATCGTATATGTTTGAAAGAGATAAGCCCTTACAGCCTAGGAGCTGGTCGGCAACTTGAAAGTGTACATTAGTAAATTTAAGGGTTAATCTCAATTTACCACCCTGAAGTTTCTTGGTTTTCAACATTTGATACATAAAGTTTTTTTTGTCCCAGTCTGATACCTAAAGTCATAATTCTGGGACACTTTTATACATTCGTTAAGTTTTCATCAAAACCTCCGTTAACTGATGACATAACATCCATGTAGACAATGACTGGGCACCACGTGTCATTATGGGCCCACATAAATATTAAAATATTAAAAAATTAAAAAAAATTAATTTTTTTATCCCCTCTTCTAACCTTAGCTATTCGGCCCCAAAACATTTTTTTTTCCTTTTCTGGGCTACTCCTCACCCCCACGACCCCCTCCCTCCCTCCCTTCTCTCTCCCTTCTCTCATCTGCACCCACCCTCCCCGCACACCCACCACTCCTACCTCACCTCACCCCCCACATTAATCTTTCACTCGCTCTTTTCTCTCACCTCTATTCCCTCTCGAGTCGGCCAGAAAAAGCGCAAGCAGAAGGGTCTTGAAGTTGCGGCACGACTCCCAACGGTGAACCCTTTGACAAAGTGCAAGCTTTGGCTGCTGAAGCTTGAGAGAATCAAGGACTATCTCCTCGTGGAGGAGTAGTTCGTCACATACCAGGAGGACAGAGTGCAAGCCTCGGTTCAAGCTGTAGGAGGAGAAAGCTGAGGAGGACAGATCTAAAGTCGACGATCTCTGAGGCTTACCGATGAGCGTGGGGAATCTGGAGGAGTTAATTGATGAGAATCATGCAATTGTTTCGTCCGCTGTCGGTCCTGAGTACTGCGTTGCGTTGGGATATTGTCCTTCTTGGATAAAGACCAATTGGAACCTGGGTGTGCGATTTTGGGGGTTAGGGTTTTTGCAAAATGTGGAGGTGAAGAGGGTGGAGGAGAGAGAATGGAGGGGAGGTGAAAAGGGTGGAGGTGGGTCGGGTATAGACGTAGAGGAAAGAAGGGACAGAGGGGGTCGTGGGGGTGAGAGTAGCCCATAAAAAATAAAAAATGTTGAAACCATTGGCAGTCTATATTGGCAGTTGAAAACATTAGCTGATGAAACCATCGGCTATCTGATGAATGCCCACATAAGTTCTTTGTCAATACCCACACAAATATGATGAAGACTTTAGAAACAAAATGTTGTATTTTCAAAGTTATGAGTTGTAAATTTCAAACTTTAAGAATTTGTACGTATGGATTCGCTCTATAAATAGAGCACTCAACTGCTGTTAAATGATATAGAGAGAATACAACAGAAAGAAGGAAAGATCAATAAGATCATCTATTCCTCCCTCTTTAATTTGCCATCCCCTTCTGTTTTTAGTTACATTATGATATTTTACACCTGCCTCACTCCATTCACAAAAAGGTTATCTCTCTAACTGTTACATATTTATAACACGTTATCAGCACGAGTCTCTAAATATAACCATGTCTCATTTACCTAAGCCAAAAGAAATCATTCTCTCATTTCTCTCAGCCGAACGAAAAAAAAAAAAATGTGTCCTCTAAGGTTTTTACTGTTCATCTTCTTCATCTGCCTCAACTGGGCGGTATACCCTCGCGATGAACTGCTTGCTCCATGCCTGCTCTTAGTTCTCAACCTAACGGTTACATACATCTTTGATTTCTTGTTTGGTTTGGATATTGATTACTAACCCAGTATTTATTTATGTTAATCTTACTGCGATCCAAGATGGTGCGGTATCATCGCCTATCTTGGACTGCAGATCTAATTTTACTGCAAATTTTAGGTGGAGCGGTATAATCGCCCATCTTGCTCTGCAAATTTAAATTTACATGCTGATTAATTTCATTGCAATTTTAGGTGGTGCGGTATAATCGCTCACCCTGCTTTGCGTATTTAAATTTTCCTGCTACTTGAGTGGTGCGGAATAATCGCTTATTATATATTACATTATTTCAATGAGAATGGTGCGGTACAATCGCCCTCCTCATTCATCTTGAAAATCTATAGCCAGAAGTTTTGAGTGAATATCATTTTGGCCTGAAGATCAAAATGAAAAATTTGTAAGAACCAGAAGTTCTAACACTATATTCCTCCAGGAATACATATTATTGCAAGTTCTTACACATCTAATTTTCTTTCAGAAACGAAAATGGCGAACTTGGCAAAGCTTGATTTTGCTGCCTTGGATATTACCAGGAAGAATTACCTTACCTGGGTACTGGATACCAAGATCTATCTGGAAGCAGGGAATCTTGGAGATACTATCAGGCAAGAGAGTAACTCATCATTTCAAGATCGGGCGAAGGCCATGATCTTTATTCATCTCCATCTTGATGAGGGACTAAAGAGCGAGTACTTAACGGTTGAAGATCTGTTAGCTCTTTGGAATGCCTTGAGAAGCAGATACAATCACCAGATAACGGTGATTCTTACAAGAGCTCACTATGAGTGGACTCACTTAAGGATCCAAGATTTTAAGTCAGTGGCTGAGTACAATTCTGCGTTGTTCAGAATTACCTTTCAGATGAAGCTCTGTGGGGATACTATTACTGAGGAAAATTCATTGGAAAAGACTTTCAGCACATTTCATGCCTCTAATGTGCTCCTGCAGCAGCAATATAGAGCACAAGGCTTCACTGAATACAACCAGCTGATATCTGTGCTCTTGGTAGCTAAACAGAATAATGAGCTCTTGATGAAAAATCATCATTCCCAACCTACTGGATATGCATCATTCCCATAAGTGAATGTTGTTTCCCTCGAAGTGAACGCCACATCCTCTGGTGGCGATAATCACAAATGAGGACGTGGCCACAAGCAAGGTCGGTGGAACAGGAAAGGCAAGAACTATGGTGGTCAGTTTCACAACCAGGTTCCTAGGCATAATTCAGGCCCGAGCTTCAAAAATGTGAATCGCCACAAAGGCAAAGCTCATATAAACAATGCTTCTAGAAACTCTGAAAGAGCCTGCCATAGGTGTGGTGGCAATGGGCATTGGGCGCGTACTTGTCGTACCCCAAAACATCTAGTGGATCTGTATCAAGCCTCCCTCAAGGAGAAGGGTGTCGAGACTAATTTTCTCGACCAGGCTAAACCAATGAATATACCTGATCCAGTGTTTGACTTATCAGGGCAGTTGAACACAACCCACCTAGATGTTTCAGATTTTATTGTGGAAAAGGGAAATGATGCATACCGGTCCGATTGAATCATTTATGTTTGATGTACTTTTATTATGCTGAACTTAAAGTTTAAAACTAGTGTTTCAAATTCAATAAAAGTGGCATGTAAATTTCTTGTTATAAATTGTTTGTTAACTATGATTCCATTTACTCAGAAAGCATGGATAAAAATTGTGGTTATTCTCAGAACATGAGAAATGGCGAAGATATTTGTCTTGCAGACAGCGCAACCACACATACAATACTTCGTGATCGAAAGTATTTCTCAAGCTTAATGCTTACAATAGTAGGGGTAACAACAATATCAGGACCTTCAGATGTAATTGAAGGCTCAAGAAAAGCCCAGATTATGTTACCAAATGGAACAATATTGTCCATACAGAATGCGTTGTACGCTACTCGATCTACTCGAAATTTGTTGAGTTTCAAAGACATACGTTTAAATGGATACCACATTGAAATGAAAAGTGCAGAAAATGTGGAGTATCTATGATACCCAGAAGCGTATATTAGAGAAGTTGCGTGGTGTGTCGAGTGGATTGTATTATACATACATAAGAACAATTAAATCACATACTGTCATGAACCAGAAGTTCATTGATTCAAAAGTTTACATGCTTTGGCATGACTGTGTGGGTTATCCAGGATCCACCATGATGCATAGGATCATTACCAACTCTAATGGACATCCATTATTGAGCAGAGATATTGCTATCTCAAATGATAACCCTTGCAAGGCTTGTTCTCAAGGGAAGTTGGTAATTAGACCATCACAACTAAAGGTTGATGCTGAATCCCCATCATTTCTGCAAAGAATTCAAGGGGATATTTGTGGACCTATTCAACCATCATGTGGACCATTTCGATATTTTATGGTTTTGGTTGATGCATCTACCCGATGGTCACATGTTTGTCTCTTTTCTACTCGGAATGTAGCTTTTGCGAGACTTCTTGCTCAGATAATTAAATTACGAGCACATTTCCCAGATTATCCTATTAAGTCAATCTGACTTGATAACGCTGGTGAATTTACGTCTCAAACCTTTGATGATTACTGCATGACATTGGGCATTGATGTTAAACACCCTGTTCCTCATGTCCATACTCAAAATGGTTTAGCAACAGCATTGATCAAGCGGCTTCAGTTAATAGCTCGCACTCTGCTTATGAAAACCAAATTGCCAGTCTCTGCATGGGGACATGCCATCTTACATGCTGCATCATTGGTTCGATTGAGACCTATAGCCAACCACCAATACTCATCAGTACAACTCGTGTTTGGACATTAGCCAAACATTTCACATTTACGAGTTTTTGGTTGTGCTGTATATGTGCCTATTGCGCCGCCGCAACGCACTAAAATGGGACCTCAACGTAGACTGGGAATTTATGTGGGTTTTGATTCACCATCTATCATCAGATATTTGGAACCTTTGACATGTGATATGTTTACAGCACATTTTGCTAATTGTCACTTTGATGAGACAGTCTTCCCGTCGTTAGGGGGAGAAAAAACTGTTCCAAAAGAACGGAAAGAGCTAACATGGGTTGTTCCCACCTTGTCTCATTTTGAGCCTCGAAGCATTCAATGTGAAAATGATCGTTCATCTTCAAAGTATTGCTCATCAAATGCCAGATGCATTTAATGATGCTATGAAAGTGACAAAATCACATATACCAGCTGCAAATCCACCTGCAAGAATTGATGTCCCTGTTGGACAAAATAAAGTGGCAGGGAATGATTCATCTGGTGCACGCCTGAAGCATGGTAGACCACCAGGTTCAAAAGATTCAGACGAGGGCACAACTGAATCCAAATTAAATCATTCAAGAAGAATGAATGAATGACAAATCCACAATTCTTGATTCTGGACTTCCAGAAAAAGAAAATGTCTTTGATGAGACAACTGTCCCTGAAGAGACAGAAGTACATGAAAGCAAAGAAATCTCCATAAATTATGCTTGTACTAATGAATTGTGGGATCGAAATGAAATAATTATCAATGACATGTTCGCATTCGCAGTAGCCACTGAAATCATCTTAAGTGATGATATTGAGCCCCGCTCTGTTAATGAATGCAAACAGAGACAAGATTGGCCTAAGTGGAAAGATGCAATCCAGGCAGAATTAAATTTCTTGGAAAGGCGAAGTGTTTTTGGACCAGTAGTCCAAACCCCACCTGATGTAAATTCCGTAGGTTACAAATGGGTATTCACAAGGAAACGCAATGAGAAAAACGAGATTGCAAGATATAAAGCACGACTCGTTGCACAAGGTTTTTCTCAAAGACCTAGATTTGATTATGAGGAGACATACTCTCCTGTAATGGACGCAATTACATTCCGTTACTTAATAAGTTTAGTGGTTTCAGAAAAACTTGACATGCGACTCATGGATGTCATCACTGTGTATCTATATGGAGAATTAGATGCTGACATATACATGAAAGTCCCAGAATGACTTAAGTTGCCTGAAACAAGTAACAAACCACGAGGTATGCTCTCGATCAAATTAAGGCGATCATTGTGTGGGCTGAAACAATCTGGACGAATATGGTATAATCGTCTCAGTGAATATTTGATCAAAGAATGATACATCAACAATGTCATTTGCCCTTGTGTGTTCATTAAGAAATCTAATTCTGGATTTGCTATAGTGGCAGTATATGTTGATGATATGAACCTAGTTGGAACTCCTGAATAGCTCAATAAAACTGCTGAATATCTGAAAAGTGAATTTGAAATGAAAGACCTTGGAAAAACAAAATATTGTCTCGGCCTGTAGATTGAACATTGTGTTAGTGGAATTTTGGTCCACCAATCAGCTTACATTGAAAAAATCCTGAAGCGATTTGGCATGGACAAGGCTTATCCACTCAGCACACCAATGATTGTTCGTTCTCTGGATATTAAGAAAGATCCATTTCGTCCAAAAGAAGAGGATGAAATGGTCCTTGGTCCAGAAGTACCATATCTGAGTGCAATAGGTGCTTTGTTATATTTAGCACAATGTACTAGACCAGATATAGCTTTTTCAATTAACTTGTTAGCAAGGTATAGCTCTGCTCCAACAATTCGTCATTAGAAGGGTGTCAAAGATGTATTGCGATACCTTCGTGGGACAACAGACATGGGTCTCTTCTACTCAAAGAACTCCACAAATGACCAGGTCCTTGTTGGATATGCAGATGCTGGTTTTCTCTCTGATCCGCATAAAGCCCGCTCACAAAGTGGATATGTGTTCAAGAATGGAGATACAGCGATCTCATAGCGCTCTACAAAGCAAACATTAGTTGCTACATCTTCAAATCATTCAAAAATACTTGCTTTGCATGAAGCAAGTCATGAATGTTCTTGGTTAAGATCAATGATCCATCATATCCAGAATTCATGTGGTCTAAATTCGAAGACAGACAATCCAACTGTCATTCATGAAGATAATGCAGCCTATGTTGCCCAAATGAAGGAAGGGTTCATCAAGGGCTATAAAACTAAACACATATCTCCAAAGTTTTTCAGTGCACACGAGCTTCAGAAGGCTAAAGTCATTGAAGTCAGACAAATCCGTTCTAATGAAAATCTGGCAGACTTGTTCACCAAGTCTCTACCAAAGTGCACGTTTCAGAAGTTAGTGCAAAGTATTGGATTACGTCGACTTATCAAATAGCTAAGTTTGGAGAATGTAGAATCAGGGGGAGATACATATCAGGGGGAGCATCCATGATACATACATGTTGTACTCTTTTTCCTTCGATTAGGATTTTTCCCACTGGGTTTTTCCTATCAAGGTTTTAACGAGGCAACATAAGCATACTTAATACTATATCAACAATCCAGGTAAAGTTGTACTCTTTTTCCTTCGTTATGGTTTTTTCCCACTGGGTTTTTCCAAGCAAGGTTTTAACGAGGCAACTGATGTTAATATGTGGGCATCCAAGGGGAGTGTTGAAACCATTGGCAGTCAATATTGGCAGTTGAAAACATTAGCTGATGAAACCATCGGCTATCTGACGAATGCCCACATAAGTTCTTTGTCAATACCCACACAAAGAGTAAATTGTATGAATGGTCCCTCAACTTTAATCAAATTGGAGTAATGGTCCCTCAACTAAAAATCTATTACCATTGGTCCCTCAACTTATCAAAATGTGTAGCTATAGTCCTTCTCATCAATTTTGTCAAAAATTTGTCAAAATAAGGTATGTTGGAATGACCATTTATACAATTAGGATCCCTCAACTCATCAAAATGTATAATTATGGTTCTTTTCGTCAGTTATGGTCAAAATTTTTGTCAAAACAAGTTATATTGGAAGGACCATTGCTACAATTGGGTTAAAGTTAAGGGACCATTTCTCCAGTTGAATTAAAGTTGAGGGACCAATGGTAATGGATTTTTAGTTGAGGGACCATAGCTGCACGTTTTGAAAAGTTAAGGGACCAATGGTAATGGATTTTTAGTTGAAGGATCATTGCTCCAATTGAGTTAAAATTAAGGGACCATAGCTACAGTTTACTCCCCACACAAATATGATGAAGACTTTGGAAACAAAATGTTGTATTTTCAAAGTTATGAGTTGTAAATTTCAAACTTTAAGAATTTGTACGTATGGATTCGCTCTGTAAATAGAGCACTCAACTGCTGTTAAATGATATAGAGAGAATACAACAGAAAGAAGGAAAGATCAATAAGATCATCTATTTCTCCCTCTTTAATCTGCCATCCCCTTGTGTTTTTAGTTACATTGTGATATTTTACACCTACCTCACTCCATTCACAAAAAAGTTCTCTCTAACTGTTACATATTTATAACAAAAAAAAAGTTTTGGGGCCGAATAGCTAGGGTTAAATTTTTTCTTTTTTTTTCTTTTTTTGGTTTTTTAAAATTTTTAATTTGGAATTTTTTTAATATTCAAGTGGGCCCATATTGACACGCGATGACCAGTTATTATCCACATGAACACCACTTCATCAGTTAACAGAAGTTCTAACGAAAAACTTAACAGAGGTATGAAAGTGTCCCAGAATTATAACTTTAGGTACCAGACTGGGACGAAAAAAACTCCATGCACCAAATGTTGAAAACTAAGAAACTTCAGGGTAGTAAACTGAGATTAACCCTAAATTTAAATACCAAACCAGCCATCCAAATAGACAGTTTGCCACTGTAACGACATCTCAAGTAATTACGCATAGCAACAAGTAATTGGCTTAATATACCGTCAAATATTCGTTTATCTCCCAACTGAGAATCCCACTTTTACCATGAATTTGGGTAAGAATGGCACATCGAACAAAACACAAAAACAACATGCAAGTTATATTTATGTTTTCTGGTCAAGCTGAAAATCATGAAAATGTAAACCAGAAGCGATCGCTTTAGAACAAGACAACCAGTATAAGAAATTGTAGGGAGACAGGTATGGGGTAAGCTTTACTATACATTAGCAATCGTACAATCGAAAACACACAACTGGTTTTTCAACTCATTTGACTCGTTTATATCTTTCAATCTTTTCTGGTAAGCTCGTGCTCGTGATCGATACAGATGAGGGCCGTTGATTACAAGGGATAGCCACCCCTTCTCATATCTCTAGTGAAGAAGGGATGTCTTAGTGCTTCCCTAGCCTTGAGGCGCTCTGCTGGGTCGTATCTTAGGAGCCCTTGCAAGAGCTCGATCAAATCACCAGCAGAGTGGTCCACATGCTGCATTATTAGGTTCTGCAACCGATGGGTCAAAACAATGGCAAAGTCAGAAGACTTCATTAACGATCCTACGCAATATGCCTAGCGGCGTTATAATTGGCAGAAATAAGATAGACTTTTCAACTTCTTCAACATTACCGGAAGCCGGGGCAACTTGCAAACTGCTCTCATGCTTTCTCTAGAAGTTGCACCGTCAGGCCAATCTAGTCGTGCTCCCCTTCTAAAATATTTGTCAGCACGACGGCTGCAAAAATCAAGAACAGTATATGAGCTCCACACAACATACAAAACAATAGGGGACCGTGTGCAGTATGAATCTTACTCGGCTCTGACCACCATATGTTGTGGTAGTGGGCCCAAAACCCTCTCCATCATGGCAAGATGCTCCAAATTTTCATGTGTTTGAAAAAGGGCCTCACCCTGTTAAAAAACAATATTGGAGGAAAAACAAGTGTAAAGAAAAAAGCTCTGGCACTCCCTAGGCAGTAAAAACTTATTTTGAACTATAAATAAAACCGAATCAACTATAGATTATCAGCCCATATGAACTCAATGGTACTTACCGAGCAAAGTTCAACAAGTATGCAGCCAACGCTCCATATATCACACGGATAATTCCATCCAAGTCCTGCAGGTAACATCAGATGACCGTCATCTAAAAGAGTAAAAATATGAAATCAAGATATCACTTAAGTAGCCTAGAACTGTATTTACCCAAAATGACCTCCGGTGCACGATAATGGCGTGTTGACACCACATAGCTGTGATCCTGATGTTCAAATGTTGTACTCCCAAAATCAATGAGCTTAATGGCACTTGACTTGGGCAGATTCTTAAAATAGGAACCCTCTTTAGTCCAACGTGATAGAAACTTGATTGAAATTAAGGAAAGAAATTAAAGTGTCAGGATTTTGAGCTTTACTAAATTACCAGGCTAAGAGGTACAAGATCTGTAGATGGCTTGGGATGAAAAGATATAACGTAAAATGATGCTGCCAACTTACCAGTTAATGTAATGTGGAACAAAAGTAAAATACAGAGAGATGAGAGACAAAAAGCATGATTTAGGAAATGATACCTTATAGTCTGGCACTTTAATGTAGTCGGAGGACACAAGCAGAATATTCTCTGGCTTCAAATCAGTATGAATAAGGCGTAAATCATGCATAACTGCAAAAACAAACCAGCAAACCATTATTATCATCAAATACATGCTATAGATGCATGTCATGCAATAATGTATCATGCCTAGAATTCAGCTTTATACTTAAATGTTTGAGTAACATGTTGCAAAAATTTAGATAAAATGGCAAGAATTGTCCACACACATGCTACAGACTCCAAAAGTTGTCTGCCAAGCTCCCGAACAAGATCAATGGGAAATGAACGATAGCTGTTTTTGCGAAGAAAATCGTATAAGCTAGGTCCAAGCTTCTCAAACACCTGTTGAAACCATTTCAACCCATCCGCAAGTTTTTTTTAACTCACAGAAAATTCAGGCATAAAGGGACATATACTGCCCCTCCAAACTAATTAAATCAGAAGTACCAATAAATACTTACAATACAAATATGATTACGATAGTCAAACCAATTCCGTATTTGCACACAACTGCAAAGAATAAAACCGCTTATACCACCATCACTTTAAACTTCTACAACCAATAAGGGTGACAGAAATAAAAATATCCTTACCGAGTGCCACCAATATCATGCCTTGCAAGCCTTTGTAGGACATCAATTTCAATCATCGCAGCTTCACGATACTTATGTATGGAGCGGACAATTTTGATTGCCACAAGTTCTTTCTTTTCATTGTCAATACACTCTAACACTTGCCCAAAAGTCCCTGGAAATTCATAGCCAAAATATTAAAATTTTATTCTGAGTGTAGATTTTTCACCCAAGAAAGCAAGAAATACCAACCCTCTCCCATTTTGCTGAGAATTCTATCTGCAAGTATGATGAGGAAATTGTATCAATAAGTATAATTGATAAGAAAAAAATAAAATTAACCCTATTCAATTCATGAATAATTAACATTTTAACAGCAAACTTGAATGCAGAAACCTAATGTGTGATTCTACGTATGGAAAAGTAAATGTACTGTATCATTAACATACATTTGGATTCCCGTAGTCTATTCACCCAAATTCAAAATTTCAAATTGTGAATCCATACATTTACATAGGCTACAAAAGCACCTGCACTGTTTATTTAGTAAATGATCATGACATTAGAATCACGAACATGTATCATGAACATACATGTTGATGAGATGCCTTTTCAAAAGTCACAAACCTCCTCAGTTATCCCAATCATGGAATATCTTACGAATGCAAACCAACATTTCCAAATAAGCCCACATAGTTGCAAACACTAACGAATTACCAACCAAGCAAAAGAAGTCAATCAAATTTTTCAACATGTGGTAATGCAAAATCACCTCCTTACATATAACAAGACCTACATTACGCAATGGTTAAAGGGACTTACATCGAGGGGTTAGATTTTCTCCGATGCCGAACACGTAATGACCATCTTTATCATCAGGTCTCCATGGAGGGGAAGCATTTCGAGGCATTCCCCCATAAAACATAGACGTATATGTGTAATTCGGGATCGAACCATTCCCAAACTCCTGCCCGCAATAAAATGCCGGGAGCAGCTGCAAAACATATTAAGCATAATCAAATAACTGCATTACCGATACATTTACATAATTACCCAATTACTAAAATTCAAATTAATTCCGACCCCAAAACGCAAAAATCAATTAATCCCGAATTGAAAATTGCGATTAATTAACAAATTAATAAAAACTGAAAATTGCGATTAAACAAAAAATTAAAAAAAAAAATCATGAGAGACAAACCTCGGGAGGAGGAAGAGGAGGGGGCATATCCCATGCTAATCGAGGTCTCTTCCTCGGCCGCTTATCCATATTCTTGTGAGGAAATTCCATTATCCTCTGCGTTTCCATTCTTCCCCTAATTTTTTCGCTTCCTCAGCGAAACACAAATTCTCTCGAGAGAGATCAAAAATTTCAACGAATCAGAAATTCAGGACCTAATTAGGGTTCCGCGAATATGAAATTTGAAAAATCGAGATAGGATTTGGGAGAAATTGAAATAAGATTTGGGGGAAATTGAGAAGGGATTTTTTGAGCTCTGAAAACCCTAATCTTGGATCTGAAAGCTCTAAACCATGAGATGGGGACGGAAACTAACCCTGGTTAAGGGGTTGGGCTTCGGGTTAACTGGGGAACCAAGACGATAAGTTAACGCTCCGATTTTCCAACTATGGTTAGATAAATGGGCCCCGCAAATTTTGATTTGTTTAGGCGCGTGCGGTCCCCGCCCGACCGGTTTTATGTGTCGTGCGCGCCTTTCTGTTGCGTTTGTCTGACACGTGTCGATAAGTGGACCCGTGAGAAGTCACGCGCATATTCGAATTTTATTGATTTGGGCTTTTTAATTTTTGAACGGCCCGACATACAAGTTGTACCATGAAGCCCAAATAGGTTTTTTTTGGCTAATTTTTTTTTATCTATATATATATATATATATATATAAAGAGAGCACACCAAAATAGTGAAGTTTTCAATATTTCCAAAATACCTTTCCTTTATTTGTCGATTTGCTCATGAACTTGTATAGAGGTGTCAATTTCCCCTGAACTTTAATTTTAACCAATTATCCCCTGAATTTTAATAATTAGCCAATTTTCGCCTTGAATTTTAATTTTAGTCAAATTACTCACCTGAACTTTTAGAAATAGCCAAGTTTCCCCTTGACGCTAGATTTTAAAAAATTTCATCCAATTTTTTATCCATTTTGATCATGCAGACAACATACGACAATTGTATGGGCAAAAAGAATGGAAAATTGGATGGATGAAAAATTTAAAATCTAACGCTAGGAGGGTAAATTGGCTATTTATAAAATTTTAGGAGTAAGTTCCCAGGCGGAATTGACTAGTTATAAAAGTTGAAGAGGGTCATCAGTTAAAATTACAGTTCACCGAGGAAATTGGCATCTCTATACAAGTTATACAAGTTTAAGGGACAAATCGATAAATACCTTCCCTTTATAAAGATATAGATTACAAATAAATAATAAAGAATAAGATGTAAATGAGCACATTGTCACATGCGTGTGTCAAGATGCTAGTTAGAAATAATGTAGCAATGCATTCTTCCAATTTGACCTCTCGACTAAAACATGTCAATATGTCTCCAACTGTTGTAAAATAGAAGAAGTTGAGAGAACATTTTATGCAGAATTTGCACTGAGTGACTTCACAGTGCAATTTTTTATAGATTTTTAACGGATGGATCATATTGATTTGCGACATCCATTTTCAGGGATTACATTAATCGATTTTCAATTTCAGGAACCATCTTGATTAGGTGGGTCAATTTCAAGAACCATTTGTGATAAAAACCATTTTTTTTTTAACAATCCTAAAACTTTCAATTGGTGACCTCAAAGTCCAAAATGACTGCTTGCTTCTTCATGTACCTACATAGGCATTCACATCAATTAGACAACGTTGCAATCTTCGGCTAAGAAATTGCAAAGCCAATCCGGCACATGAAAAACACCCCAGCTATAGGAAGAACCCCCCAAACGGTTAACCAAAGGAAGTGAAAAGGTGAGCAACATGGTTACCCGCTCTCGGGACATAGACATGTAGAGATCGCATTGCCAAAAGCTGAATGTCATACACAATACACCCGATAGCGCCATCTGGAATCCGTGCTTGCTTCAATATATCGACCAGCACCTTCGAGTCACTCTCAACCTCGAGTTGTTGGTATCCGGCGACACACATGCTCGGATTCAAAAACCAAAACATGAAAGCAGTGTTGAGCATCTTCTATGATGAATTGGATCTATCAATCTTTTGTTTCATTGCAAGAGCTTAGAAGCCTTGTGGCAATTTGACATATCGGTTGGAGATGGTGGAGCCTGTCTACTTACCTGGATTTATTCTCCTTAAATGCTCTATACAAAATTGTTAACATGGTAAAAATTTCATTCAATTGCGGATGATTCTTATCCCCAGTAACAAATACATGAACTTTGTTTCTGACTTCTATCCAACTGCAGCCTGGAACCCTCTTTAGTCCTTTTTCTTTCATTTCTCTCCGTATTGTTGAGACACTCTGCCATCTCCCAGCTGCAGAATGTGCATTGGATACCATAACATATGATGACACATCTTCCGGATCCAAATCCAGGATTTTCCTAGATGCAAACTCCCCCAATTCTGTATTTGAGTGGATTTGGCAGCCACCAAGCAACGCCTTCCAAAACCCAATACCCGGTTCAAAAGGTAGATTGCAGATGAACTCCTCAGCTTGTGTGAAACACCCCGAGCGCGAGAGTAAATCAACCATACAAGCATAGTGCTCGGGCTTTAGAATGCTAGAGTCCTCAGTTCTTGCCTGATTGAAATATGAGTAACCTTCATCGACAAGACCAGCATGATTACAAGTCCACAATAAGCCAAGAAGTGTAACGCTATTCGGTCTGCAACCGGAAACCCTCATCCTTTCGAAAAATCCAATGGCTTCCTCTCCTTTACCATTTTGAGCATAACCACATATCACAGCATTCCAAGAAACAATGTTTCTTCCCTCAAGTTTATCGAAAACTAAGAGACTATCTTCCATGCTTCCACATTTTGCGTAAAAGCTTATTAATGAATTGCCAATGAAAACATCAAGCTTACCCAAGAACTTGACAGCACAGGCATGAAAGCTCCTGCCCATTCCTAGTGCTGCTATGTTGGCAGCTGCAATGATGGCACATGGAAAAGTAGAATGGGTAGGCAACAATCCATCTCTAAGCATCTTGGTGAAAAGATTGACAGCCTCTTCATTGTGGCCTGTTTGGCTGTACCCTCCAATCATTGCATTCCACGAAACAACATTCCTCTCCGGCATCTCTCGGAAAAGAAGCAGGGCATCTTCAAGCTTCTCCTTTTTCAGGTATGCGCATATCAACGTCGTGTAAGAAACCACATTCGGGTACTGGGTATCTTCGAAAGCTCTTTGAGCATCTTGGGTAACGCTCAACTTGGCATAAAGATCCAAAATTGCACTCCCCACAAAGACGTTCGAACGCAAACCCGTTTTTGTTGCACAGGCATGAAGCTGCTTGGCTATTGATAGGTCTCCGAGTGCGGTTGACGAGTGAATGACAGTGCCGAATGTGAATTCGTTGGGTCTGATATTCAAAACAAGCATTCTAGAAAAGAGATAAATAGCTTCTTCATGATGGTGGTGCCGAGCAAATTGGCCTATTATTGTTGTGGCCGATACCACGCTCAAGTCAGGCGTTTCGTCGAACAGTTGGCGTGCATGCCAGAATGCATCCGAGTTTCTTGCTTGCAGAGAATGGGTATGTGCTTTCTGGGTTTCAGTAAGAAGGAAGCAAGCTGAAGTGTGAGATTTCCTCGGTATCAAGTGAGAGAAAGGGGACCTGCAAATTAGGGTTTTCATGTGTTTGTGTTTTGGCGAGTAATTTTGGGGATCAAATAGCCATGCGGGAAGGGCGTGCTGGGTAGCCTCAGAAATGTAACTTCATGCGTTTGAACGCGTTAAAAATTGGCGGGTTCGGTGCAATTTTTGGCCTATTTGTGGTGCAACATCTAAAAACATAACGTTAAGAGTAAATTGTACGAATGGTCCCTCAATTTTAATTAAATTTGAGCAATGGTTTCTCAACTAAAAATCCATTACAATTGGTCCCTCAACTTATCAAAATGTGTAGCTATAGTCATTCTCATCAATTTTGTCAAAATTTTGTCAAAATAAGCTATGTTGGAATGACCATTTATACAATTAGGATCCCTCAACTCATCAAAGTGTATAATTATGGTTCTTTTCGTCAACTATGTCAAAATTTTTGTCAAAACGAGTTATATTGGAAGGACTATTGCTACAATTAGGTTAAAGTTAAGGGACTATTTCTCCAGTTGAATTAAAGTTGAGGGACCAATGGTAATGAATTTTTAGTTGAGGGACCATAGCTGCACGTTTTGATAAGTTGAGAGACCAATGGTAATGGATTTTTAGTTGAGAGACCATTGCTCCAATTGAGTTAAAGTTAAGGGACCATAGCTGCACGTTTTGATAAGTTGAGAGACCAATGGTAATAGATTTTTAGTTGAGAGACCATTGCTCCAATTGAGTTAAAGTTAATGGACCATAGCTACAATTTACTCTAACGTTAATGAATAGCAAGTGTGCCTCTTTCACTAAACAAATTATTGTGTGCGGACACCCGTATAAAAAATTCTTTTACATGGCCATATGTATGTGCAACATCATATTAGACTATTAGTGGGATTACGCATGGGCTTGGGTGTTGAAAATGGTAGCAGATATCTTATTTTGTGCGTGTGACCGCATAAACACGTTGTCCATTATTCATATCTTAAAATTTATTTATGTAAAGGGTACCAAACTCAAACAAAGGGAGGATCCTTTTTTGTGAGAAGGGTTAGACGACTGACGTAATATGGGTGTCAAGACCAAAGAATTTATCTCTATAACACTCAAGGGATCAGTAAGATAGATCGCTTGTGATTATAACTACACACATGATGAGTCAAACAGAAATTATTAAGAGACATGAAAATTTTCCTACTTGTAATGCAACATAGAAGAAATTACATGTTTTTCCTTCGAGACATTATAAGTGAATCAAAACAAAAAAAGGAAAATCCAATGTTTTAAGCCTAATGATTCCCATTAAAATAATTATTTTTTTTCAAACTAAATAGAAATTGATTACAGCTTGAAAAAAAATTACTTTCGAGACATAATTTATTGAAAAATTTAAACTACATTAATGTATAATAAACATTGCTGAATATAACAACTAAATACAAACATTTCAATTAATCGTAAAAAAAAGTCAATAACTGATATTACTGGACTTCAAACCAAATCCAAAAAGCTACACAGTAATTTATTTTATTCAGAAACCAAGATTTGATTTACACCAGTCTCCAAACCCATTACTTTATTAAGAAACCAACGTTTCATTTACACTTCGTCACAAAAGTCCATCTACAAAAAAGATTATAGTCTCCTACCACTTCATGATCAAAACCTTCTTCTTTTACCAGTTGCAACCTGAAACTGCATGGCATCCGCATTGTTGTTCCCAAATTGCAATTCCATCCCATTGCTCAAACATGCCGAACCACGAGCGAAATTCAACACAGATGAAGATGGTATCTGAGCAAATCCAGGTGAACTCTCAAGGAATGAAGCAGACCCACTTGACGAAATTGGCGCCGCAATAAACGAATCAAATTCCTCTTTCTGATCTACCAATGAGGCACAATGATCACCTCCATTAACGAGCGCAGGCGGATTCTTAAAAGACGGGAGAGGAGGAGGGTTTCTCCACTTGGGAAGAGGTGCAACAAGAAGTGTTTGAAGTAAAGGGCCAGTTTCCATCACAGCCTGCATTAGTCTTCCTTTTTTGGGCAGTGGCCTCACTCTAGCAATGTTGTCAATAAGAACTGAACCAAAATCGATCTTCGAACCCACTGGAACAACATTTTTCGTAAACCCCAAGTTGTTCGAATCCGGAAAGTTTGGATTAGGCTGCAGGCCTGGGAAGGAGATAGGAGAACCCAAGTTGCTGTTTGTGGGATATGAACCAAAGGCATGAAAGTTGTAAGATTGGGAGGGCACAAAATTACTATCTGATTCCTTGAGCATAGGAGGGTTTAGGGTTTTTTGGGGGATCGGGTTTTCAATATTGAGTTGTGGTGAGAGGATTGAAGTTTGATCATCTGGTATAAATGATGGCACTAACTTATTCACAAGTTTCTGCAACTGGGTTTTTGCTTCATCTCTTTCTTGGCAAGTAATCTGCCAGAGTTGAAATAACTGCTTCACGATTTCTTCGTTCTTGCTCACCTCCTCTTTCGCCATCATTTTCACTGTATCTAGTTCGTATGTTTTGCAGAGAAGCTTGTGTTTCAGTTCATCAACGCTCTGTCAGACATCAAAAGAGATTAAAGTTCAGAAATATGTAAAAACCCTAATAAACATGCAACCAGATGAAAAGTTGTAAATTTTGAATAAAATCACTCACATCTTGATCACTTGAAATGTAAACCATGCTCCCTCTCTCTCTCCCTCTCTCTCTCTCTACACAGACACAAAATAAGAGAAACAGACTTGCAAAATAATTAAATGGAAGAGGGAAATGCAGAGACACAAAAGGGGTAAAAAATGAAGAGGCAGCAAATGGTAGGAAGAGTATAAGGTACGTTTAAAACCTTCTTAAAATTAAGATTTGATCAAAAAATTACAAAAAAGAATTACCAACTGCATTATAATAACATTCTTTGTCTCACTAAGAAAAACTCACCGTAGTTAAAGGGATTCTGTCTGATCCCAAAACAATAATCTCTCAATCTCTCACTGTCAATCAAATATATGGCTTGCTGTTCTAATTAGTGATTAGGTCAAAAAATAGACCCAGTTCTGCTAATGCACCTTGATTAGTGGTATCTTGACACTACTATATATCAATCGTTTAGCTAGCATTTCTTTAATTTTGGTAATATAATTAACGACAAAATAAAATAGTTGATATGATTACTTTTACAAACTAACCATAAAAATTTTATATTCAAAATTCTTGTATTCGAGCGGTTGTAATTAATCTAATCCAAGAGGATCCCTTTTATAATTTTATGCATAAAAAAAAAAAAAACAAAAAAATTAATCTAATCCAAATTATGAAGAGCGGAATTCAAACTTAAGTGTATATGAGAGAACATGTTGCTCCAACCAGTATGGTTGCGCCTAAGCATGTTGCTCTAACCGGTATGACTACGCCTTAACGCAACACATCTTAAGGGACGTGTAGCGGCCGTGATTAAAAAAAGACTTTCTCTTATGCGTGTGACCACGTGCGGAGAGGCTAGTATTCAATAAACTTACCACAGGGTCATGTGGTCAAGTACATTCAGTTTCTCCACCTTGTTGAATGAAGTTATGGCATGTTTACTTAAAAAAATGGGTGAAGGAAGAAAATGGAGAACGTAGAAATACAAGGAAAGTAAGGAAAGAGAGCACCCTTTGGTCTGATTTTTAAGTAATTAATAATGGATTTTCAGGGAGAGCTCACCAATTTTCGAGTTCGGATGTGTTAATATAAACGCGAAGAATCCAAGAATCAAGATGTTTCAATTCTTACTCCACGTTCTTAAACATGTACTATCCATGAAAAACCATTACACTGCTGCATAATTTAGCCATTCCTTGAAGTTGATAGATTGTGATCAAAATCTAGAAATACCAGAAACCATGAGAATCTAGTTCATGTAATTTAAGGAGTAATACATGAAACATTTGCAGACCAAAAGGTAAGTCTTTCATCATCAGATAAGATATTGTCCCTAGACCACAATTCACAAAGAAAAACTTAGATTTGAGAAGCACTTTATGTTCTTTCGTTTTAACAAGTAAAACAAGACGGAGTGAATTAATTAATAACTAATCATATGGTTTAGACGTATAAAGTACATTTTTATGCAGACTAATACGTTTTGCTTTCTGAGTCAAGAAATGGACGTTATTGTTATCTTGTTTCAAATGTCATGTGCCACCTAGGCACCTAAGGCTGAAACGGAAGTTGAAAGTCCGTGAGAAATTCATGCATCAAAGGAAAAGTGCCAACTGAAAGTCTGAAATGGTTGAAAGATAAAGTGCTTTGTCATGGCTGATCCATGCCTAAGGTAAAGCGCTATACTTAATTAGCCTAGTTCGGCTAAGTTTGTGCTGTGTTACTTAAAAGTTGAGATTTCACCTCAAAATTAATTAGTAATAGGAGGATTGAATCAGCTGCTTATAAACCTTTACAAGATTTTTTAACTTTCTGATGTGAGACAATTCTTTACATCTTCAAACGTCCCTCACGTGCAGCAAAATTGAAGCATAACACATGAACCATTAATGAAGAAATTTGATATTTCACCTGAAAACCAATTGTCATTACAGGGAGTGTGCAATTTCACCCTTACAAAATTTCTTAACCTTCCGACCTGAGATCATTTTTCACATTGACACAGTTAGTTCATTTTTCAATTGGAGAAATACACACACACTAAAATGAGGTTTTAGATCACTTTTCAATTATTGATTTTATTCCTGTTTTACTGTACTTATCCTTTATTTTTTAGAAAAACTAATGAAAAAAACTTCAAAACTTTAAATCTTAAAACTTGAATCTTAAAAAAATACTTTAATAAATTTATTTAGTGATTAGGATAAAAATAAATAATAAAATATTAACAAAAACACAAATGATCCTGTCTTGGGTTCCCAATTGGTTGGCTGCCTGCTTTGTAGCCACACGCGCAAAAAAAAACCAAAAAATAGGTTGTTGCCTTACCTTTTCAAACCCGTTGCCCCCTATTTTTTTCTCTTTCCTCCTCTTCACCGGTATGTGGCCAAGGCTCACCTGATTATCTCTCCTCTCTCCTATCTCCTCTCTCCTCTCTCCTCTCTCACCCTTCTCAACCTCTCTCTCTCTCTCTCTCTCTCTCTCTCTCTATATATTAAATTCTATTGCATGAAATTTTAGGGTTTTTTTAATAACACCCCTCAAATTGTTGAATACACCCCACTTAATATTTAGTGTTAAATGACTTGTGTAAAATGACTATTTAAACCCTATTTTTCTCAACAAAAAAAACCCAAAATTAAAAAAAAAAAAAAAAAGCAATTATTTTCTTCCTACATCCCAAATCATGAAAAATAAAATCCTAAAACTACTCGTAAGTTTATTTATAATTTTGTACACACTTGCACTCACAATGTCATGTCATTATGTTTTTTCTTATTAACTATTAAGTATTTTGCAACATAACAGGCAAAGATATATTTTGAAAAATTCAAATCTTCTTTGAGATAGTTTAGTTGTGTTTTTTTTTCTTTTGCTAAATTTTTTAAGCATGCTTGTTGTTTATTTCTTAGGATGGCTGGGGGTGCAATACCATTCAAGAATGATTGCAGAACCGAATTTTTAACCTAGGAACAGCAGGGTAGAAATGGTCTCAGGTAAAAAAATGATCTTCATGACTAAATTGGTTGTGGGCATTGAACTTTTCAAATTTGACATTTAGATAGATTACTAAATTATGAGCTCTAATAAATAAAAAAATGATCTTCATGGCTAAATCGGTATCTAAACAAAGCAAGTGAATACCATCATCCCCAACCAAGATGCCAACACCTAATCCCCTACGTTAACACGAGTCACCGAGAGGAGATAGTTCAACATGTTAAATAGAAGCAAAGGAGAAAGCCAAAGTAGCAAAACTATTTGTTGGACAAAAAGAAGGAAATGAAAGATCATTCCATGGAAAATAATGAAAACCACATAAGCAAGAGCATAAGCTTAGATCAAATTTTTATAATGTTTTATTTAAGGTAACAAATGCATCAACTAACAGAACTTTAATATAATAAAATTTAAAGAATGTGGGGTGTATGTGAAAATGTAAGGTGTATGTTGAGAATGTGGGGTGTGAAGGTATTATGGAGAAGTATGTCACATCCCGGCTCGAGGCGGACCACTTCCCAGGCCCGCTCCACCACCGTAGCACGATATTGTCCGCTTTGGGCCCTGACCACGCCCTCACGGTTTTGTTTTTAGGAACTCACATGAGAACTTCCCAGTGGGTCACCCATCATGGGAGTGCTCTCGCGCGCTATTCGCTTAACTTCGGAGTTCCGATGGAACCTGAAGCCAGTGAGCTCCCAAAAGGCCTCGTGCTAGGTAGATATGAGAATATACATTTAAGGATCACTCCCCTGGGCGATGTGGGATGTCACAATCCACCCCCCTTAGGGGCCTGACGTCCTCGCTGCTTTAGGCCCCGACCACGCCCTCACGGTTTTGTTTTTGGGAACTCACATGAGAACTTCCCAGTGGGTCACCCATCATGGGAGTGCTCTCGCGCGCTACTCGCTTAACTTCGAAGTTCCGATGGAACTTGAAGCCAATGAGCTCCCAAAAGGCCTCGTGCTAGGTAGAGATGGAAATATATATTTAAGGATCTCTCCCCTGGGCGATGTGGGATGTCACAAGTATGTGAGGTGTGTTAAGATAATTTTTAGTTGAAAAAGTAAATGTGGGGTGTATTAAGTATGTGGGGTTTATTCAACAATATGTGGAGTGTTAATATAATAAACCAAATTTTATTCATGAAAAAACAATTAAGGATTAAGTACCTAAAATCCCCCAACATTTTACTGACATTTCAAATTCGTCTCAACCTTTTTAAACATTCCAAACAACTACCCAACTTATTGAAAATCTCACATCCGTAAGTCCTAATTAAATTTCTCTTAAATTAACTAGGGCTTATTTTGTCTCCAACATCAATAAAAGGTCATGGAAGCATAGCCTCCACCAAATAACGGCCACACCACCCCATTTAGGCCATCACCTCAAAACCCAATGCACAACCACAAACTCCACCCTACAACTCAAGCCGCCAACATCGAGAAGAAGGTCCTGAGGTTGCTAAAATGTTATGGACTACCATGATGCGGGCACCACCATCTTCACCGCCCACAAAGAAGAACTGGAAGCTTTACTATTTGAAAATCGGCGAATGAGGAAATCAATATGAGCAGAAACAAGCTCCTTGAAACCCTATGCGAATTCTTATCCCTCTCTTTTGTTAGGAAATTTCCGAATCTTCATTTTTGTTTTTCATTTTATTCGTGAATTTGTTTATCTTTTTTTATTCTTTTTCATCTTTCTGTCTTTTTTGGAGTTATTTTATTATTATTTTAGTGTCCAAGGAAAAAATAAGTGGGACCCATTGTTGTCACATGTACATTTAATGAAAAATTAACAGGGAGTTAACGAATCTGACATTTTCAATAGGTTGGATACTTGCTTGGAATGCTTAAAAAAGTTGAGACCAATTTAGAATGACACCAAAAGATTAGAGGATTTTGTTACTTAATCCAACAATTAATTGTTTGTTAATTTTTTTTTAAATAGTACAATTTTCTAAAATATTTTTATAGATATAGTGTCACCATTTCAAAAAATATGTCACTATTTTTTGAAATAGTATCACTGTCTAGAAATTGTGATAATTTATTTCTAGAAACAATGGACATTATTTCTAGAAATGGTGACACTATTTTTAAAAATAGTGACAATATTTCTAGAAATGGTGTCACTATTTCTAGAAATAATGTCACGGTTTCTAGAAATAGTATCATTGTCTTGAAATGGTGACCACTATTTCTACAAAATAGTGAAACCGTTTCTACAAGTAGCTATTTGTAGAAATAATGTTCATTGTTTCTAATAATTATTATTTTTAAGAAATAATATTTCTTATTCATAAAATTTTATTATGTGTTTTTATTAAAAATTTGTTGATAATAATTTTGTTGAATTTTGACATGTGATAAGTAATTCATATTATTATGTCTTTAAAAACATGACTAATTTTTTGTATGATTGCGATCAAGGAAGGAACATGTCTCGGCCTTTGGGTTCTAGAGCCTGAAGACAAGGCTGCTAGTTCTGCGAAGTTCACGAATCGTCGGCGCCGAATTCGATCACAGTAATTATATTCGTAAGAGTATAAGCACGCCGAATCGACACCAGAGTATAAGGGCACAAGTACTCAAAGCAGATGTACGTCTTAATCGTGAATGTGGTTCGGCCGTCAGAATGCCGAACTCTAAATCCCACTTGTGAGTATCCAATCATAAAACAACTCGGCGTTTAATATGCCGAGCCCTAGTAAACTGTAACACCTCACTTCGCCGAGAAGGCTGATGAGATGACCTCTGCCAATAAGGATTCAAAAATCCTTCTCGACCGAGACTTGGATAGGTAACCAATCGGCCCCTTTGCAGTGCTGTTTATCCAAACTGAAAGTGCTCCGCGCTCGGTTGATTCTACGGCGATAGTACTGTTTATCCAAACTGAAGGTATCACCGGTTGCCTTCATAGTGCTGTTTATCCAAACTAAAGGTGTGTTGGCGAGAAAGGGGAGAAGAATAGAGTTCTCAAGGTTGTTGAGAGGTTTCGCGTAGAGTAAGGGTTTGCGCAGGGCAGATTTGTGTGTTGAATTGGAGGGACTTGAATGATGCACTAAATCTTGTATTTATAACAGCAAACCATATTGGATCAAGTTAAAACTATACCCGGATTAGGACTCCCCATCCCAATCCTCCTTTATCTTAGCCATTCCTACTTCCACTAGGACGCTAAATTTGACCTTCTATCAGGCCGTATTCATCTCCAGGTTTCCGCATCCTACCGAAACTCCCTACTGCATCAGGATTCAAATCCCCCATCCATCCATCTTGCAATGGGACTTTGTTTATTTCTCTCTTATCCAGAACATTCCACTTCCCAATACGGCTTAGCCGACCTTGGCTAGACAGCCCACGAACAGAAAGCCCATAAAGGTCTTTGAGCAAAGCTTTTGAGCCGAGGACAAATGTAAACTCAGCCCAAACCAATATTTTGGGCCCAAACATTGCCCCATCGCTTCTGAGACCGCCGACTTATAACCCTTGGTCGAGCCTCGGCCTTCAAGAAGCGAAAACAGTTCTAGCATATCTTCCAAAAACATTTAAATACCTTGAAGACCTCAACCACGCGCATTTACGAAGCATGATTATTTGTCTCTACTTTCCTTAACCTTCTGCCACGTGGTGACACCCTAGCTCACTCAGCAGCCCTCAATGATGACCCTTAAGATGTGCGGCCATTGAAACGTCTTTCATCATCAAAAATGCCGCCACACGCAATCATATGCCTTCAATTCGCGAGACCCTTGGTCTTTTCACCTAGATTCCCCAAATATTCATAATGATTAGCAAATTTCCCGATCGATTCTATCCTAATTTTTAACATCAACCGCTTGACCTTCCCCCCAAAAAAGCCTATAAATACTCGAATCCCTTTCATTCGCACTTTACACTTCCAGAACTCTTGCATTTTCTCTTCTTTCTTGCTCTCGAATTCCCATAAACCCAAAAACTTTCAACTCAAAAACCCCTCATTCGAACCTAGAAAACCTTCAAGCCTTCATCAAGACTCTGCGCTTTGAGAGCGATTTGAGCACCACCCAATCATGGGACCACTTTTCAAGGATACAGTGCCATCGTCTATTACCAACCTCCTCAAGGCCTAATGTTTTGGCACCCTTGCTGCAAGGTTTCGACTGGTCGAAGTAGGACCTGGCAAAGCCCCAAGGAGTTTGGCCCTCGACCACCACAAACTAGGCGGCCTGGGTCGAACGGATGGAAAAAATTTTCAACTAAACATGGAAGATTCTTAGCATTTATGACATCATCAGACTCTCGTCCGTGGAAATTACCATGGACAAAGAACTTCTTATGGCGGCCTTGAGCTTTTGGTGCTCAGCCACCAATACTATGATCATTCCAAGGAGCCTGGCCCTCGACCACCATAAACTAGGCGACCTGGGTCGAACGGATGGAAAAAATTTTCAGCTAAACATGGAAGGTTCTTGGCGTTTATGACGTCATCAAACTCTTGTCCGTGGAAATTACCATGGACAAAGAACTTCTTATGGCGGCCTTGAGCTTTTGGTGCTCGGCCACTAATACTATGATCATTCCCTTTGGCCCTATCGGTCCTATTATCCTCGACGTCTCAACCATTCTTAGGACTTGCCCTTTTGGCATTCCTGTTGACGTCGCTATATCTGGATGCCCGTCGAATCTTGACCTTAAGGCACTATTCAACGAATGGGCCGTCGAGACGCTAAGCACAGAAGGTCAAACACTTTCGAATGAAGAAGTTCAAAAGCTGCACAAGAACTTCTTCAATTACAACACCCTGATCCTCCACTTTGCTAGCCGAGGGGAAGCGAGCCTATTGAAGGGAGAACATGAAGCTTTCCTCTTCTACTGGTACAGCAAGTTCGTTTTTTGTACCAAATCAAACAAATGCTTGGTTGAAAACATGCCAGTGGTCGAAGCCCTGGCCAGCGATCATACCCTAGCGCTTAGTCCAGCCATCATCGCTAACCTACTGCATTGCTTGGCCAAGGTGACTATCAATAAGATTGACCCACGCTAGAATGGACCATTCTAGGTTTTCCAAATATGGCTGCAGGTTTATTTTGCCACACTTCGGCCAGAGACTTCCAACTTCCAATCTACCGAAGTGCTCGGCCCTCAATTATCATCCCGACCGACGCTTCTTCACTGGGCCGAAGAGATTTTCAAATACTTATTCGGCCCCGATGTCCTCTCTGATGACGAATTCTTGATTTATCGTCGTCATAAATACCCTTCCTCGATCAAGCTCACGTCGTCAGCATAGAGATGTTGATCTTCGTCAGGCTTGGGGGTCGTTCGTATACATTCGAGACTTCTTTGGCACACCAGTCGAAGACATTGTCAATAGACTTTTTGGTGATCGGCCCAAAAAGCCTCTTGTCCCACAAACCAAAGAACCAACCCAAGGTACATGTCTATTTCAACCTTCTTCCCTCAAACGCCCACTTAATTTTACTAATTCGGCTTCACTTTCTCAGGCGATCGAGTGCCGAAGTAGGCAAATGTGATCGCAGCAGCTGTGGCCAAGAAAAAATTGGCTCCCTCCTCCAAGAAGACTAAAATTGATGCGCCACCCCCACGGAGAAAATGGCCTCGCTAGGAGGTCGAGACGGCAGGTGAATATCTCCGTCCCTCAAAACGTGTTAAACGATTGGCGAAGAAGGGAGAACGGGAGATCCACGTTATCTCCAGCCAGACCACAAGAGCGACCACCATTAGTATGTCTCCTACTACGTCCGTTGTCCAGGTTTCGACGGAGAAACAACCAGCTCCAACCGATCAGGCGCTCAAAATTTAACCTATACCTCCAGTTGCGGTCGAAACAGCTGATGCCTCGCCGGTCGAAGAGCCTACAACTCTGGGGCTGACTGGGGCACCTGTTTTAGAGAAAGTATCCCCTTTGGTTGAGACGAACTTCCCCACCAATCCAAAGCTATCAGTGATCATCCTGGAAGAGGTATAATTATGTTGTGGTCACCCTACTAAATCTAAAAATACTAACGATTTTTATTTCTTCAGGATGATGAAGGCAACGAGATTCCTCTTGACTAGTCGCCCTCGACCAACCAAAGCTCATTTCGTGAACCCTTCCCCTATGGTCGAGGCGAGCGACCGAGTCGATCCTCCTCTTGTGGTGGAGATGGGCGACCAAGTTAATTTTTCTGCAGTGTTCGAGGCTGGTGATCAAGTTGAGCCTCCTTCAGATGATCGCGGAAAAATGGCCACCATCGAGCCTGAAGCGACAACGGAAACGTCGATTCACCCGCAGAATCAAGACATCGGCATCCCCTCGTGATAAGTCACTTCAGCTTACGTAAGTACTCTTATTGCTTTCCATTGATCAATCTCCTGCTTTAGGATTCTGAACCAGGAAAAATTAATTTCAGGTGCCCACGTTCTCATTTCACCGAAAATTCTATACGCCAAAAGGCGTTATTTATATCTCCTGGCCACCTCAGTGGCCTTCAAACATAGATAACCTTCATCGGCCGCGTGAATTAAAAAGCGCTGTTAAACATTGGGCTTGACCATTAAGCTCTTTAGGCTCAAGCAATTAGCCAGCAGACATGGCCGAAGTCTCTTCTCGGCAGGTCTAAAATTCTCCTTCTTCTTTACCTTCTTGTGATTCGGTTTTTTCTGACAAGTTTCTTTTCTGTGCAGCCTTTATGGGACGTTGAACTTAAAGCTCTTCTTTTGAATACTTCGGGGGTGGCTAGCTCTTCGACGACTACAACTAGACCATCTGTATCAACGGCCGAATAAGATGCTTTTGTTAAACTGCAGACGCTACTGTCTCTCTCAGCTTCACAAATCCTTGAAAGCAAGGGTCTCAACTTCATAGGAGAATGTCTGAACGACCTTGTAGCAGGCATTCTTTTGAGCAATGAAATCATCACTCGCCTGTCTTCTATCCTAGATCAAACTCGAGAGCATTTCGATATTTTCGCAAGAGCTCTCCAAGGACAATTCGACCTTAAGGCCGCATTAGTTGCTCAAGAAGCTCTACAGCTAGAAGTCGAGGCGATAAAGGTAAAGAAAGCACAACTGGTCGACTTCGATCTAAAAATTGCCGACCTCAACCGTCGAATTACAGAACTCCAACGTCAGCGATCAGCCGTGGCCTCCAATCTTGCCGACAATTTCGAGTCGAGCAAAACTTGTCTGACTAACTATGCGGCTGGTGCAAAACAAAATTGAGCAGTTGAATGTGGATAGAAGGACCCGGTAGGCTGAAATCACAATAGGGGAAGTACGATGGTTGGAGTTGAAGGCTGCCTTTGAAGCTTTCCATCATTCATCCCCCTGAATTATCTTTGTAAACCGGTTGATTGACTTCTATTTGTACACCTTTTTATGAATATTAATGAAATCAACTTTTATTCTCGTATCTCCCAAGTTACCGAATAATTTTTTTTTTTAAATTTCCCATTGATTGGTAATTTATGAATCGAACCAGTTCAATTCCTGAGGTGGTATGCCTCATTACTGAGAACTCTGTGTACAACGAATGGTCCTTCGTAATTAGGCAACCATTTGCCAAACCTAGGGTCTTTAATTCCCATGGGTAGCACGGTTTGCCAACCCAACTCTCATTTACCGAACGTTTTCTGTCTGACTCATTGATTATAAGCTCGCTTGACGATCTTCTTTTGTGCCACCAATAAGTTATAAGCATCAAGCTGAGCTTCTTCTAAATCTTCTAATTCTTGTCTCATGGCCTGACTGTACTCGGGACTGAACAAACTACTTTGTTCAATTATTCGCAACGAGTTTATACTTAGCTCGACTGGCAATATTGCATCGTGTCCATAGGTCAATGCGTATGGAGTCATTCTAATGGCTGATCGGAGCGACGTTCGATAGGTCTATAATGCTTCGTTTAGCTTTAGATGCCACATACCGAGCTTCTCCCTGACCATTTTTTCAAGAATGCCAATCAGAACCTTATTACTTGCTTCAGCCTGTCCATTCGTCTGCGGGTAATACGGCTTAGACTGCTCAAGTCGAATTCTTAGATTCACCGTGTACTCCTTAAACCTGTCGAATGTGAAGATCGTACCATTATCTGTTACAATTGTTTCTGGTATGCCGAATCTAGTTACAATGTTTTCTTCGACAAAATTACAAACTTCTTTAGATGTTATCTCGGCATACGACTTTGCTTTTACCCATTTGGTGAAGTAATCCGTTGCGACAAGTATCCACGCATGCTTCGTTGACCCAGAGGATGGTGTAATTTTGCCGATTACGTCCATGGCCCATTTTCTAAATGGGCACGGTTTGGTGACAAAATGTAATGATTTGGTTGGGACTCTCTGTATAAGACCGTGAATTTGACACTGTATATATCCTTGTGCGAACTCAATACAATCATTTAGTATAGTCAACCAGAAGTAGCCTTGGCGAAGTAACCATCGTATCTTTCGACCGGACTGATGAGCCCTACAAATTCCTTCATGAACATCTGTGATTGCTTGAGCAGTTTCTCGAGGGTCGAGGCATAACAGTAACAGACTGTCTTCACCTTTCCGGTACAATTCCTTTTGGTATGCGACATAATTCGTTGCATGAACCTTTGTTTTGCGATTGTGTTTAGCATTGGGGTTGTCAAGGTACAGCATGATTGGCTTTCTCCAATCATCTAGTATTGCCTCGACTGCGCAAACGTATATAGGATCATTTCGTTATAATAACGAAGGTAGGGACATGACTCGTGTACGGATTACGCTGTCGCGTTGGAGAACTTGCTGATTAACCAAGGCTGGGTATGATCGTCGTAACACTATTATTGCTCGGCCTAGCTTGCCCGCATGACTTGTGCTCCAGAGGCTATTTGGGCCAGTTCATCTGCGTCGATGTTTCGAACTCGAGAGATGTGTTCGAATGTAATGTCGTAGAAAGATTCGGCCAAATAGCTGGCAACCATGTGATAGGGCGCTAGAGTGCAACTCATGAAACGAAAAGTACCATTGAGCTGGTTAATCACAAGTTTGGAATCACCGAGGATGAGGGCACGAGTTGCTCGTAAGTCATGAAGGACACCAAGACCGATGACAAGAGCTTCGTATTCGGCTTGATTATTTGTACAATCGAAATCCAGTTTGAGAGAGAAATACCAACGGTTGTGATCAGGGGATTGAATAACGATCCCAACCCCAGCCGAAGCCGAAGTACTAAAGCCATCAAAGTACATCGTCCAATGATTATCACGTGTATTTACCATACCGATTTCAACATCGTTGCCCCCAGAAACGTAAGGGGAATGATGTTGAGCCAAGAAATCGGCTAAGGCTTGCCCTTTGACGGCTTTCTGGGGCACGTATTGTAAACTGAATTCTGATAGTGCCATCGTCCATTTCCCAATCAGGCTTTTCACGATTGGCCGAGTGAGAATGTAACGAATAACGTCGGTCTGGATGATGACTTGAGTGACCGATGAAAGTATGTAATGCCTGAGTTTTGATGCGATGAAGAATAGGGCGAGGCAAAGCTTCTCGACGACGGGATAATTGATCTCCGGTTGGTTGAGATTCTGACTGAGATAAAAATGGCTTGTTCTCGGCCAATGTCATTGTCCTGTGTGAGGAGGCAACAGATGAACTCTTCGACC
The DNA here is from genome assembly GCA_024362995.1 of Heteromeles arbutifolia. Classification (NCBI taxonomy): domain Eukaryota; kingdom Viridiplantae; phylum Streptophyta; class Magnoliopsida; order Rosales; family Rosaceae; genus Heteromeles; species Heteromeles arbutifolia. The sequence goes on from JANCRC010000010.1 coordinate 22,051,667, forward strand.
GCGGAGATGTATAACTTGAAAGGTTTGCCACGTCATGGAATGACAAGGACGGGTAGAGTCATGATGGAGACTTTGATTTATGTAAACGCCTCTTGGTGTTCCGGACGTCATCAGAAGGCATCGCAATCCTTGAGTTTCAGAAGCGTAGAAAAAACTTTCATTTTTCCTGCCGAATTAGCGATGAATAGCCGAATTAGCGATGAATCGGCGAAGGAAGTTGATCTTGGTCGCAGAGGGTGGAGCATTAATGACCGCACAAGCCTTGTTTTCATCAACTTCAATACCATGATGATGTACAAGGAATCCTAAAAAGTTACCGGCGGTGAAGCCGAAAGCACATTTGGTATGATTTATTTTCAGATTGTGTTGGTGCATACGTAAGAAAGCTTATCGAAGATCATCCAGATGTGTCTGCCAGCATTTTGATTTTATCACGACATCATCAATGTAGACTTTGACGATGGTTCCAATTAGATCAGGGAATATAGTATTCATCGCTCGTTGGTATGTGGCCCTGGTGTTTTTGAGGTCGAATGGCATGACGACCCATTCATATGTGCCGAGGGCCCCCGGGCAACGAAAAGCAATTTTATGAACGTCGGCTTCGGCAATGAAAATCTTGTTGTAGCAGGCATGTCCATCCATAAAGGACAGAATTTTGTGGTTTGCTGCTGTGTTGATTAGCAAATATGAGATCGGCATGGTATTCTCATCTTTGAGGGTTGCTAGATTCAGATTTCGGAAGTCGATATAGATTCATAACGCGCCACTTTTCTTTAACACTAGGACGATATTTGCCAACCATTCGACGTATCAAGCGGTCCGAATGAAACCATTTTTTAAAAGTCGAATGAGTTCGTCTTTTATGCCGAGTTGGACTTCGGTTGAGAATCGTCGTGGTGGTAGACGAAATGGTTTACACCCGGGTTTAATTCGTAACTCATGCTTGACGAGCGTTCGATCTAAACCTGGCATCTCATGGTAGTTCCAAGCAAAACAATCTTTAAACTCATGAAATAAATTACAAAGCTCGGCTTTCATATGTTGGGGTAACAAAGCACTAATAAATAAAGGTCATGGGTCGTCGGTCGTCCCAACATTTATTTCCTCCAAAGGGTCTTTGACTTGAGGTCGACTATCTTCGAGCTCAGATGGAACAGCTGGAACCTTATCTAACGACAGAAAATGACCGTTATTTCTTTCAGCAAGAAACTCGACTAAGTTTATGCCCGAATTTGGTTGCTTAGAAATGGCGTACCAATGGGCCCGCAGTCGTTCCATGGTTGATGAAACCGCGACCTGGCGTCTTTCTTGTATGGTTTCAGACATTGGTGTCGGCAATCAGATTGGCCAACCCAAGTCTCGCCGAATCCTGGTGCACAATCTCGGCGCCTACCTCGATGACTTTTTGTACTAATATTCGAGTCGGCCGTCCTTCCTCATTAAAGCCTTGTAAAGTGATATAGCTGACGTGATTGTCATAATAACGAGCTTGAATCATATTTACCTCAAATGGCTGATTATCGACCAGGTGAACCAAAATCGATTTGTCATCCCAGAAGACAAGGACTTGGTATAGCGACGAGGGAATGCAGCCTGTTTGATGAATCCAGTCACGGTCGAGCAATGCATTATACTTGGTTTTTGAATCAACTACAAAGAATGCGGTCATGTGATTGCTACCGGCAACGTTTACGTCCAGAGGAAGCACTCCCTTTGTCTGAGACTTATCACCAACAAAGTACTCATGGTTACTCCTGATGGGATGAGTTCATCGTTTGACCGTTGTAGCGCTCTCATGACGGACACGGGCATAATGTTGACCGTGACTCCACAATCGACGAACACCTTAGAGATTGGATACCCTTCAATATGAGCCGTAACATACAACGACTTCAGATGCTGAAGATTATTTGTAGAAGAACTGGGAAATAGTTCGACAAGAACTGCTTTGAGTTTGTCTTGTTTACTTTCTGGGTCGTCTTCATCAACAGTGACAAAGTCAACTTGTATGGCTTCTTCGGTGACCACATCACAGTCCATGGAACTTGGTTGAGATATGGTTGGCTGAAACTCGACGGGTAGAACATGGACCATGCTAATCTCCATATTCTCGAGGACTGAAGGGCCCATTGGGTCACGGTCGTCGTCTTCCAAGCGACTGACCAAGGTATCTTGCTCTTGAGTTTCTTTGGTTGGATCATCTGTAATTGTACTTAGTGGTTGCTGCGGCACATCCTCCTGTTTGGTGTCGTTATGGTTGTTGTCTTGAAGCTCGTGCGACATCGGAAGCTGGTCTTGTTCATGTGCCGTTTTGCGAGCTTGCTCCTGGTAAGCGATTAGAGCGTTTCTTGTGTCGAGGTACGCATCCAAACGTGCCACGTGCTCTTTCTCATAGGTCATTAGGCTGAAAAGGGCCACTGCCAAAAAGACTTCGAAGTGGTACCGTAAATGCTGAAAGTCCTTAAGAGAAAAATGAAGCTCGGCGGTGTCTATATTGGTATACGGATCGACCTCAAAACTGAGAATTTGGGCTTCACGTATGTGCTAGAACTTGGCCTTCATTGCTGGATCGGTGGTCTTTTGGATAATTTGTTCGGCATCAGGGCAAGTTAGAGCCAGGTCGAGGGCTTTTTGACACTCTTTTAGTAGGCTGTATAAGTCATTAGCATAATATTTCTTGTGAAAGTCCCACATGTACTCTAAGGCCTCACCGATAAATGGAGGGTGCAAATTCCACCATATTTTAATTAGTGGCTCTGGTGAAGGTAATGGTGGAAGTTTGCTTTCCGCCTATTTTCTGAATTGCTCGAAACGAGCCTTCATTTCCCCTGGTCAAAGAAAGAGTTTGATGCGTTTCTCAAAGTCCTTGATTGTAGTTTCAAAGTCGCGTTCGATCACCTTCTTTCCCTGAATTAATTCGGTCATAATGACAGAGGTTTGTCGATCGTCTTCATTGTCGGTCACTTTTTTCGACTACCATTTAGTAGCCGAAGTAGCCTGCGCGGCTTGTCGGCGGGCCATGCAGTCTATCCGTTAGCGTCGACACTTTTGAGATTTGGATAATGCGATATAAAAGCCGGTAGAGGAATTGTAACTATACCACCGTTGGTCGCGTGGCTTAGGTGGCTTGAACGTTTTTTAATTTACTGATGAACTCGAGCTGCTGGAATTACGCGAGTAATAATCTTCGTTGTAGAATGGAGCGTCAAAATCAAGGCGTCGTCTGACTGAGGCTGGACCGTCTATTCGTACTTGATGATCTTCTGACGTTGGCCCGTGCCGAGCCCTTTTAGGGGTGGCGTCGCGACCGTGGATGAAGATTGTGGTGTCGTAGCCTAAGGTGATTTTTCTTTTGGCTTAGCCAAGATAACATCTGTTTTACACTGGCTGCACAGCACCATTGGCCCATGTGCTTTGTCTGCGCTAGAGTCTGACATATGTTCGACGATCGTCGATCCCGAACACTCTATAGGTGGGTCGTTCAAAAATAAATCAACTTTAAGTCGTGCCCGAGAATTCTGCTTTAGGACATGTTGTGTTAGAATGAACTCGGCCCTCTCTTTCCCTTTGTTTCCAGGCAAGTGAGCATCCACCATGCCAACTGTTGCCGAAGGGAAGGGATCGGCGTCGATTACCATTTGTTTCTCGGGGAATTTGAGTTTTCCTTTATCAATCCAGCTCTTAATGGCATCACAGAACACGACACAATTGTTGGTCGTGTGCTTATCCGAGTTATGATATTTGCAATACGTCTTGCTGTTCAACTCTTCAGCCTTAAGGATGTTATGTCCTGGCCGAAGCTTGATGATCTTTGCAAGCCACAACTGGTCGAAAATTGCATCTGCCTTAGTGATGTTGAAAGTATAAACCTTTAATGCTTTAATTGTAGCTTCTTTAGGGGCCGAGCGAGTTTTGACATCTTTGGGATTAAGGTGAGTCAATGCTTTACATATATATGGCTTATAAATTACGATCTTGGCCGCATCCACACTGGCGTACTGGGAATCCTCGCATTCGGCCAACGCATAGCTGACCGTGGGATTCTTGTAAATCGTTCCTCTGGGTGGGGACTTCGAAATCTTTTCTTTTTGGAGCAAATAGTCATATTGCTCAACATGCTAAGCTAGCTTGTACATGTCTCAGAAGTTTACCCCCAGGAATTTCTTTTTGTACTCCACGTCTAAACCATTCAAAGCAAGCCTAACAAATTCAACTTCAGGGAGAGGTACCCAGCACCAATTTCTGGCCGACTTAAATCTTGTAAGATAGTCCATTGGTGACTCATCAGATGCTTGAGCCATCCTGGCCAATGAAGATACTGACATTTCCATCCCCAGCTGATTGAATTGCTCATGAAAATTTTCGACCAGTTCCTCCCAACTTTGGATAGAGTTAGGTGTGAGGTTAATGTACCATGCAAATGCCGAGCCTGTCAGCGAGAAGTTAAATAGTTGTAGCTTGTGGAAATCACTATTAACATCCCCGTACTGCGCCATGAACCGAGCTATATGCTCTAACGAGGTTAAGGACGATTCTCCAACAAAAAGGCTGAAATCTGGGATTTTGAAGCCTTTAGGATACTCAAACTTCTCCACGTAAGCCAGGTATGGATGGATGAATTTCGGTAACTTCGGCCCTTTTTTCAAGGCCAAATTGATCATCCTTTGAACCTCGACCATCTCAACGGATGTCGTTTCCATTCTCTGGTCGAATCCGTCTGATTTACGGCTCGATCATCCTCTCTTTTCCAAGTCAATTATTTTGGGCCGAGTGGATGCTGGCTCGACCTGTACTGTTGGTAAGGGGTTATTTCTTGGCGAAAAATACTGAGGAAGATCGGCGAATCCATGATCATGGCCCTTGCTGATCAAATGCTCGAACTGCCGAGTTTACTCGTCGAGCCGTCGCCGAAAAAATGACCTGGTTGGTGGGTCAGAGGAATCACTGATATCCTCGTCACAATCCTCCGCTATTTATTCGACGAAGATCCCTTTTGTCGCTTTGGTGAGGATCCCTACGTAACGAAGCGGTTCGCCGAGATTAACTTCCATTTCTCGACGCGTCGTGTTTGGTATTTCGGGCGTCGTGGCAGCAACGTTCTGTGTCTGTGACAAGCCTTACATCAACTGCTTCTACATTTGCCTGAAGATCTGATGCGCCATTTACTTGAGTATTTGCACACTCGAGGGAGAGTGTTGTGACATATGTTCTAATACATATTGTGATTGTGTAAATCCTAAGTAGAGATAGATTAGGAATCCTTTGAAATCTATAAGATCTTTCCTAATAGACTTTGTATTACTTGGAGAGCAAGTTTCTCTCCTCCTTATTACTATAAATAAAGGCACAAGGACTGGGGAATTAACACACAAATCCTCAAGTTTATTCCTCACTCTCTTTTCTCTCCATACCGCACCCCTCAATTAAATATGTGCCACAACACTTATATCCATTAGTATTCTCTTCAACTAAATTATTATATATTATTATTAGTCTTTTTATATCTTCAAGTTTTATTCCAGGTCCATGTAAGTCAATAGTAGCAACCCAGCTCTCTATACAAACACTGGGATAAAGAAGTTGTTGTTTTTGCATTCAGAACTGAGGCATTAACTTTACATTTTTTTTCATGATAAATTTTCATATTCATTTCTTGTTTCTGATATTGTGTAATTTTTGTTGATCTAAATTTTACTAACAGTTAGGTTTTAGCAGGGAAAAAAGATCGAACTCATGGAGGAGGAAAATCTTGATTTGATCAACAGCTTACCATTTGAAATCCGACGCAAAATTATTTCATTTATCCCACTGCTTAAAAAGGCAGTAAGAACAAGTGCTCTTTCAGCTCATTGGAACAGCCTTTGGTCTCCAATTGAAGCAAGTTTGAATTTTGATGCAAACCCAGCAAATCTTGAAGGAAACCCAACAAAACATGAAGAGATGTACCAAGTTATGGGAATTTGCATGAAGTCTTTTGTTTTCCTTGAGCAATGGAAGCTTTCCCTCGATGTTGTTGCAAGCAATGAAGACGCACAGATTACTGTGGCCAAGGCCAGCAATGGAGTTAAGACAGAGCTTCATCTCGAGTTCTTTGAATCATTGAAAATGGTAAAAGATTTAAAGGGTTTGTGCCTCCACAAAAATCTAAACAGATGGTTTTTGTGGTGTGAAGCATCTTCATCTCAGATGAGTTACTGGCCTCACCGGAACTTTGGTGTCGGATTTGTTCTCCAGTTGCCATGTTCTTAAGAGCTTGAAGGTTGAGAAGTGCATGGGATTGCACAACCATGATGTAGAAACAAATAGCCTCAAGAACTTGGTGGTGGAAGATTGTTCAGCCATGGTTTATATTACAGTTTCTGCAAACAATCTCAAGTCCTTTTGGTACTATCGTGTTCTTCCTCGGATTGTTAGGTTAAAGAATGCAATGAGCTTGGTTGATATGGTACTTGATTTGAGACATGGACCAGGCAGCGATTAGTTTAAATTTGATGAATTTCTGTCCAATATCTTAATTTCTTTCAAGGATGTTGAGGTTCTCACTATAAGTGGCTAGATTCTTGAGGTATGCTTACAATGTACTTTGGATTGAACATTGTTTGGCTTCTTACACGTAAAAAGTCATTGTCCTTGTACATAAATCACAGTCTGGCATGTATACAAAAACAACTCATTATTAAAATCTTAATAGGAAATTTTTTTTGCATACATATTAAATTGTAATTTGTTTAGTCTGTAAGAAGGATGACTTCCTACGTGAAATGAGTCCAGTATTGTCTTCAGTGGCAAAGCCACGTGAGGGCGAGGAGTGGCAGCCGCCACTCCCCTCGCCGGAAAAACAAGGCTGGAGCGCTAGCCAGCCCCTCCCCTCCTGCTGTTGCTCTTCATTTCCTCCGGTGTTGTCTGGTTTTGCTCTGCAGCAGAGCTGCGTTCAATTTTTTTTCAAAACACCCAGGCCAAAAACTTCAATGACGCCACCGTCTGCAACTCAGGTCCAACACTTGCATTGTCTGAAACTCCCATGCTTGCATCATCTGCAACTCAGGCCCAAGGGCGGCACTGCAATCGATCTCGCCAAATCACGAAAACCTCGCCGCCAATCTACGCATTCTACACCTTCCTTCATGAATCGATTGGCAAGTCTTTCAGGTTCTGGTTGGGGTTCAACCAGGTTGTGCCCAGTTCCCGAATTCGAAGGAAGAAAAATAAAAAAGTAAAGAGAAGAAAACTAGAACCCTCTAGAAATGAAAAGCAAGAAAGAAAAAAAAAAGGAAAAGAAAAGGTGGAGAGAGGAGAGAGAATTTAAAAAATGATAAAGTAATATTTAGATTTTAAAAATAATTTAGTCTGTGACTTAGTCCGACACTGCATCAAACGTTCCATTATTCTTATACCAGTTAGCCCATGCTAAGCCACTCTAGCTTAATCCCTGAAGTTAGTCCAGTCCGAGATAGTCCGGTGCAACAAACGCACCCTAAATTTATAATCATAACCCTAATAAATTATTTAATACAAATTTTGAGGTCACTGAGTTGGATGAAATATTGGCTAATCTTCCTGCAGACCCTGGACATAGAAGTCAAATGCTTGATTATCCACCTAATTATCGTGAAGCAATTCGTAGACACTATCTCCAAAATGATCCTTATCAACCTAGAGACCACATCATGCCAAGAAAAGTTAGCGACAAAAGATGTTTTATCATCGGTTGGTTTGATAAGTTTAAGTGGTTGGAGTATAGTATATCAAAAAATGCCGCATTTTTCCGTTATTGCTATCTTTTCAAATGTGATTTGGATCAAATGGGTAGCACTGGAAGTGATGTCTTCACTGAGAAAGGGTCTACAAATTGGAAGAAAGGACCCCAAAATCTTCGAGTCCATGAGGGAGGTGTTGGAAGTTTTCATAATAAAGTTGTACAACAAGCTATATGTTAGTGTATAAGCTTCTTACATTGGCTTTGATGTTACCGGTTGCAACCGCTTCGGTGAAGAGAGCTTTTTCTGCTATGAAAATTGTGAAAACATCATTGCGTAACAAAATGGGAGATCAATGGTTGACTGATAGCATGTTTGTTTACATTGAGAGAGATGTATTTGCTTTTATTGATAATGAGCCTATTATGCGACATTTTCATGATATGAAATCTCGCCGGCAACAATTGTAATTTGTTTGTATTGATAAATTATGGAAGACATTAATATATAAAAGGATTTGGTTGTTGCTATTCTTTTGAACTTTGCCATCTTTTAACTTCGTCCCTCCTCCCGTCAATTCCTGGCTTCGCCACTGATTGTCCTGTCTGCGATTCTGACAATGTATATATGTGCTATATTGTGTTTAAGTGGTTGTGTTCAGGTGGAATGATTTTTGGATATCTTGAGTTCCAATTGAACCACCTAACGTCATTAACTTGGGTAGACTCTTTGATCAACAAGAACAAAAGAGACTCCCTAGCTTGCTTCCTAAATGCATGTCCTTTGTTGGAGAAGTTGTTGGTTGAGGCAAGTGTTCTAGTTTTTAACAGATAAACGATTTTTGGAACCCAATACTTATGCTTATTCTATCTAATGCCTAGAAATAAACAGACGTGTGTAATGAGAGAAACATGATGTGCGGAAATCACTTCGTTTTTCAATATTGGTTTGTGAATATATATGCTTTTACAGTTTTACTGACTCTTCCTCTCATTGTGACGAGTGAGCAGATTGACAGCAACCTCAGCAGCTCAGATACCTCAAGAGCGTTGACTTTCTGGGATTCAGTGCCAAAGAAGATGAACTACTACGGTTGGATCTTGTACTTGAGAAGGCGATTAGATTCATTCACTTTAACACCCACAGAAAATTGAAAATTGATCAACCTAAATTGTAACGATCTCACATCGGAAGTCTATAGTCACTTTTCCGTGTTACATAACCTCAATCCCACATCGGATATGCTGGTAGTCAACTTTTTTTAATTTTAGTCGAGAAAATTGTTGGCAAATGTGTACTAGATACACTAGAACACAGTAAAATTTTCAATGGAATTATATTTTAATGGAGAGGAAATTGTTGGAACAATGTGTATAGGATACACTGGAAGATAGTAATATATTCGACGATAAGATAAATGGACTTGTAAACTGAAATGGAAGAGAAAGATTTAATCTTTTTTTTTTTTTTATTTCTTGTGTTTTAACTTGTTTAAGAGGTGAAACCAGTTCCAAATTTGAGGAGAACGAATTATAATAATCTTTGGTTTTATCTCATAGATTATGTACCATAATCTGAACTCCGAATTTGATTAGAAAAAAGGGTTGTGGTGAGCTCAAAAATGATGCTAAATGAAGCACACTAGGTCCAGTTCAGTAGCAAATCGAATTTCTTTTTGGTCCTACATCGGCAGTTAAGAAAGATGTTCAACACTTCATATAGCCCACTGCATTTTTTTTCCGTCGCGTGGGCTATAGCAGCGGATATACTCATCCCCAAAATCTTAAATTGTCACATTAACTAGAGCGGATATACCGCTGAAACTCTAAACCCAAAATTAATACGTATAGGCCTAAACATCTGGTTGTAGCCGAGCCATCCATAAATATGGAGAACAAAACTACTGCTACTCACAAACAACAGCCGTTTATCAATCACGTATGGTAGTATATAGTTCACAGTGCAGCAGTGGTTAGATAGATCATCAGCTAGCTCGTGAAAGTTTCTGAATATGCCAATTATCCTCGAGTTCTTTGCGGTCATGCAACTTCGGTAAAAAATACCGATTCACCGAAGAACTGCATCACACAAAAAAAGTCAACAAACGAAGCAAGAGAGTTTTAAAATATAGCAACGTATATTTGATAAATTACAAAGAAAAAATACTTGTTGCAAGAATGTAAGATGAGTGAAAACAAAAACTAAAAACTAGAAACGAAATTGTTATCAAACGATTCACAAACTTTTCAGATGTGGTTCTCTTATAATCCCATTACGCACAAATGCGGAAAATGACTTTGGCACGCCAATTCCAACAACCCAAAATTTAGTAGTGCTAGGACAAAAATCCATCCCAGTAGAAATAATAATTTGATGCCCAGTTAGAGTAACTTTCGACGGGATCTAATTGACAATTTATAAAACTTTAGGGGTAATAAAGTTAGAATGAAAATTGTCAGTGCCATACTAGAAATAGGTAAAAACATTGGGTACAGCACGTCAATTGAACACAACGGCAAGTAAACAACAATTAGGTAGTCAGAGAGCCGCTGCGCCTACCGTCAGAGCCATGGGAGCCATAGCCGCCGCCATCTCACTGCCTCTCACCTCCCCAACTCGCCGATCCCTCACCTTCCTCACCGCCTCTCGTCTACCTTCTTCTCCGATTCTGAAGCTCAACTCTCCCCCTGCAGCTGCCTCGCCGAGAGCTCCTACTCTCCGTGTGTCGGCGGTATTATCTTCCATGAGCGTCGAAGCCGTCGAGAAAGCCTCCCCCACTGCCTTTCTCGACCGGAGAGAAGCCGGATTCCTCCATTTCGTCAAGTACCACGGCCTCGGAAATGACTTCATCCTGGTATTCAGTTTCTCTGAAATGTTTTGGATTTTTTGCAATTTTTTAAATTTATTGGCATTGAAGAAGTTAGGGTTTAGTTGTTATCGATTCTTTGTTTTGATTGTCTGGTATTGCGAGTGATAGGTTGATAACAGAGATGCTTCCGAGCCTAAAATTAGTGCGGAGCAGGCGGCAAAGCTATGTGATCGGAACTTTGGGATTGGTGCCGACGGAGTGATCTTCGCACTGCCGGGCATCAATGGCACTGATTATACCATGAGGATTTTTAATTCTGATGGGAGCGAGCCCGAGGTGAATCACATTTTCCTAAATATCGGCTTTACTTGATTGTTTGAAATGTTAATTAGATGAGTGATTGCCACATTGTATTGAATGTAGACGGTCTGAAATGGCAATGAACTTTTTGCATTTTGTTGAATGGCAGTATTGTGCATGAGTCATGCATTTCGAACTTCTGAACTTCAATATTAAATTTTGGAAATTGATATTAATTTTTGTTTGTAGATGTGTGGTAATGGAGTCCGGTGTTTTGCCAGATTCATTGCCGAGCTGGAGAATTTGCAGGGAAAGCATAGGTATGGTAAATTTGATTCCATATATTGATAATTGTTTTTGTTTAACAATGTTTCCTTGTATATTGCATTGTTTGCTTTAGTTGTTGTTTGAATTTAACATCAAAATGTAAACTTTATTTAGGCACATACGAATGGGTGTAAATTTCTAACAACGGTATATGTAAACAATTGCAGCTTTAAGGTTCATACTGGTGCCGGTCTAATTATTCCTGAAATTCAAGAAGATGGGAAGGTATATTCTTTTTTATATTATGTTCCAGTTCAAGTAAAGTATTTCGCATTGAGATGTCTAACATTTTGCAAAGCATGTGACTTTGAAAAATTTATGACAATGTTAATTGCCCCTCTGGATGCCTTTGTCATGTGTTAGGTATTGGATGTTCATCTTGACTTTAGCAGACATCAATTTTCTTAATTACAGGTCAAAGTTGATATGGGGGAACCGATTCTTAAGGCATCAGATGTACCTACAAGACTGCCTGCAAACAAAGATCAATCTGTCGTTAAGTCGGGTCTTGATGTAGATGGAGTAACCTGGAATGTAACTTGTGTTAGTATGGGAAATCCTCATTGTGTAACTTTTGGTACAGAAGGAGGCCAGGTAATTATTGCTAGAATAACTTGGGACATATTCACTCTTATGAATAACTGCGAACATATTCACTTTTGCAAGGCTTATGTTGCAGACATTTCTCTCAATTGTCTTCGCTATAATGCTTCTGTTCTATCTCAAATGAATGACACAATGTGGGTGGAATAAAGATGATTGATTAATAGTTTCCTCCAGCATTTCACATCCTTTTCAAAACATTGGAACTTTTCATGAATGACTTAGCTAAAAAAATCCGTAGTTTCTGCTTGTGACTTCATGTTTTTGTTAATTGAACAGAATATGAAGGTTGATGAATTGATGTTAGCTGACATCGGTCCCAAATTTGAGAATCATGAGGTGTTTCCAGCACGAACTAACACAGGTTTGGATTTATTTGTCTGTGGAAATGCTTTTTCTTTTTTTTTGGAGCAGTTAGATTTGGCATATTGTTAAGTAAGAGCACTATTACATGCTGCAGATGATAGGTTTTTTTTTGGGTGCTTGTCCATTGCTTACACCTGTTGACATGACAGATGATTGACCGTGCATAAATTTGAACTTTGAGATTTCTGGTATCCTTCATTTTAAAATTATTGGAATAGTGCTTGCTTGCGGTGGGTATTTTAAGATATACTTTGAAAAAGACATACTCACAAAATTGTCTGGCACTGACACCTTGTCTTTGAATTTACAAAGTTAGAGTGGAATATTATTCGAAAACAGCTACTCATAGCTTTTATGCTGAACTGCCTAAAATTGTAAAAAGAACTCATGCGATGTCCAATCCAAATATGATATTGGGTGCTTGAAGCTTCCGTCTCCAATCTTGCTTAGAGCTTGAAACACAGTTTCTGTTGAATCCCACATCGGCCATATAAAAAGAAAAGTAATAGTTTAAATATCATAACCCCACTATAACTAATACTGAGGCCTTTTGTGATAAAACCCCACACCTGACGGATTGTGCAGGTGGTAATTACCAAGTTGGGGACAATATCGGTGTTGTTGGAAGTGGGCCGTATGGCCCGTCTCTCTGATAGTTCTACATGGTATCAGAGCCAAGGAGCGGGCCTGTACTGTACTGCCACGTGATGGGTGGGTCCCCTTGATCCCGTGCGATGATGGTGGGTCCCTTGGCCCCGCATGTACCCTTTGGCTCCACGTGGTTGCGATGTGTGGATCTCCCACGTGTGACCCACTAACTGGGTTTCACGTGAGGGGGCGTGCTGAATCCCACATTGGCCATACAAAAAGAAAAGTAATAGTTTAAATATCATAACCCCACTCTAACTAATACCGAGGTCTTTTGTGATAAAACCCCACACCTGACGGATTGTGCAGGTGGTAATTACCAAGTTGGGGACAATATCGGTGTTGTTGGAAGTGGGCCGTATGGCCCGTCTCTCTGATAGTTCTACAGTTTCAAGATTCGATAATGATCATGCTACATATTCTAGTGCAAATGCAATATTTGATTTCAATCAAAGTTCTTGGATCCTTTGGTCCTGTCTTGTTCTTAATGTCTTGTTCTTAATTTGTCATTGTTCTGAAGCGTTGATTTTGTATTCACAATTCCCATTTTGAGTGTGATTGACAGAATTTGTGCAAGTTTTCACTCCTTCACACCTAAAGATGCGTGTTTGGGAGCGTGGGGCAGGTTAGTTCTGTTGCAACCAAAGAAGTTATTATACCTTGATCTGATACCAAATCCAGTTTTTTTTTAATGGGAAGTATAATTATTTTTCATTGCAGGAGCAACACTTGCTTGCGGAACTGGTGCTTGTGCTGTAGTTGTTGCCGCAGTTCTTGAGGGTCGTGCTGAGCGAGTAAGTTTTGGCATTTTTTGTGCGGATATATTAAAAGAATTTAATATAGATGGTTTATTTTTTCACATGAAAATGAAATTATTCCACTTTCATCTATCAGTTTTTATCTTTAACATCCAATTTTAGGAAGAGTAATGCTATAGCCTGTGCATACTACAATTCTAGTTTTGGCATTCTTCGCATCACTATTTCTGTTACATTGCCACGATACATTGGTCACTTTTATAAGCGCGATACCCCTCCCATGCGCGGTACCCACCATGAAAAACCAGGGGTGGGTAGTCTGATACATGTGGCCTAACAACTCAACAGCCACGTGATTTCCTAAACGTAATGTGGGGAAAGTTTAGTGTCTTTGACTGTTGCTTATTCATCTATCGTAAAATTCCAGATCACTTCATTGTTACTGTAGTTTCTTTTACTTGCTGTCCACTTCGCTCATCTTTTTTATGCTTATCATTTGGACGTAGAATTGCACGGTTGATCTACCTGGAGGGCCATTGCAGATTGAGTGGAGAGAGGAGAACAATCACATCTACATGACAGGCCCTGCTGAAGTCGTATTTTACGGATCAGTGCCTCTATGATTCTTTTGACTGCGTTGTGTTTGTATGAAGAATGAAGATAGATTTTGTAATTTAAATTCATCTGAATTATGTAGAATTGCAAGGCAAAGAAACCAGTGGAGTCGGAGACATTGAATATATCATCCGTGTTTGCTTTATGAAAGTTGAATCCCTCCAATGGCATCCTACACTTGTGCTCCATAACGAAATGGTAATGGGAGCCAAATGGCCATCCAAAATTTTACTTCTAAATGATGATTAGGGGCAGGTGTTGTCGAGGCATAATGGTTAGAGAGTAGCTGTGCTCTCTTTATACATTCAAGTTCGAATTGTCTTCTATGCAAGTTAGAATACTGCTTGTATAAAAATAAACGGGTTTTTATCACAAGTAATCTTTGAATTTGATTCACACCATCAAGGTGGTTTTTGTAATTGAAAATTAATCAATGTAAGTTCTTAAAAAATGGGTATTGCAAATCAATATAGTTGTTCTGTTTCCGTTAAAATTTATGTTAGTGTGTTGATGTGGCACATATGTAGACCCGTAAGTTTATTAAGTATTGCCACATAGATAAATCATTAAAACCTACACAAAAATTTAATTTGAAATCACTTAAAACCAAATTCAAAATGAGTAAATAAAAAATTCAAAGACGAAGACGTCATCTTCTTGGCTTCTTCTTCGAAACCCAGCTGCCAACAACAATTCTCGACTTTTTCTTCTTCAAACACCGCGACTACCCTTGTCCGCTTGCACCACCACCAAGAGCAACTTCCGGGCCGACCACAGAGGGGATGCGAGGGCTCCGCGTCCCGAGAAGCAGGAGCTGGACGATAGCTGCGGCAACGGATGCGTCCTATGCGCGTGAAATGCGTATTACGACGATGATAATAATCCGGACCTGGGATTCTTAATTTGCCATCTCTCCCACCCCAGCCACTATCTTCTGACCTGCACCACACCCCTGACATCGTTGTTCTCATTACCTGTGCTTCTTATTTTGTCTAACAGCTTTTTGTTTTTTTTATTTATCATTTTGAATTTAGTTTTAAATGATTCTGGATTAAACTTTTATATAGTTTTAATAATATATTCATGTGGCTATATTTCAAAGACTTGTGGGTCTACCTACATGCCACATCAGCACATTAACAGAAATTTTGATGGAATTTCAACGAAATAACTATATTGATTTGTGACACTCATATTGAATGACTACATTGATTGATTTTCATTTTCAAATATCGTTTTGATGGTATGAGTTAATTTCAAAGACCACTTGTGATAAAAAACCAAAATAAACTAATAGTTCAGAGACACGCCGTACAACACTTCTGATACAAGTACATATTAGAGGGAGAGAAAATCGAACTCAAGATTCCGAGTGCCAGGATGAATGTTCGTTATCCATTAAGCAACAAGCCTCTCGCACTCCTTTTTCACATTGCACTTTTTAGTCTAGAATTATGCTAGGCTTGGTAATTTGTGCGAGCATTGGTGATTGCGAGTCATAGATGCAAGTGGCTTCACAATCACAATGCGCAACAACTCAATCACCCATGCAGCTTAGTGTTAAGTTTAGAGTCGTTTGATAACCATGCGCAACAACGAAATGGTATTAATGTATCAACTGATAATCAATCGCGCATAGTTTTCCCTATTCAGTTTAATGCGATTTCATCATAATGATGTCCTCTATCAAGTTTGCAATGGCGCTCCACGCTCCGGCCATCCTGCATTGTCCCCTCGTGCGGCAACGGCCCAGTTAGCTTTTACCAAGCCAAATCACACCTCCTTTAATCATTACTTAAAACTTGAACGACAGTTCAAATTACATAAGATAAGCCTTGCAATCATCATTCATCATGATAATTTTTGAAGCCTTTTTACTTGATCGACATGAATCAGCTCTTTTATGTTATAGCTTTGTTTCGTACGATGGTTCATGCGCATGTGGACAATTAATTGTTGATATATGACATAAATGATACTTCACGAAATATAATTAATTAATTGCATGACATAAATGATACTTCACGAAATATAATTAATTGTTATGGTAAATCTTAACGTTTTGAACTAATTTCAATGATACTGAGACTAATTGTGTAATTCCGCACGTATAATTTGTTGAGAGGTTATTCCACATTTAGAAATAAGAATCTTGCATGAGTTAATAATATGCACATAGATTTGGATACTGACACATGTTTCTTGTTGTTTAAAGCTCAAGAAAAATTAATTAGCATGTCTATTATTTTTTTAAATGATAAAACATGTGTTAAAACATCATTGGACAAAAATCAAAAAGTAAATATATAGGCTAGTCACTAATGAGTACTTAAGTTCATCCAAAAAAATTAATCAACATGTCTATTATTTTTTAAAGCAATAAAACATGTGTTAAAATATCATTGGGCTAAAATTAAAAAGTGAGTATATCCTATTAGATTTTCATCATTTATGTCTAAAGTAAGTTCAACATGAAAGTTCTTGTAGAATTATATGAATGCTTAACGATTGAGTTTACATTCCCAAGTTATATTCAATGATGATTAACTATGTTTAGTGTAGTGCTTAAATCTGTTATTATCTATATTTAGGCTAATGGTAAGTACAAGTGTAGAGAACCATGGTGGTGAAATCAAGATGATGAATCTGGACTGGTTTCTCAAACACCATCACTAAAGCAGATGTTAAACTAAAATTTAAGTTTGAAAGCCTATGTGGCAACACATTTATTAACGCTTAAGTAATAATTCAATCATCAGCTTGCATGTTATTTAGTTTACAAAATTTAGTCTACAAATTTAGTATCCCTAGCATTACTCTTTTTTTAAGTTTTGTTCTCCAATCCAAACCATGCCACATAATAATTGGTAGAAAACTAATGTTGCCTTTTTTTACTCTCATTGTTGATATGGACTTTTTGACATCTTTTTTGGAAATACTCTAACAGTTTTTTTTAATAAGGAATGATGTAATATTGTAATATTATTGAAACGATAAAATTACAATGATCAAGCAATACTTCATGAAATTTGGATCAAAAGAAAAAGGGCAATACAATCTGAATAAAATAATAGGCTCTTCAATCCAATTGTAATAGACATCACAACGAAAAGCAAAATAACATCAAATATGGTAAACCTTCTCTAGTGACCAATCCCAACATAATCATCCGAACTTAAAACCAACATGATTTGTAGAGGATCAAACTTAACCAAGAATAAATCCTCATTAAGCTATCAAATTAACAATTACAACCAAAACATATCGACCACAAATCAGGAGAACACCACAACTTACCTAGTGAGACTACAAAGGATAATGCTAAAGAAATCAAAATTTTAAACCAAATTTTGTAAACTAAATGATGTGATTGTTAATAATTAAATTATTATTGAAGTGCTTATTTCCTATTATGACACATCAGTTGATTTGCAAATTTGATGTAAAATTTGGTGTTCCATATCCGACTGCAAAACAAGAAGGCGCTCTCTCTCTCTCTCTCCCTAAACTCTTCTTTTTCATTTTTGGGGTAAAATTGGAAATCCACTTTTTAAATTCACCCAAGGGAGCAAGTTAACGTACGCGCCTCATTTGAATTTTCACCGGTCGGCCCCACCCAGTTTGAAAAAGCCATAGAAATCCGTCTGGCCCCAACGGCCACTTCCCCCCATACAAAAGCGCACGGTAGCCGTTGGAGAATCAGACACCACCATTCTTCCTCATTTTTCAAATCTACGATTCGATTCAATTTCCCTGAAAACCCCAAAAGCCTTCCTCTCTCTTAAAGACGGAAGAAAGCTTTCCTTTCTCCGATTCCCCTTTCGATCGCCAAACCCTAGCTAATTCTCTCTGTGATCGAAAATTTCATAGCTTTTGAGTTTGATTTCGCTAATCGAGTCGGGTTTCGTCAGGATATACAAAATCACTGAGGTAATTTCGTATTTGCCATCCCAATTCAATTGTAATCTAATGCAACCAAGGACGGAATTTAGGGTTTTCTTCTGGTAATGCTGATTAGGGTTGAAATTAAGTTAATGTTTCTAAATTTGTTGGTTAGGGCGTTAGGGTTTTGTGATTGTGTAGTTGATTTGGTTTATATGCTTTGATTGTGATGAAGTATGTTGGTGTTGGTTTAGGTTTGGGAAGAGTGAAAAGCGATGGCACTCACCCCTGATCACACTAGGAAAGTTGGGATGGGGGTGTCACCATCCCCTTCTCCTTTTCTTACTCCTCGTCCCGAAAGGCGGCGCAAAACTCTTGAGTACAATCCAAATCGACAGGACAAGGATAAAGAGGTTAACGTGCAAGTTTTGCTGAGATGCAGGTAAGTTTTAATCTCCTTTTTTTAGTTGATGGTTCAAATTCTGACCTGAAATTTCAATGATCAATTGGTGGGTTGATTTGATTTCAGGCCATTAAGTGATGAAGAGCAAAAGTTGAATGTCCAGAAGGTGGTATCCTGTAATGAACAGAAAAGAGAGGTCACTGTTATGCAAAGTCTAAATAATAAGCAAGTCGATAAATTGTTCACTTTTGACAGGGTATGCTTCTTTAGTCTCCGTTCTGATAATGTTACTTCATAACATTCTCACATGATCAACATGTAAAAAGTGTTCTTCGTTATTAAAATTTGCTAGGTTTTTGGACCAAAAGCACAGCAAAAATCAATATATGAGCAGGCCATTTCCCCGATAGTTAATGAAGCTCTTGACGGATTCAACTGCACTGTCTTCGCTTATGGGCAGACGGGCACTGGTAAAACTTATACAATGGAAGGCGGGATGAGAAATAAGGTATAGAATCTATATATTGATTATGTTGTCATCTGCCTGCTTTGACTGACAATATAAGATATCTTCTCTCTTCATGGCAACCGTAATGTACACATATTGTTTCTTGTAGAGTGGCAATTTGCCTACTGAGGCTGGTGTTATTCCACGGGCTATTCGTCAAATTTTTGATACACTTGAAGCACAAGATGCTGACTATAGTGTGAAAGTAACGTTCTTGGAAATATATAATGAAGAAATAACTGATTTACTAGCTCGTGATGAGAATCCAAGAACTGCAGACGACAGGCAAAAGAAATCTATTTCGTTGATGGAGGATGGGAAGGGTTGTGTAATAGTAAGAGGCCTTGAAGAAGAATATGTGTATAGCGTAAATGAAATTTATAGTCTCTTGGAACGAGGGTCTTCCAAAAGGCGTACAGCAGACACTCTGATGAACAAGCGCAGCAGGTATGTTTTCCTCAGTCACCAAAAAGATATTTGATTCCAGAGGACCACTTCATGTTAACTCTTCTCCCTTTTTCTTTGTTTGCAGTCGCTCTCATTCTGTCTTTTCCATTACTGTCCACATAAAAGAAGCAACAGTTGGTGATGAGGAGCTAATTAAATGTGGCAAAATTAATCTAGTGGATCTGGCAGGATCGGAAAACATATCTCGTTCAGGTGCACGAGAGGTACTATAATAAATTTTCTGAGCTTAAGCTTGCTGTCCGGGTAAACATGATCTTGTTAGTCACTGGAATTGCAGCCAGAATCAGGTCCAGATAGTATTTGCTTGCGTTTGTACATATTTAGGCTCCTTATGCTGTTCTAGTAGTACAGGTGTTTTCTTAAAGACAATCGAAAGAAATGATAAGCCCCTAAGTTAGCTTTAAATGAATTTGCAATAATATTGAATTGTATATCAGAGTTTGATATAACTTGTGCTTAAAACTGTAGGGACGTGCAAGAGAAGCAGGGGAAATAAATAAGAGCTTGCTCACGCTGGGCCGCGTCATAAATGCACTAGTGGAACATTCCACTCATATACCTTACAGGTACGTCCTGATATATATAGACTTTATTTAAACAGTTGGTGGTTCACTATCTTTCTTTCTGTTTTCTATATGTTTAATCTAATGTGCCGACTCTTTTTGCAGGGACAGTAAGCTTACAAGACTTTTAAGAGATTCTTTGGGAGGGAAAACAAAAACCTGCATCATTGCCACAATTTCTCCAACTGCTTCATGCATGGAGGAAACTCTAAGCACACTAGATTATGCCTATCGTGCCAAGAACATTAAAAACAAACCCGAGGTTTGTCCTCCTCTTTCAGTCTTTTGTTTCTTGAAATGTATTGTTCTATGTCATGACTATGATGATGATGGAGTTTATTCATGCAGGCAAACCAGAAAATGTCAAAGCCTGTGCTGCTCAAGGAATTGTATTCAGAGATTGAGAGAATGAAAGAAGGTTGGATGACAATTGCATAACCTTGTTTTGGTGATTAATTTTATTTTAACCTGTTCAAAGCTGAATGCAGATATCCGAGCGGCACGGGAAAAGAATGGTGTTTATATTCCGCATGAAAGATTTGTCCAGGATGAAGCTGAAAAAAAGGTGGACCTTCTTTAGGCTGTATACATACAGTTTGAATAAAGTTCCCTTTTGCATTTGTACTAATGTGTGTACATCGTTTAAAATGTGAAAACTTTGCAGGCTAGGATTGAGAGAATAGAGCAATTGGAGAATGACCTCAACCTCACAGAAAAGGTACATTTTGCTTTCTCCTCAGTTAATTATTCTTCTATGTTATCTTAGTCGTCAAAACTCACTTCTCCTTTCAGAAAGCGGATAGTTTTCATGAGCTCTATATCAGTGAACAAGAACAGAAGCTGGATTTACAAAGTGAGCTCAAGGACTGCAAGGTTTGCATCATATACCTACATTATTGCTCGACTCATTTTCAGTTTATGCATCTTATCAGGAATTTTATTTTGTCTATTTCAGATAAATCTGGATAACTGTAACAAGGCTCTGCTTGAACTTCAAGAGGATCACCAAATAGCCACCTCAACCCTGAAAGAGAAGGAGCGTATCATCTCCAAAATGCTATTCTCAGGTAAGGAAATTGAGATATTATTGAGACATTTTGTACCTCTTTTCTCATATTTGTTGAAAAACTCTCTTTATTTGAAATAATGGCGGCATGTCTTTATATCAGAAAATCTTTTGATTGGACGGGCAAAGGAGTTGTGCAGTGATTTGAAGAATGCATCAGAGGAAATGAATTCCCTCTATGAAAAATTAGGTATGGTAATTGAACTTCAGTATGCAAGGTCAAAAGCATGCCCCATGCAGAAAAGTAACTTGTGTCCTGCAGTTTTGGTAATTGGCAAATGATTAATGATTATTGTAGTTTTATTTACTTTTCTGTCTGAACAGAATACATCTGAAAAGAAAAGATGATTATTGTAGTTTTACTTCACATGCCATCCAAAATCCTTTCTCGTGAACTACACGCAAGTCAAGTGCTTTTTGCTTTCTGCAGATAAGAAAGACAAGATGGAAGCAGAAAATCAGAGCTTGGTCATGACATTTGGTTCTCAGCTTGATCGTAGTTTGAAAGACCTGCATAAGACCATCCTAGGGTCTGTTTCTCAACAGCAGTATCAACTAAGATGCATGGAGGAACATGTTCAGTCATACCTTGCGAGTAAATGTGATGTAAGAGAGACTTGGTTATGTCATGTACTATAGATTTAGTATAGTTATCTGTTTATTAAAACTATTGCTATTACCAGGCAGCACAGGTGCTGGAATCCAGGATTAAGAAGATAACAGAGACATATAGTTCTGGAGTAAGAGCCTTGAAGGAGCTGGCCAACATGCTGCAAAAGAAAGCATCATCTGACCTGGAGCAAATAAATGCTAAGACGTTATCACAGACAGTGGCAGTTGAGAAGGTATCTTGTCAAAGAGTTTCATATACCATTCATAGAATGTTCTTGATTTATTAGCTGAGCATAGTACAAATGTTTGTCTTTATAGTTTCTTGAAACTGCGGTTAAGGAAGCCAATGAGGTCATCCAAGATATTCAGCACTCTCTTGATGAGCAGAAACAGCTATTGGCTTTCTCCGCTCAACAACAAGAGGAGGTAGGTTTAATTCGTACTTGTTATAATTTGCACTTGAAAATGATTAGAGGTTCTTAATCTTTGAGTAAAAACTGTAGGGATTGCAAAGAAGCTTGATGTCAGCACAAGTAATTTCGAAGGCCACTGGGAACTTTTTTGAAGACCTCCAGGACCGCACTTGTCAAGTCATGAGAAATCTTGAAGAAACCCAAATTCAACGAGTCAACAAATTGGTGAAGTTTGAGAAAATGTTTAAGGTAAGTAAACCCGAAATCTACAGGTGTGTTTTGATAAGATGGTATAAGAATGACCGATGAACTTTCATTGCTTTGAAACAGGAAGAAGCTTCTAGAGAGGAAAAACAGGCTATGGAAAAAATTGCAATAATAATTGGAACATTGACATCTAAGAAAGCCTCTATGGTAAGTATTTGTTTTTATTTGTCACTTGAATGAGTAGTTCGTAGGTATTTTTGTTAATTGACATTTAGGAAAAAAATATTAGGTATCGGAGGCATCAACCGACATCCAGGAAAGGAGTAAAGAAGAGAACACCAGGTTGCAAAAGGCAATGTTTGACATGCAAAAAGTGGCAACGGATGCTAGGAAGGAGTTGAGTGAATATTTCGGAAAGGTGGAATGTGATTTTATGAAGGACACATTCTCAGCAGTTGAATCTCAAGCAATCATGGAAAACTGCTTCCAAGAGTGGTAAGTTTATTCATTTTCTTCTCAAATTTTATTTTATTTTATTTTTAACCTTGAATCAAATCTGAAAATATAGTGCAAAAAGATTGTATCCTCTGTTTGTGTAGGAAAAGAGAGCGCACAATATTCTAATATTGCAGCACCCTATGCAACGTTGAGCATGCAAGGGGTTTCCCCCTATCAATTTCACTCCATATAACCTTTTCCTTCTCATGGTATATGCAGCTCAGAGAGAGTGGCTTACTTTAGCAAACAGTGGGAAAATGCCCAGTCAGCCATAAATACTCTTAATCAGAACAGTGCTGCAAATATCGAATCTACTGTGAAGTGAGTTTCCGTTCTTTGACTCATCAACTTTGTAGTCAATAGTTTGTTGTATTGTACCATTCCAATGCTCTATTGAAATTTCAATTCCTTGCTTTCAACAGGGAAAATATCTCTGCTAATCATTCTGCACATGAAAAGTTTGTCTCCGCATCTTCCCGCGTGGATTCAGATTTCAATGCTTTAGCCACCGACACATTGTCATGCGTTAATGGTATTCAATTTACTTATGCGACAAACTAAGTAGTGCTTCACTCCCTATACAATATAATCCACTCTTCCAATGCCTAACTGGTGATTTGAAAACTTGCAGATTCGCTAATGCTGGACTATGAAAAGACGAAGGAAATAGACTCCGTGACTGCTGTGTGTGTGGATCAACTCAAATCAGTACAAGAAAAGCATGGTGATGGTGTATCAACTATACGAAATCAAGCAGAAAAGTGCCTTGTACAAGATTATTTGGTATGTCGTCACCTAGAATGAATAAGATGTGATTTGTTAATAGTACACGGTCAACTTCGTTGCATGCCTAATATCATCGCTTGCTGGTATGATTAAACAGGTGGATAAGCATGCCGGTGCAACCAAGAAACAAGTCATAGCTGTCCCCAGCTTGGAATCTATCGAGGAGATGAGAAGCTCCGTCGATGTCAAAGAAGACAGTACATCTGATAACAAATTAAAACGGAGCCAAATGGAAATCAAGATCCCGGGTCCTAGAACTCCTTTCGCGGATGTCAACTGAATTCTGAGTGAAGAATTCAATTCAAAGTACCTGCTGTATAATGTTCCATTTCAAAACATCGAAACAGGCTCATCAACTGATGAGTTCCGAGTTGTTTTCTGCTGATCGAAAAAGTCCTATGCTGCCGGTGCACACAGCTCATTCAGAGAGCGATGCATGCCAGGGTCTTCTGCCTCATTTAATCTTTAGAAACTAAGAAAGAATTCTTATTGTAATATTTTGTAGTTCCCGTCAATGAAAACATCTACAAGTTTCTCCAACTTCTCTAACTGATTAACGTAATAATGTTGAAAATCATCTTATGAAAACAACTATAATTTGTCACGAAATTCTTCTAGTGGTACCGTTGAGTGTGAAACCAGAATTTGGCATGAGATTCTTTTACTTGCTATACAAGATAGCAGAGAAAGACTTGCCTACATTGAGACTTCACCTTGGTATCACAGACTTAACAACACGCCGTGTGTTTTAAATTTTTTACAACACGTCATGTGATTGATTTGGAATACTGCCACATTAGCATCCCCGTTTCATATAAGTTCTTTTTGCATCTATGGGTAGAGAAGAAAATCAAAGAAGGAAAACCAATTTAGTCATAAATTCTCAGCTTCCTTTGCATTCGGCAGGCATCCCACGCTTTTTTATTTTATTATCTTAAAATAAACAGAGAATATTAGGTGCATTATTAACTCATTTGCCAATTCTTTTCTGCCACTTTGTTTGGTAAGGACTATGCATCATACTTCCTTCTTAAGTACGACGCATAGTTTAGGTGATTATTCTGTAAATCTCAGTGCTTTTAACAAAAGTGCTTTTCTGACTTCAATGCTTAGAACATCCGAAGTACTCAGAAGCTGCTTTGCAGCTTCCTTCAGAGTTCATAGACATAGCCGGATAGCCCTCCACTGACGACTCGCTGCAACAAATATAACTGGTCCTATTTACCGGATCTAAGGATCCTAAGCCTAGGGATCAATTGATCCAGCCCATTGAAATTTGATCTAACGGCTACAATTATTATAATTTTTAGAGAGACCCTCTATTTGTAGGCGTTGGATCAAATTTCAACGGACCGGATCATTTGATCCCTAGGCTCAGGATCCTTAAATCCGGAGAGGATCTGGATCCCTATTTACCTGCTTTCAAGCCAAAGACTGGCCAACGCTCCCACGGTATATAATATAATATAATATGTGTCTGGCGTGTGTGCAATATATATATACACACAAAAAGGGTCAAACTCTGATTACGAAAAAAGCCACCGCACTTGCTGTTTCTTAACGCGGCACAAGGGCAGAATAGTCATTTAAAATAAGTCAAAAGCAAAAACACTAGAAGAAAAATCCTCTATAAATAAAACGACAACTGGATGAGGAGCTTCATCCTTTCACAACACCTTTCATTTCAACTTTTTGAGACATTTGTACCTTTGGTTTTGCTTTTGTTTACACGTGAAGAGAGATATGAGAGGAGAGGAATTAGGGTTTGGAATTGGGGGTTTGGACGTGGAAAAGTGTCTCATGCTACTATCATGTGGCATGCAGACCAAAACATGTTCGTCTTCAAACGATGTGTTCGAGTGCAAAACTTGCAACCGGAAGTTCGCGTCGTTCCAGGCTCTCGGCGGCCACAGAGCGAGCCACAAGAGGTCAAGAACATCGACGAGTCATGATGATGAAGACCGTAAAAATGAACTTGAAAAAGGAAGAGATAAGTTGGTGGCCACAAACAAGAAGGCTAAAACACACAAGTGCTCGATATGTGGATCAGAGTTCGACATGGGACAAGCCTTGGGTGGTCATATGAGGAGGCACAAAGCTTCTAATATGAAAACGGCCAGTTTTCCTCATGCTCCTTCAGTTGTTTCGTCGAAGATTCCGGTCTTAACAAGGTCGAATAGTAAAAGAGTTATGAGCTTGGAGATGGATTTGAACTTGACACCATTGGAGAATGACTTGAAGTTATTGTTTGGGAAGATGGCACCAAAAGTTGATGCTTTTGCATCATAATTATTTGATGTAATTGTCACATACTATCAGGACTCACCATTGTATTATTCTCATTAGTTCCAAATTTTATTCGATCATTAATTTTATCAACGTTATTAATTGAATTATGACTTTGATTTTCTTAACTTAATTCTTGTTTTGTTTTTCCAAGTCTTGTCATTTATTTTACGTACCTAAGTATGACCGTTTAATCTGTCTTTGGTGTGTTTGATTCATTTACCGATAATTTAAGTATACCTAATTATGTTAAAAAGAGTAGAAAATTGATCGATGGAGAATTCTGTGTATATATGTGGGCTAAGTCCATGTTTGAACCAGAAAAGGATAGGTCAGAGGTCCATTGAAATATAAAGAAGCCTTCCTATGAGCATTCCGTTGTGGGCTTTCCTTCCACCTTCCTCTAAACAGAAAATTGTACGGTTTTTATTACATGCGATATTCGACACTAATTCATACCAAGGAGAGGAATGAAGATTTAAACTCGAAACGCAGTAAGTTGAAAATGAAGGCTTTTAACCATTAGAGCAATCCACCACTTGCAACAATATTTGGCTTCTTTCAGTTTTTACACTTTTTTCAGCCTGTGAATTGAACAAATTTACAAACAATCAAGAACGTATTAAAAAAAGAAGTGCAAAAAATAATAATGAGAATGTGGGAAAACAGTGGATTGTCAAGACGGTTAGGGTTTTTTTCTTAAACCCACTGCATATCGGGTTCAAACTCTCATCTTTCTTTAATGTAGCTTACTAGGTTTAAATAACAATATCTTTTGTAATAAAAAAAATAATGAAAATGCAAAAATCATTCTCCGTCCAAGAAGACGGCAAAACGGACTCAGTTTCATATTGGGCTTTGACCCGCTACTTCCTCCTCATTAAACTTGACATTTGCTCTTTTTCCCACCTCCCTAGCCTTTTTATTTGTACATCACTCAAAACTAATTAAGTATGAGGTCGCCACTTAGAGAGTTTAGTAGTATTCTTCTTCATTTGTACGTGAGAGGTTTTAAATTTGATTCTCGCCAAAGGTGAATTTGAACCACATTATTGCTAGCTGTTTGTGACTCTTAATGTAGATAATCTTGTTTGTTAAAAAAAAATTATGCAAGAGGTCAGTCATTACATTTTATTCTAAGATATAAATTGATGTTGTGTTGTTACACGTAGTGACAAGTTCATGAATTTTTCTTTTCTCAACAAAAATTAACGTCACATGCTAGTTTTTTCATGGCTCCCTACCTATGTTTCGGCCTTATAAGGCATCTTTCGAACATTTTGTTTTTATGGTAGCCACGCTTAAGAAGAATATTTCATGTGTAACACTGATTTTTTACCATAATGTTTGGTCTACATTTATAGTGTTATTATATAAGCATTTCGTATCACTTCTATTTCCTAAATCTGTCATTTTAACATGAACCGATCTTGTCCTACGTCTGTCATTTTTACAGATTTTGAATCACTTCTCTTTTCTAAATTTTCTTCATCAAATTTAACTCATAACTTATCCTACATCAGACTCCCCCACTTGAAAGAAACTCAACCTCGATCATTTTGGATTGAAATAAACAATGAGCAAACATTCATAAAATTTGAAAAGCAAATAAAACTCGAAACTCATGATTCACCTACTTTTCTAAACTCGTGGAGCAACACTCAAAACTTTAGTTACTAAGAGCATCTCCTATCAAAACTTTAGTTATTAAGAGCATCTCCTATCAAAACTTTAGTTATTAAGAGCATCTCCTATAGGAGATGCAAAATGTTTTGAAATGTGTGCTTTGCATTTTTTGTTGATCAGAAAACTCTCCAATGGAAAGATGTAAAATACCTATCTTAGCCAAAAAATGTAAATAAAAACTGAAATTTGTTGTAGACATAATTTACTGAACAATTATGGAGGCCATAGAGAGAGGAGTGGGGCAATAGTAAGGAAGGTTAATTCCTTAACCTTTTAGGATTACAACTCTGATATGATATTAACTACTAAAGGGAATATTCAAAGATATCCCTAGATACACTAGGATTTACACAATCACATTACTAATCTAATAGGACTGCAGCACTCCCCCTTGAGTGTGTAAATACTCAAGTGAATGGTGCATCAGGTCTT
This sequence comes from Heteromeles arbutifolia, assembly GCA_024362995.1. Classification (NCBI taxonomy): domain Eukaryota; kingdom Viridiplantae; phylum Streptophyta; class Magnoliopsida; order Rosales; family Rosaceae; genus Heteromeles; species Heteromeles arbutifolia. The sequence continues at coordinate 22,079,603 of JANCRC010000010.1, forward strand.
TAGCGATGAAGTAAGTACAATTGATGAAGTTGTCGACACAAAGAGCAAATGCAAGTCTCAAATCAACGGAATAATGCATAAAAAGGTAAAACTTACAAAACCTCACTATATTAAAACCCAAAGTGGGAGAAAAACCCATAGACTAAGGAGAAAAATGAGAAGTTGCATTAAGTCAAAACTATACGTCTTCTGGACGTAAGTAGAAGAGTTGACAAGGGTATGATCAGCCCAAGATGAGTGTCACGTTAAAACCTAATTTGGTAGCAAAAACCCAGTGGGAAAAATGCTCATAATCGTAAGGAAAAAGAGTACATTAAGATCAAGTGAGTATACTTTTGGATACTCCCCCTGAGTTTGACATAACTTCCAAATGAGAACTATAAGCATTGCATACGAATAGTTAGGCATACCAATTCCTCGAACAAGCTTTTGGGAGGTTGACTTCGGCAGTGACATCGTGTAGAGGTTGGCAAGGTTGTCTGGGATCGGCTTGCATGACTTCAATCTCCTGATGCTTTGTTGATGTCTATGTAGATGCAATATGTCTTGGTCGGGTTGATACATGCGGCATAGTCTTCATAGATCGTCGTTAAGACTCAACGATGGATGAATACAGCAAATACTTTGAATATACTCAAGAAGAACTCCTGACCATGTCTCACTTGTGGCGTAGTGAAGTGAAGTGAGTCTTGGAACAATTCAAAGATTTCGCAACTAAGGTCATATCGGGGACCTCCAAGATATTGCGATATCCCTAACGGTAAAGACATAACCATTCGGGGATTTTGCCTTGTGCGGGTTTGATAAGTAACATGCGTCAGCATAACAACAAGGCAAACATCATTTCGAGGATCAAGGGGGTTGGATCCGCTCGAGATGCGTTGGGATTTGCCCTCATAGTACCTTTAAGGTACGTCTTTAATACCAATTCAGTGGTTGCATGTAGGCGCGGTGCTGCATATTTACCAATAAATCAACAGCGAAAGAGATGTCCTATCTAATACAATGAGCTAAGTACAAAGAAGCGCAAAGTTGAACTTACAAATGGAATTTCGAATTCCATAACCTCTTCAAGGGTCTCATTTGCTTATAACGTATAGACGATCAAAGGTAACACCTTCTGGGTGTAGTTCGACTGGTAGACCAAAATACCGTTAGAACAATGCTTCAACTTCAGGTCAAAGCATAAACGAGTTTTCCTAAGATCTTTCATCTCAAATTCCATCTTCAGGTGCGAGGCAGTTTTCTCAAGCTTTTCCGGAGTCTTAGTGAGATTCGTGTCAACGACATAAACTGTAACTCTAGCAATTCGGAATAAAACTTCATAGTTTAACACGCAAGGGCAAATTTCATCCCTGACTGATCAAATAATCACTTAGACAGGTATACCACATCTGTCGGATTGTAAGTAAACGCCTCAAACAAGTTAATAGGGTGTTTCGTGGTTTGGAACTATTTGAACCAGTCCATGTAATTCTTCGAGAACTTACATGTAAATCTTTGTATATATATTCCCATGGAGAAAACACTAACCACATTTCATAATGTTGTTATCAATCACAAGACGTTTTGAGAGAAACCTTGCGCCGTAAGGCGTGCATCATATCACACTATTTCATTCATCTCGTAACGCTTCCTTTCCCACTTGTAACACAACGGGGTTACCTTGGGCAGTGTAGGAACGACAGGTCCAAAACACACTTTGGTAAGGAATTTCACCTGGATTGTAACTTTAGTTGTCCAATCAGTTATACGTTGTCACTTAATCAACGAAACACAGTTTGATATCGTCGCTTTTCATTTATGTCGGTAGCTACCATATAAGTGAAAACATCATCAATGATAATCTCATTTCAATTCCATTTAGCTCATCCAAACTAGTATACTGGACCAAGAACTTTAAGCCTCGGGAGTAATCCAGATTAATCTCATGAGATGAAAATGATTTAAGATAGCGATCAAGTATAGATTCATTGTTGTGCTGTGTCTTCCTCTTCTAGGGAAGTGAATCCTACGAACCGAGTGATCTGTCGTGCTCCAGGCCAAGACAGATTGATTAGCTATCCGCCGGTGTACCGAATCGTCTAATAGGGGCAGCACACCCTCCAGGGATGCTGACTTGACATCCGTTAAGTACGTCTATCCTTGCAGGCATGTTTGTAGCTGCTATATGATCTCGTCACTTTAGTTAGATCAGAGGAATGTGTCTGGAGCAACATTCTGAAAGTTAGAATTCATTGCACTTGCTTATCACACTTGTGCGGTATGGAGATCAAGATGAGACATAGTGGGCAACGTCCACGCAACGTCACGTCATTCTACAGGAACGTTGACATTCTTATCCCCCCTAACGACGGGAAGACTGTCTCATTAAACTGACAACCCATAAATAAGTGGTAAAGAGATCGCATGCAAGGGCTCTAAGAGAGCTAGTGTGAAGGAGAATCATGATCGACAAAGATTCACATCCTTCTTTGAGGACCCATATTGGTACGCTGCGGCGGCGTAACTTGGCACATGAAATGCACACCCAAATGCGTAAATACGAAAATCGTCAGGTTCGTACCCAGTAACCAACTGTAACGCCAAATAGGTTGGGTGGCAATGGGCCTCAAGGCAGACCAACATAGCTGCGTACAAGATTGCATAGCCCTAGGCAAAAACCAAAAACTTGGTACGTTCACCAAAATTTGGGTGATCATTTAAATTGCGCTTTATGATCGCTAGGCGAGGCGATTTGGGGTGAATTATGGGAATTCGATTTTCAATTATAAACCCAAAATACATGCAATACTTTATCGAAAATCGTCGATATAAACTCTCCAACATTATCCAATATCCTGGACTTTATGGATAAGTAGGATGGTGAACCCTTAATCGGCCAAGAGGTTTAGCAGCAATGTGTGTGGACAAACATGTGACCAGTTTGTCGATTCATCAACCAAAACCATAAGTATTTATATGGTCTGCATTTTGGTTGGATTAGTGTGAAATTCTGACCCCGGAATTTCACTATTTATTACGTATCTCGTTATTTAAATCCGTATTTCACGATTACGTTATTTTTATTAGTTAATTTTAATTTTGTTAATTTTGGGAATTAAATTGAATAGTTTCGGGTTTGAATTTTTGTAATTAGTCTTTAAATTTGTTGACCTTTCGAAGTCACAAGTAACGTTTTTAAATAGGTCTCGAAGCCGCGAGTGTATAGGCGAAAGCCGTTTACGAGTCCGAATTATAACGGTATAGTTACGGATGTTTGAAGTTGTGAAACTATAGATTTTAAATTTATTTTAACTCCCACTTTGTGGGAATGAGAGATTGGGGGGGTTAAGGGACCTATCAGTTAAAAAAAGGAAAGAGGGAGAGGGGGACGAATGAGAAGAAGAGAGAGGAAAGGAAGTGCCCAATCAGAAAGGGAAAAATGAGGGAAATGAGGGAAGGTGAGAAGGAGGGGGAGATCAGGTTCCCCCTTGACCCGCGCCACTCAACTCGTTTTCTCCATATTTTCCGGTGGTTTTCCATCGGATTTCCAGCAAATTAGTTTGATTTAACATGCCCAAGCATCATTTCGCCACTCCCTCTTCCATTTTCACCCAAAAGTCGAAGGAATTTGGGGGTAAATTGGTGAAGAACCGATGGTGGTGTTCCGAAGCCACGGCGGCGATCCGCCCATTTCCAAAGGGATTTCCATCAACCATCACCATCACCATCCTCAGGTGTCTTTGGAGTCCAGGAACAAAGCCCACTCAACATTGGAGGCGGCGGAGTTGAGTTTGACGTTGAATTGAACCGCACCTAAATTCTAGGGTTCCGGCGGATCGAAGAGTTTTCAGGCCACTTCCCGGCCAAATTGAACTTCAGCCCAGGTATGAAAAATTCTCCCCTCGCTGACATCTTCATTCCTGTAAAATTTGAGAATTTTTTGAAATAGTTGAATTTTCCGACGAGTCGGGGCGGCCGACCGCCACCCGTGACGGCACGTGGCCAGTGGGCCGACAATGTCTTTCTAAGTTCAATTAGATGTCTGATTTCATAATTGATATCCATATGACGTAATTTGATTGTTTGACGTTAGTTTCATTACGATACCTTACTTGGTCAAACTATGAATCACCAATCTGACTGTTGGATCGTCCCCAAACTTTAATGCGTTATAGAACGTGATATTTGAGAATAATTGGAACTGATGGATCAGGAATCCGACATATGGATCTTCCCGAATTGATTTCTAAGTTAGTAAAATTAATTGTTAACCGCCACCTAATTCTAGCAATTGGCGGAGATCTGACCGTCAAATCATGTTGAGATTTTAGTATGTTGTTCTTTGAGCATAATGTGGCCCTTGGGGAGTTACGTATTAGAAATCGGATAGGCGGATCTTCCGATTTAGATTTCTAGGGTTGTGGACCCTACCGTTGACCGAGGGTTGACTTTTGGACAACGTGTCTCGAAACGTTCTAAATAATAAAATTTGTACTACGAAAGACTAAGTGAAGTCTAGTGGGCCTGCATTGGTTAGAGAGTGGCGTGAATATATGTGATATGGTTATTACCTTAATTTCTTATATTTATATCATTTGTGAATATGACTTGGTGTTATGAATATTTAGCCATACACATATGTTTATTAACATGATTTGGCTTGTGTGCTGATGATGGTTGTGATATATATGAGTTTAATTATCTTTTTAGTAATGTGTATGGTTATTTTTATTGCAAAGTGATCCTAGAATCCTATTAGAAGTATGTTGTAGCACTTATATGTTGAGTGACATATTAGTGATGACCTTGAGAAGTTGATGGTGTAGATGACTATGTTGTAACCCATAGGGGTTAAGTGGTGGGTAGGTTATGTGTTGAATTTGACTGCACCATGTAGCGGAGGTACATGGATGGTCCTGCTTGGTATATCCGCATTGGGGGACCATACGTACTCTAGGGGTGATCATGTTTGGTATATCCGCATTGGGTGATCACTGCCTAACAGTTCTGTAGGTGTGACTCTGCTTGGTTAATCCGCATTGGGGGGTCACTACCTACTTGATTATCTTGACCATGCTTGGTTAATTCACATTTGGGGGTCATTAGTGGTCCTGCTTGGTATATCCGTATTGGGTGATCACTTCCTAACAGCTGTAGAAATGACTCTGCTTGGTTAATCCGCATTGAGGGGTCACTGCTTATTTAGTGACTTTCTTAAGTGTGACTCTGCTTGGTTAATCCGCATTGAGAGGTCACTGCCTATTTAGTGACTTTCTTAAGTGTGATTCTGCTTGGTTAATCCGCATTGGGGGGTCACTAGTGGTCCTGCTTGGTATGTCCGTGATGGGGGACCATACGTATTCTAGAGGTGATGATGATTAGTTGTACTTAATACATTTGATTGGCGATCATATTTAGTCTGGTTCCGTTGAGTGGTTCGGAAACCGAGGTTATTGGATTTCGTAGAGTGGTCTGGAATCCCATTATTGGGAGAAGTAGGCTTGGCCTAACGGTGTCACTCTAGCCTTAGTTTTATATATATTGTGATAATGGCTTCGAGAATCTTGTATATTTAGTTAGAAAAGATGTTGGACGTCTAGGTGACTCCTTCATGATTTTCTACGATTCGAATATGATTTCATCAAGTACGAATTTAGAAGATATGGGAATGATTGTTATTATTTCGATCAGATTAATTATTTAATGTGGCTAGAGAATGGTTTTGTGCTTCGTCGGCTCTTAAATATGATGTTTGTCGTGAATTGTGATATCATGATGAGACATAATGATTTATATGTTGGATGGAAGAGAAATCATGATCTTCATGGGGTTGTGTTATGTAGTCTGAGTTCAGGAATTTCATACTGTCAGTTTATAATAAATAATTATTGAGGAATGCTATGCTTTTTTGCTTGAACTCAGTAGGATAAACGTCTGATTTTGCGAAAGGTGAACTACGAATGGCTTAATCCCTATTGAGGATACGTAGGCAGTCTAACGAGGAGGTTAGATGCAGCCATAAAGCATACGAAAAAAAATTATTACGCAATTTGGACCTTGAGTGGTCTTATTTCATATTCTGGAGGCGGGGTATGTTAGATGTACAAGTATTTAGTAACGTCACGTGTCGATCCTAGGCGTAGGTCGGGATCAGGGCATGAGAACTTTAGTGGTATTAGAGCTTAGGTATTAGGTCCTTGTACCTTTACCTTAGTGGAGGAACAATTTTTGGGTAACGTTCTCTGACAGAACGCTACTTAAGCGTTTGATCTTGTTGGTTTGAAGCCTTGTGTTGCTTATGTGACATTGCTTCTGGTTGGTATCGATGTGTTGAGCCCATGTATTGTGCTAATTTATTACGAAGCAAAGTTTATGTTGATGAATGTTGATAGTACGTTGAATAAGTGGTTCGGTTAATTTTTATTTAATCTTAGAAAATGTGGTGTGAAATTCTCATGCATCATTATTACTTCAAATAGTAGTTAGAATGCCTTTCATTTAAATCTTGGATATGGATGATTGTGAAATGGTTGTATTCGTATGATTGAATGGGGGAAGGAAAATTTTAAAATATCATATTTTATGTTATAGCTTCAAAGATGAGCATTTGATTAAAGTCTCGACTTAATCTTGAATTGGGTTGATATTATGCTATGCATTATGAAAATTTTGAACGTTAAGATGATTGTGAAATTGTGACAAGTAGATGGAAAAGTCGTATTGTACCTGTGCCATTGAGAAATATTGATTTAGGGTGAAAAGGCCGTGGAATGTGAGCAATGGATGAGTGAGCACAAAGGCCCAATGTTTCCGGGGAGAAGCTCCATGTGTGAGCTGGGAGAATGAATTATTGAAGGTATATTACAATCTTTTTCAGTCTACTAGTTACTTATGGGGATAAAAGAAAAAGGTGATGAAATCATTGTTTTGCTAATGATGATTGTGGCTAGCAATTTTAAAATCTTATGGCCCTGATAATTATGGTTGGAAATTTTAGTATTTATGAAAGTCACGATGATTTTACGAACTAGAATGAAATTGCAACCCGAGGCTATGATTGGTTTAATATATAGTGATGAGTAATTGTGATTTGAAATTCCAATGCTTTTGGGCCGGAAATTATGATATTTGATTTGTCAATTCTGATGGTTTGGCTTGAAATTTTGATATTTATTTGGCCAATGAAGATTACGGCTGGAATTTATGATATTTGTTTTGCTAATGATGAATATGGCAAAACTTTTATGAGGTTGGTATCGCTAGTGAGTATTATGCTAGTATTTATCTACCCAATGATAGATGTGGTTTGATAACCTTGTATTTATTTAGCCAATGAGGATTGCAGCTTGATGTTTGATAATTATTTTGCAACGTGTATGGCTAGAAATTCTTATAATTATTCTGCCAATAAAAGTTGCTGGGAATTTGAGTATATGGGTGAGAATTACGATGATTTATTCATTGACTTATTTATTTTGAGGTTGAATAAACTCGTAGACTGAGGTTATGATTTATTTACTATAAATGGAATGATGAGGAAAGTTTGTAATTACAAATTTGGTTGATTTGGTTGCCAGAATCATGAGTATATTGATGAATTCTTATTAATGGTGGCATTCTTTGTGCTTGTAAAAAGATTTGGTGTTGAGACGATGAAAATTGAAATTGTGAGTCGAATTTGATAATAGCCAAATTCGAGTATAAAGAAAGTGTGAATGTCTTCCGGCATCATTATCTGTTTCATATGTGGCATTAGTGAATGGGGAATTGATACTGAAATTTCGAGGACGAATTTTTTTTTAGGGGGGAAGGATGTGAAATCCTGACCCCGGAATTTCACTATTTATTACGTATCTAGTTATTTAAATCCGTATTTCACGATTACGTTATTTTTATTAGTTAATTTTAATTATGTTAATTTTGGGAATTAAATCGAATAGTTTCGGGTTTGAATTTTCGTAATTAGTCTTTAAATTCGTTGACCTTTCGAGGTCACAAGTAACGTTTTCAAATAGGTCTCGAAGCCATTAGCGTATAGGCGAAAGCCGTTTGCGAGTTCGAATTATAACGGTATAGTTACGGACGTTTGAAGTTGTAAAACTATGGATTTTAAATTTATTTTAACTCCCACTTGGTGGGAATGAGAGATTTGGGGGGGGGGGGGGGTTAAGGGACCTATCAGTTAAAAAAAGGAAGGAGGGAGAGGGGAACGAATGAGAAGATGAGAGAGGAAAGGAAGTGCCCAATCAGAAAGGGAAAAAGGAGGGAAATGAGGGAAGGTGAGAATGAGGGGGAGATCGAGTTCCCCTTTGACCCGCGCCACTCAACCCGTTTTCTCCATATTTTCCGGTGGTTTTCCATCGGATTTCCAGCGAATTAGTTTGATTTAACATGCCCAAGCATCATTTCGCCACTCCCTCTTCCATTTTCACCCAAAAGTCGAAGGAATTTGGGGGTAAATTGGTGAAGAACCGACGGTGGTGTTCCGAAGCCACGACGGCGATCCGCCCATTTCCGAAGGGCTTTCCATCAACCATCACCATCTTCAGGTGTCTTTGGAGTCCAGGAACAAAGCCCAATCAACATTGGAGGCGGCGGAGTTGAGTTTGACGTTGAATTGAACCGCATCCAAATTCTAGGGTTCCGGCGGATCGAAGAGTTTTCAGGCCACTTCCCGGCCGAATTGGACTTCGTTCCAGGTATGAAAATTTCTCCCCTCGTTGAGATATTCATTCTTGTAAAATTTGAGAATTTTTTGAAATAGTTGAATTTTCCAACGAGTCGAGGCGGCCGACCGCCACCCGCGACGACACGTGGCCAGTGGGCCGACGATGTCTTTCTAAGTTCAATTAGATGTTTGATTTCATAATTGATATCCATATGACGTAATTTGATTGTTTGAAGTTAGTTTCATTACGATACATTACTTGGTCAAACTATGAATCGTTAATCTGACCGTTGGATCGTTACCAAACTTTAGTGCGTTATAGAACGTGACATTTGAGAATAATTGGAACTGACGGATCAGGAATCCGATGTACGGATCTTCCCGAATTGATTTCTAAGTTAGTAAAATTAATTGTTAACCGCCACCTAATTCTAGCAATTGGCAGAGATCTGACCGTCGGATCATGTTGAGATTTTAGTATGTTGTTCTTTGAGCATAATGTGACCCTTGGGGAGTTACGGATCAGAAATCGGATAGGCGGATCCAATTTAGATTTCTAGGGTTGTGGACCCTACCGTTGACCGAGGGTTGACTTTTGGACAACGTGTCTCTAAACGTTCTAAATAATAAAATTTGTACTACGAAAGACTAAGTGAAGTCTAGTGGGCCTGCATTGGTTAGAGAATGGCGTGAATATATGTGATATGGTTATTACCTTAATTTCTTATATTTATATCATTTGTGAATATGACTTGGTGTTATGAATGTGATTTCTATTGAAATGTGATTTTATATATATTTAGCCGTAGACATATGTTTATTAACATGATTTGGCTTGTGTACTGATGATGGTTGTGATATATATGAGTTTAATTATCTTTTTAGTAATGTGTATGATTATTTTTATTGCAAAGTGATAATGCTTGGTATATCCGCATTGGGTGATCAATGCCTAACAGTTCTGTAGGTGTGACTCTGCTTGGTTAATCCGCATTGGGGGGTCATTAGTGGTCCTGCTTGGTATATCCGCATTGGGGGACCATACACATTCTAGGAGTGATCATGCTTGGTTAATCCGCATTGGGTGATCACTTCCTAACATCTGTAGGAGTGACTCTGCTTGGTTAATCCGCATTGGGGGGTCACTGCCTATTTAGTTACTTTCTTAAGTGTGACTCTGCTTGGTTAATCCGCATTGGGGGGGTCACTAGTGGTCCTACTTATTATGTCCGCGATGGCGGACCATACGTATTCTAGAGGTGATGATGATTAGTTGTACTTGATACATTTGATTGGCGATCATATTTGGTCTGGTTCTGTTGAGTGGTCCGGAACCCGAGGTTGTTGGATTTCGTAGAGTGGTCTGGAATCCCATTATTGGGAGAAGTAGGCTTGGCCTAACGGTGTCACTCTAGCCTTAGTTTTATATATATTGTGACAATGGTTTCGAGAATCTTGTATATTGAGTTAGAAAAGATGTTGGACGTCTAGGTGACTCCTTCAGGATTTTCTACGATTCGAATGTGATTTCATCAAGTATGAATTTAGAAGATATGGGAATGATTGTTATTATTTCGATCAGATTAATTATTTAATGTGGCTAGAGAATGTTTTTGTGCTTCGTCGGCTCTTAAATATGATGTTTGTCGTGAATTGTGATAACATGATGAGACATAATGATTTATATGTTGGATGGAAGAGAAATCATGATTTTCATGGGGTTGTGTTATGTAGTCTGAGTTTAGGAATTTCATACTGTCAGGTTATAATAAATGATTATTGAGGAATGCTATGCTTTTCTGCTTGAACTCAGTGGCACAAACGTCTGATTTTGTGAAAGGTGAACTACGAATGGCTTGATCCCTATCGAGGGTACGTAGGCAGTCTAACGAGGAGGTTAGATGCAGCAATAGAGTATACGAAAAAAAATTATTACACACTTTGGACCTTGAGTGGTCTTATTTCATATTCTGAAAGCAGGGTATGTTAGATGTACAATTATTTAGTAACGTCACGTGTCGATCCTAGGCGTAGGTTGGGATTGGGGCATGACAATTAGTCCACATATATTCTCTTGAATCCACTATGAAAATAGGGTCATTTTGTATCTTTGCGAGGGATGAAATCAATTTCTCTAATGAGCAGGCTTGGCAAAATGTGCTTGTAGGCACAAGATCCTTACTTCGGTAAGGTGATGCGCTATGGCATCATTATTCGAACTAAGTGTCCCAAAAGGTCGTGCCAAAGCAAATAAACTGCTTAATCACCCGGCTCCAGGCTCGGCCACATGTGGTGTGCTCCCAGTTGGGAGACAACCCATTAGCCCCAAATCAAAGCTTCAGGCTCATTTTTGGAGGTGGTGCAAAGATATTTCACTCTATTTTGTTCAGTGGTTTCATTGATGATCATTGTTCTCTCGAATAGCCTTAAAAACTCAACGACGGAGAGAATTTAAGCTCCCTAAATGGTAATTCAGTATCATTCATACAACGAGAAGTGTGTCAATGCTCTTAATCAGGTTGGATAGACCTGAAGTCGTTAGATATGTGATTTAGGTGTAAAGTTAGTGTGCGTAGTATCGCATTCATCCAGACAACTAACTTCCCCACATTCCTACCTAATCACGTGTTTAGTTGAATCGGTCATATGTATTAAGAAACATAATTCAATTAACTCATATTCGAGGACAATATCAATAAGATTATCCATAAGTAAAACAATCACCAAATGTGAATCCATGAACATGAAAAAAATGTTCACAAAGTAAATTGTTTACTAAGGGGATTTGGCCAACAAGGCCATCCATGTCAAAATTCTACTATTTCAACGATGTTCAGTGGAGCAAAATTAGTCTCACATATTGACTACTAGAATAGTACTCCTTAACAACATTGGTAGTGGCACGAACAGGTGCATAACCAATGATCTATTTCATCGAGACAGAAGTAGATTCTGTAGGGTTGAGGTTTGGAAATATTATCCCTTATTCTTAAAGTTTTAGGTCTTAGGTACCAAGGATCATGTTTCGGGCATGATGCCACACCTTGGCAGGCTCTGATTATACCATATGTTGTAAAAACAAACTCGAAATTGGATTGTGAGAGAGACAAACCTGAATTGGGTTCAGTAGGCTCTAGCCAAAGCTGGAGGGGTCTGTTCCGTAGGTCTCTGCCGAAGCAGAGTAGTACCGTTCGGTGCACCTCTGCTGAAGCAGAGCATTCCTTTCGATGCATCCCTGCCGAACTAGGGCATCACCATTCGGTAGGCTTGGACCAAGCTGGGTCGAGCCATTCGCAGCCGAACTGAGTCATACCGTTTGGTAGACTCTAGCCGAACTAGGTCTATACCTTTCTCTCATGTTTATGGTAGTAATCAGATCCGAGAATTTGGTAAACTTCTGCTTTCTACACCGTTGCCTCAGGAGCTAGTTAGAAACTTGGAAAGACGAGAAAAGTATTCTCCAGTCAAAATTCGATCGGATTTATAAACTTCAAAATCGTACTCATTCATAGACGTATGTTTCAGGCAATGTCTTTCATGATTAAACGGTTTGTAGAAGCGAGTCAAATAGCCATGGAATCCTCGTTCGGGAGGTACTTCTGTTTGTAATGCCTCGGGCATAAGTCTTCGAATGAAGGTCATGGTGGAGACTTATTCAGCTCTTCCATGCCATTGTTGGATACAATGGTTTCTCATCTTCTTGATAGTTAAGTGGAGATTCACGTCTTGTATCCCACATAAAATGGTTTCTATTAGAAATGTCCAAATAAGGGAAATCGAACGTGACGGTTCGACAATCCACTGAATTGGAGGGAACAAGATTATGAGTGGTGCTATGGGAATGAATCATCCATAAGCATCAAAGCTAGAACATTTGAGCTCTAAGACATGGTTTTCATGAAAAACGTCGGGTTTTCATGGGTGTATTTGTTTTATAAAAACTTCAGGTTTCAAAGGCACTATATTTGAACTACAGGTTCAATTTAGTTTATGAACGGTTAGTTCATAAAAGAGAGGTTCCTGCAAGAACACAGAATGCAATATGCTGATTTAAGTGTGGTGGATTTGAGTTGCTTCAGGAACTTAAGTGTGAGCGCTTTGAGACTACGAAAGGATGTTAACGGTTCAAAGAAAGAAAAAAAAAATATTGAATCGTTAATGTCCAAAAGTGGGCTTCAGGCCAATAATTTTGGATTAATTGTCAGATTAATGGACTGCACGTCACTTTTAATTAATTCGATAGATTGGGACCATTCAAGGTCAATCGTAGAAGCAAAAATAATAATAACATTCGGGTTAAAATTATTTAAAATGCTAAATAATAGCATTGGGTTGAAAAAACCATAGCCCAAAAAATTGGGCTAAGTTCCATGTAGGGTCGACTGCAGTATGCAGCCCATGGGCCATAGGCAAAAGAGCCCAGCAGCAACAACTGCTGGTTTTGGGCCGAAAATGAGGGGCACAGGTCAGGCCCAGCAACAGCTGGTCATGGGTTGGGTCCGGGGAAGCCCAGCGAAGCTGGGTTTCATGTTTGGGTCCTGGGCAAAAGAAGCCCAGCCTACTGGGCTGTCTTGGTGACATACGGGCTGGGAGGGTCAAACCCAGCAAGCCAAGGGCTTGCATCGTGTGGGCCGAGGCAAGGCAAGGGCCCAACAAATAGGTCAGGCCATGTTGGACTCAGGGGTTTGGACCGAAGGCTGCAGGCCCTAGGGTTAATCAACCCAGATTTTTTTTCCGACAATCTTAAGGTTTGAAAAACTCTAATTGCTTCTAATTTCTTTCAATTCTTTGACTCATAAATTCCACATAGCAAAAAAATTGCGTAATGCACGAAACGTGTGTGTGTGTGTGTGTATATATATATATTGACAAATATATAAAACATATACAATATATATATCGGAAGGAAAATACAAATGTAGGGGGTTCTTGCATCATGATAGAAGATCCTTCTAAGAAAGCCGGAATTGCATCTCCAATTTGTTGTATCACGTTCAACACAGAAAAATTAAATTGAATCAATAGCATGTAGATCAATTCAATAAAATAATAAATTAATCATAATAAGAATGATTAAAATGTAATACTCCCCTGATTGAATATCAAACTCTTGTTAGCACAGCGTCAAGAGCGTGCTGATAACGTGTTGTAGGCATAATTTACAGAACAATTATGGAGGCCACAGAGAAAGAGGTGCGGCAATAGTAGAGAGAAGATAGAGATGTGTAATTGTGAGGTGTGTTCTATTCTATCCCATTGTGCCTTTATTTATAGTAGTATGGAAGGTTAATTCCTTACCCTTTTAGGATTACAACTCTAATAAGATATTAACTACTAAAGGGAATAATCAAATATATCCCTACATACACTAAGATTTACACAATCACATTCCTAATCTAATAGGATTGCAACAAAATTTACATTTTTTAAACATTTTTTAGTGGTGGGTCCCACAAATCAAAGAGAATTAATTAAATAGATCTCAAATGTACATTTGTTCCATTGGAGTAAGAACTCACATTTACATCTTCCGAAAATATAAATGAGATGTAAATATAATTTTTGCACTCCGTTGGAGACGCTTTATGGAGCTAATTATGATCTAAAACAAGTGCCTGACTACTCTGTTTAATTACCATGAAACTTACACATTCCGATTCGACTAGTGCTAAAATAGTGAAGCTAATTAATGTACTGAAAATCCACTAGTAGTTTTGAATTGATACAAGTCTTTTCAAATCCTTGTCACACACTGAAACAAGCCAAACTGAACCTTATTTAACTTGTTGGCTACTCTGCTTGTAAATGGAGTATACGAGTCTCTGGCGATAAATAGGGGACGTCCATCACTCAGTTCACTGGCTAAATCGGGGGAAGAAGAAAGCTGTGTGCCGTAAATAGGGCCGTCGATCACTCAGTTCACTCACTAAATCGGGGAAGAAGAAAGCTGTGTGCCCTATCTTTTCCTACCAATTTACTGTCGGTCCCATGCACCCTAAGCTGGGGGTACGTACTTTTACGTAGCTGCCCTAATTTCGTAGAAAGTTAATGCATTGGGTTTGCAGTGAGCTGTGTTTTAAATTTCCCCACTCTCTTTATACTAAACGAAAGATCTTCAACTTTATTTTCTTTTGGGTCATTGGGTCCCTTGAGAAAAAATCCAATCCCACCATAACTGTTCTTTTATGTTCATCCACGATGAAAAGTTGAAGTGGCTAGGACTCAAATTATTGCGTAGAGGTATAATGTGGATGAGAATTTATGACAAATATGAACGAACATAGCAGTACTCAAACATAATTATATGCTTAAAGTTAAAGATCTTCCGGCCATGGTTGCATAATTGTCTATTGGGATTATGATTAAAACACTCATTATCCTCTCCACTTTGTTAGTTGTTAGAATATTACGACCATCAACTCATAATACAAATGTATAGGAAACTAATCATCTATAAAATCATCATGAGATCATTATCAAATCGGAGTTCTAAATTCTGATGGACCTCACCATATGGAGAAGAGAGGCAAATATGTTGCTTCGTTTGGCAGCTCAGACGGTATTGACTATTTCAGTCAGATAGGATAAATAGTCGTCGGATAATACTGACTAAATTAGTCGGGCGTTTGGTGCAGTGTCGGATTAATCTGTGCATCGGATAGTACCTCAGACTATAATAAATTTTTTAATCATTTTTAACAAAATAATTGGTGTTAAAATGAAAAAAAAAAGGAGAATACTAAAAAAGAATTTTAAAAAAAGAATAATGTGTGCACCAACAAAATAAAATAAAATAAAATGAAGGAAGATAAAAAAATAAAAAATAAAAAAACCAGATTGTCTTCCTTTCTTCATCGTCTTTCCCACCTGCAGTGAACCCCGTTGATGAACCTTCCAATCCTGTAAACCCAACCTCTTAATTTCTCATACCACTACAAAAACTAGATTAAAAGCTCCACAATGGTAAAGTAAAAGCTCCAAAATAATTAAATAATTTCTTTGTAAAGATGGAATTCATAATTCACATGGATATAATAAATCTCGCTTGGTCTGCTTTAATAGTATAGTCTTTACGTTTTCCCTTTCAATAGTAGTTTGGGGAAGGAGTGGACTCTACTACGAATTGAGTTTAAGAACTAAACAACATCATTTTTTTATAGATCGTTCGGCAAAGTTTTTTTTCAAATTTAAAATTTCACTATTTCAATTTAAATTTTATTTTCAAATTGAAAAATATCTTCATTTTGAAATTCTCTTGACTTTTAGTTGAGTAATGTATTCTATGAAGAATACTCTTTCAATCAAAGAAATATATATCCTATCAGCATCGATGATACAAGTCAGATTTTAGATATAGAAATATAAGAAGGTAGATCCCTTCTCCATGGAAAGACATGGCATGGTAATATCGCAGATACACCACATAAAAAAGAATCAACCAAATTTTTCTGTTGTAGATGCAATCAAAAAAACCGCATAAGTAAATATATATCCAACATAAAAGTGGGCTAATCCAACAATTTTGCTTGCACAAAGGAAAGAGCCATCAGTTTATCTCCCCATCGAATCAAATTAGCCCAAAGTGTGTGTTCATAAACCCATACTAAAGTTACAATTAATTCCTGCCACTATTCACGCCAGGAAATTAAAAGCATCAATCCGTGTGGCCCAAGCAAGATTTCCAAATAAAAACATCCCCCCTACACTGATAAATTATTCATACAAAAGGGTTATATCCATTGATAAGTTGTGAAGAATTTAACCATAGATAATCTCTTAACCGTCATATCAAATAAGTGAGAGACACAGTAAACTGTGAATCGTTACCCTACCATAAAGTAATGTGGTTCCAATGCCAATATAAATAACCTATCCAATCATATTTAACATTAAAAAACTGCCAAATAAAATGCGCCTCAAGCCGAAATATCACAGGTCCCACTTCGTCCTCTATGTACTACGAAAAATCAAATCCATACTCCAAGATTGAATTTCATAAAAGGACACATAGTTACAGACAATTGTGTAACATCCACAAAGCATCATGTTCATAATTAAACAGTGTTCTGAACTTCAGCAAAACATTATTGTGGGTCGGGACAACATTCGTCATTAGCTTAAACGCATTGTTGATACGACTAAAATCCAACGTTCAATATTTGATCCGAAAGCTATTCCTTCGTGACAATTATGAGATTAGGTTATTGTGGAACACACGACCACGACATCACTTTCATCACCTAGATTAGATTATATGCATGGTTCATTATGGATCCATCGACCCTTGTATATGATCATAGTTGGACGTGGACTAAATATTTTAGTATTACTTCATTATTTAATTAGATTGTTATTATTATTTTGGTTAAAGCTTCTAATGATGTTTCATCCAGCCTCTTACTTTTCCATTATTTTGTTTGTTGAGCTAGTAATACATGAAGCTCATTGCTTTTGTGATAGTTGCTTTAGGATAATTCTTGGTCGTGATTATTACACTATTAATATGTAGTGTTTCGTCACACTATTTCTTAGCTTAGTTTAAATGGAATAATATATACTTTCAGATTCAGAAGCAGAGAATTCATATTCTTGTGTCCAGTACGTAATTATATTTATCGAAACCATTATTTATGCTAATAATGCATGTATCACCTCATATGCCGAAACAATGATCCGGTTGCTGAAATGAATGTGAACAGTGCAAGTTGAGCATAAACTATGTTTGACTAGAAGTACACGGATCTAATTAAATCCTATTCGCGGCCATTGGATCTGAATCAACCCATCAGATAATCCCAAGCAGGTGCTTTAGTTTTGACTTATGGGTTAAAAATTCGTACAACCCTAATCATTTTTTTTATGAATATTATCGGATATATTCTTCATGAACGAGTATTGATTTTGTTTGCATGAACACATCCTACGCATAGAGTAGGATTCTCTTCCTTTTTTATTCCCCTTCCCTTCCCTTTGAACGGTCACGGTTAAGTCACGTCAACATCTTATATTAATTTTATATAGAAAGAGAAAGACAAAATAGAGATTGTAAGAGGAGGGGAGAGAAGGGGATGGAAAGAGGAGATGAGAGAATCATAGTCCCCTACGCACCTCATGAGTGCTACATTTCAATTATTTTGTTAGACCGTCTGATATATTATTGTCAAATTGTTAATCTAAGATACATATTTCAAACAAAATATATATTTAATCTACATAATATAAATTATAACAAAATATTCGTAAAATACATATGTTTTGATGCGTGGATAAATTCTCTGATTTCGTTTTTTTCTCAAACCCCCCTAACTAAGGTAACAAAGACAACATAATTATCTAGGGGTGTGTTATCCACACACTTCATTTTATTTCTCACACATCCCTTGATAATTTATGTCCGTTGATATTCTTCAATTCATCCGATCCGACGGCCGAAAATTTAAAAAATGTGTGAGAAATAAAATGGAGTGTGTGGATATCACACCCCAATTATCTACTATACCTGTACTTATAGACGTAGACAATTAGCTGGACCAAAGCAACAATGTTTAACTATTTTATTTAGGGTAATGCAAGGAAGACCAAATTTTTTTAAACCAAATAATGTGGTTGTAGATTATTGGATTATTAATTAAGTATCAATTAACGTAGTTGTTTTTTATTGGTGACACGTCATTTGATTTGCAAATTTAGTTTTCTTAGCATTTCCCTTTGGGTAATGCTAGAGAGACTAAATTTTTAAACAAAATTTTGTAAGCTAATTGATATGGATATTGATGATTGAATGATTACTTAAGTGTTGTTCTTATTAGTGACACATCATTTAGTTTGTAAATTGTCTCCCTGGCAATGCATACCCTTCCCCTTTTATTTATGCACGGGTAATACTAAGGAGACCAAATTTTTTAAATCAAATTTGCAAACCAAATGATGTGATTGTAGATTGGATTATTAATTATGTGTCAATTAACAAACTTGTTTCTTATTGATAACATACCATTTGATTTGTCAATTTAATTTAAAAATTTGGTCTACCAGCTTTTATTGTTTATGCACAACAAGATTTCATTCTCCAATGCAAAAGCTTTTAATTAGTTGATGAGCCACTTGCTTAATTGGTCAGCCATGACCTCAGATCAGTCCAATCTTTAGTAATAATTATGTAGCTGTTATTATCCAAACACCTGAAGCTTTTCTCACTAAACTCATGGGGGCATTGATGGAATGACAAAGAAATATAATAAGTTTTTTTGACAAAAAAAAAAATATGTAAGAATTTTCTCTTAATTATGGGCCAATTTAACTGAGAGTTCACCATTCGTGGATTAAAATATGAAAGCTAAGTTCAATTTTTCTTATAAGCTCATGCAATATTTATTTGTTAACAATGTGAGATTTATTCTTAACATGTATCTTAACGTATGTCAAATTTTCAAGTCAAACATGAAAACAACTCAAGTGGGGTGATGTGGAGCATGCATGGCTGTTAGCCTTCACACGTGAAACAACTTGCTCTGATACCATGAAAAAAGTTGAAGTTCCATCATAAAACTAATTGAGAATATGAGAAGTAGCACAATTTATTTATAAGCCCATATAAGTCATTTTTCCCATCAATATGAGATTTATTCTCAACAGGGACATAATTTAGTGGTCCAATTTACTAATGCATGCCTCCAAGTTTTGTATTCATATTACGAATTTACGACAATGTGAACCATGTGTTTGCTCAGTTTTAGGCTTGCAACAAGGGTCGAGGCCTGTTGGGCTGGTTCAAGCCCAACCCTATTTTTTGGGTTGTGGGCTGGTCCGGCCTAGTCTCAGGGTCGGGGCCTTGTATTTTAGGCCCAATGTTAATTAGGCATGGCCTAGGCCTTGTATTTTAGGCCCTAGGCTGGCCCCTAAGCAGGATTTAGGTCCGACTCGATATTGTCCAATGTAATTTAAATATATTGGAAATTTCTTTAAAATAATTAACTTTTTAATATTATATAATTTAATTGACTATATTAATCAAACAAATATGTTATATCAAATGGTAATTTTTTTTTAGTACATCGATATTTTTTACATTAATGGCCTAGATTCAATTCTCAATAACATTACTACGTTAAATGAAAATGATTAAAGGGCCAAAATTGAGTATGGCTGGGCGGCCCGCTCATAGGAACCTATTTTTCTAGGGTCGTGGTATGGGTCACGGCCTTACATATTTTACATAGGGTCGGGCCGGGCCATTTAATTTCTAGGGCTAAAAAATTTGAGGCCGATTAGGGCTTGGGCCTTAATCTCTTAGGGCTGGCCCAGCCCGACCCAACCCATTCGCAGGTCTACTCAATTCTATTCTAATTAATACAATGATTAAAATAACCACCCATAAAAGATCTATGTTGGTAGAAACAGACAATTAGGAATGAACGTCATTGCTTAGCTGGTTTATTAACAAAGCTAGGAGCATGCATGGTTCTAACTTATAAAGTGTTCAGCATAATAGTAATTAAGAATAGAACATTCTCAATGATTATAAGAATATTGATCACAAGAAGCAATGAATCGCCATAATCTAATTGTTTAATTGGTAATCTACGCTAATGCGCTAGCCGTTGGAGGACATTTCGAAGAAATGATCTATTTTAGCTTACAAACAATGTGACAATTATGCATTAGTACATAAATAATTAACCACTTAAGAAGCCAGTCCATTAGCATAACTATAAATAAATTAATCGTCCGTACTATCCTTACTATATTATCATCTTAATTACAACTTTGCGCAACTATTCACGTCTGCTGTTGAGTAATTTAAATCCAAAGTGGGAGGATTAAATTAGTAATAAATTATTAATGTTGATATTTGTTGCATAATATTTTAAAAACTTAGAGACCAATGTGCTCAACCACACGGTTTGAAGTTGGTCGGTGACTTCACACTTTGGAGGTATATTTCTTTATTTTGTTACTTAGGAGGAGAGAAATAAACTTATTGGAATTCTAAGTCACCTACGTAAATACCTTCATCAATTTGGCTAACCCAAAAGCTTGCCTTCAGAAGTATGTATGTTCACCGAATATATTATTTTCGTGCCCATACTATTATCCAAAGATTATTTGTTTTAATGTTAGTTATCACAACAAATATATATTTTTTTAAGGACCTCAAATAAATATTACATATAGTTAAGTTAGTAACATGATATATTGATGATATTGTTCTAAAGATCATGGTGAAAATAATGCATTCATTTGAAGGGTACTATATTGAGGACTAGGAATGATTATGTAAGTTGTCATTTAACAGTTTCTAGACTAAAAGCATCATATGAGGCCCAGAGAAGCATTTGTGATATGATTGTTCTCGAAGTGGCCCATGGCTTTTCTACCAAACGATAATTTATTGATTAAGATTAGTGTTAAGTAATGTTGTGTAAGACACTCCATGTGCATAATTATTGGCTCATGAGCCTCATGATTAGGACAGTTAAACCCTAATCATGTTTAGTACAGAACCAACAGTTTGGTTGCCTTTTAATTGTTTGTTATGGCAGCTTTCTCATAATCATTAACTAATCCACTTTCCATGGCAACATATGCATGCATATATCGATGATCCTCTCTAAGCATGGCCTAAAGTGATCAACAGCACTGCGGCCATCTTTCTCGACTGAGATGGGAAATAATACCACCCTCACCTGATCAAATATGTTTTCCTAATTCCAAGATTACAAAATGGTCAACTTACATTCTCCCCTGTGATTGAAGTATAAAAATTAATACAATTAGGACGTGTTTGTTTGGCCTCACTAAGTTTCACTGGACTGATTAGAATTACTAATCCGTGTTTGGTGCATGAACGGACTAAATTTAATGAGACTAAGGGCTGGTTTGGTATTGTTGTACTTTGAAAAAAAAACTGCTTCTGCTGTGCTGTAAGAATAAGCAGCTGTGAAATAAAGCAGCAGAGTGTTTGGTAAACTTTTTTGTAAAAATGCTTTTGAAAAAAAAAACAGTATTATAGTGTTTGGTAAACTTTTATGTAAAACAGATATGAAAAAAAAAACCGATTTTTCAAAGCTGGGTTTTGCAGCTTCTTGTTTTTGGCTTTTTTTCACCCAAAACTATGTGGAAAAAAACTGAAGTTGAATGTTTACTAAACACCAAAAATTCTTCCAACTTTTTTTCATAGCAAGTTTTTTTAAAATCACATCAACGCACGAAAATGAGACCCCCACCCACCCACGAAAATGAGATGATTGCTAATCCCATCTCCAACACCTGCTTCGCTTCGCCTCGAACTCGTCCAGTCTGTTTCCTCGTAGCCATCCGACAAGTAGACGATCGACGACAGACCTGCATCGTCGCCGATGGTCTCCGTCAGAACCCAAATTCCCAAAAGACGGGATCCTTGAAGGAACGTCGGTGATTTCCCATTGCGATCATTCCTTCGTCCACAGAACTGCTAGAGGACTGCCGTTGCAAACGTATGGCCAGAAGTGACCCAAATCCCCAATTCAACAACGACCGCTGCAAGCGCAAAGCCCCATTTCAACGATCTCAGACCCGGAATTGAATAGATCTCAGCTAACCAAGCTCGCCCATTTGGGCTTCCACGTCCTCCCAACAAAAAGCCCCAATAATCACAGCAATCCATAGAGGGTTATGAACATCATCACAGAAAAATCTCCAAACAAAAAGGGTATTCACAGAGGATTCACAGCCATACACAGAGGATTCTTTTTTTTTCTTTTGAAATATTCTCGATTTTGCACTTTGCATGAAAAATCTGGCAGAAAATCGGAGAAAAAATGAGAGAGGGGAGGGAGAGAGTGGGACAAAGAAAAAGAGGGAGACGGAGAGAGAGGAAGAGTTTTTTAGAAGAAAAAAAAAAGAAAAACTAATGAAAAGGTCTTGAAAATCTTGAGTTTTAATCAAAATGACAAAAATGTGTTGTAGGTGAATAGTACCAGGAGTGACTTTTTAGAGTAAAAATATTTTTTTTGTTAAAAGTGAACAGTAAAACTCTCAAAAAAATAAGGTAGAATTAATAATAAAATATTAAAAATATGGAGCAAATATATAATATTATAGTTTGCTAATTATTCTGTTTCTTAGTCCGACACTGCACTAAATATTTCACTAAGTCATTCCAACTTAGTCTATTCTAAGTCAGTCCAGCTTAATTCCTGAAATTAGTTCAGTCCTAAATAGTCTAGTGGACCATACGACCATACTCACAAAATTGAGGTAGGATTAGGATTAGGAATTAGTCAATTTTGTGAGTATGGTCGTATGGTCTTGTTAATTTCTAATCTTAATTCTAAGACCATACGACCATACTCACAAAATTGAGGGTGTAACAGCCCATCCCGAGATATTGGAATATTTTATTCTCGAGGATGTGAATTGACGGTTTGACCTTGGTCGGGTTGAGTTATTTTGTGTTGTGGTGTGGTTTAAAAATAAATTTTGAACCAATTATCTAATTTCCTAAGTGGGTGGAACTAAAGGAAATTATTGTTTTGTGTGGTTAAGGACTTAAAGTGTTTTGTTTTGGTTTGATGGGGACAAGTTTGGACCACACACACACACACATACCCCAACCCGTGTACCTTCTCTCTCTCCCTCTCTCTCGGATTTCTACCATTTTCCATACAAGTGTACGAACGGACCTTGAAACAACCATTTCAGTTGCAAATCAAAGGTTCAAAGGTTGTATTCAGGTTCCTTATAACCTTACGAACCCATCTATACCCTTGGTTGGCCGTGGAACCATCAGAAAACCCGAGAATTAGAAACCCAGATTTGAGGTACTGTTCATGCACTCATGAATGAGAAGGTTTCAGAGCATTTCAAGCTTATAGGAAGCTTTAGATCATCCTTATGAAGCTCAGAGAAGAAAAACCAAGTGAATTGGATGTCGGGAAGTTGAGATCGGCAAGTTTGAAGTTTGGCTGGAATATCGAGGAAATTTCCGACGAGATCCCGTGATTTTTGGAGCTTCAAAGTGGTAAGATCTTATTCTACTAGTCGAAGGCTTCATTTTGGTATAAATTTCATGGATTTTGGTTGAGAAATGGCTGAGATACGAAGATCTGAAATTTTTCTAGTTTTCCGACGAGTTGCAGACGGCGACGGATAGCGGTCGCTGGCGAGGTACATCGGAGAAGAAGGAAGAATATTCCGTCATAGTTGACGGAATATTCCTAACGGCGTCAGGTAACGCCGTTAACTTCTGTTAGTATATAACGGAATATTCCGTGGAATATTCCTACCGGCGTTAGGGTTTCCGTCAGGGTTCCCTGCGCGTGGCGGGGCGTGGGTGGTCGAAAAATTATTTTAAAAATATGGGGATGATCCTGAGGTTGTGTAGATCACGGTGGTATATTCATATACCCAATTTGAGCATTGTATGATAAATTATTACCTATTGTTGGTTATGTGCGTTAAATAACGTTTATTCGGTTATTACACATATAGGTGAGGCCTATCCAGAGAACGAGCGCCATCGTTTGAGGCTCGGGGGTTGTGACTCTTCGACTTATCCGTGAGTGGGCTTTTGTTTTCCGTATATACCTATATAAATGAGATTTTTCCTAGAAAATCAATTAAGTGAAATGTGATATAAAATGCGATATGATATGTCATGCAAAGTATATACCTATTTTATTCATGCATTAGTAGCTGTATATAATGGTAATTGGTGCTGTGAATGCATAGGTAAGTATCAGGTGAGTATATGTTGATGATAGAGAATGATTAATGAAATGTGTTGAAAGCTCATAAACCTGCACTCCGGTGATAGTGCTTCCGCTCAAGGCCAGGGCATAGTCCTTCACGTGATGTTCACCTCCCGCACCGTACGCTCACCTTGGATCCAAGTTAGGTGCATAGTCCTGTTGTACAGACCACTATAGGTGGTTCCGACTCGTAGGTGACCCGCGATTAGCTCACAGTCTTCACGTGATCGTAGCACTAGAGCATATTTATTTACACCCAGTCTTGTCGGTCAGACCACGTGAGGTGGTTCCGACTCGTGTGTAGGATATATATATATATATATATATATATATATATATATATATATATGTGATGATGTGATATGATGAGATTGATTATGAGCTATAGTTCAGCTAAGCTGATTACTCGGTGGACATGTTATCATCTATGATGAATTTATTTCACTTGATATAGTGATGTGATTTGATGACATATATTTGGCATGGCATATACCTTGCATATCACTACTTCTAAGCATGGTTTTGAGATAAGTATATACATATTATATATTTATGGGAAATTATACAAGTTTTACGGCAAGGGGTTAGAACCTTTGAAAAGAGAAAAGGTTTTGAAAAGATTTGTTTTTGCCCACTCACGCGTTTTGTTTTTCGCCCATCCAGGTTCTAGGTAGCAGTACTTTGGTGGCCACGAGGGATCCAACGGAGTTCTGATAGAATTCACAAAAGTAGGATTCACCCTCGGGTGTTTTATCTTAGTAATTGTCATTGACTGCAACTAGAGGTTCTTATTGCTCTGAATGTGTATTTATACACTTAGACTTGTATTAGCATCTTTTCTTAGCTAGTATTGCTAGTGATTCGGTTTTTAGTTCTTCGTATTTCTATTTATTTTCTTAGCTTCCGCAATGTGCTTATGGTTACGTCACTCTCACGTGACGGCCAGCACACCCTCCTTGAGACGGGGTGTGTCAGAGGGCCCTGTTTATTCCGCTCAACCTAATTGTGATATATAAGACATACATGACCACCAATTGTTGGATATGATATCAAATGTGAAATTATGTGCATGTTTTTTTTATGTTTTGATCTCAAACATTATTATCAAGTTTACCGTTGGATGATCATGTATCCCTAGTCACCAAATCACCGAAATAGGGACTTATACATTTATATATGTTATGCATGTATCTATGGTTGCAATCATCTCAATGGTATTAATGTTCTCATCATCACACAAAGTTAACTAAGCTTCAAAGGGTAAACAACTATATTGTTACTTAAGGACTACCATCTCAAAGCAAATGTGAGGTCTAATTTGCGTATTTACTTAAAAGTAGGCAATATTGTCTATATCAAAGAAGCAGACAAATTTGTCTACTCAATTGCCTCTACCAATCGAGCCAATTTTTACCTATGCAGCACAATTGAAAATAGGGAACTTTAACGAAAAGATTCTGGTACTGTTCACTTTAACGAAAAATCATATTTTTACACTAAAAGTCAATCCTAGTACTATTTACTTTACCCTTTATTTTGTTCTTATCGTTAAAACTCAAAGTTTTCAAACAATTTTCATTAGTTTTCTTTTGAAAATATGAAGGCAATTGGAATCTGCCAGCTGCTCCGAGAAAGCATAGAGGTAAAAGTCCAAAAACCTCCTTGTGTTTAGCCAATGATCGTAGGAATATTGTCCAGGTGCTCTTGCAAGCCCTAATATATTGAGCTCAAAAGTTTGTGACATCTAGAAAATTCTAGAGGACCCTTGTTATTCACTCAAAGAAGCATAATAACACAAACAAGATATCCGGTCCGAAGAAATGTTGACGTTGTGTACCACACACTTTACAGCTTACACTATTTTGGGAAACTGCAATATTAGAAATATCCGGTCCGAAGAAATGTTGACGTTGTGTACCACACACTTTACAGCTTACACTATTTTGGGAAACTGCAACATCTTTTCTAATAATTTTAACTGTTGCTTAAACAAATCAATATATCTATCTATATTATTAAGAGAATAGGGCTTGTCAACTTTTTGCCACTTTTTTCTAATTTTGTCCCTCATTTTTTAATACACAATGTTGACATGAGGAGGGCAAAATAGTAATTTTGTACCTTTTGACAAAATGACAATCATATCCCCATTTTACCTAGGGGTGGGCATAAAAACCGTCAAACCGCAAAACCGCATCGAACCATATGAAAAAAAACGGAAAAGAACCGTGTTGACTGGAAAAGTCAATTTTGGGTCAAAAACCGAACCGAACCGTTTGAACCGGTTCCGATTTCGGTGTCGAATGAACAAGAACCGGCTGGAACCGAACCGAACCGTTTAATTAATTATATATATATATACACATGTCATGATGTAATAGGTTGACAAATTAGTTCCACCAAGTTGCAAAGCATTGGATCCCATCCCAATTAGGTTTTACTCACTCACCTCACCCACCCTCCCTCACCTCACTGACACACACGGCCTCACCCCTCTCACATCCCCATTCCCCCATTTCGCACATCCGAGATCCGACCCTCACCACAGCCTCTCATCCAAAAATATCAACGATTCCTCAGGCAGCCTACAACCTCAGCTTCTGCGACGGCCCTCATCATCCCTCCTCCACGACAGACTCTTCGTCCTCCTTCCTCCCTCCTTGGTATTTTCTCTATCTTTTCTCATATTTGACAAGAAGCTTGCATAAACGATTTCCAAACTTTAGTATCTTTCTCCGCCATCATTTTCGTCTATGTTTGTCCATCTGAATGTATTCCTTCTGCGATTGTTCTTTATTTTCTCTCATTTCGAGTTCTTTTCGATTCAGAAAACACTGTAAAGGTTTTATATTTGTTCTGCTTGATTTTGCCAAATAATTTGTGAATGTGTTGGGTGTGTCATTTTGTATACTTTCATTTCGAAAACATGTAATGAAAGAAAACATCCCTTCAAACAGAGGCCAAGTGTAAAGGCTACATTATTTGTCAGTAGATTCTATTTAATTGTTGTGTAATTAAATTTAAACCTACAGATGGTAGTCAAAATGCATAAGATTTTGTTTAAATCTGCAACAGCAAGTTGAAATTTGGAGCATAATGGCAGTCAAAATGTGTGTAAATGCTTAAAAATTTGGGACTGAGTATAACATATGTGGGTATGACTAGAAAGGAACACTGCGAAGGTGCAGAAAATCATTCAATTTTCCGTATCTTTTCTTTCTTTTTCCTTTTTTTCTCACTTGAAAACTTATGACTTTTAAACCTCATGTCTGGGTTTTCTCCTTAATCTTTCACTTTTATATGTTCCTTTTTGATACTATTGATAGTTAGTGGAATTTATAATTTACTCTTTCAATCATTTTTTGTCCTTTTAATTCTGCTTTGCCTTTTGTTTTCTTTGTTAGATTAAATGTAACTCTCCCTTGGTCCGGACAAACAATGAATTTTCAGTCTGTATTAACAAAATTGCTTGAACTTTATGATTAGAACTTGAAATGAAAGAAAACACCCCTTCAAACAAGGGCCAAGTGTACAGGCTACATTATTTGTCAGCAGATTCGATTTAATTGTTGTGTAATTAAATTTAAACTTGCAGTTTACTTCTTCAAACTTGCAGATTCTGTTTAATTGTTGTTTGATTCTGCTTGCTCTCTGGAATAAGTTGTTTGATTTTATTATATGTTGTTTGATTGTGTACAGAAGCTGCTGCTTCCTTCTTGCTCTTTGAAGTCTGAAATAAACCTGCAGTTTGCTTCATCATTTTTTTGTTTGTTGACTGATTGATCAATGCATATGTATTTTAGTTCTCTTTTTGTTGACTTGGTGCCACTACCAAAGACATTTGCATTAAAAAAGATGTGTTGTATGCAACTTTATATAATCAGTTTTAGAAGATGTATTTTGAATGCATGATGATTTGGTGTTCAAATTATTTAGTATTCGAAACCGTAAACCGGCAAGAACCAAATCAAAATCGGTGTAGACCGAACCGTAAGGTTCTAGTAATAAATTTAAGCGGAACCGCACCGAACCGAACCGTTGATATATTCCGATTCCGGTTCCAATTCCAGTTTAGGGGTGGCAACGCACCGAACCGTACCGTGCCCACCCCTAATTTTACCTTCACTTTTGATACACAATATTTACATAAAGAGGGCAAAATGGTGATTATGTAATATTAAGAAAAATATGCCCTTATTAAGAGATCCCATCATCATTGTCTCATACTCTTTTTAAAAAAATTTAAAAACTAATCACACTCCTTGATAAAAAACAAAAAAGAAAATGAAATTGTTCACACACACAGTGTGCTTATACCCTAGTATATATAATTGGAAGTTTCTAACATCGGATTAGGTTAAGCAATTATCAGTATATATAGTACTCTTCCTGAAACTGCAACATCTTTTCTATGATTTTAAATTTTGCTAAAACAAATCAATATATATAATTGGAACATTCTAATTCTCGGATTATGTAAAGCAATTACCAATAGGCTTTTTAGTCAAAATGGTCCTTGAGATTTGCATAACATATCACTTTGATCCCTGAGATTGAAAATCAATAGCATTGGTCCTTGAGATTGTCCACCATCCATTATTTTGGTCATTCCGTTAAAAACTTCGTTAAGTGTCCCAGAGCTCTTGGCCGAAAGTTTGGGCAATTTTCAAAACTTCGTAACTCAATCGTTTCTCAATCAAATTCGACCCATAATATATCATAATGAAGATAGGAAAGTGTAGAACAAGATTATATCTTTGGAAGCCCAATGGTTGCCAGAGATGGCCAGAAAATAGCTTGAAAGGTGACTAGTGCACGGGAAAACCGGAAAACTCGCCGGAAAGTAGGTAAACTTTAAACGTTCATAACTTCTTCAATACTCAACGAAATCGAGTGATTCAAAACGAAAATCATACTTCTCGACAAGATGAAGAGAATGGTACCTTTCTCGACAGCTAAATCGTGGTGGTTTGGCCGGAAAACAGCTCGAAAGTAGCTGTCTTGGTCTCGAGTTAGCCACTTTCGAGCCGTTTTCTGGCCAAACCACGATGAATTAGCCATCGAGAAAGGTACCATTCTGTTCGTCTCGTTGAGAAGTATGATTTTTGTTTTTGAATCACTCGATTTCATTGAGTATTGAAGAAGTTATGAATGTTTAAAGTTTACCCACTTTCCGGCGAGTTTTCGAATTTTTCCACGAACCAGTCACCTTTCAGGCTATTTTCCGGCCATCACTGGCAACCATTGGACTTCCAAGTGGTATAATCTTGTTCTACACTTTCTTATCTTCATTTTGATATATTATGGGTCGAATTTGGTTAAGAAACGATTGAGTTACGAAGCTTTGAAAATTGCCCAAACTTCCAGCCAAGAGCTCCAGGACACTTAACGGAGTTTTTAACAGAATGACCAAAATAATGGATGGTGGACAATCTCTGGGACCATTTCTATTGATTTTCAATCTCAGTGACCAAATTGACGTGTTATGCAAATCTCAGAGACTATTTTAGCTAAAAAGCCTTACCAATATATATAGTACTCTTTCTACAATTGCAACATCTTTTCTATAGCAATTATCAGTATATATAGTACTCATTCTGTCGGCTTAATACCTTTCGGCTTCTTCTTCTCCCCCATATTTGCGAACACTTTTCGCCATATTTAGCCATCCTACAAGGCTACAAGATTGCACGCCAAATTGCCAATTCTTCTGAATTTTCCATGGCTGTGAAAATTAGGTTATGGCCGGACTAGACTTAGCATGGTAACGGCAGATATATATGTGGCAAGTCTCAATCCCTTGTTTTAATCGTGTTGTGTCGCTTCAATTATATTCAAATTGTATTAAAAAAGATTATAAGAATGGATTAAACGAGTTATATAAATCTGACATGAAACATTCATGATTTTAATTAAATATTGTGACTTTTTACTAATTTCTTGTGTAAAGTGTACTTTATCTTAATAGTTGCATGCTAGCGTCACGTAATTTGGAAGAATTGTGAAATATACATGTCACTGAGGCAAATACCCCAACAGTTTCGTCATAATAATGACCTGAAAATCTGGATTATGGAAGATTCTAAGGATAAACACTCGACCGGCCTTGAAGACTTGCTACTGCGCTCGTCAAATGAATATAATATTACGTGTGTTGCATTAAGATTGCTTCTGATTATGTACACACAGAGGACGAAAGCAATGGATGGTTACTTTAATATATTACTAATGACCGCTTTAGAAGTACCAGCAAAAAAAGCCATGACTGCTTTTGAAGTTAAAACTACATGAAAAAAGTGAGGTATCCTGACTGGAAAAACCATTACGAAGGCAACATAGAGTGGAGCTTTTACAAAGTTTCTTATGGATTGAAGTCGTTATTGTTATTTCAGATATGTTAGGCCTTAATGTGACATATATGCATCATGTTTATTAATTACATTAGCAATCATATTTTTCAAATGGGCAAGACCAATTTGATATATATAGTCACGTAAGCAAGAAAATATTTGTTTTGTGCATAAGGTCTTAAGTTGAATTCTCCTCTCGTTTATTAAAAAAAAATTGATCAGTGCATAGTCATTTGAAGTTTTGTAGTATAACATTATATTTCTAATCACTAATTTCAAGTACATTGTATGCGAAAAAATAAACAATACATAAACTCTATCTAAGGAGACAAACTTAATTCATAGTTTTTCAAACTTGATTTATTAAAATTTAACATTGTATGAGAAAAAATAAACAATACATAAACTGTATCTAAGGAGACAGACTTGATTCATATTTTTCAAACTTGATTTATTAAAATTTATCTTGATTCTACATGGGTACAAGCAAGCTTGTTTAATTTAAGAATGGCACCGATTATGGAAGAAAACACCAAGGTGATGCCATCAGAGTTCCTATTAATTAATGTACACTCTCTTTTACCCTTTTCCTCTTCACTCCATTTTTTTATTTCTCCAGATAAAAAATTCAAAACACCTCCAGTGCACAATGCTTCCCATCTAACACAATTTTTAAATTAAATCATCTTCCAGCGTATTGAGTTAGGTTGCGGGCAGATTTTATCGAATATATCTAGCCACAGAGTGCAGGCCACACAGCCTAGGCTTTCAACTCAGTCGGGACACCTTGCTCACAAGCATTGGCTCTTTTTCGACCTTTTTATTTCAACAAATAATATATAACTTTAAACTAATCCATAGTGTGTTAATTCAGAGGATTAGTACGGATCTTATTGCATAATCTTCTACCAATTTTATCATGCTAATATTGACCAAAGCATTAGGAGTGGCACGTGTTCGAACCCATTTAAATTGGTTACTGTTTCTTACGAGGTAGCTGTTGCTGATTACCTATTGCCGCAGCAGGTAATTTGCTAGTCAAATGATATGAAAAGCCACAAACGTGTTCTATTTTATAAGATAATGGTAGATACTATTTGATGAGCTGGACAAGTACGAGCCACTACACTTGGCAACAAGAGGAACTGGCCAAGTGTTGGGTCAGTAGAGGCTGCTGCTCCCACCTGAATTGTAGAGGGAATCGACCTAACAATTTTTGTTAAATAGTTAATTTAGTAGATAATCATGTAGTCATTTTGCAATTAGAAGTCCTTTTCGATCAGGACTTAAAGATTTAAATTTTTAAGTTTTTTTTGCAACTCTAACTTAAATTAGAAGTCATTTTGTAAAATTAAAGATTTAAGTTTTTTTATTGTAAAATTAAAGATTTAAGTTTGTACTATCAAAAAAAAAATTAAGTTAGAATTTATTCAATCAACAATCCGAACTGAAATTAGAATTGACTCTACCAAAAATAAATTTAAAAGACGCGTAAGTTGAGCTTGAGTTAGAGCATCAATTCAATCGAATTTGGGTTGAGGTATGAATTTTTGTATTACATTATTTTTTTTATATATATAAACGATAGCGCTAGTGGGTTAAATAATTATTTGTTTGGGGTAGGTATATCATTCGGAAACACGCACCAAGGTGCATATGTATAATTGTTTTGCACCGCTCTGATAAAACTGGATCTGCAATTAGGTCTATTTTTTAAAGTAATTTATTTTTGTTCATGTTGAATTTGTGGGGCTAAACTCTCGGGTTACCCGAGTTAATAAATTATTTAAGCCTAACCTGATTAATCTGAACAATTCAAACTTAACCCAATTATGGAATTGGATCCTCTCATGAGCACAAGCTCAGGAGCCTCCTGACCAGCGCGCGTGGGCCATTTGATTTTGATTCAACGGCTACAAACAAGGGGTCCCTCCACGTGCGCTGGTCAGGAGGCTCCTGAGCTTGTGCACAAGAGAGGATCCAATTCTCCCAATTATGAGGTTAACCCTATTATCTAACCAACAAATAAAAATTGAATATGTTAAGTTTGATTTCATTTCTTGTTACATGGCGAGAATTGAACCTCTGTCCAAACCTGATTCAAATTCATTTCACTATGCACTCTAACTTCTGAAGCTTGACTCTATAATTTAGCCCACGTTTGGAATTTAGTTACAAAACTTATTTGTATATAGTATAACCACCTTCTCGACAGTCAAATTGTGATTGTATTAAATAAATCAATTCACATGAATTATTTTTGACAGTCAGATGATAATTATATTAAAAATATGTAACTATTGCAGTCAATCTCTTAAGTTTGAGGCTGGTTTATTGACTCGACCAAATTGAACTAGGGTTCTATTGATTGACTCATGCTGGTTACTCTCCCAACCTGTCTTATCTGCACCCTATAAACATGGAAAAGGATTCTCGCCGGATCCTTTTTCTTGGGATCCGGGGGATCCTGTAATCATGACCGTTCATCGTACATCGTGCGGTCATTTTTCGTTAGTTACTATTTATATTTAATTTTAAATTTAAATTTTAAAATAATTTCTGACCGCACGATATACAATAAACGATCATGATCACGGAAATCTCAAGAAAATGATTGGATCCGGCGAGGAGCCCTTTCCTATAAACACTATCATTTTCCGTACTATGTGCCTAACATATGTTTCACCAGAAATGAACAATTAAACATACTTAATGCGTAATCATGCATGAATATTGATATTGAACTTCACTATCGTACAGCTATCCTTTTCTTTTAGGATCAGGATCCTGAGCTAAGGGTGAAGATCCTTCTGAGCAAATCTATCGGGCCGTTCAAATTTTATCTAACGGTTATAATTATTATAACTTTTAGAAGGGTACCCTATTTATAACCGTTGGATAAAATTTGAATGGCCCGATGGACTTGCTCAGGAGGATCATCACCTTTAGCTCAGGAGAGGATACTGATCCTTTCTTTTATTCCAGTTTTTAGAATTAAAAAAAAAAAAAAAAAAACTAGGGTTTGGTGGTTCATGGTTCTGGTTCATGGTTGGATCCTAATTGCATGCACCAGTGTATAACTGCTGGTTAGAAAGCTGCTGCACGTACTCCCTTCATGAAAGTACTTGTCAATTTGACCTAAACACATAAGGGAGAAGTACTTAGTATTAGATCTATACTGCTTGGCAGGCTAAATTTCATGCGTAGTGACTTATTTACTAAGTGTCACATCAATATATATATCTCGGAGTTGTAGAGGCCTGCGGCCATAATTTTATTTAATTAAAATGTAAAGCTCCTGCAGCTACAGAGTTCTAAGTCAGTGTCTTGATCATTCTTCTCCCTCAAGTTTCCCCCGCTCCTCGACTTACGATCATATTCCTTTCACGGGTTCGATTTGGATTAATTACCTCAACTGAACCCATCCGTCATCTGAAATCATTTTTTCTACATGCAGCAAATTTGAATTGAACTGTGAACAATGCTTGTCTCCTTAAAAATGAAAAGGAATAACTTATCAAATATTTGATTGTTTATTTATAGAATTTTGTTTTTATAATTAAAAATGTCCATAGTATAAATCATTCGGTACAAATCAAATAAAATCAAAGTCATTTAATCAACTTGTAGCTAATAGATTAAAAATTTGTAATGCTTTTACCAATTTTAATCATTTGTTTGTATATGATTCGATGACTAAACGATCTTTTATTTTATTGATTTTTTGTATAAATGATCTTTACATAATATTTATAATATGAAAAGTTTCAATCATAATCATAAAGTTCTATGAGTTAGCTATAAAAATGTTTTGGACGCAAGTTAATTTCTTTTGTGGATTATTGATAACTGGATTTTCTAGTATATATGAACTTTTAACTGTAAATTCTTTGGTCATTGATTGAAGCATAATAATATTTTCAATCGATAATTTAATTAATTATGAAAAACAAAAAATTACTTGAATTGTATTCACTGAGATTATGTTTTGTTATGCAATTAATGGATGACATGTGCTCAGTGAACATACGAATTTTATTTTTTTTCAATCAAGGATGACCTATGGTTATTTGAATAATCGTTTTGAGTTGCATTTTATTTTGTTGATTAATATGATAATATCATCAATTGTAAGCAGCAGCTGAAGTCCATTTCTTTTTTAATGTCAAGCCTGTTTCTAATACTTGACTATTGTTTTATTTTCAACGTATTTTATTACTGGTTTTATCAACAATTTTCACTAAAACACTGTGACAACAAATGGAGCTTAAATCCTGCGTACGATTTCCACCAACTGGGGGCAGACAGACAGGCAATGCATTTGGATTTGACAAAGGCGAAAAAAAAATGTTGAAAACACCATATAAATCAAAGATTAGATAGCCAATAGAAGGTCAAAATTTTTTAAATCAACACTAACAGTCAAAAAGGTCAGCAATAATATTTTTCAATCCAAAAGTTAAATCCGATGTGACTTGGGGCTGGTTTGGTATTGCTGTGCTTTGAAAAAAAGCTGCTTCTGCTGTGCTGTGAGAATAAGCAGCTGTGAAATAAAGCAGTAGAGTGTTTGGTAAACTTTTTTGTAAAAGTGCTTTTGAAAAAAAAAAAGTAGTATTATAGTGTTTGGTAAACTTTTATGTAAAACAGATGTGAAAAAAAGCCGGTTTTTCAAAGCTGGGTTTTGCAGCTTCTTGTTTTTGGCTTTTTTTCACCCAAAACTGTGTAAAAAAGCTGAAGCTGAACGTTTACCAAACACCAAAAACTGTCCCAGCTTTTTTTCACAGCAGCTTTTTTTAAAATCACCTCAACCCCAAACTGGGGCTTGATATAGATTATTAATCTTCAACTTCAAATATGCATTTAATTGATTATTAAATGCATTTTTACTATTATTTTTTGAATATTTATTATAATAATTTAATGTAGTAAAATAATAGTTTAATTTAACATATTGAATGAAGAGTAAAATAAAAACTTAAAAGATATCAAAGTGTCACACATACGCTGTCAAATTTAAATTTTATGTTTAAAATTTGACATATCCTCTATAAATGCTCGGATTGGTGAGTAAAGAAGGCGAAAAAAGGTAGGTACCACGCATTTAAAATAGGATCATGTTTAGGCATTTTTATATATGATTAACGTATCTTTGTAGTATAAACTTTATAAAACCGTTAAATCTCTTAACCTTTATTTGGAGCTTATCTCTGCCAAAATAAAAAATCATTTGAATAAAAAATCTTTTAGTCATCCCAATGTATCAAATAAATAGACAATTCATTACAAATATATATGTTAGTTGTTACCCACACTATCGATTTGTTCCACAACACTTGGATGCATAAATGATATTCGATTGTAGATGGTGCTTTACCGCAATGATGGAAAGCAATAATGCGTATGTACCCTAGTGCGTGTTCAATCCACATCGCATCCTAACAATTAACAATTAAACCAACACTCTTGTTTGCCCAAAAAAAGATATCTGATTCAAATAATTTTTTGTATGAATGATCTTCAAGTAAGGATTATGAACTTAAATAGTTCCGATTTTAAAATTATACGATAAAGATAAAATATTTGTAGGAAGTGATATATGTGCATGCATTTCCTTCATCGGGGGATACGAGTAGTTATCGTTCTTATATTCTTTCAACTACAGTAATATGTGAACAATTTTTTTTTTCTCTTCATGTATGTTTTAAGAAATAAATTGATACTTCATTCGTAAAAAAGACTAAAGATTACAATTTGATGAAGATTATGACTTCAAGAGGAGAAATGCAAGCAAAAATCTGAATATTAATCAGAATTGTAGCAAAACTCTGAAGGAGGAGGAATATCTATAGAAACTAATAAATTCAATGTTGCAAGATTATGTGAGAGATGAAAACTTTCAAAACAGTTAATCATAGAATAAATAAAAACTATGCTTCTATCAAGACACTGCTAAGAAGGACATCCCAGCTCCATGGGAGATTTCTTGCTTGTATACTGCAATCATTTCGCAGTTTGACAAGGCGGAAATTTCTACTCTTTGCCGATGGAAGGTTTAAAATTTGACTTTCATAAATCATAGGTCTTAAAATCAACTCTCACTAAATTATAAGTTTACATGCAAATTTACTATTAACTCATTATGTGGCTTAATCCAACCCAAAATCTCGATATGATTGTGAAAAAAAAAAAAATACTCAACAATTTATTTGCTCAAACTCTTCTTTATTTCTCGAGGAGACCATAAAAAAACCTCAATCGATCTTCTTTACAATTCATCGTTTTGCACATACCTTCTCTTGTCCAAGTTACATATCATGGCTTGATGACACAGGCATGGGGGCAATCTTCCTCCTTGTGGCCCTGTGGGATGATATATTTCATAGGGTTTGGACTGGGGTGGAACCCGAGAGTGGGTACTATATGTAATCCACAGTGGTTGGGTTCTTGGCTTCATGCACCCGAGCCAGGGGCACCAGACTGAGCTCTGGAAAGAGGTACAACAGACTCTTAACCGATTTGACCATCCAACAGTTTTTAATTTTTTGGATGCATTTACCCAAATATATGATCTCTTTATTTTAATTTGCTCCTTTTGCTGCCACCAAGTACCAACCAAGCATGCATGTTTCTTAAATCTTATGCTTTCATCATCTAATATCTATGCGTGCTGCTGCACAATGTTTCTGGTCTGCTGCATTTATTTTCATGGAGTTTTTACTCAAATATACACACACACTTACATATGCAACTGTGTAGATTTTGAATTCTGGATCTCTCTTGCATAGATTGTGACATTATATAATGAACAATGCTTTTAAAACTAAATTCCATCCTTTTATTTTATTATTAAAAAAAACTGGGGATATTGTGTAACATCCCACATCGTCCAGGGAAGTGATCCTTAAATGTATATTCTCATCCCTACCTTGCACGAGGCCTTTTGGGAGCTCACTGGTTTCGGGTTGCGTAGGAACTCCGAAGTTAAGCGAGAAGGGGGCTAGAGCACTCCCAGGATGGGTGACCCACTGAAAAGTAGCTCGTGAGTTCCCATAAATAAAACCGTGAGGGTGTAGTCGGGGCCCAAAGTGGACAATATCGTGCTACGGTGGTGGAGCAGGCCCGGGAAGTGGTCTGCCCCAGGTCGGGATGTAACATATTGGATTCAATTTGTGAAGGAATAATATATCATAAGGTTAATTGATACTATATTATCATCTATTCCTTTATATTTAGTCTTCTGTTCAAAGTATAAAAATAATTCATAAAAATAGAAATATAAAGATGATATAATTATGGATAAGAGTTGCATGGATCCTGCTCATCTTAAATCTTATTTCAAGTGCCACCTAAAAATTTAGGAAAAACTAATGAAAACTGTTTGAAAACTTTGAGTTTTAACGAAAATAACAAAATAAAGGGTAAAGTGAATAGTACAAGTGACACACCCCGACCAAATTATAGGGACGTGCTGGCCGTCACGTGAGCGTAACGTAGCCATGTGCGCAGTGCAGAAAATAAATATCAAGATAATAAGTACTAAAATAATATAACCAATGATACAAGATCATGGTAAAGTGTGAAGGACAAAAACACAATTTACAAGGTACGAGCATCCTAGGTGCAGTCCAGAATGACTTAACAGAACCACCAGAATATTTACATGGATAGTGCACTGTCAGAGTTGCCTTGAAACCTCGTTAGCCACCAATGCTATCTAATACCTGGAGGGGCGCAAAACAAAAGTGTGAGTGGGCAAAAACAAAGCTTTTCCAAAATCACTTCGATATAAAAGTTATAACCCCTCATTGTAAAAATATATATACTTCCCAGAAAATATAAACGTACTTATACTGAAAACCAACATTCAAATATAGCCATGTCCGAATAAATCATATCCAATATCAAAGCATGCAACAAATATCATGAAAGTCAATCAGGTGATATCTCAATGCATAACATGCCGACAATGCATATAAGTCAGCCGGAGTCACCTATCGTGAACTGTACGGCTGAATCTATGGCTCCTCAATAAATCCTCAATCAATAACCTGCACCCATGTCGGAACTACCTATAGTGGTATGTACGACAAGTTGGGTATACAAAAACGCTCTGTGCTACGGTCACGTGAAGGCTGGTGACGAATCGCGGTTCACCTACAAGTCGGTTCCACCTAATGTGGTTTGTATGACAGGCTGGCACCTGCCTTGGATCCAAGGTGAGCGTACGGTGCGGGAGGTGAACGATCACGTGAAAGCTAGGTCCTACTCTGGCGGAGCACAAACCCCGATATGCAGGTAAATGAGTCATATTCTAATCTCATCAATAACACCATAATCATCGTAACAAAATACATACTCACCTGACTTACCTAGCGTCCGCAGTGCCTCCACATATAATCACATAAACATAGCAATAAATAAATAAATATATATATAGCATCCTCAGGATAAATCTCACCTATATGCGAAACAACTATACAACCATTAATTACACACATAACCAAACTTAGGTAATAACTTCTCATACATTGCTCAATTGGGGTGTTTGAATATACCAACATGATCTACTCAATCCCCCGAACACCCCCATATTTTTAGAATAATTTTCTGAAGCCCCACGCGCCCTCATGTGCCGCCCACGCGCTGCCACGTGCCCTGCATGTTGACGGAAACCCTAACGCCGTTAGGGAATATTCCGTTAAGATTAACTGACGCCGTTACTTTCCGTTAGGAATATTCCGTCAACTTTGACGAAATATTTTGTCATCTTCTTCACCAGTTCACCGGCGACCGGCGTCGGCGCCGCTGTGTCGCCGGAAACTGAGTAAAATTTCTAAACCTAATTTCTAACATAATTCTCAACCAAATTTCACGAAATTAACACCAAAATGAAGCTTAGGACAAGGACAAGAATTCTATACCTCTTTAAACCTCAAAAGTTGTCGGAATCTCGCCGGAGAAAACGACGAAATCCGGCCAAACCTTGAACTCCAGATCCCGACGTCCAAAAACCTCCAATTTTGTCCTCCGAGCTTCACAAGAACATTCTAAGGCTCCCTATGATCTTAGAATGTTCTAAAACGTCCTGGTTCACGAGCACATGAACAGTCACTCAAAATGTGCTCTCGGGTTTCAAGGGTTTTCAAGGGTTTCAGACCAAACTATAGGCATGATTGGGTTCACAAGGTCACAAGGGTCACGAATATGACAATTAGGACCTCGATCCGTAACCAGATCAAGGGATGTGGTGTTGTCCGTACAATTTGCAGGAAAAAGGAAGAAGGGTCGAGAATGAGGAGAGAGAGACGGGCGAAAATGGAAAGGATGCACACGTGTGTGAGTGTGTGCGTTTTTAGTTCTTATCCAATCACACAAACCACACCCACGTAAGGGTAAAAACGTCAATTCACAATATCGATACTTATTTCGGGACGGGCTGTTACAACAAGGATTGACTTTTTAGTGTAAAAATATGGTTTTTCATTAAAGTGAGCAGTACCAGGAGTTTTTCGTTAAACTTCCATTTTATTTATACATGATGTATTTTGCACTAAGAGATGATGTAATATATTAGTATCAAACTCAATATTCGAACATAAGATCTATCACTTATAAAGTTATAAATAAAATAATATTCCACTAAATTATAGTACTAAGTTTTATTTTCTATTATCAAAAAACAAGTGATATAGCAAAGCGAAAAAAAATTATGAAGGGAAGTTTACCGGTGCCTGGAAAAGCCTTCTGTTTTGGGCATGCAAACGCATATTCACTTAAAAAGCATATCTTGAAGAAGAAAAAATTACACTAAAATCTCGTTTGAATCTTTGATTACTATGAATCACATGATTGAATCTTTTTTTTACACAATGGCCACTCTAAGTAGAATTAGGTTACACTAGCCTCTTACCACATTCTCAGTATGTGTGACAATTTGCTCTTTTACATGTTATTCCATACTTGTAATTTTATTTCTTTTATTTTTGTTTTAAATATTTCTTTATATTTTTATTTTTAAAAACTAAATAGAATCTTAATTTGGGAGGAGTACTTTTGAGATTAGGAATAATTCTTTTTTTTTTTTCTTTTTTTTGCCTTCTAGCTTCATATATAGATTATTTTAAAATCTTGATTAGAGAAGGGTATTTTTTAAATTGTGAACGACATTTTTTTTTGCCTTTTGACTTTATATATAAATCAATCATTCAAATCCCATTTTATTGACACCGTATAAAGTTATTAACTTGTTGGTGTTTCTTATTAAGTTCAATTCCAACATTTGGTTGACTTTTGATCCTTAAGTTGGCAAATCTAGCAAAAATCATGAAAAATTAGTCCCTCACATGATTTACTTAATTTTAATTTTATTATTCGGGCCATATGATAAAAGATTCCTTAGTGCCATCTCATGTGAACGTCTTGTCTGACATATAAATTTAAAGAAAAAAAGGACAGAGGAAATAATTAAGAAGAGCACCCAAAATTCAATTCCCGTGAAAAAAATCCCATGTCCCAAGCTTATCCCATTGATTCAGTTTGTGATTAGATCTTCATTTCCCATGATGCATATTACGTCTCAAAGGCAAAATTCTTCTTGGAGGAAAAATAAAAACAGAGACGAAAGAAATGAAAGTTTAAAACTCAATTTGAATAGAGAAATGTAAGATTATTAAAGAATTTTAAAATGATGAAAATTGAAATGACAGAATTATATTTCTTGAATTTTCTTGTTTAGTTAATTTAAAAGAGCAATGAAATTTAAATACGTAATTTTGTTATTTTAAAACTCTCACGCATAGAAATGGTACCTATTTACATAATGTTTAAACTTAGGAATGAAGATCCCAAATGTGAGATCCCACATCGCCCAGGGGAGTGGATTCTGTGAGCCTTATATGTATATTCTCATCTCTATCTAGCGCGAGGCCATTTGGGAGCTCACTGGCCATTCGAGGTTCCATCGGAACTCCGAAGTTAAGCAAGTAGCGCGCGAGAGCACTCCCATGATGGGTGACCCACTCGGAAGTTCTCGTGTGAGTTCCCAGAAACAAAACCGTGAGGGCACTCCGAAGTTAAGCGAGTTCGGGCGAGAACACTCCCATGATGGGTGACCCACTGGGAAGTTCTCGTGTGAATTCCCAGAAACAAAACCGTGAGGGTGTGGTAGGGGCCCAAAGCGGACAATATCGTGCTACGGTGGAGGTGTGCCCGGGAAGTGATCCGCCCCGGGCCGGGATGTGACACCAAATTCCAAGTTTTTTTCCACATGAAAATTCTAAATTTCTATACTTATGAATCCAAACAAGGGAATTTGCGCATATCAATTTATAAATTTTGATTTTTGCAAAAATTTCAAGTTTATTTCCTTCATCCAAGCATAATATAATTGTTGCAGTAATCACTGGATAAATTGTGAAGGGCATCATCTCTGCTGATGAGGTCTTGTGTTCGAATTCCTTCTTTCAATATGCTTGTCAATCTCCGTTAGAAATTCCATTAAAAGTTATCAGGTGTTACGCATGTGACCATTTTCATTCGTGTTTTGATCACTCCTTGACCTCTAAATGATTGGGACTAAGTCATTGGCTACTGCTTGTATTTGTGAAAATGAAAAATATGTCCCACAAGCTTTAGTTAACTAAATTCTTATTAAGAGTTATATGGAGTTTTAAGTGTCAAAAATACATTCGAAAAAAAGGAAGAAAAAAAAGAGTATTCACACAGTTATCAATTTACATGAGAAATTGACGATTTGGAGTTTTGGTGGTACTTGGGTTAGGACAATACTTGGTATTTACTAGAGAATATTTTATTTAGTCACTTTCTGATTTCATCCAATAAAAAAATGACATGTGCTATTTGTTTTCAAAAGCTCAAAAAATTAATAACATGTCCATTATTTTTTAGAACAATAACATGTGTTAAAAAAGCATGGGACAAAATAAAAAGGTAAGTATCCACTAGTGAGTACCTAAGCTCCTCTTCGAATTCGGGGATCAACAAATCCTCATCGTTCAAAATTGATCTTACAGTCAGAAATTTTCTCTACTTTTTCACACAGCACACTGTCACATCCCAGAATTATCTCCCATTCTCGCCTACGGTGGTGTCCAGCATGTCACCACCGACCAAGTTCGCAGCGGCAAGGAGTTCGACGGCCAAATTGGGCTCTTCCTCAAACTTTCTCATTCACTTTCACAACTTCACCACTCACCAGTCACCCACCTCCATGATTGTTGTCATTCCACCCAATCCACCCCTCCTTCCTCTCCCGTCATTATGACTGCCATCTTCACACCCCAATCCCCTCTGGTCATCTCACCCCCATCCCCTCCTCCTTCGTCTCCCATCGCCTGCACCTTTTCCCTCTGATTTTATGGCCGCACGATTAAATTTAATGACCAGTATTGATGGATTCATTGGGTTTGGAGGCAAAGCTCTGGAGATGATCTTAGCCGGTACCCCAAGTATTTTTTTTTTTTTTAACAAACGATATTATCTACATTAAGGGAGAGAGAGTAGATGTAGCCTCACAGTAAACTAATAATAAGGTAGTTAAAACTCGCTTTTAGAGAACTTAGAGCATCTCCAATTGAGACTTTAAATGGAGTCTATACAACCGTATAGTCCCTAAATATAGGGACATATGACTTCCAATGGGCCGAAATTGAAGTTTTCAAAGTATCTTAATACATAAGGACTTACCATATAACTCAAAAAAATTCTCAAATATGAGAACTACGTATAGAAACTTAAATAGTGGACTCATATTAATTTTGAGTGGGAAATGAACCCATCAAAGTAAGGCAACTTCTCATTTGCTTTTTTTTTTTTTTTTTTTTAAATTCTTGAAAAATCAATGGTAGAGATAGTATTTTTATTTTTATCAATGGTTACAATAATTCAATGAAATGAATAATAGTTTTTTAATATTTTAGTCTTTATATTTAGGGATTATATTATAAGAAATTTTCATTGTAGATAATATTCTTTTAAGGACTCTAAGGCCATTTCCAACTGATGGCTGGCTAGAGGGCTCGTTTGAGCCCTCTGGCCCTTCAAGATTATCTAAGATATTAATATTTTAATGAATAGTACATGGTCATATTTGCCTCCGTCTCCAACTGAGGGCCAAAGGGTCAGATGGCTCGTTTTAGCCTTGTCACAAAAAACCGTCTCCAACCGAGGGCCAAAAGGCCAAACATAATTTATTATTTAAATTTAAAAACTACAACAACTTAAATTTAAAAACAACAACAACTTAAATTTAAAAACTACAACATATATTTAAAAACTACAACATATATTTAAAAACTACAACTTAAATTTAAAAACGACAAATTAAATT
Source organism: Heteromeles arbutifolia (assembly GCA_024362995.1). Taxonomy (NCBI): domain Eukaryota; kingdom Viridiplantae; phylum Streptophyta; class Magnoliopsida; order Rosales; family Rosaceae; genus Heteromeles; species Heteromeles arbutifolia. Next base: position 22,123,685 of record JANCRC010000010.1, read on the forward strand.
TAAAAACGACAAATTAAATTTAAAAACTACAAATTAAATTTAAAAACTACAAATTAAATTTAAAAACAACATTAACTTAAATTTAAAAACTACAACAACTTAAATTTAATATCCATAATCAACATCATCTTCATCATCCGCCATTGAAGGAAATATTGCAAATGAAGTGAAGAATTGAAAGAGCTTCACCATATTTATAGAAGAAAATTAAGGTATAAATTTAAAAAAAAAAAAAAGTTTAAAAAAAAAAAGAAAAAGGAATACAACGGCTAGCTGCAGTCAGCTAGTCGTTATATTCAAAATTTTTCAAACTATTAGTGTTGGTTATAACCGATACTATTGAAAAATATAAATTATTCCTGTCGGTATAACCGACAGGAAATCAAACAAAAAAAAATAAAATCCTGGCCAGCCCTCTAGCCCTTTGGCCCTTTGGGATTCTGTGAGGCCCTCTCAAATTCCAGAGCCCTTTGGCCTAGCACTTGGTTGGAGACGATTTTCGGGTCATTTTCGGCCTTCTTGACCCTTTGATTGGAGATAGCCTAATATACCTTTAAAACTCTTAAATGAGTCCTCAAAAGTGGTCGTGGGAGTTCTTAAGTAAGGACTCTCATTGGAAATACTCCTAAAATATTTTACTTACAAATAAAGAGTAATACCCTACTAAGTCGGTACTAAAGTATTAACTAAACATAATAATTGCACTCCTGATGTTTTAACAAAATGACTAAAATACCCATAATGGAATATGGGTGCTTTTTAAAAGTTGCACTTCAACGTTGAAGACCTCCGTCTAGTCTCACTCTCTCACACTTCTTTGCGAGCACCTTTTCCCTCTCTCTCTCTCTCTCTCTCTCTCACCTTTTTTCTTTTACGAGGAACGCCGCTTGATGTCTATAAATTTGAGAAGCCAAAGTGTTTGCCCCTTTTACGAGGAACGCGCACAAATTCCTCTGTATTCCTTCTTCTCTCCTCGACCGAGCCAACCAAAGCAAGCAACACATCAGGCCTCGGCTTCTCTGACTTGTCTCTTACCTTCTTTGCCTGATCGACAACGAAAGCTCCACAAAAGAATTAGGGCTCTCCTTTCAAGTTTTCAACCTCCCTCAATTTTACCATCATCTCCTTTGGATTCATTCCTGTAAGCATTCTATTTCCCCAGTAAAACCAAAACCCCAAAGCACCCAAATTTTTAATTTCCTGTAATTGTTGTGTTTTGCTTGTTTTAGTCATTGATTTGTGACGTGAATCCATTTTTTATCAGGAATGCGATTGACAGTATTTCCCACAGTTCTTATGATTCTCTCTCCTCTCTCTCTCTCTCTCTCTCTCTCTGTTTCATTGTCCTACTATTTCTGTGAAGCTCTGTTTTTTATCCGTTTCTGTGTCTCATTTGTTTCACTCTTTTACACCATTGTTTTTATCTCAAATCACCAAGATCTGGTGACTCCTTCCCCATATTTACAAAACCCAAATCCCAAATTTCCCAGATGATCAAAAGATTCCGGGTTCCAATGATTTCTCATCATTCTTCCATATCTTGGTTCTCAAAGTCCAAATCTTCTTCTTCTTTTTTTTCTGTAAAACCCAGCTCCAAACTTGACAAGATGTAATCTTATGTGACATTTTTATTTAGATTCGATCCGTGGCTAAAGATCTCAAACCAAAAAAGGCCAACCCTTTTGGTCACTATTTTTGTTCTTGTTTAAGACCTCCCTCTCTGTAAAGGCTACCCCCTTGCTTGTAAAGAAATATTCCTCCTCCCAAACGGATGAACCTGGCCTTTTATTCTCTCTCTCTCTCTCTCTCTCTCTCTCTTATTTATTCATTACCCCAAAAACCATTTTCTCCAAATATTGTAATTTTTTAATTTTACTTTAATTTCAATTTAATTTCTTCAAGCTTACGTTGATTCCGAAGCTGTCTCCATATTTCCTGCAACTGGGTTTTTTATTTGGAAGTTTTAACGAAAAGTACCGTTACTTTAACGTAAAATCACATTTTTACACTAAAAAGTTAATCATGGTATTATTTATTTTACTCTTTATTTTATCGTTAAACTCAAAATTTTCAAACCCTTTAAAAAACTGTCAATAAATTATATTTTTTTTCCCTTGATTCAGCACCCATTTTGTTTTTCTTGACGACTTTCACTTCTCTAATCATATTTTTTTCTTAATTAAGTAATTATTAATGTGTTTTTGGATTGGATTATCTTAACCCACCTACTACACTCGCCTTCCTCTCCATTCAGATTTTAGAGTTGTGGACTGGATTTTGGTCCGGTGATCGGACGGCGGAGCAATGAGGACCAACGGTGGGAAGATTTCCAAGGTACCCAGTTCATCTTTCGGCCATTAAATTTTTATTTATCGTAAATTTGTAATAGATCGGGTTCTCGAAACCGAAACAGAAATTAAATCCAATATCCGAATTGTTTGGCTACAGCCTTCGTGGCCGAAAGTGGTGGCAAGGAAATGGCTCAACATACCAAGCAAGGGGGATGAGTTTCATTCCGATTACTCTCCGAAATGTAAGATTTCGGGTTTTTTCCGGTTTATTCATTTTTCACGGTGTATCGTTCCGTATGATGCGTTCGATGTTTCGGCGGTTTCCAATCTGAAGTTGTTTGTTTGGTTGTTTGCTGTGTCAGATGAGACTAGGAGAAGGAAGAGTTGCTCGGACCAAGACCGCTACGTCGTCGTACCGGACGATTTTTCAGGTAATTTTACCATGCAGCGGTACTGTACTCGTACTTGCTACACCTTGGGCTCTTTATCCTCCAGCTGGAACGTGCGCTCTGATATCCTCTGAGCCGTCCGATCCACGGCTTTTTTGGAAAGGGTTCCTCTCCGGATCACAAGTCAATCAATTCAGACTCTTAAAATTTGATCAAACGATTACAAATAGGAATCCACTTTAAAAATTATAATAATTTTAACCGTTGAATTAAATTTTAATGATCTGAATTGCGGGGCTTGATGGATTTGATAGAATGGATCTGGAGAGTATCCATTTCCTTTGTTTTTAATTTTGATTAGACACGAACTGGGTCACGATGGGCTCCCTTGATTCTAGATGGGTCGCCCTTGGGATGGTTTAGAGCCAACAGGATTAGGAGAATTCGTAAATCGTGTTTATTTATCACACATCGAACTCGAACGGTCAGTTTTTGTCAGTTTCTTTTTATATTTAATTTTATATTTAAAATATTTAAAATGATTTTTGACCTCATGATGTACGATGAATAGATGTGATCACAGATTTTCGAGATCCTCATAAAGAGGATCTGGCGAGAATCCAGATTCGGTTTAGAGTGAGGAGTGTTTTAGTGTATTGGAAACACGAACTAGGATGTTATAATACAAGTGCTTGGATACTTGAAAAAAAAACTTCTAACCAATTTTATTATGACATTTTTGTACCGGAGCGTATTTTAAACACATTGAAAAATCCTCAGAGGTTATTCTGGTTGTGCCACGTGGACGGGGAGGATGTTAGGCTGATGAACTTGAGTTATTGTGCTACAGTAACATAGGTGTCCTTTGCTATATTCTTTCTCAAGTAATTGAGCTTTTTTCAGTTTTGGGTATTAGTCTTATTTTATTTTGTGTTTATTTTTTCAAGATGGATGCACGTTGACGGGGGAAACAACCCAGAGACAAAGTTGTGGAATGGAGCCACCTACTGTCACTGATGATCTCAATTTCAAGTAAGTCTATATCACGATTGTGTAAGTGATGTTTATAGGGCATAATTACGTGTTAAGTGCGAATACCTACAAATAAATGGTGTATTTGTCCAATTAGATGGTGTATTGACCTTTGTATGCCATTGTATGTGTTACTTAGTGTTATTCAACGAACCGTATTTTCATGTGTTTCTATTGTAGCCGGATTTGCTTATGTAAATAGTTGCCAGCCAATTGCAACAATCAAGTACTTAGTTCAATAAATACGTGGCCGTAACTTTTCTTATATTGTGTTGTGTAATTTTGACGATTGATTTTGACTTGACTAATGTATGATTCAATTTTGGATAATTTTCTTGAGAATAATCTGACTAGGTCTTGGCCTTTGAAACAATGCTTCTTTTCACACAAGTTTTTGTGAGAATAGACTAAACGAAGTCGTTTTGTCGATGTGTAGGATGTTCGTAGGGACATGGAATGTTGGTGGCAAATCACCCCAGGACAACTTGAACTTGAGGGAATGGCTGAAATCTCCTACTCCTGCAGACGTCTATGTTCTTGGGTAACAGTCTTTGCTTTGCATCTTTTTGTCTCTCTCTGTCTCTGTCTCTCTCTCTCTCTCTCTCTCTCTCTCTCTCTCTCTCTCCTCTTTCTTCTCTCTCTTTCTCTCTCCAGGAATTTGCATACCAAGTTAGACTCCTTTCTTGTTTTTTGCTTTGTCTTTACAATGGTAGTAGTCTAAACATGGAAAAGAAGACTTTGTGCCAATGAGTAGTTGTCCAACCTATAATTTACTCTTTATTAGATCCAATCCAATTTTCCTTTTATATTAGGGTTCTTGTTTAATTCGATGTTTGTTCTGTATTGCAAGTTTTAATTATGTAAAAGGATACTGGTAATATTTTATTATCAGACAGTCTAACGTGTTATGTCGGTAAAGTATAAGTTAGTTAATTAGTGATTTTCTTGTCAGACAGTTTAACTGGTTATGTCGTCATAAGTTAATTAACTAGTTATTCAAATTAACAATCTGACAATGTTTTATGTAAAAGTTATCTGGCAAGAGAACTTCCATTTGTCATGCATACATCAAGTTACTTGAAATTTATTTGAATTTGGAACCTTTTTTTTTTAATTAGGTTCCAGGAAATTGTCCCTTTGAACGCCGGGAACGTATTGGGCGCGGAAGATAAGGGCCCAGCTGCCAAGTGGCTGTCCCTGATTCGTGAGGCACTGAACAAGAATGACCCTGGACAGCTTGACCAGCAAGGCAAGCCTAGGCTCAGCTTCTCCGACTTGCATTCTTTAGAAGATGAGCTTAGCAGTGCAGATTTTGAAAGACTTCTGAATTTGAATCCGGCGTCGACTTCAAGTGGAGAAAACTCACCAACCTCGCCAGTGATGTGTCAGTGGAAAGGCAACAGTCCAACGCAAGGAAATCGTTACTGCCTATCAGCAAGCAAGCAGATGGTTGGAATTTTCGTGTGCGTGTGGGTTCGTGCGGATCTTTGTAGACACATTAGCAACACGAAGGTCTCGTGTGTTGGTAGAGGCATAATGGGATACCTTGGAAACAAGGTTGGTTACTTTAAATTTCAAAACATAAAATTTATACCACACGAGCGAGAATAAAACTATTTGTATGATGACATTGCTGTTTAGATGGTCGCTCTAAGCTATATGATTTTTCATGCGACAGGGTTCAATATCAATCAGCATGACATTGCACGGAACAACATTTTGTTTCGTGTGTGCACATTTAACCTCCGGGGAGAAAGAAGGGGATGAGATGAGAAGGAACTCAGATGTCATGGAAATCTTAAAGAAAACAAGATTTTGTCATTCACGTGGAACAAAGGGACAACTGCTTCCTCCCAATAGCATTTTAGACCATGAGTAAGTCATTGAAACCAAACCTCTCTTATTTTTGTTCATTTAATTGCCAATAAGTATACATTATGGTTGTTTTAATCCTACAATTAAGACAATTTTGCCTGTTTTTAATCCAATGCAGCAAGGTTATTTGGCTCGGGGATTTAAATTATCGGCTAGCAGCTGCTTGCTGCGGCGACACACATGAACTATTAAAGAACCATGATTGGCAGGCACTTCTAGAGAAAGATCAGGTAAGATACTGATGTAAGAACTGTTTTTCCCCCGAACAAACGGGGATAGGTGTACTGTCCCGAATCGAAATGGTATCTTTGGTATTTCGCATCTTACGCTCGGATTTGTTGTTTCTTGGCAGCTAAGGATAGAGCAACAAGCCGGTCGAGTTTTTGAAGGGTGGGAGGAAGGGAGGATATATTTTGCTCCAACCTACAAATACCTAGCTAATTCTGATCATTATGTTGCCCAAAGTTCTAAATCCAGAGATAAGAGACGCACTCCAGCCTGGTAAGATTCCAATCAGTTTCCCTATGAGCTTATGAATAATTGCATCAAATTTCATCACGCATTCATCGAGTTTATTGAAATGAGGAACAACTAGTGATCACCATCATTACACAGACATAATGTAATTATATGTTTCGTAATCTTCATTATGAATTTTTAATTACATACGGTGAGACCTGTTTCAACCCATATTAGAGATATTATCATTAATTAGCAATGTGGTCAGTAAATGTAGTACATCGGATAATAGCGTCGCATCGTTAAAAATCTTTTCTAGACTACGCGTTGAGGTGGACCTTAAACTGTTGCTAGTTAAGGACAATCAACTTTATTAAGCCTCCATATTCCATTAGGGTAATCGTCCTCCTAATCCTATAACCGACCTGTCAACTTTATTGAATCTGTGTTGACTCCAGGCTGCAGTTCCGGATTTGTTTAAAATATTTTTCAAATTGTTTTTAATTAGTACCGACCTTTTTCACGTTTTTATTAAACTGAATTAATCCAAATAAAGCTTAACTTTTACTTGCTACACTAATCCTTTTTTAATTGGTGTTGTGGGTGGTGGGATTTAACTATTTAAGCATCATATAGCAGGGACCATAATTATTATTTTTGTCCACATGAAATCAAAATATTATTTTTTGGTCATCATTTATGTTTAATTGATAGTTTAATTTAGGAGTCGGCAGGGGAACAAAGACCTGTTTCCTTCATCTAATTTTTGAAAAAATGAACATGTGACATGTAGACTGCCATGTCTGTATTATCATATTTAAAACAAGTTGCTTGTGTTTAAACCTTTGCTACTGCGGCCCTGCGGGCGTGGGCATAGCCACATTGGTGAGCAACGATGCTCTTTATTATGCACCCGAGTTCAAATATCTATTTCCGCTGTTTACATTAGTTTAAGGTATAACATTTGCATTGTTCTAGTTTCTCGCTTTCATAGGCTGAGTTTATGTTTGTCGTAGATGCATTTATAATCAGTAAATGCGGTACAAATAGTTTTCATCGATGTTACTTTAGTTCGGAAAAGAGACTAATGTGGTTTGATATATATGGCAGGTGTGACAGGATTTTATGGAAGGGGGAAGGGCTTAAACAAATGTCTTATGTGAGAGGGGAGTCCAAATTCTCAGACCACAGACCGGTTTCTTCGTTGTTTTCAGTCCGGTTAGACTTGGCTGCCAAGAAAAAGCTCAACTCTTGCATGCTCAAGTCATCAGCCAAAGTGCAGGCGGAAGAGCTTTTGCTGCTCAACCAAAAGCTGCTTAGACACCACCTCAAGGTTCTGATTTAATTTCTGCCAAACACAGCCCACATTTTTGAAGACCAAAAGCTGAAGCAGCCAGCCAATGTACAAATTTACAGCTAAGTGCTGTGTAAATTGGTTTGGTTCTGACCGACTGACAAAATCAGAAGCTCGTGTCCCTGGCTTTTTTTGACAGTTGTTGGGACTAAAATTTTAAGCTCTTAAAGGCGTGCTTAAATTTTTGAAGCCATGAAGATTATGAAATGGTGTCGCTGAGCAGAGAAGTGAAGCAGAAGCATATAAGCTGCTGGGACTGGGAAAGTTGGGATGGAGAGTGAAAGCAGCTTCTGTGAAAAGTTGAATTGTAAGTGGTTAATCAGCTTTTGGCAGAAGAATATATCTTTGTTTGAGATTAAGTTAGGGGGAGAGGGGACACAGAGAGAGGTTGATTAAAAAGTTGAAATGTGTAGAAAAAAAGGAGGACCAGTTTTGATTGAAAGTTTTCTGTTAAGGGAACTGGGGGAGATGGTGGCTTTCGTTTGCTTTTACAATTTACTAATGGAATTCTTTTATATTTCCAACCAAGTATAAAGATGCGTCTCACGACACCGACAACGCGTTACGAATTCACTTAAATATGTATATTTATTGACATTATATACCTCTCAAAGTTAAACCAGCTTTTTGTCACGAGTTATAATTTGAGTAAACTTGCAACATTAAACGATAAATGAAATGGTTTTGGAATTTTGATTCCAGCGTTTGGAACAAGATTGAAATCAATTTCCATCCAATGTTTGGCAAACCCCAGGAACGAAACAAATGCAATCCTTATTCACTGAAGTAAAAATCCTAAACTTCAAAACATGTTAAAAATTGATTTGATAAATCTCACGAAGTTATATGTTTTAATTATAAAATAATTACTGACTATGTCAACAACAGAACAGAAGTAGTGTCAATCCAGCCGTATTTGAATTCATCAACTCTGTAGATGTATCACTATCCAAGTTAACAAACACCACTGTAGCCGCTATGACTTGTTGTTCAAATTCGGATCTTTGTGCGCATGACAAAAGATTATGAGAAAACTCCACGTTTGTTATAAGTAACTCATAAAATTTCTCTTATGTTGACACATAACATTGTTTCGTGCTATAATTTCAAGTGAATTACTTTCAATACTAGCACACCCAATAGCATATAGAACTCTAAGAGAACAAGACAAATGCCCACTAAAACACAAATGGCAACACTTTGAACCAAATTTTTTCACCCAATTTTGTTAGCAAGTCCATTATACATTGGGCCATATCCTCTTAAAATACAATTTTCCTTTAAATATATTGAAAACAGAAAAGAAAAAAAAGTTTTCCCCCCACTTTTTCCCCCAAACACTCCAAAGAGTATGACTAATTTCCAGACACTTCAAAGAGTATGACTAATTTCCAGTTTTTAATCCTCCAATCTACCAACAAAAGAATTATACCATTTTGATCCCTTTATCAGCCAAAAAATTGTAAAAAAAAAAGGGTAAATTACACTTTTATACCTCAGGTTTGAGGTTTATTTCAATTCCTTACAACATCTTTAAAACGTTTCACTTTCATACCTTAAGTACTATTTTATTTCAAAATAATACATCCGTTACATTTCCATCCATTGATCCATTAAGTGCTGACGTGGCTGACAACGTGGTCCAAGTGGATGCCAAATGTGTGCCACGTGGCAATTTTTTTTTTTTAATATTTTTTAAAAAGAACCTAAATCTTCGTAAAAAAAAAAACCAGATCCTGTCTCGCCATCGCCGGGTTCGTGGAATGGGTGTGGATTTAAGGAGTGAGGGTGTGTAGATGAGAGTGGGGGGTGTGTGTAGAGAAGGGAAGAGGGTGGGTGCGGAGGGAAGGAGGGTCGCGAGTTGGGAGAGGGGTGCGCAGGGAGGGTTGCGGGCGGGTGGGGTTAGTCTTTCTGGGTTTCTGGTTTTTGGGGGGGGGGGGGGGTCGCGGCTGGTGGGTGGGTGGAGGGAGGGCACGCGAGTGTTGGGGGGGGGAAGACGAACTGAAGGGGGTAGAAGATGAAGATGGGGGAGAAGAGAGGGGAAGAGGGGTTTTTTTTTTTTTTTTTTTTTTTCTTGGTTGTAGGGAAGAAGGTGAAGATGGGGGAGATGGGTTTGGAGGTTGCGGGGAGAAGAAGGTTTCAGTTTTTATTTTTTTTATTTTTTTATTTTAAGAAGATTTAGGTTTTTTTAATAGAAAATTAAAAATTTTTTTTTTTTGCCATGTGGCACATATTTGGCATCCATGTCAGCACTTAACGGATCAATGGATGGAAAATGTAACGGAGGTATTATTTTGAAATAAAATAGTACTTAAGGTATGAAAGTGAAATGTTTTAAAGATGTTGTAAGGAATTGAAATAGACCTCAAACCTGAGGTATGAAAGTGTAATTTACCCAAAAAAAATGCATCATGTAAGGATTTTACCATGAATCTTTTTTTTTTTTTTTTTTTTTTTCACTTTTTACAAATTTTATAAAGGGGCATGCTTGCTGGATCATGCATCTATATTATATATATACAGAATAGATAGACCTATAGATCCACACCCGATATCTTTCTATAGATAGTAATGGTATCAACTCATATGTAAGTGTGTCTATGTGGTGGAATACAAATAAAATATGCGATAACAAAAATAAAATTATCTTTCGGAGAGATGGCCGAGTGGTTGATAGCTCTGGTCTTGAAAACTGGTATAGTTCGAAACAAAGAACTATCGAGGGTTCAAAACCCACTCTCTCCTTTATACTCGATGAATAGATTGTTGCTTTTCTTTATTTTATTGGTTTTGCCCGGCTCAGTAGCGTAGCATAAAAGAAATCGGTAGCATAAAAGGAATGGCTCGGCTAAGTGGAATAGTCGAGCCATAAAAAAAGAAGATTAGAAGTATAAATGAGTTGAAAAGAAAGAATGCTTTTAAAATATGACCTGATCCACCGTACATATTAAGTTTGGTGGAATCAATTTGATTCCTACTTCAGGCTAAAGGCATTTTAGCTCATTTTTGTTCAATCAAACAGAACCCGTCTCTCAAAATTCTCAACCAGTGAATTATCCATATTTTTACTAGCTTTGTGCCTCAAACCTAATTACAGAGAGCAAACCTGACTTGAAATTTTACCGTACTTCCGCTGGACCACTTGTCTTAGTTAAAATGTTTCTCCTAGATCTAATTATTTTGGATGGCAAGTCCAAGTTGTGGTTTTCTCACCCTTTACATATTTCACTTTAAGAGGAGACATTTTTGTTGGTTGAAATTGAAAGAGTTAACGGAGTATCACGGACAGATTGTGAAATACTCTAGCTAAAAAAATGGATTTAATCATAAACCCTAATAGAGTAAGTAGAGTTTGATGTTTCAATTAAGGTTGGATGTTATTTTCATCAATTCGAATCACGAAACTCAAAAAGAGAGTAAGCAGAACCAAGTCAAGAAGATATTCATCAACAATTACCTATAAAAATGGAGGAGATGCTTCCAATTGCAATCAACCACAAAGTTTCAGATAATACTAATTAATTAAAATGTCATAAACCTAAGTCCCAACAAATCAAAGCTCCAATGTCTATTTTAAGGCGCATAGTACTCAACAAAATGTTTTTTTTTTCCCATTAAAGTAAATTTAAATAAATATAAAGACTATATAGTTTAAGTGGGACAACCTTTTGCTTATAAATCCAATAAGATACAAACACGTGTCCCTGACTCAAGCCACCCTCGAGACATGGCACATGTATTGTTATTATGGCGTATTGTGGTAATAATACAATGTTATGAAATAAACTTACGCATATTGGACTGTTAATCTGCTTCACTTAATTTATGGATTTGAGTTGTAGCATGTGCAACACCATTTTTTTACCGAGGCCCACGTTAGTATTCATCATCCAGCGCCGACGACTCCAGCTAACTCGGTCCTTTGCCACGATTTGATTTCTTTTCTTCATCAATTTGGATTTTCAATTTAATTAGTAGTTGTTTTGGTTGGTGAATTGATGTGGGTTCTAGGAGATTAAGGAAATGAGGAAGTGAGATCGTATGGGAGGGTGGGATTTGAAGTGTGGAGAAGATGGTGAAGAAAGGAAAAAGCGATTCGAAAGAGACCTGGATTTTTCACCTTCTTTTTTTTATTTAATTTTTTTTTTAAATTTTGTCTGTAATGATTTTAATTACTTTTTTCTTCTTCTGTTTTTCTTTGTTTTTCTCTTTTTTTACATTTTAATAATTATTGTGTGAATTTAAAAAAAAATTATTATAGTCCAACGTGTTTTCTGATTGACAAATTCATTCGATACAGCACCATCACCTGACTAATTTAGTCAGTACTATATGACGACTATTTATCCTATCCAACTGAAATAATCAGTACAGTCTGAGCTGTCAAACAAGGCCTAAAGGACTAAAAGAGGTGAGAACGATGATGTACTCATTTAAAATATAAGGAAAACTAATGAAAAAGGCTTGAAAACTTTAAGTTTTAACGATAATGACAAAATAAAGGGTAAAGTGAATAGTACCAGGATTGACTTTTTAGTGTAAAAATGTGGTTTTTCGTTAAAGTGAATAGTACCAGGAGCTTTTCGTTAAAGTTCCCTTTAATATAAGTTGTTCTTGTTCAAACACTTTCAACTTCCAATCTCCACCTGGGAAAGAGATTATTTTCGAATTTCTTCCACCAAGGCCACCGGATCAAGTGATCCGGGCCTTTGAAAATTTATCTAACGGCTCACATGTTTTGATCCCTTAAAAACTATAATAATTTTTGGCTATTAGATAAAATTTCAAAGACACGGATCACTTGATCCAATGGTCTTGATGGAAGAGATCCGGACAGGATCTGTTTCCCCCCAACTGAAGCTCAGTCCAACCGGTTTCAGAACAGTTCGAGTCCCAATGCCACGTGTACGGCCGCGATGCAATTTCCACGCAAAGTGAACGTGCAGGGCACCCACATCACCATATATCTCTTTTCGCCCGACTTCAAAATCCAAGTCCCTCTCACACTGTCAGATCTCGCCACGATCTCCGTCCGTACATTCTCCGGCGTATTTTCCGGCCCACGGCGGAAAGTTCATTGATCATCGTCCACGGATCCCACAGTCAGGTTTGCATTGAAAATACCGCTGCTTTGGATGATACGTTACAGAGTAGGGTCTTAGGGTTAAAAGTCTCTCTTCCTATTTAGCTGATTAAGTCCCTGTTTGGTTGCACTGCTATTCAATAAGTGATTTTCAATCCTGGATTTTCAGAAAGTGTATTCTTTGCATGACAAGTTCGATTTTCGCTTCGTTTTTCAACATTTTCTCGGTTGCCAGACAAAGCATGACTGATGTATTTTTGGTGGATCATCATTGTTTAATACTTTAATTAATTATGTTTTTTGATGTATTTATTTGTTTAATTTTGTCTGGCAGATAAGTACTGAAAGTTTTGAGCTTGAGCAGTTTGGTATTTATAAAATTGGACTATCAATGTGCGTTGTTGGTGGAAAGAGATTTGTATATACGAGTGTAAATAGTTGTTCAACCAGGTCCCCGGCAAGTGCAACAGCCTCGGCGGAGCGGAGTTCGAAGTGAACAGCAGAAATGGTATGTTTGAATCAAGTTTCATGTCTCTTTAATGGTGTTTTGCTTTCGAAATTGGCTCTTTTCATGTGTTTTTAGCAATGTGGTTTCGGTGATGCCTTGGTTTGTATCTTTTTGTTATTGGTTCGGTTGTTAGGTTTTCGTATGCAAATGTGTTCTAAGTTTTGGCTCTCATAACTGATTGATGTGTTTCGTTGTTGATTTAAGGTTTTTAGTATTAGCTTGTTATTTATTTACAACCACCATAGAGCTTTAAATTTTATTATTTTCGTATATGTAAATTAGTTATGCAGTGAAGACGTCTTCCTGAGTAGTATTTGTGACAGTCTTTTCAGAATCACAGCCTTTGGATGGCAAAGGGTACTCGGTGTTTAAACGAAGGTGAGGCGCTGTATGATAATTCTTCGAGAATTGAGCCTAAGCGTTCTCATCAGTGGTTCATGGATGGTCCTGAGGTAGGGATATTCCCCAACAAGAAACAGGTTGTTGAAGTTCCAAACAACAATCTGTATTCGGGAATGTTAAATGCAAATGTTTCTCCGTGGGGAAATGTTCCTGGTTTTCACTCATTCTCTGGCCAACTTGCTGAAAGGTCATTTGATTGTGAAATAGACCGGGCTGTGAAATTTGATGACACGAACATTCCGTCTGTTGGAACGGAAAAGATGAATTTGGCTAGAAAAGTTAATGAGGATCTATTTGGGGATGACTCCTCATTTGGTCTATCTATGTCCAATACACTAGAAGATCCTAGATCCAGTCCTAATTACGGTGGATTTAGAAAAGTCAAAGTTAGTGAGGTAAAGGACTCTGAGAATGGCATGCCCTTTTCAATAGGACAAACTTATATTCAGGCAGATAATGATGCCATGTTGGTGTCTCACGCTTACAAGGCCAAAGACAACTCAGCTTCCACGGGTCCCATTTATAAGAAAGGGGATGACAACTTCATATCCATGAGTGATACCTACAGCAGGGCAGATAACGGCTTCATATCAATGGGGCAACCCTTTAACAAAGGGGATGAAAGCATATCCTTTGGTCAATCGTACAAGGAGAGCAATAACACCCTGTTAATGGGTCAAACATGCAGTAAGAGTGACAATAATATCATTTCTATCGGCCAAACCTATAAGGTAGAGGAAAATACCATATCAACAGATAATTTCTACAATAAAGGGCTGAGTACCACATCCGTTGGTCATGCGACTCATGCCTACAGCAAGGGTGACAACAATATGTTGTCAGTTGGGCACTCTTATAATAAGCGAGAGAGTACTATCATATCCTTTGGCGGATGTGATGATGATGATGTGAATACCTCTGCAGTCTCTGGTTATGAACTTCTGATGGGTCAACCTTTTGTGAAAACAGAAACTGTGAATGAGAAAGAGTCAGGCAAATCAAATTCCAGTGCATTTGTTTATGTACCTCATATAACTGCTGGAAATGAAAATGTCCTGAAAAAGATAGTTGAACAGAAAACGTCTAAGAAGGTTCCTCCGAACAACTTCCCTTCAAATGTGCGAAGTTTGCTGTCAACAGGTATGCTGGATGGAGTTCCTGTAAAGTATACAGCCTGGTCGCGGGAGGTAAAATCCTAGTACTCATGCTTTCATTTTCAGATTAGCTTATGTTCGGTGATACATATATTCTTCATATGCATTTCAGAAGGAGCTGCAGGGTGTTATCAAAGGTTGTGGGTATCTGTGTGGCTGTCAGTCGTGCGACTTCTCAAAGGTGAGTTTGTTCAGTTTTTGCTTTTAACTTATTGAAGCCCGGTTTGATGTCAATTGGACTCAACAATGCTTAGCAGGTAATCAATGCATATGAATTTGAGCGTCACGCTGGTTGCAAAACGAAACACCCAAATAATCACATATATTTTGAGAATGGTAAAACTATATATGGGACTGTTCAAGAGCTCAGGAGCACACCACAGAATATGCTGTTTGAAGTTATTCAGACTATTACTGGTTCGCCTATCGATCAGAAATCCTTCCGCCTATGGAAAGGTGATGCACATGATCTATACATTACTGTTGGACCCTTGACTTGTCCGTACACCATTTGACACTCCAAATTTCCCATTTTCTTTCTGGTATACCCGCTTTATGTTACGAACTTTGTCTTCTCATGCTTGCTCCTCTTTCTCCTTTTCAGAATCCTTTATGGCAGCAACACGTGAACTTCAGCGTATATATGGCAAGGAAGAGGGGAAACAACTTAAATGAAGCAAGCTTGTTCGGAGGCAGGACCATCTTTTGTTTTGTGAATACAAGTAATCGTTTTTTGGCTGTACATTGGTACTCATTTGACGGTGACTTCATCACTAACGCAATGGCTCGGCATAGTTATGTGAAGGACAAGGTGTTCTTGAAAATCTTTGAGACAAACCTTATGTCAGAATAGAACCTCCGTTTTTAGTTGTCGGACGTACGATGACGGGTTGTAGTTTGTATTTTGTAAGAGTCTTGAAGGAAATGAAATTTTAAGATAATTTGGCACTAAAAACATCACTACAAGAAAATTGATCTTTGGCGTGACCATTATTATACACTAGTCACAAGCAGGGCCTGAATTAGTGACCAACTTTGCCAACCGATCACAAATGTTCACGTTGCTCGGTGAAATTTGTGTAGGCTATGTTCGGGTGAGAGATATATACATTTTGGATTCCTTTTATCATTTGTTCTTTTCGATTTCTCCTCGCATTTCATTTGCAAGACGCGATTGTGATGGCCTCAAGATTGAGATTTTCTTTAACATCTCGTGCTTGCTTCGTTGGCGTTAATTCATCTTCGATTGTTTTGTCCGTGGACTCATAATCTTTCGCTTTTACCCCATACAACAAGATATAGGCCGGCAATTATGACCGCAGCACCCAGCAGGCTGTAAAATGATCGAGTTAGAGTTGTTCAGAGTATCGCTTTGTCAAAACGAAAATTACACATAAAGCATGCAAGAGTGAGGGAGCTCATGCAGAATAAAGGAGCTCATGACAGCAACAATAACCATGCTTAGGCGACTGAAGGCTGTCAAAAATACAACTTTGCATGTATAAACGTCAATTTGAAGGTCCAGTGATTAGGCCTTGGGCAAGATTTATAATGTGGACCCTCATTAAAATACAACTTTGCATGTATAAACGTCACCTTGATCTCTTATTTCGGAGGTTATCTTGATGCAAGTAAAAGGCGGAAAAGAAGAGAATTGCTATTAACACTTAACAAAAGTAACCATACACTCTTTCCTCTTACTACTTGTGTCAATAACAGCTCCGGAAAAAGGAAGATAAAACCGTCACTTGCAGTCTTGCAGCATATCTCCTCGGTCCTCCTCTACCCCAATAACAAAAGCTCATGTCCTCTCTTTTTTTGGTCGATTCATGTCCTCATCTTGTTGAACTAAATATGAATGGTTTAATCGGTGGAATCCATATCCCGTTAAGTATCAGCAATTTCATCTTATGGTCAAATTTCGGAAAAAATAAATAATGCAGCTTTTTGGTGGTAGTTCTATGGGCAGCAGCAACATCAGGAGGTATACCCCAAAGTCCTAAAAAATCCAAGTAAAGTTGATTCGATCCCAGTTTCGCAGACAAGACTTGTGCCAAACAGCCTCAGGAGAGTACATATGTGTGATTCATGCCAAATGCACCAACGGCGCTCTTAACACCACCCGTGAGGCGAACAAAATACGGCCGTGTTTCGGAGCATTTTAGACAAGAAAACATATGTTGACACAGGGATAGGATGACTTCGCACACGGCACCTAAACTACTTACGTCCAGAACAAAAACAAACTACCCTAAGTATGATGAGATATGCTAGCGTTAGTTGTTTGTTGTCCATGCTCGTACGTGACTACAAACCATTGATCGGCATCGCCTTCACTTCCACACCAATCAGCGGTTACCACCACGAGTAGCAAACCCAAAAGGATCATAATTAGGGATGGGCAAAATACCCACGGGTCAGGTATGGGTAACCACGGTCACCCGTCCATTTAAAGTTCACGGTTACGGTTGGATAACCGTTTAGACAAACGAACGGTTATGAGTCTAACCGTTTACCCGTGAAATTTAAATGAACGGTTATGAGTATCACCCGCGGTTATAATGGGTATCAATTTAACCGTTTATTCTAATATATGTAAAATAAATAAAAAATTAAAAACCCTAAATTTTTCAATCTCAGCGTTCTGTGAGAGAAAATAAATGCTTATCACAGTATGTGCTTCTTTTGGTCCACATGTTCCATTTTCAAAAGTGCTCGATGGTGCAGAGGAAGCAAGTAGTAGAGTATGGAAGCAAGGAACAAGTTCTGCCCCAGCTTTCCAAAATTATGACAAATGTTACTTTTTTTAATTTTTAAGTTGTTCAAAATAACATGCAGATGGTTAAAAAAAAAAAGGTAAATGGGTAAGAAAATGGATAAACAGGTAAAAAACGGTTAAACGGTTACATTTAACGGGTATACGGTTACGGATAAATAAATACGCAATTATGGGTATGGTTAACCGTTTAAGCAATTACCCAACGGATAAACAGTTATACGGGTATAAGCATAAATGATTATGGATAAATAACCGCGATTATCCGTCCGCCGTAACCATTGACCATTCATAAACGTATGTTAGTTGTCCACATAGTCTAACTTAACACAATATAGTTTAAAGCAAAGGGTAGGTAATTTCACACATTTTCTCCAGGAAAATGAAGGAATGAGCGGGAAAGGAGAAAGAGAATGGTCAAGAAGATAAACCTAAATGAAAAATCAACTAATATATAATTGACTTCCCAAAATATGAGATCTACCATTCACACCCAAATCACAAGTACTTATAAAATAATGATAATAGAAAGCGATACAAACACAAGTAACATAGTTGTGACAAATCAGTTTTTCTCCCCAGCGTGGTGGTTGCGTTTGCCTTAAACATTTACCCATCACATCATGTTCGACACAGTTTTCTTAAGAACCGCAACACGCTGATTTTTGGGCAGCTTGAGCAGCCCCAGCTCCCTGGTCTGGTTGGTTAATCTTAATTGTCTGAGGCTGCCAAAATCCAACAAAAGTAACCTCAGTATATCATCAGAGCACGAGATGAAAGATTGGGTTTAATCAAACGATCGCCAACCAGCTCTAGTTGGTAGCAAAGACTTGATAATGAAAAAAACAATTCGGCACTTTAGAGGGGTGACTGACTTCCAACTGATATATGCGCCCACTACACACTTTCATTTAATTATTGAACAGAAAGAGTTTCTTTAAGCCAGAAAAGGCACTCTTTTCCGTTTAATTATTAAAAAGAAAGCGTTTCTAGAGATAAAAAATGGATACCATATATTTCAAGTATTAAATTAAAAAGATCAGATAAGTACCAATAATTTAGTTATGGGAAGGAAACCAAGCTACGTATGTATCAGGAGGAATGTAGTAATATAAGTGACATGGACATTATACCTCAGCCCTCGAGTCAGTATCGGCGAGTCTTTGCTTGATATCCCTAGCTATTGAAAAGAAGACCTCTTCCACATTCAAATTTGTCTTTGCACTCTGTAATTCACAATATCTTTTCAGCAAAATGGGAAAAAACCGAACTACATTGTAAGTAAGAAGACACCATGAGAAACTCACGGTCTCAAAGAATTTGATGCCATATTCGTCAGCAAGGGCTTGACCCTTCGAAGTGGGGACAGCCTGAAAGAGGTCACTTTCGTCAAGACAAGATTGAAGAACCCTGAATCACACTCAAGAAACATACAAAGAAGGGATTGGAACGAACCCTTTTGCTTTCATCCATGTCAGCCTTGTTACCCACAAGGATCTTGTTGACATTGTCAGAAGCATGCTGTTCTATGTTTCGAATCCAATTCCTAATGTCTGAATACATATAAAAATATAGCTTGATTACCATGTATATGTAATAACCATAACACGTAAAAATTAGACCCTAAAAAATCACATATAATTCCAACAGTCCAAGTGTACAACCCCAATATCAAGAGAAATATATCGTTTTTTATCATAATTTTTGGAAAAGGAGAAATATACTGTCATCATTTTAACAAAACCTAGATCAATAGAGATCTAGAAAGCTAGGGAACGGACAAATGATGAATATAAGCATAGGGTGATGTAAGTGATGAAGAAGTTACTGTTAAACGATGACTCGTCAGTGACATCATACACAAGCAAAATACCCATGGCTCCACGGTAGTAAGCTGCAGAGACAGAATAATTAACAAGGTTATCAAAATTCTTAGGAAATGAAGGCAAGATTCCAAAAACTATCAATCTAAAAGGTAATATGAGATCTCAGCACAATTAACAGCTTTAGATGTATTTTGGAGCCACACTCAAAAGGGCGACCAAATATTATGACTTCATACACTAAATGTGCTGAAACCCAGTTCCAACTCTGACCATTTAATGTGCCCACCGGCCTGACCCACAAAAGTTGAAAACTGAGAGAAAAATAAGGCCTGCAACCAACATACTGAACTGGCCCTAATCATCAGGTTTACATAATTCTTCCATGCACGTCTCACAACTGTAGCAAGAAGGCAACAGAGAAGCTCTGGAATTATACAAGGCCCTCCACATTCAGATTGCCTCAAGCCAGCAATATAGAAAAAATGGAAATATCTTACGTTTAGACCAAACACCAGCTTATCCAGAGTATTAAGTTTCTTGCTAGTGGTTTGACTCCACTGATCCCAGTGGAGTCAAACCAAACATAGTATCAATATAAACGTACAACACTACAGCGACACTATGCCCCTTTTTTGACAGGAGACTCTAGTAGTAACAGCTTCCAACCTACTCGTTAACGCTGAACTTGATCAAATTTACAGCTCCAAATTGAATTTCGGAACCAAATACAAGCCCTGCTGAGCTTGAAGACATTGGGTTGTTCTAACTTAAAAACATTAAGATCCAATTTCGGTTAATACATGCTCCTTCATGAAGATGCATAATTGATAAACAAGCTTGCAAACACAGCTGTACGAAGCATACAATCAAACTTCCATTTAGGAGAAAGTTGGACATGGTTACACATTCAAGTTCAATGGACAAAACAATTTGAAGCGACAGAACTAACCAGTTGTAATTGTTCGAAACCGTTCTTGACCAGCAGTATCCCAAATTTGCAATTTAATTCTTTTCCCATCAAGCTCTATGGTCCTTATCTTGAAATCAATACTGTCAAAGAATTACAACCTAGCAAGATTCAGAAAGCGTTGCAGAAAAAAGAGATAACAAAACCTCAAACACATTGAAGCACAAAAATTTCCTACCCAATGGTTGTAATGAAACTAGTGGTAAAGGACCCATCAGAGAAACGCAGAAGAAGGCAACTCTTACCCACACCTGTAAAGTCACATAACAAAGAAAACAAAAAGGAATTAAACTCAAACTAATGGTTGTGGTACATACAAGGTAACATAAACCATAATTGTGAACAGGCTCGACATCCTTCATCAATAAAGATACGTCATCTGATCCTAGTAACCCTTGAAAGGCATTTGAAAACAATAAAATCATTGGTTGCCTGACGATTTTAAATAGAACTAACCAACCCAATGCAACAACCATTCCCTTAAATTTGGAAAAAGTCCAAGGTGTTAGATGGAACGACACCTTCAGAAATATCAATGAACTAGCAAATACATGTTTACAAAACTACTTCATACAGCTAGTGCGTTTAGGCTCAACCATTACTTTATGTTATTAGATTGAAGAGGTGTCTCAAATATGCATATCTTGGCCTATCGGAAACTCCCCAAGGTGTGGGCCCCTAAAAGGAGTCACCAGGTGGAAAAGTTCAATCTTGCAGTACTTGCTCAAAATAATGCACTGATGAAAATTTCCTTACAACCGGGAACACATTATCAAAGAAATTTCGCTAAGTGGACTCCTAAGAAAGCAGCATCCACCATATAGATTGACCTGAACATGTGCTTCAAACTCCAAAAGTCCCCGAACCACAACGGGATTACTTTGAAATGCATAAGGACTATACCTCAAAATACAGATACCACATGAAATTCTGACTCAAGGGAAGCTTACTTAGAACTTCAATGAACTAAATCAATCACAAATCTAACAACTCAGACCACCTATTCGGAACATACATCATCTGATCCTAGTAACCCTTGAAAGTCATTTGAAACAATCAAATCATTGGTTTCCAGATGATGGTAAATAGAACTACCCAACCGAATGCAACAAACATTCCCTTAAATTTGGAAAAGTCCAAGGACTTCAACGGAATGCCACCTTGGGAAAATCAATGAACCAACATACACATGTTTAAGGCACCACATCAAACAGCTAACAGGTTTAGGCTCAACTATTGCAGACTCCCCAATGGTGAAGTTCAAGCTAGCAGCACTTGCTGAGAATAATCCACTGGTGAAAATCTCATTATCAAATAAATAAATTATGCTAAGCGGAGTCCTTAGATAGCGCCATTCGTTTAATACAATAACCCGAACATATGCTCCAAACTCTTATAGTCCCCGAATACAATGAAACTATTTATTTTGAAAATGCATACAAAATATACCTGAAATACACATACCACATGAAATGCTGCTCAAAGGAAGCTAAACTAGAACTTCAACTAACTACATCAATCACAAATCTAACAATTCCAACCGCCTACTCGAACGAAGAGGCTAACCAAACCGCAACCTAAAACTTTCACCTCCATTAAATTACGCACATCAATCATGTACCTGGAATTAACAGCAACAAAAAATACGACCTACCAAACAGAAATCGAAATCACAGATATCCTAAATATGCACGTCATTAGCCCTAAATCAACCCTCACATTAGAACCTAAAATTCCCAAACAATATACGATCAAAAGACGACGCAATAGCAGATTTCAGTCCAGGAGATCAGAAATTTCCTAGAGATGTAAAATCGTACCGCTATCGCCGATCAGGAGGAGCTTTATGAGGTAATCGTAATCAGCTCGAGCTCTGGCAGGTGGAGCAGCCATGGCAAGAATCCCAAAGCCACAGAAAAATTACCAGTGACGATAAAACCCTAGAGAGGAAACCGCTGATTGGTGAATAAATTACAGAGAAAATTGAAACCAAATTTCAGACCAGAAAAATTAGAGAAAATAATAAAAAATAAAAAGGAGAAATTTGATTCGAGGAAGGAGAGAAATACCAGATCAGAAGAGAGAGAGAGAGAGAGTGAGATCTAAGGAGATGTGAGAGAAAAGAGGAGGGAAGCGGAAGCAGAGTCCCTGTTACGTCAGCAGACTCAGCAGCACAGCAGGCCGTTGATTTATTTATTTATTTGTTTCGGTTTTATTAGAGAGAGAAGTATTGTGGTGGGGTACGAGAGTTCCTGGCCGTTGGATTATAAGGGGAACGAGATCTGAGTAGATGAAAAGCGCGTCATTGTACTCGTGAAGAGCGTCGGAGATGTTACGAAACTCAAGAAGTTATTTTGAATGTGCATGATCTGGCTGAATATCAACGATATGGTAAGGACGTTGATATTAAGTAAATATTACATTGATATTTGATTGATACATATGACGTAAATAATCAGTATCAAAATGTCAATATAACGTTGTTGAGATGATATTGATATCGGTTATCATATCGATAACTGCGTCATCCAAGTCGGATCATGTGAGCAAATCAATTATGCATATGCATTGTGGTATATGATTGATCTTCACCAATCTCTCTCTCCTTCATAACTACTAACAATAAAACTCACTAAACCCTAACGTTTGTCAAGAAAAAACCATTTGACAATTCTTAAAGAACAACAATCTATATAGAAAATTACGGCAATACCAAATTGACCCCTAAACTAAAAAGTTCCCTTCATCTTATTAATCAAAAAACGAGATGGTGTTTCACAAACCTATGGAAGGCCGACCCACCAAAACTAGTTTTGATCATTTGCCCAAAAGCGAATTTAAACCATATTATTGCTAGTTCATTATGAGGCTTAGCTCACTATCCTACCCTCTTAATGTAGATAATATCGTTTGTTAAAAAAAAAAAATCACAATTTGTTGAAACAAAGCTTCCTCCTTATCCAAACTTGAGGGCTTTAAGTTTAGGGTTTAAGGGCTCATAGTTTAGGCCTTTCAAGTAATTGGGTTCATCATCTTTTTTGGAGTCCATGGGGCCTTTAACAAAAAGGCTTCTATCAGGTGGCCTGCCCTTGATTTTGGACCTGATACCCTTAACAAAATAACTTCAATTTTTAAGTTTTTATTTTTATTTCTATATAATTTAATCGTCAACTTCAATTTTAAGTTGTTTTATTTTTTTATTTTTTGTGTGCAAAGATCTAGTTGTCATGTGTGCCTCCTACCAACTAAGAGTGTAACACGCATTCGCACATTCTAAGAAGATTTCAGATCAAAATCAACATTATAATACAAAATATGCCAACCAACTAATAATTTAAAAACTGACCAAAAATAAGAACAAGGATCCTCTCCTGAGCGAAGGGTGAGGATCCTCATGACCAGGCCCATCGGATCATTGGAATTTTATCTAACGGTTACAATTATTATAACTTTTAGATGGACCCTCTGTTTGTAACCGTTGAATAAAATTTCAACGGTCCGATTAGCCTGATCATGAGGATCCTCACCCTTTGCTCAGGAGAGGATCCTGGTTCCAAAAATAAATCTTAGGTACCCTTCCACTTGTATTCCAAGGCTTCTGCACACCTTCCAACTCTTATTAAAATACCAATTATAATAAATTGGCCACCTATGCCTTTAGACAGTATGTCACTTTATATACATACATACATATACATATATATGTATATATATATATATATTTTTTTTTTAAATGCCCGAAATTGGAAAGGAAGAATTTTTTTCTTTTAAACAAAAGATATTATTTATACTAAGGCTTGTAGAATCATCAAATAGACAGGCCAATGGCCTACTTCCAACAACATCGATAGTATCTCCAACTTGGTAACTACCACATGCATGATCTGTTAAGTGTGGGTTTTATCACAAAAGATCTCGGTGTTAATTAGAGTGAGATTATGATATTTAAACTATTACTTTTGTTTTTCTACAACTTATGTGGGATTCAACACACCCTCTCACATGAGACCCAATTAGTGAGTCACACATGAGAGATCATATATCGACAAACACGTGGAGCTAAGGGGACTCACCCTACACGCAGGGCAAAAGGACCCACCATCATCAAGTGGAGCCAACGGGACCCACACATCACGTGGTAGTACATTACAACCCCGATCCCTAGCTTTGATACCATGTAGAATTATCAGAGAGACGGGCCATAAGCCCACTTCCAACAACACCGATATTATCCACAACTTGGTAATTACCACCTGTACAATCTGTCAGGTATGAGATTTTATCACAAAAGGCATATGTATTAGTTGGATGTGGTTCAAATTCGTCTTTGGCGAGAATTGAACCTAAGACCTCTCACTCACAAGTGAAGAGGAAAGTGAGGATTTAAATGTAAAGTTATATTGTTATTTAGTATTATGGTTTAGTGGTATTCATCTTCACTTGTAAGTGAGAGGTTTTAGGCTCAATTAAGTGTGAGTTTTATCACAAAAGATAAAGTGAGATTATGATATTTAAACTATTACTTTTGTTTTTCTACGACTGATGTGGGATTCAACACACCCTCTCACATGGGACCCAATTAGTGAGTCACATATGAGAGATCATACATCGACAAACACGTGGAGCTAAGGGGACTCACCCTATACGCAGGGCAAAAAGACTCACCATCATAGAGTGGAGCCAACAGGACCCACACATCACGTGGTAGTACATTACAGGCCCGATCCCTAACTAGGATACCATGTAGAATTATCAGAGAGACGGGCCATAGGCCCACTTCCAACAACACTGATATTATCCACAACTTGGTAATTACCACATGTACAATCTGTCAGGTGTGAGGTTTTATCACAAAAGGCATATGTATTAGTTGGATGTGGTTCAAATTCGTCTTTGGTAAGAATTGAACCTAAGACCTCTCACTCACAAGTGAAGAGGAAAGTGAGGATTTAAATGTAAAGTTATATTGTTATTTAGTATTATGGTTTAGTGGTATTCATCTTCACTTGTAAGTGAGAGGCTTTAAGCTCAATTATCGCCAAAGACGAATTTAAAACATATTATTATGGCTAGCCCAGTGTAAGGCTGAGCCTCACTCCCCTCACCTCTTTAGTGTAAATAATGTCGTTTGTTAAAAAAAAACGTACATTAATATTGAACTCGGCTAGCCATAATGTACGTTAATATTGAACTCGGCTACCTCTTTAGTGGTATTCATCTATATGAAGCAACTTTATTCGTTTACTTACAAATAAAATAAGAAAAGTAATGCTAGAGAGACTAACTAAATAATATGTCACCAATAGGAACGAACACGTTTATCAACGCTTAAGTAATAAACCAATCATCAACTTTCATGTCCTTTAGTTTTCAAAATTTAATTTACAAATTTAGTCTCTCGAGCATTACTCAAATAAAAATACCAACAACCTATAAGTAGGGGTGGTTCGGTATGGGATCCCATACCAAAACCCTTGTCCCGATTCCCAAACTGAAATTTTCGGGAATCCCAATTTCAATACCGATCCCAAACCAAATTTTTGGGAATCCCGATTTTTGGGAATCCCGAAACTCCCATATCGAAACCCTTGTCCCGATTCCCAAACTGAAATTTTCGGGAATCCCAATTTCAATACCGATCCCAAACCAAATTTTCGGAAATCCCGAAATAGTTTCAGGATTTCAGGACAAATCGGGAATCCCGAAATGGTTTTGGGCTTTTGGACTAAAATTTGACATATTATGCTTTTGGGCTAAAATTCAACTTTTTATATTGAAAAATTGACATATAGACATGCCCGATCTACCAATTTGTTTCTACTAATCTGTGCACACAAATCTGCCAATCAAATGGCAAGGCCTAGTTAGTATCTGCCTAGTCAAAAGCAACTTGCCAATATGAAACGTTAATATATGCTTGAGTAAACTAGTAAATCTATCTATAATCATGCTAGTCCCCAAAATTAAGTCTAAAACGTTAATATATGCTTGAGTAAACTTCTGTACATATATAATATAAATATTATAGATAGATGTAAAGTTTTCTCAAGCAAATTGTAACTTATAATCTATCCATGTATCCATCTATCAATCTCTCATGTTTATTCTGCATCGATGTATCCATCTATCAATCTCCCATGATTTAAAAATTATGCATATATTCCACTATATATCTTAGGGCTCCTTCCTGTATATGTTTCATCATCGATTTCCAGTGCTCCTTCAGTATTTCAATTTTCACTATTGTAGGTAGATGATGTTCCTCTTAAAGATGTGATCCTATATATTTAAAAATTAAATAATATATATATATATATATATATATATATATATATATATATACTTATATACTTCGGTTTGGTTTGGGAATACCGAAATCCCAAAAACTTGAGACTGATTCCCGTACCAAAATTTCGGGATCGGTTCGGTATTGGGTACCGAAATTTTCAGGAATTTCGGTTTTGGATTTTTTCGGTTTGGTTTCGGGAATTTTTCGGTTCGGTTTGGGATTTTTGGGATTTTTTTCCAGCCCTACCTATAAGTTAAAATACTAGCAGTTTTTTAATTATAAATATTTGATACTTAAAACTAAAAGATGATGAGGTGCCATGTGTCAATCCCATCCTTAATTCTGCTAAATATCGGAAATAGATCCTCTCCAGATCTCTTTCACCAAATCCACCAAATCACCTAATCCGGACCCTTGAAATTTGATCCAACGACTAAAATTAGTATAATTTTTAAAGGGGCCTCTATTTGTAGCCGTTGGATCAAATTTCAAGAGCCCGAATTGTTTGATTGGGTGAATTTGGTAGAAGGGATTTAGAGATGATCCATTTCCCTAAATATCTGAAAGCCATCTATCTTCTGGCAATTCCACTAGGAAGTTTTTTTTTATGTGGGAGTTGTGATGGATGGTCGGTTTTCCTACCAGTCAATTTGCTGTGTCGGCTGGCTAGCTCCTTCCAATCATACTTTATTCTTCAGCACAAAGACCCAAGGGCAATTCAAGACGCATCCGCCAATTTATGGAACAATTATCAATTCATCAAACGGACAATAATTAGAATTGTAGTTTAGAAGTTTAGCTGTGGTAAGGTTAGTTGTTTACGCAATTTTTGATCGTTGATGCATTTGAGGTTTGCAGTACATTAATAGTGTGAATTCATCTATATTGTCAATATATAACCGACTAGGTTCACTTGTGCACAAGTGGACCACTGAAATTACAATTTTTTTTTAGATTTTAATACGTGACGAATACGTTTTTATGTTGCTTCTTTTTTTGCATGAATACGATTGATGTTACACATGTAAAACAAGATTCTTAGTGCAATATTTGTTGCCATATGAGAAAGATCCGAGCAAATTTTAATTTTTCTGATTTAAAAAACAAATGAAGAAAAAACGATGTGAAATTGGTCAGCATATTTAAAAGCATAGAATTAAAGTGGAATATAAATATTGCATGGCGTAGGAATTCCGAAGTATTGATTCGCTAGATGAGGAAAAATCAAAGTTAGAAATTTGCAAGTAAGATTCCTCACCCAAATTCCGATCCCTTTGCTTTTAAATTGCTCCAGGCATGTTCAAGTTAAGTTTTTCAAGGAATCCTTCTTTAGACAAATTTGAAATTTCTAATTGGATAGATGTCTCAACAGATAACAACTTACATGGAACCAATTTATTATATTCGTGGCGTCTCTAATAATGCATTGTCATGGAGAGAAAAAACTTATACATGACAATGAAGTATTGAACTTGAAGACGCCATCTAATAGTCAACTCGTTTCGTTTAAGTTTATCTCACCAGCGTGGCCACCATTTAGTAACATCATTTCCAGGTAAGTCAGTCTAATGCTGTATATGGATATTCACATCGCTTTCATGGTAACTTTACTACATCAATAAAAATGTCATCTTGACCTAAAGCATGCGATGTGTCCTAGTGTCTAATAAGTAATAAGAGAGCATTTTTCGTTTGGTCACATATTTTGTACCACAATTTGTATCATCTCTAGTAAAGGTAGATGGTCTATCAACACATATCTATCAAAGAAACAATACAAAAGATAGTACAAATAGATGGTACAATCAAAATTTTCCCCTTGCTCGTCCTCAAGTGGTGAGTATAGTTGCTGGTATGGCTGCTTATTTCTTTTGCTGAGTTTTTTAGAGGCAAATTAGTGTATTCTTTGTGCATATTAATTTGTTTTTGTGAAATTAGAGATTAAATTTAATTTGTTCTCTAGTTAGACACTTATCTGCATCTGTGGATTTATTTATGACCCTTGTATTTTGTTATGCTGACCGCATATCAGCTGACCTGAACAGCGGATTCGTGAGGTACATAGTGGTTGTAGTGAAGACAATGATCGTTTCCTCTGCTCAGGCTTCTTTGTCCACTTGACCTACTAACAACTTTTCTTTAAGTTATCTCTTATACCATTTTCTTCTATATGAATGAAGCTTAATTCGGACAAATGAAAAGATATTTGAGACAGACATTTGTTGAAGTTAAATGACATCCTAGAGGATATGAGTTCGATATTCTAAATTGACATTTGTAGTTTGAGTCCAAATCGATAACATACAAAAGTTCATGCATAATCAAAACAAAATTTAAAAGAGAACAATTTATATAGATAACATAATGGTGCATTCGGCCATGTAAGTGTTTTTCAAACCAAAGCGAAGAAGAAAGAAAGAAAAAAGACAAATGAACAAACTGGGTACGTAATGGCTGGCCACGAAGAAGTCCTTGAGATTGACACGGTCTGTGTTTAATCTTTCCTAAAATCTACTTCTTGAACCATTCACCAGCAGGTCAATTAAAATGATCAAATTCCAAGAGTCCGAATCTTATGTACCGAAATTCAACCATCGTGTGTCCTGCATCAACCGAATCTATAACGTAAATTTTGACCGTTCCACGAAACCGTGGCAATAAAAATATGTGAAATCTATCCAAAGTTACGAATAAAGAAAGAAGAGTTGTTGGTATTAGTAAAATCCAAAGTCAAACCTAACAAAAATGTGGCGTCGGAGCGTTTGGAGCAATGGATAGGCATTCCCACTCATCTCTTACGCACCACCCACATGCCTAAGATAGAGGAAACGATGATCCCCCATTGGCTCTAGTTGCTTCTACGTCACCTCTTTCATAAATGACTTTTAACGTTTGACTGTCGCACTGATACATAGTGTTATCAATCAAATTATACGTGTATATTTTATTATTTTATGTGTGACTATTATATTGTTACTGCTGTTATTATGATGTGATATGTGAAGCATTCAAGTAGCATACATTCAACATTTAATGAGATTAAAATCAAAATTAAATAGCGGTTACAATCAATTGTCATATTATGTAGTATAGAGGATATAGAAATGTTAGGGAGATCATGTTTTTGTATCATATTAGTGTATATCATATGATATGACAAATGACGTATACATGTCACGTCCATTAATGAGTTAATTTCATTCAATGTTAGTTGCATGCATCACTTGCATATGTGATAGTACACTAAATATGTACAAATGTGTGGTCTCTCTAGCAAAACTCATAAAAATACGTACAAATGGTGTTATTTCTAAATTACACTTAGTGTTTAAAATATCGGTATGTGTGGAAATATCGATATGAAAATTTATGAAAATAGGGACGGATATATTGAATATCAAACATTGGATTGGATGAAATATAAAAGTTTTTTCGATATTTAACAGACGTATCAGAAATATTGACTATATCTGTCGATTTTAACCTAAACATAAGATTTTATCCCATATGAGACTTAACCCCCCCTAATTTCCATATCTTTCTCTAAAAATTTTAACAATATTGACCGTGTCGAAGAAATTTTAAATACTAATTACACGTGAAGATATAAATTTTATTTATTTATACCTTATACTAGATTCATAATATATTAACCATGCTGCCCATATCCTTAATATATCAAAGTAAATTATAATCACGCACCATTTTTCTATTTTTGCACGCTCTTGTTTATTTGGACTGTCATATTGAATAAATTAAATAAAAATAATGGACAATATTAAATAAGAGTATAAAAATTTATGTAAGTGCTGAATTAGACGTTGTCATATAACTTTTAACGTTTATGATTCTTCTATTCACACCTAGAACATCTCCTCTCACCAATCCAATTCTCCTAGGATGGCCATAAAACGACGTGGCAACACACTTCGTTGTCGCAAATGACCACACGGGATTAGCGTGGTCCGTCAGCTAGACCATCCCCACCCACATAAAAAGCATTTTCCCGGATACGTTTTGTCTCATGGAGACTACTCACCGTCCGATTCACGATGTCGCAGCGAACCCGGTAAAAAAAGCCCTCACGACCGTTAGGAATACCGTCTCTGTCCGTCTGTGGGACCAAATACCTACCGATAACCACCCGCCACGTAGCACATTGATGTCAGCCGGAAACACGTTAATTTCGGTTGGACAGAATATCCGGATTCCATGAGCACCAAAACTTGGGAAATTTTCACTTTAATTTTTATTTATTTTATTTTATTTATTTATTTTTCCTTTAAATGGAAAAGCACAAAGAGAGCGGGAACACGTACAGCTGCTTATTCCTTTCCTATTCTGCTTGAGCTCCCCATTCACTCCTCCTCCTTCCGCTCTTTCAATTTTTGAGATCTGCGCTCTCTTCCTCTCGAAGCTTCCTCCTCGCTCCGCCGACGGATTTGCAGCTCCGTTCCTCCGCCGGTACGTTCTCCCCTAGCTTTTCCGACTCCGTAACCGTCGTTTCGTTCAATTTACGCTGCATTTCTCGCTGTTTTTGGCGTCGTTTTGGTCAACCTTACTGTCGTTCTAGCTGATTTTATCGTCGTTTTTGTTGTGTTTGTGGATCTGTTTTTCTTCTCTTCGGTTTTCCGAGGCCGAATCCGTCGATTTGGTCAAATTTATAATGCATTCGTAGCTTTTTTTTGCCGTCGTTTGGTCAACTGTGCATTCTAGCTGATTTTCGCGTTGTTTTTATTCTGTTCGCGGATCTGATTTTTCCTCTTCGATTTCGTTATGCTGCTCGTATGCGTTTGCTTTCGCTGCGCGCGCTCCATGTTTGCGTTTTAATTACTGTTAATCACCATTTAAAATGAATTATTGTGCTGAATTTATGTAAATTTCAGAGATCAATCTTTCTAGTTGTTAATATCTAAAATTGCTCTTTGTTATCGCTCTGAAATTTTTCATGTTCTCTGGCTTCTGGATTACTTGCAATTTTCTTAATTTTTCAGTAAAGTTAGAGTTACTGTTTGGCAGTTCTAGACGCGGATTTTCTGTATGTTTAGGTCAAAACGTTTTCCGTTCCGTTTCCTTTGCTCTTTGAAATAAAACGCTTTGCTGACGCGTTTCTGGAAACGTTTTCCTTCACAGTCAATTTTGCGAGGCTATTTTTGGATTATTTTATTGAATTTTAGCCTCCGGAATTGAAGAGAAAATTGAGCTTTTACAAAATTTTAGAGCTATGGGCATTTTTGGATTTGTTGTGAGGAAGTAATTCTTTTACTTACTGCCTTTTGTCATTTGGATGATTGGAATCTCATAGTTTCGGACCTTTAAATTGTGAATGTTGCATTAGTTTCACGTGATCTCGGTCTTTAATTTCGAAAGAAAAAGGTTCAATTTGTTTTAATAATTTAGGGCTTGTTTGGTATCCTATTTGAAATTTTTTATAATTTCTCAAAACATTTCTTAAGAATTTTTCTTGAAAACAATTTTCTTTAAGATTCAAAAACTTGTTTGGTATGCAATTTAAAAATTTTAAATTTTAAATCTTATAACTTAAACTGAACAAAGAGATCTACAAAGAGGGAGTCGAGAGAGAAAGAGGAGAGAGGAGAAAAAAAAGTAAGAGATGATTGGAGGAAAAAGAAAAAAGTGAGAGGATCGGAGGAGATAGAGAGGAAGATGAGCGAGAGAAAGACCCGAGAGAATGAAGAGAGCGGATTGGAAAAGAGACGAAAAAGATATAAAAAAAAAGAAAAGGGGAGAGAGAGAAGAAAAGAGATAGATTTGGAGTGAGGGGACAAGGGAGAGAAAAAAAATGAGTTTAAATTTAAAAACTCTAAAAACTCACTTTTTGTGTTTTTAGAGAATAAACTATATTTTTGAGTTAGTGTTCAGTTTTTGAAAATAGTCTTACCAAACAAGTTTTTAAGGCTTAAAACTTGAAAATTGTTTTTGAGTTTAAAAAGTTGGATTCAAGTAGAGTACCAAACAGGCTCTTAGATTTTCAATCGTAACTCATAATCGCTATCGTATCTGACGGTCCTCAACATCATGTTTTGATATAAATGATTATTCTAGATCTTAGATTTGGAGATTAGTGTTTAGTGCCTGTGTGGCACGCTCCATGAAACATTATCGAAAAATCGCATTCAACATCTTTTGTTTTGCTGACTTCATGTGGTTTATGCATCTTGTAGATATGGCTCCACCAATTGAGACAGTTCAGAAAGTCGAGCCTCCTCAAAAAGTTGTTGAACCCCATGTCACCTATCATCATGATCATTCCTCACATCCACCTCTAAATGAGAGGATACTTTCATCCATGACCAGGAGGTCTATTGCTGCTCACCCGTGGCATGACCTTGAAATCGGTAAGCAGTTTCTCTCGCAGCCATCTTCGTCGTGCTACATTTCTTTTATTGTTCTTATAACCTGTGTCTAACCTTTTCTTCTTTCTTTTTCCATTTCAATGCAGGACCTGGAGCTCCTAAGATTTTCAACTGTGTAAGTATATTGAACCATAATAACTATTTGATGCTTTAAATTTTTTGATGATTTATCTTCGGCTTTGCTCAAAATTTGGTTTCTCTGTAGTCTGTACTTAAGTTGAACTTATAGTGATTATATCTTGAACTGAATGACTACCCAATTGAAAAAGGTAACTTAGGAAGTCATATTAGATTAAGTTGAGTTGACCAGCTATCCAGAATCTGGGGGACATTCTTGACATTTACTCATGTTTAATTAATCTTCCGGAAAATTATTGTTAACATTATTCTCTAAATAATCAGTTTCCATGTTACAATTCTAATAGTTATGGCATCAATGGTACTTATTCACAAGAGTGTTCAATTGTGTTTGTCATTCTACTGACCATTGTTCTTGTGGAAACATGATTAATCGTCCAGGTTATCGAAATCCCAAAAGGAAGCAAGGTGAAATATGAGCTTGACAAGAAAACTGGACTCATCAAGGTAAATACCTGTGCCAAGCTAATCTTCCTGGTAACTTGAGTACGATAAGTGTGACTGCTAACGGGTTTTTTTCTATGTGTAGGTTGACCGCATATTGTACTCATCGGTTGTCTACCCTCACAACTATGGCTTCATCCCCCGTACCCTTTGTGAGGACAATGATCCCTTGGATGTCTTGATTATTATGCAGGTATTTTTATGCTTCTTTCTGCTGCAAATGCTATATTGGAACTTTATTTCGTGAATATCGGGCAATGAAAACCTGAATATGATATCAACCTGTTGGGCACATACTACCCATCTCCTATCATTCGCTCTGAGACAATCATATGCATGTCTCATTAAATAAATAATAATCATATAAAAAAATTTGGGCTTAATTTACCATATTTGTAAGGAATTGTGTTTTTGAAAGTATTGCGTTATATTTGTAAGTAACTTTACACAACTTCCAAATCCATTTGGTTTATTTTAAAGCTGATGCGTGTAAGCGGAACCTCAATCTGATTTGTTTTGACACTTGAAAAATCTTACAGGAGCCAGTTGTTCCTGGATGCTTTCTTCGTGCCAAAGCTATTGGCCTGATGCCTATGATTGATCAGGTATTATATGAAGACAGAAAGCGTTGTTATCTTAAATTTGTCACAAAGGTTTTTAACTTTTCATTTATTCAGGGTGAGAAAGATGACAAGATCATTGCTGTTTGTGCTGATGATCCTGAGTACCGACACTACAATGACATCAAGGAGCTCCCACCTCACCGTTTGGCTGAGATCCGGCGCTTCTTTGAGGACTACAAGAAAAATGAGAACAAAGAAGTTGCAGTTGACGACTTTCTCCCTGCAGCTACTGCCTTTGACGCAATCCAGCATTCCATGTAAGTGTCAATCCTCTCTGACCTTCGCACACTCATATGACTACCTCTTTGTATGTGAATTAAACTGTCGATAGTCTTACAAGAATGTCGTGGATACAAGTTATGCCTCTGTCTAAATTTCTTTTGACGTCAACCAGTATCCATGTGCATAACATTACTCATTCTCGTTGGTTTGTTTAGTTCTACGAATGGAGTATAATCTTAATCTCTCTCTTTGTTTCGTTGTGATAGGAACCTCTATGCGGACTACATTGTGGAGAGCCTCAGGCGGTAGTTGTTCGTACAAGTGATGAAACATGGTGCTGTCACTACTCTTATATAGGGAACGTTATATATTCGTTTCTCTGTTATGAAAAATAACTGTATTATTTTGTTAATGCAGACATTTATGCCTTATGCTCCAGACTCTAGTTGGGATTGTGTCTTAAACCTTTTATATAGTAATGATATCGACGAAAATGATAGGAGAAAGGAGAAAGGAAAATAGTCTGGGTTGATATATATTGGTTTATGCCTTTATTTTTTCATTTGGTATGTGACTCTTGAGTTGAGTCTTCCCTTTCTGTTTTTGTTGGAGAAACATGTTTTATTTACTTTCTTTGTGTCGATGTAACGGAGCAATTCATTTTGTAAAATGCTTAATTTCAAATGTATCATTTGTTACCAATTTCAAATTATGATTTTCCGATGAAATAATCGGTTCGAGGGAAGGCTTAACTCTTAGCCGAGATTGAATCTCAACATTGACCCTTTCATGTGATCCCTATCAGTGTTGTACTTGCCAACTGTGTAGGTTGAACTCGAAACCTTTCATTTGTAAGTGAAATGGAATATTAAGGAATATCTAATTAGTGGTGAAGCGTCTCATGTCGAATGAATTCACTCGGGTTTGAGATTTTTTCTCAAGAAACTGTGATTCTATTAACAACAACACTTGCTTGTCTTCTTCAAGGGGAAAAAAAAAAAGAAAAAAAAAGCCCACTTGCAGTATGACGTGGAATCAAGTCTACCCACATCCGTTACTTGTATCAATCGACATAACCGCAATTAATACATCCAAGCTGTCTCCAAATTGTCATCCCAAATAAACAGTCAAACTTCAAAATTAGTACTCACCGGTAATATATGACCATGTCTTCTTTTCTCCACAACAATTTTCTAACATTGATGCCAACGTGTTTTGGGGGAACCAGTCTCCGTTCAACACCCCTACTCGCACCTAGGGGTGGGTTCGGTTCAAATCGGTTAGGTTTTTTGCCAAAACCGAAATCGAACTGAACTTTCGGTTCGGTTCATTTTTTTTCGGTTCGGTTTCCGTTTTTTTTTTCTTCAAAAAATGAAAAAAAATTGAATATAATAATTGGCTAATTAACATAATAAAAGGAATGTTTTGTAAGTTATGGAATGAGGATGGATGAGACAGATTTGAACTTGTTATCTATTTTGGGTACTCCTGATTTGGTTGATGGATGATTCTCCATTGCTCGCATGTAGGAAACCCGATGTGTCTCAAGGGTAAATTTGTCATCTTCACCCAAAAATCCACGTTTCACCTCTTGAATATTTTTTGGCTCCACAGTAATCATCACGCTGCCATTGTTTGTTTGCGTTTTTTTTTTCTTCTCTCACGAGGAATCCAAATCATACTGTCATTGTGGTATCATCCATTCATTTGTTGTAACACATTTTAGTTGGAGCGCTATCATGTCCACTCAGATGAAAAAAATAAGACAGAGCGGACATAAGAGTACTATTTTATTCTTATTAATATTCATGTCCTAAATTGTGAATTCATAAATTATAATACGTGGGATGGTAGAATCTCATGTAAAGGCTTCGGCTTGGAATCTTAAAACTTAAGTCGGTGATAAAGCCTTTTGGATTTAATATTAAATTAGATTGCGCATTGTGTGGCTTAGCCGAACTTCTCATTCCCTTAGTGTAAAAGTATCGACGTACTCAAAAAAAAAAAAAACCTTTTGAACTTCGATTCCAATATCAAAAAAGGCTCAGAAAGATTTTTCAGTGTGATCGGAACATGGGATGGTACATCACGTGTTACGATACAAATAGTGTGATATATGTATTAAAAAATTAATGACTTAAAAAATAAAATTTCTCACAACTTATATAAAAAGATGTGGTATACTATCCATATCCCGATCAGAATGAAAAATTTCTCGAGGCTAATTGATCACACCTATTCTAATCACAGTCATAGCCCACAGGTTGACATTGTGATAAACGTCCAGGTCACAGCCACGATGTGCTTATCAACGAACTCCACGTGCTTCCATCTGAAATCTACACGTGGCAGAAATCCATCTTCAATCGTCAACATAATAAAATAAATAAAATCCTTTAAATATTCCAAGTTCCAAGCTTAAAGGCATAAACCCTTTCGTTCCCATCCCTCAAAAACCCAAAACCCCTTTCCTTCCGAAGTGCGATGTCCTAAAACCCTAATTTCCCCAGTCCGAACCCAAATCCAAACGCCATGAGCTCCTTCACCAACACCACCAATTTCGACAACCTCATGCTCCAAACCCTAATGGGCAGGCTCCAAATCCGACCCCCCACCAACAACTCCTTCCTCTCCCAAACCCTCGAGGAGCTCCTCTTCGACGCCGCCAATCTCTCCGACGACGACGCCGATGAGAACAAGACCCAGCTCGCCAAGGAAGAATCCCGCCTCGAGAAGGAGATCATCCGGGTTGTTCTCAGCGGCAAGACCGATTCCCTCAAGCCCAATTCGGGTCAGGCCGTCACGATCGGGGAGCACCACATTTGCGTTGGGTTTCATGAGGAATCGGGTTCGGACTATCGGGTTTGGGAGTGGCATGGGCATATCATGCTCCTTGATGAAGAGAACGGGTACACCCCTGAGTATATATATGGGAATTACTTTGAGAGGCTGATTGGTAAGGCTCGTGGAAGTGGCAGCGGCGGAAGTGGTGGTGTTCGTGAAGAGGAGACCAAGGAGGAAGAGGAGGAAGATAAAGAGAAGGTGACCACCTTGGGGCTCAGGGAGTTGATTGATGGTGTGGATTTGGGGCAGGGTCGGATTCTTCATCGGAATATCAATGCGGGTTCTACAAGGTTGATATGAATTACCACCCTTATTTTTCTTGTGCGTTTTCATATGATGTGCTTGTCTTTGCATTGCCTTCACTTTTGTTGGTGCTTAGGGTTTTCAAAGTAGTTGTGATTTCAGAAATGGTATATTGCAATGTGATTACGCTACATTTTGTGTTGGAACTTATATTTGGAGAGAGTTCGGGGCTGCATAAATTGCACTTTTGTGCTCATTACCCAAATTGTTTTTCTAACTTCTCACGTTGATGTTCGGAGTGGGCACAATCCTTCTTTCGAATATTAGAGTAAAGACTTTATGCCTACTGTATTTTGGAAAGATGGCACATTGGGAGGGGCACATCTATTTTGTTGTTAGAAATGGTAATAATTTTGATTTTTGTTGGTTTAAAGTTTATTGTAATTTTACTAAATCAAGTTGGAAGCTCAAAAATAGATTTCACCAGCACTGTAATGAACATTTATGTTGTGGTTGGAAGAACATAGCCGTTGGTGGCTTTGCTTTCTGATAGACAGTTCTAGTGATGAGAAAACGTTTGTGATAGGACTGTTCAAGATGTTGACTTAAAAGCCTAAGAAGTTTCGCGTATCTAATTCTTACCAGATAGGCAGAAAAAAAATAAAATATGGCCAAGCCTTGATTATTTAGCGTATTATCTTGAAATTGGTTATGATATGGCTACTAGCGGCTATATGAGGTAGGCCAGCATCTCACAAGGAAGTAGAGAATGATTCTGCTACCACTTACTCATACCATCAATTCTTCACCTTATTGGAAGTCGATATAAAATCTCAACATCACACAAGGACCTAGAGGCGCTGCTGCTACTCGCTCTTACCATCGATTTGTTATCATGTTTGTAGTCTTAACGATATCCTGCCAGCCACCTTGACTGTGGACCCTTATGCTTGTTGAAACCAATCTGGCATAGGTTGATTTAAGACGAGGTTGAAAATTCTCTTAGAATATAAATGTTCTCTGTCTAGATCTAGGAGACTAGGATCTTGTTTCAAGTTGGGTGCTCTCCCCCTAAATACTGTTTTCTTCATCCCGTTGTCCGTAATGGATTTGAGACGCATCATGTGAAAAAAAAAAGGAGTTATAGAAGTAGAGTTTAATTCTTTAGTAAATTTTGAATGATTTTTCTGAAGTCTTTCTCCGATTCCTTCACCAAGCATTATTTAAGTCTACCTTGCATGTGCTTTTTTCCGTGTAATAAGTTTCTCCTATTAACTGCATCTTCATGTTTCACTGATGTTTATAGTAGGTTGTGATTCAGAACTCCGAAATGACGGAATTTTTCTTAGGATTCTACATTCATGTCTAGCTGGGATTTAACTTTCAACCTCAGTATTTAATACCTATACGTATAAACCTAAATAAAGATATGGTAGTATGTGCTTTTGTGTATAGGATCCTGCCAATCGTGTCATTTGCAATGATCTATATGTTTAACCTGATTATCCTTCGTCTTACAGGATTAATTAAAAGAAAGGCTTTTGGTTCTTAAGAAGTTTCTGATGTTAAAGAAAGAGCTGCGTTGAACTTTTCTTTTCTTTGGTAAGTGGTGTGGGAATTCAGGACTGCTTATCACTTTACATGGTTGTAAGCTGTTTTCTTTTTGTTTTCGTTTGAATTTCCAATATGTAAGACGGTACAGAAGAAGAAGGAATGTATTGTGAGACATCATTCTGTTAAAAGTGGTTTTTGATTAACTTATCAATGGACTATTTCTAATTTATTGCTTGACTTACTTCAATAGAGGGAGAATGACTTGCATGGAAAAAGTTTACCATCACGTGGTGTCCTGGTTGCTATGCACGACAATGCATTATTTGGCGTGGTAGTGAACCTGTTTAACGTAAGTTGCGCTGTGGTGATTGAAAAGGGTCAAGTTCTGGATTTTGGTGGCAAATTTGATGACCATTCTCGTAATGACTAAAAAATTTCGTGGGGATTTAGAGCCGTTTTCTTCATCATTCTTGTATTCCGATCCTAGGTTTATCAAAACAAAGGAACTAGGCTCATTTGATGTTTAGGATGGCTTGGCTTGGACAAATTACTAAACTCAAAGAATAGACTGTTGAATGAAATTTGAATGTTGACGTGCGTATTTTGTTCAAGTACATGTAGAAGATCGAGAAGTCATAAAGAAAACTATATCTATCATAATTCCCGTAGAAATGGGAAGATTGAGAGGGATAAGTGCTTTTGTAACTTCTCCATTTTCTACCTTCACATGAACAAGATATATGAAGTTTACAAAGCTATTATTCTTCTCATTTCTTGAAATTTCATGTATATTGTCATATACCAAACTTCAAATTTATTCAACAAAACAACATAGAATTTGTAAATTCTCTCCTGTTCTCTATAATTTTTTTTTATTGTTTGGAATTTTCGATCGATTCTCCCTATATAATTTAATAGTATATATAAATGATGAGGTTTCCATGCTGTTTATGAATAGACAAATTATCAACGCTTAAGTTATTATGATGTTTTGGTTCTCCCTTTTATTTTGCCTCACATAAATCCTGACTCCACCACTGTTCAAATACCTGTTATATTATCTACATTGTGGGGTGAGGAGTGGGTAAGCCTGATAATGGGCTAATCATAATAATTTGGTTCGAATTCACCTTTAGCGAGAATCAAACCTAAGACTTTACTTACAAGTGAAAATAAATACCAATAGACCGTAATACTAAGTGGCAGAATGTAACAACAAAGTCTTTTAAGATGTCTTACGTTTGAATCTCATGAATGGCAAGTTCACAGCCAATTTATTCTCTTACCCCTTAGTGTAAATATGTTATTGCATAAAAAAAAAGTTTGCAAATTCAAAGGTATTCAACCAAAATTCTAAATAAATTCATGAAACTCTATGGATACTCACCCAATGTTTTGAAAGAGTTTATAAAACTCCACACAAATCTAAGTGTATTCAACGGAGTAGAATTATCTTTCCTCCTATTTCCATCCTATTCCATCCCATCCTCTTACAAATTGCTTTTTGTCTTCTTCTAGCTATTAAAAAATTAACACAACACGTTGACGTGGCTTAACTGTAACCGTTCAAATAGGAAGGGAGGGATAGGGAGGAAGACTAGGAGGGGAAATAATCCTACTCCATTTTCAATATGATCTTTAAATAATTCATAAAACTTCATGTGTATTCAATTAGGTAAAAATGTTAGGGATTTTTATGAATTTGGAGGGATTATATAATGTATTTTAGGTTTTCGGAAATCAAGCCTCTCCCTCTAACATTTTGAATGATTTCAGTCGGGATATGAGAGCGCTCATCTTGGATGGGCTTACTATTTAGATGATTTCAGCAGTTATCCGCTCCGTTCTTGATTCGCATAGACATTCAGGAACTATTGTCCTAGGTGCTAGGGTTACGAACTTATAATCTATGATGATCTAGTCGATTAGGAAATAATTGAGTTAAGAGTTGTAGCTATGAGTGCTACAGATGGTCTAAAGAGAGGAATGAAAGTGATTGACATCGAAGCTCCTCTAAGTGTTCCAATCGACGGAGCGACTCTAAAACAAATTTTCAAGCCTTTTTTCATGTTTGTCTCGGAGGTCTGGAGATAGCTACAGTCATAAGGATTTTCCTAATCCTCCCTCGCGGATCCAATTGAAAAATGTAAAAATTTGTACAAGTTATCCATTCGGTTCTCCATTAAAACTCCTTCAAACTCCGTTAATCGGCCTGACAACGACTCCAGCAAATCCAACCGCCACCATATGTCCAAATCAATCCAACGGACGCCCAATCATACACGTCACCGATCCTCGTGAAAACCAATCACCCAATCACAACTAACCACCCCTCACTATATAAACAATTCGAACTCTACCCGCCTCTCCACCAAAATCCCTGAATCCACTCCCTCTCCCCGCACAAATCCGTTTCAACTTCCCTTCGAGTCCGTTCGCATCCTTTCCGATACAACAACAAACCGCCCGAAATGGGGCCTACAAAGGCCGAGAAGAAGCCGGTGGCGGAGAAGGCACCGGCGGGGGAGAAGAAGCCGACGAAGGCGGAGAAGCAGATCCCGAAGGAAGGCGGAGGAGGCGTGGAAATGAAGAAGAAGAAGAAGGTAAAGAAATCGACGGAGACGTACAAGATCTACATCTTCAAGGTGCTGAAGCAGGTCCACCCGGACATCGGGATATCCAGCAAGGCCATGGGGATCATGAACAGCTTCATCAACGACATCTTCGAGAAGCTCGCGCAGGAGGCGTCGCGTTTGGCCAGATACAATAAGAAGCCGACGATCACGTCGAGGGAGATCCAGACCGCCGTCAGGTTGGTGCTTCCTGGTGAGCTCGCCAAACACGCCGTTTCCGAGGGCACCAAGGCCGTTACCAAGTTTACCAGTTGTTAATTTTTCATTTATTTTTTGCGATTTTTTTTTGTTAATATTATTTTCGTCGTGAATAATATGCATGCAGTTGTATGGAATTGGTTTTGGATTTTTCCAGATGACGAATCTTGAGTGGTTCTGTTTATATAAATTTATTCGGTTTTGATGAATCCGTGAAATAGTGAGCAATCCGCAGTTCCGCACCGTTGTGGGATCGAAATCTCTAATAATTTGCAGATTTCAATTGGTGAAAAAGGGCTCCACATTTTCCTGATGGTTGGTGGATTGAAGATTTTAATTACGTTCCATTCTTTTGTTTTTTTAAACAAAATGTTATTTATGTGGGAGAGAGGCTAAGCCTCACAATAAAATTGTAAAAATGTGGTTCATTTGGCTTTGACACTAAACCGTAGTATTAAGTGGCTAATCATCTTCTTAGTATGAGAAGGCAATTAAGTTAAATTGCTTCAATCGTGGCCCATTGAGACGTTTCTCTACAGCGTCTTGATGAAACGCTCTCGAGTGCTTGCCAAGGTTGCACATAAAAATTTTTACTTTGTTTTTAGTAGAAGCAGTTTTAGGAAAAACTAGAAATATGGTCTGCACGTTGCTGCGGGATTAGAAATCGTATGGAAAAATATGTTTCAAAGCTATAATATATTGTTACAGAATGTTAATGTTATCTACACTGAAAGATGTTTGAGCTTTTTGAAAGAATTTTTACATTAAAAGTATAAATTGGGTGAACGAAGCTCTTGGAATTCTTTGAACCACTTTATGAATAGCATTACCTGTGAGTGATTGATTGTGTATCAAAAATTAGTAAAAGCATGTAATATATGAAACTTTCATATGTATAATTCAAACTTCTGCACATTTATCCATACCTTACCAATTGTTAGAAACTGCTAAGATAACAATTGGTATCACATAATTGGTATGCTATTAACATAATGAATTCCGTGAAGCAAAAAAATGATATGCAATTTCAACTTACGATGCTAAAGAAGCTGTATAAGAGTAGCTGGGTCCTTAGTGCTTTATCCATCAAAGGCATTGCAATTGTAGATCCTGGAAACTATAAAAATCCATCCAGTCAAGAGACAAAATTCAATAGTTATGGGTAAGGTGAATATGGAACCACGAATGTAAGATATACTTGACAAATTTGCAAATTCATTACAATTTCATAAAAAATACTAAAACTCAAGATCTTAAATTCATAAAATATCCAAAATTTGATAAGTTTGTCAAAATAAGTATTCTTCACAACAATAGCACTGAAATTGAGTTTGTTTGCCAACATTTTTCCAGCAACCAAACAGATGAAATTATAGATAATGAAACAATCAATTCAATCAAAGACTTTGAATTCAATCTCTATGACAACAAAGAAGACAAACAATTGATGTCGTTGTAGGTCATTTTAAATGAAACAAAGAACGTTGTCTTACATAGTTGGACGCAGGTAGCTGATACAAAATCTATCATCTATGTATCCTGCAAAACATTACGGAAGTAGTAAAAAACAATCCTCACATATGACAGTAAAATAATAAGAAGACAGACTTGTACCAAACGTACAAACATGACAAACACATACTAAGGCGAAAATAACCAAGAATAAAAGATAAGGCTTTTCAAAGCCTACCAAATAGTATTGTTAAAACCAGAAAAAACTTCAAGCAAATGAGCAACAGATAGTTTGACGCACACTTGTTTTCAAGAAAGATTTTCTCTTATTGAATTCAAAGATAACAATGGCCTTTTAAAGCCTTACAAAGTAACTGAAGATAAACGCAACAACCCACGATTTTACAGCTCCTAGGATCGTGGTATTTGACTAAGCTTGAAACTGAACGTGCAACAAATCTGTTCCTTAAAAACAGGAATTATTAACGGCTACGTAAACAACTACGTAAGTAGCCCTAGAAACAAGGAAACTTAAACCCTAGCTGTGAGCAAACCCTAGCTTTAACATCCTCCCTTAAACTGAATACTAAAGTTATTCAGTTTACTGCTGGATAAGAACAAACGCCCAGCAAACTTCGCAACTTCACGAACGCATCAAGCTTCAAGGGCTTTGTAAAAATATCTACGACTTGCTCCTAGGTTGAACAATGAACTAATTCCACAGTTCCTTCCTTTGTGAGATCACGAAGGAAATGAAAACGAACATCAATGTGTTTGCTACGACCATGCAAGATGGGATTCTTTGAGAGTTTGATGGCTGATACGTTGTCATAGAATAACACCGTAGATTTGCATTGATCTTGACCTAGTTCTTTTAAAATTCTTCTTAACCAGATAGCTTGACAAGCACTGGACGCTGCTGCAATGAACTCGGCCTCAGTGGTGGAAAGAGTGACCACCGGCTGTTTCTTCGAAGACCAGGACACAGCTCCTGAACTCATCAGAAACACATACCCCGAAGTGCTTTTCCTGTCATCCTGATCACCTGCATAATCACTATCCATGTATCCCAGAAGCTCTTGACTCCCTCTCTTCTGATAAAACACCCCAAAGCCAATAGTTCCTTTCACATACCTCAATACCCTTTTTGCCGCTTGTAAGTGCATTTCAGTAGGCCGCTCCATGTACCTACTGATCAAGCTCACTATGTATGTCATATCTGGGCGTGTAGCAGTCAGATACATAAGACTCCCTATAATTTGTTTGTAAAGAGTGCTGTCTGCCCTAACTCCACCTTCATCATTCATGAGTTTGAATCCAGGGACTACTGGATTATTCACTGGATTGCACTGGTCCATTATGAACTGTCGAGCACTTCCTGCGCATATTTCCTTTGTCCAATGAATATACCATCTGACCTCTGCGACACCTCAATGCCAAGGAAGTACTTCATCTTACCAAGATCGGTCATATCAAATTCTAACATCATAGACCGTTTGAAAACTTTGAACATAACTTTATCATTTCCAGTAAATATGAGATCATCAACATAAAGACAAACAATCAAAATTTTACCTCCCTTCGCTATTTTAATGAACAATGTGTGTTCATGTGGACATTTCTTGAATCCTTCGTTTGAAAAATAAGTCTCTATACGGCTGTACCAAGCTCGTGGAGCCTGTTTAAGCCCGTATAAGGCTTTCTTAAGCCGGTACACTTTGTGTTCTTGTCCCGTTTTCTCATAACCAGGTGGTTGAGCGACAAAGACTTC
The DNA here is from genome assembly GCA_024362995.1 of Heteromeles arbutifolia. Lineage (NCBI taxonomy): Eukaryota > Viridiplantae > Streptophyta > Magnoliopsida > Rosales > Rosaceae > Heteromeles > Heteromeles arbutifolia. Next base: position 22,168,589 of record JANCRC010000010.1, read on the forward strand.
TTCATTAATTTCTCCATGTAGAAAGGCAGACTTGACATCCAGTTGAAAAATCTTCCATCCCTTTTTAGCAGCCAACGAAATCACAACTCGAATCGTGTCTAGTCTAGCCACGGGTGCAAAAACCTCAGCGTAGTCTATCCCATACTTTTGACAGTACCCTTTTGCAACGAGTCGCGCCTTGTATTTATCTACTTCTCATTTCTTATTGAGTTTTGTCTTGTAAACCCATTTCACCCCAATAACTTTGTTGCCAATTGGTAACTCTGTAAGTTTTCACGTATCATTTCTTTCTATTGCCTCGATCTCTAAGTTCATGGCTGCCCTCCATTTCTCATTTTTTATTGCATCTTCATAGAATATTGGATCACTGTCAATGAACAAAGCCAAGTAGGCCAAGTCTTCGCCCTCAGAAAGACCTTGCCCACTCTCATAATCTTCCATCCATGCTGGTGGTCTTCGTGTCTGTGCCTCATGGGGTGATTCTTCTTGAACACCATGATCAGGTTCACCCTGATCAGGTTCTTCACTGCCCTCAATTTCTTTAGTGCTACTGTCTTCCGATTCATCCTCGTTCTCATTGCCTTCAGTTTCTTCAAGGCTACTGTTTTCACCAACTTCTGTCTCCGTCTCTTCATATGTTTCCCATTCAAGGTCAGCCACAATGGCTTCCTTATAGCAAGCTTCCCAATCCCAATATTGATCTTCTTCAAAAACAACGTCTCGGCTCACAATTATTTTTTTTGAAATTGGATCAAATAATTTGTAAGCTTTTGACTCGTCACTTACCCCAAAGAATATACATTTCAGACTCTTATTGTCAAGCTTTATTCTTCTGTTGTCGGGCACATGAACATGTGAGATACATCCAAAGATTCTGAAATAATTCACTGATGGTTTGACTCCACTCCATGCTTCTTCTGGTGTCTTGCTTCTCACGGCAAGTGTGGGACTTCTGTTGAGAACATGTACTGTCCAATTAACAGCTTCAGGCCAAATAATCTTTGGAATGTGCTTTCCAGAGAGCATGCTACGAACCATGTTCATAATCGTTCGGTTCTTCCTCTCAGCAACTCCGTTTTGCTGAGGAGTATAAGCAGCTGTTAGTTGTCTTCGAATTCCATGCGCATCACAAAAATTTGTAAATTCGTGTGATGTGGATTCCCCTCCTCGATCAGTGCGAAGTGCCCTTATGTATGCTCCGGTTTCCTTTTCAACCCTAGCTTTGTAATTCTTAAAGACAACAAAAGCTTCAGACTTTTCCATCAAGAAATATACCCAAGTCTTTCGACTAAAGTCATCTATGAAAGTAATGAGATAACGTTTCTTGCTGTTTGATGTTGGATTTATTGGCCCGCAGATTTCAGAATGTACTAACTGAAGGATTCCAGATGCTCTCCATGCACCTTCCTTTAGGAATACTTCTCTCCGTTGCTTCCCCACCAAGCAATCCTCACAGAGGGAGCCTTGAACTGTGGCATACCCTCCACCATCTTCTTTTGTTGAAGAACTTTGAGACCGTTCCAGCTTAAATGCCCATATCGATAGTGCCATAGTTGAGATTGGTCTGTGATAAGGGAAGAGCGTTACGATGTGATAAGGGAGACAAAACACCTTTGTTCCTCTGACTGACATCGAGCAATGAGAATGAACATCCTGTTGTGTGACATGGCAGTTTCAATAATCAAACCTCTCTGAGGATGAAAGATCTTGCAAGTTCCATGTTGCATGAGAACTGCAAGACCCTTCTCTTGAAGTTGCCCAATGCTTAGAAGGTTGTTCCTCAATTTTGGAACGTAAAACACCTCAGTGATCACGTGCATGATTCCATCTATCTCCATTCGAATGCTGCCCTTTCCTTGTACTTCCATGCTTGCATCATTTCCCAATTTTACTGAGTTCTTGTAATCTTCATTAAGGTCACAAAAGAACTCTTTCTTGCCACACATATGGTTGCTGCATCCTGAATCCAGAAACCAAACACAGTCACCTCGAGCTTTGTTGTCATCCACATATGCCATGAGGAGCATTTCTTCACTTGTTTCGACAAAGTTTGCCTGTTTTTCCTTTTTAAGGCACTCCCATTGAAAATGGCCAAGCCCATGACAAGTGTAGCACTCAACCGTGGATTTATCATACCCAGACCGGCCTCGTCCTCTTCCTCTTCCTCGATAAGAACCACGCCCTCCATGTCGTCCTCCTGGCTGAGCTCCATTTGTGACTTGCAGTGCTTGTTCGTCCATGGTATGCCTACTCATTCGTTGTTCATGGACTAGCAAGCTGCTTTGAAGTTCGTCGATGGACAGAATGTCAATATCATTTGACTCATCTATGGAGCACACAACATAATCAAACTTAGGAGTCATGGATCTTAAAATTTTCTCGATGACCACCACATCACCAATCTGTTCGCCGTGAATTCTCATCTTGTTGGCAATAGTGAGAGTTCTTGCAAAATAATCATTCACCGTGTCTCCCGTCTTCATGTGAAGCACCTCAAACTCTTTGCGAAGAGCTTGCAACTATACACGTTTAACTCGGACCGTGCCTTGATATTTCTGCTTCAACGAATCCCAAATGTCATTCGTTGTATCCTTCTTCAAGATTGTCTCCAATATCGATCGATCGATAGCTTGAAACAAATAGTTCTTCGCCTTTAGATCGTTTAGCCTGTGATCATCAATCACCTTCTTCTATCCCTCTGTAAGATCCACCCCTTCTGCTGCTGCAGGGATCCCAGCTTCAACAAACTCCAATATTCCTTGGATCGTAGAAAATTCTCCATGAGCATGCTCCAATGATCGTAATGCCCATCAAACTTAGGAATGGCTGGCTGCACGAAACTGCTTTCACCGGCCATGTCGTTATTCTTTCTCACTGAACTCGTGTTTGTTTTAAGACTTTGATCAGGCCCCGCAACGGGGCTCTGATACCAGATGTTAAAACCAGAAAAAACTTCAAGCAAATGAGCAACAGATAGTTTGACGCACACTTGTTTTCAGGAAGGATTTTCTCCTATTGAATTCAAAGATAACAATGGCCTTTTAAAGCCTTACAAAGTAACTGAAGATAAACGCAACAACCCACGATTTTACAGCTCCTAGGATCGTGGTATTTGACTAAGCTTGAAACTGAACGTGCAACAAATCTGTTCCTTAAAAATAGGAATTATTAACGGCTACGTAAACAACTACGTAAGTAGCCCTAGAAACAAGGAAACTTAAACCCTAGCTGCGAGCAAACCCTAGCTTTCACAAGTATCACCAAGGAATTTTCCAAAGCATTAAAGTCATTTTTTGTAACCCTTCTTCGTAATTCTACAAAAAAGCACATGAATAACTATATAAGCTCCTAATAAAAGCTAAAAAGTTGATATAAATTGAAATTAAAAAAAAAAACAAAACTAGCACAAATTGAATGATTCAAATATCTATAAAGTAATGATAGTGATTTTTTCTATTTGTCTTTACTATAGACTAATTCAAAGATTTGTTCTTCCTGGATATCTAGGGAAAGGAATAACATCTCTAATGTGGTCAATGCCGGTAGCAAATAAAACCATCCGTTCGAATCCTAAACCAAAGCCACAATGTTTGATGGTCCCAAAGCGCGGCAAGTCAATGTACCACTCATACGGCTCAGCAGGTAGACCCATTTCCTCAATCCTGCAATAACACATCCATCGCACAATACAAACATTAGTCAGTTCATTCAAATATTATATAAAACTAGAGGAGATGACTCCACTGAAAAAAGAATAATAATAATAATAAGAACAACAACAACAACAACAACAACAACGGTAGATAAAGTCACTAAAACAGACAAAAACTGAATAATACCTGCTTATAATAACATCGTAACGCTCTTCCCTTTGCCTTCCCCCAATCAACTCTCCACCTGAAATATAAGAAAACCGTATAAGGTAATCAAAAGATACACAATGCTCAAGTATACAACAGAGCATTGAACTCAAAGGTTCAAAGTATAATACCCACCTCTGGTACCAAGACATCCATAGCAGCCACTGTCTTTAAATCATCGTTGAGCTTTCTGTAGAATGCTTTGACCCTTTTAGGATAGTTGTAAATAGTAATAGGCTTTTGAAATAATACCTTTGTCATGTATCTGCACAAAATCAGAACAATGAATCGATAACCTCTATTTAATTAGTAACCATAATAAGACAAACCAGTAGAATAATTATAAGGGATTACCTTTCGTGCCCAGATGCCAAATCAATCCCCCACTCTACATGGTTCTCAAACTTCTTACCCTTTTTCACATCATCAATTAGCACATCCATTGTTTCTATATAAGTAATCCGTTTAAAGGGTGTTTTAGCAACCATTGTTAAACGATCAATGCAAGTTTTATGAAATTATTGATTGTTTTTCACATTTAATTTTCACAAAAACTTGCTACCACCTATGATAAAATCCTTTGCAACACAACAGGAAACACCAAGTCATCCAACACCATCTAAAACCATAAAACAACATAACAAAGACACCAAAATCTAAAAAAAAAAAATAGAAAAATCCCACATATTTGACTTTCACACTATAGAAAACACAACTTCACAATATTTTAAAAAAGAAATTGTTGCAGAAAATGCTAAAAGGAAAAACTGAAATTGTTTACCGTGAGCATAAACGGCTTTGAAGCTGCACATAGAAGCCCCAAAAAACGAAGAGCAAAGTGTCCTGAAAAAAAAAAGAAAAAAAAAGAAGCAAATTATTCAACCAATTGACAGATATAAGGATATAAACAAAACACCCAAAATTACAAAAACTAAATTCCAAAAAATATAGAGCAACGTGTTCTGAAATGAGAAACACAAACAAATCATACACCCAAACATCAGATCTAACGATATAAAACACCCAGAATTAGGAAAAAAAATTCATACCAAAATCCCACTTGAACATGGAAAACTTAAAAAAAAAAAAAAAAAAAATTTAAAATAGCAATACTATAAAGGTTAAAAAAACTCACCTCTAAACGGAGGTGGACCTTGGAGGTAACAAATCCACCCTGATAAAATAAAAAAACCAACAAAATCGGTACTGACCCAGTGACACACCCCGTCCCGAAGGTAGGGCGTGATGGTCGTCACGTTCACGTGACGGCCAGCACGCCCTACCTTCGAGACGGGGTGTGTCACCCAGGGGTTTAAATGCAAGATGCAACACCTATTTATTTTTCTAAGGGTTTTAAATGCAAGAAATTTGCACAGATAATTTGGCTGAGAAAAATGAGAAAGATCAGAAGATCAGAAACAAAGAAAAAGAGGGCTTGAGAGAGAAAGAAAGGCACGCGGAAAAACAATGAAAATGAGGTGTGACAGCCCATCCCGAGAAATAATTATTGTTGGTGTGAATTGACTAAATTGCCCTTGAGCGTTGAATTGAGATTGTATATTTTGGGCTAAGGATTAGAACCAATTTCTTTTCTTCCTAATTATTTGGACCCAATTGGAAGGAAGATTTTATTTGTTTTTGGTTGGTGACCCAGCTGGACCACACACACAAACACACACACCCATATCACCTTCTCCTGTTGACTCTCTCTCTCTCATCCCTCTCGCATTTTCTGCCATTTCCGTACAAGTGTACGGACAACCCTCAAACCGACTCTTCTAGTCCCAGATCGAGGCTTTGGTTGGTGTTTTTGGACTCATTTCAGGCTCAGGAGTCGATCTATGCCATTTTTTGGACGTAAAAACCTCGAAAACCCAAGAACGCAAAACCCCAATTTTTGGTACTGTTCATGCACACGTAAATGCGAAGGTTTTAGTGGATTTTAAGATCATAGGGAGCTTTAGAACACTCTCACGAAGCTCGGATAAGAAAAATGAAGTGATGTGGACGTCGGGAAGACGAGATCGACTTCAACGCCTTAAAGTGGTAAGATTATGTTCTACTCATCTTAAGCCTTAATTTGGTGAAAGAATTGTGAAGTTTGGTTGAGAAATGAGTGAGAAATGAGGATTTAATTATTTTTCCAATTTCCGGCGAAGTTCAGACGGCGACGACACCGGCGAAGACCACCGGAGAAGAAGGGAGAATATTCCGTCAGAGTTGACGGAATATTCTGACCCTGTTAGGTATATTTAACGGTTTATGTTGCTTTTTGACGGAATATTCCTAACGGCAGTTAGGATTCCGTCAGTGTGCCAAGCACGTGCCTGCGCGTGGGCGGCGCGTGGGACGTCAAAATTTTTTTTTAAAAATATGGGGATGTTTCTGAGGATGAATAGGTCTCAGTGGTACATTTATATACCCCATTTGAGCATTGTGTGAGAGTTATTAGCTAGTGTTGGTTATGTGCTTTTAAATGACGTTTATATAGTTGTTTCGCATATAGGTGAGACCTATCCTCAGGACGAGCGTAACCAATCGAGGCTCGGGGGCTACGACCCTTCGACATACCAGTGAGTGGGCTTTTGTTTTCCGTATATACCTATATACTTGAGTTTTTCCCAGAAAACGAAATTGAAAGATTATATGTTTTGAAATGCCATGCAAAGTATCTACTTATTTAATTATGCATTAGTAGTTGCATATAATTATGATTGGTGCTGTGGACGCACAGGTAAGTGCCAGGTAAGTTCGTAAATTAAAGATTTGAGATTTCTGGAATTATGAGATATGATGTGATGTTTTGAGCTCATAAACCTGCACTCCGGTGTTAGTGCTCCCGCCCAGAGTTGGGGCACAGTCCTTCATGTGATGTTCACCTCCCGCACCATATGCTCACCTTTGATCCAAGTTAGGTGCACAGTCTTGTCGTACAAACCACTATAAGTGGTTCCGACTCGTAGGTGACCGGCAATATTTCGCACAGTCTTCACGTGATCGTAGCACTAGAGCTTATTTACTTTACACCTAGTTAAGTTGTGCAGACCACTAGCGGTGGTGCTGATTTTGTGTGCAGGATTTGATATGGTTGAGGATGATTATGAGCTATAGACTCAGCCGTTGGCTGATTTGATATCTTGCATTCTTTTATGCTCACTGAGTTACTTATGGCATTTCGTTGTGATACTTTGGCATGATATACTTCTATGGATTTTCATCCTGAGCATGATTTCTGATATGGCATATATTATATTTTCTGGGAAATTATACAGGTTTTACGGCGAGGGGTTAGAACTTTTGAGAAATGAAATGATTTTGAAAAGCTTTGTTTTTGCCCACTCACACTTTTTGTTTTGCGCCCCTCCAGGTATTAGGTAGAAGTGTTCGTTGGTGGCTTACAAAGCTTCGACGGAGGTTCTGACAGATTACCACAAATGTAGGATCACCTTTGGGTGTTGACTATTGAGTATTCGTCCATTCGGACTGCACTTAGACTATTTATGCTCTGGTTGTGTATTTCACACTTAATCTTGGGCTAGCACATTATCTTAGTTAGTACTGCTAGTAGCTTGGTTCTTAATTATTCGTTTTCCTCTTCATTAATCTTTGCTTCCACACTGTGCATATGGTTACGTCACTTCAACGTGACGCCCATCACGCCTTGATTTAGGTCGGGGTGTGTCATGAGGAAAGAGAGAAACCAAAACCAAAAAAAAGGAAGGGTCGAGAACTTCTGGAATCAGACCTACGAGTCAACATCTTAGAGAAGCAGGCTGACGCATGAATATCAGGGACAAACACGTAATTCCAGTGCGTAACAAAGAAAGAAAGCTGGAAACTGAGAGGTAGATCCGTCATTTCACTGTTAATGAACAGTGCTCTCTCACACGATGAACAATGATTTTCTGCTGGCTTTTAGTACATAGTAATGTTTGTGAGCAAAAGTAATTTTTAGAGAAACCGTCAATATCAGCATGACATAGGCTGGCTAGACCAATGCGAGAAACTTTTAGGTACATAGAACAAATATTATTTATACTAAAGAGGAGATGGTGAGCTTCGCTTCACAATGGGCTAGCAATAATATGGTTCAAATTCGTCTTTTGCGAGAATCGAACTTAAAACTTACAAATGAAGAGGAATATCAATGAACTTTAGTACTAAGTAACACTTTCGTGATTTAAATAATAAAAAAATAAAATAAAATAAAATAAAATCACAAAATAAAAATAATAGAAAAAATAAAACCGCAAAATAATACGAAAATTCGTGATTTAAATCACAAAATAAAAATAAACAAAAAAATAAAATCACGAAATAAAAATAATACAAAAAATAAAACCACAAAATAATACGAAAAAAAATCATCGAACTTAAAACTTACAAATGAAGAGGAAGAATACCAATGAACTTTTAGTATTAAATAACACTTTCGTGATTTAAATCACAAAAAAAAAAAACAATAAATAAATAAAATCACGAAATAAAAATAATACAAAAAATAAAACCACAAAATAATACGAAAATTCGTGATTTAAATCACAAAATAAAAATAAACAAAAAAATAAAATCACGAAATAAAAATAATAAAAAAAATAAAACCAAAAAATAATACGAAAAAAATTCGCTAGAAGGAGGGTTCGAACCTCCGACCTTGTGGTTAACAGCCACACGCTCTAACCAGCTGAGCTATTCCAGCTCTCCGCTATAATGTTGGAACTTTTTAATTTTAAATTACGTCATTCAATTGCTGAATCCCCCTCAAACCACAACTCATTTTGTCTTTATAAGCTCTCACCGACATTTAGTTGGCAACCTTATCCAAACGCCCAAACGATTCTTTCTACCGTACAACAAATGTATGGATCATTTGCAGATTCAAAGCCATCATTCTATACTCTAGGAGGGAAAGATGATCCCGCCTCGTCTCGTGGTTAAAACAGCTAATGTATAACATTTTGTGTTGCTAGCTAATTGTGAGGTTTAACTCACTCTCCACCTCTTTAGTGTAGATAATGTCATTTGTTCGAAAAAACATATTGCATTGCTCTCAAAGTACCTAGTAAGATGTAAGTGCAAAAAAACACCAAAGCAAAGCAATAGTTATATGAGGGGAAATGATTGAAATGATTGATACAACCTCCTTTTCTCCTCTGATGCACCCTTTTTTTTTTTCCTTGGCAATTGAATTGAACAAATCAAAGGAAAATCAAGGACCACGATTAACAAGGGGTGTAGAAAGTAAAAAAAAACGTGCAAAAACCACTCTCACTTATATAAAATAAGAAAAACTAACGAAAAATCCTTAAAAACTTTAAGAAATTTTGATAAGTAGCCATATTTTGCACCACAAAATGATTTTTAACCAACCTTTTATTATTCTTACAAATTTAACCAAAAACTCATGCAAAAGTACTAAATTACCCCCCTCTTCTTCTTTTATCTCATTCCCCTCTCGAATCCCACCAGTCCACCATACCCCACCCCAACCCAACTCACCTTGGCTTTTCTCCCAAATCCACCATCCCATTGCGGCACCCACTACGACGTCGTCGCCATATCTTGCTCTGTTACTCAATTTGGAAATCAAATTAAAGTTTAATCTTTCTATGCTTGCATTTTGATGGTTGGATGTTGTATTCAATTTTGACTCTGTTACTCTTTTGTGGTAGAGTAAACTCTATGAATATCATTTTTCCCCTTCATGTTTGTCACTCTTCTCCGTTTTGTGAATGTGCTGTTAGTTTTGTTGGTGATGAGGACAATTATGATGTTTCTTGCCACTGCTTCTATGGCTTTTGTTGGAATGATTTACAAAAATGAGAACTCAAAATATGCAGAAATGCTTTAATGGAGGCTAATTAGAACAACCTACGATTCTTATTTATTCCACATATCATATAAAACGATGGGATGAGAAATTACAGATTTAGATGCATTTTCAAAAATTTTCTATCGTACGGAGAGCGAGATGTGGTGGCAACGTCGGTCGTAGCAGGTGCCGCGATGGTGGTGATGGATTTGGGAGAAGGGATGGAGTAGGGTGGGGTGGAGTGGACTGTGGAGTCGAGGAGGAAGAGACAAGGGAGAAGGGAAGGCGGCATTTTAGAATTTTTGCATGGATTTTTGGTTAAATTTGTAAGAAATGTAATGCGTAGGCTAAAAATCATAAGAAAATTAATGAAAATGACTTGAAAACTGAATTTTAACGATAATGACAAAATAAAAGGTAAAGTAAGTAGTACCAGGATTGACTTTTTAGTATAAAAATATGATTTTTCGTTAAAATGAATAGTACCGAGAATTTTTCGTTAAAGTTCCCAAAAATCATTTCACGCTACAAAATATGTTTATTTATCAAAATTTCCCAAACACTTTAGGTTTTAATGAAAATGACAAAATAAATGTGTAAGTGAATAGTACCAGAAGTGGCTTTTCAAGGTAAAAATGTCATTTTTGTTAAAAGTAAACAGTACAAAAGTGTTTCATTAAGATTCCCAACATAATATCTCCAACTGCGCCATTGCAAAAGGCGAAAATTTAGAAGTCGGGTGAATTTCATTTCATATGAAACACAGATGTTCTAAGCGGACATTGAAACAGAGAGTACAAGAGTCTTTAAGTCCTAGGGGGATAACGAGGGGGATAACGACACATGAAGGCATCCTACTAACCATGTACAGACATGGAGACTCCATAGACAGGTACTACCATAGACACTGCTAATTAGATCAGTTATGCCTTCTTAGGGGACTTGGTGGCAGCTTTGACAGGCGACTTGGGCTCCTTCGCAACCCTCTCATGCTTCTTTGGCAGAAGCACAGGGTTGATGTTGGGAAGCACACCACCATGAGCAATTGTCACACCCTTCAGGAGCTTTCCGAGTTCTTCATCGTTCCTCACGGCCAATAGCACATGCCTTGGGATAATGCGATTCTTCTTGTTGTCTCTTGCAGCATTTCCAGCCAGTTCCAAAACCTAACCAAATCACGTCATCACGATTAACACCAGTTCCTAACCAAATCATGCGGCATAAACTTGAACCATTTGGCCGCTAATCAAAGAGATCGGGACTAAATTTGGGTTACTGGCTGTTATAGGACAATTATAAACTTGAAATAAGTAAATCAACACCAACGACATGATCAACACTAATTTTTATTGGAAACGTCTTAAATGCCCCATATATACCACTTAAAACTACACGATTAACACATGTTGATCGACAACCTCCAATCGAATTGATTCATCCTCAGAATGCAAAATTCTCATTGTTGATCCTGTCGATTGTGCCAATCGCGTTGTTTTTTATGGTAACATACAGGAGGATTTGAGACATGTCACGTGTTACGCTTCGTGTGGATCGTGTTGATTTTCTTATTTCAGCAAAAGAGATTTATAAAATTGTCCGATAACGGCCAACATTACAAAACAAATATACCCAAGAAGACAATTTTAGAAACTTGAATTCTGAATTGAGGGAATGCAAACCAATGATCATAGGATAAACTACCAACCTCAGAAACCACATGCAGGAGCTCATCTATCTAACACAAGTTAAGCCATCAAGGGCCTGTCTGGATTCCAAATTACAGTTAAATCATTTACAATGCTCTACAATTTAGAAAACCATGATTTCCTATTTCCTTTTTCCATCTTTTTCTTACCAACCAAACAGATCCCAGCAGTTATCAAAAAGCAAAACCCTTTCCACCAAAAAAAATAAAAAATCACTAAATAATTTCATATTTTGGCATAGGTCAATGTACATTTCATTTTCTAGCTGAGGTCAACAGAAACGATTTTCCCCTGCAATTAAAATCAATACCACTCGCTTAAATTTCTCTTCTTTGACACGCACAAAATTCAACTAAAATCAATACTACTTGCATAAATTTCCCTTCGTCGACATGCACGAAATGTTGATTGACCCAATCCTCATATCGAAAATACTCTCTGATCTCAAACAAACTACTTAAAAAATCTAATAGCAAAAACCCTAAGCAACTGATCGGCTAATTCAGAGAGATAGAGGAAGCTCAGATTACCTCAGCAGCAAGATACTCGAGCACAGCAGCCAGGTAAACCGGAGCTCCGGTTCCGATTCGCTGAGCGTATCGTCCATGCTTCAAGTACCGGCCGATACGTCCCACCGGGAACTGCAGACCAGCTCTCACAGACCGGGTAACCGGTTTTTTCTTGGGACCGCCGGCTCTCCTCCCTCCTGCGCCTTTCTTGAACTTCCCACCGGTTTCCATCACCCTGCCTCCGCACTGGGATCAACTTCTGAACCGACTTTCCCGAGAAACAAACAGAAAATAATTAAATAAAATGTAGAAGTGAAATTTTGTGCACATGGAGCTGCGATGAAAGGGAGAGGTGAGATATACACCGGGTGAGGTTAGAGCACTAACTATGGTTTGGAATCCGTGTATATCGGCCGTTGGATTGGCTCAGATCGACGGTTGTAAGAAGCTGAGTTTGCAATCCAATTGTCTGGAGTGGACTCAATTGTAAATTGGGCTGACTATTGTTGGCGTTTACTTTCTGATACCAAAGTTCAATCAAAACCCTTTTCAAATAAATTACAACGTGTATTGGCAAATAGAAAAAGGCATACGTCTCCCGAATTTGTATAAAGCTGTTAATTTTTTCTCTGAATTTTAATTTTGGCATATTACTTTTGAATAATTATAATTAGCTAATTTTTTGAACTTTAATTTTTACCGATTATTCCTCTAAACTTTTATAAATAGTCAATTCTCCCTCTGACGCTAGATTTAAAAATTTTCCATCTATTTTGATCACTCAGATAACACATAACAACTGTACGAGGGCAAAAAGAATGGAAACTTGATGGATGAAAAATTCTAAAATCTAATGCTGGGGAATTAGCTATTTATAAATTTTTTAAGAGGTAATCGGTTAAAGTTAAAGTTCAATGAGGAAATTAGCCAATTTTAAAACTTTAGAGAGTAATCGGCTAGTTTGAGGGGGGGGGGGGGGAGTTTGGGGAGGGGGGGGGGACAAACAAATACCTCAAAGAAAAAACAATTGGGCCCCTTGTTCACTCACAATAATTGAGGTAGTTTGTGTGCATCTCGTAATTAAAGTAATTTAGTGTAATTTACCTAATTTTTGAATGTCAGTGTCATACCACCAAATTATACTAGTTTTTTTATTTTTTATTTATTTATTGAAACCAAATGATACTAACGTAATGGGTAAACAATACAGTTAATCATGAACCTTGGGTACTGTACTAATAGAGAATATTGTGACAAATCCCTCTGGTCTGGCCATTTGATATCAACTATTAATATGCCATTTATATTACCAATCGTATCGATACTTCAATTACATAGTTCTCCATATGTTTGATCATGGAATTCTATATTTCAAGTAACTGACGGACTAGTCAAGCAATTTAACTTTTTTTTCTTTCTATTTGTGTGAACTTACAACACCATATAATATTTGTGACAATCACACTTAAAAACTACTTGATAAATACGACATTTTTAATGCTTATTTTATTCTTCAACAAATGCGAAACTTTGTTACAACATGAAATTAATTTGTCCTCTGACTTTATACTGTATTTATGATTCAAAAATTACATAGTTTAAACGTCTGGTATTAATGATCAAAGTAACGTCATTGTTAAAATTTGTGATTAAATCACTAGATAGTGTTGTTTAGCGATTCAAATTTAATTGTCTCTTTATATATAAAATCAGCACCCTAAAATAGTGAAATTTTCAAATATCGCCAAAACGCCCTTTTATAATTAAGGGGTGTCAAACACAAAAAAACAATAATGAAATAGGGATAAAATGGTAAAATTGAGAACATTTCAATTTAGAAATAGAAAAATGGACAGACAAAAAAAGAGGCCATTTCGTGCAAACAGCCGTACACCTCTCCACAAATATCTGCAGAGAAAAATGAAAAGGAGAATATGTTAGTTGACCCGGCCCAACCCAACTAAAAATCTCCCGCGACCGACTGAATGACCGGCAGTTCGCATTGGACACGTGTACGTCCATGATCTCGGCCGTGGACCCATTGACGCAAAGTATTACCGTCTTCCTTTCCTCCTTACATACAAACAAGGAAGAGCCCCAAAATTCCATCCGTTCTGATCTCCATTTCTGCGATCTCTGAAGCTCCTTTTGACTTTGACCCACCGCCACATTCGGCCGTTCCTCCTTTCTCCGCCATGCTCCGCCGCTAAAACCCCCGATTTCACGACGACCCTGAAGCCGGTTTTCTCAGATTTCGCAGCTCTGGTTCACGATCTGGGGCGGTTTTGCTGCGACGTTCGGGTTTAGGGTTTCGAAGGGCATACGAGAATGCCTTCGGTGCCCACTCACCTCCTCCTACGACCCTCGGTCCCTAACTTGACTTCCTTCCACGGCGGCTCTTGCTCTCATCGTCTGAAACGTCTCGAAAAAGGTGATCGGCGCGGTAATCTTAGTTAACATTCGGTTTTAATCTCACTTGGGTTCGTTTATCTTGTGGTTCTTGCTCAGCTTCCTAGTTTGTAGCGAAGGTTAGAGAGATTTCGTCGAGATTTCTTCGAGAAATCTGAGGTTTTAGGGTTCGAAGAACTTTTTGTTAAGGCTTTAAGAAATTTGGAATCGTTTTGTCAGATCTTGGTGCGAAGGCTTTCTTGCTGTTAACTTTATTCGAGGTAATTAATTTTATGAATTTATGTTTATTTATGTTGATTGGTATTGTCTATATTTAGGTTCAGATTATGAGGCAGCTGGATATTTTTGGATTATATATATGTAGTTATTTGTAGTTTATTTATGATTTGGTGAACTGTGTTGATTTGATTTCTCCGATGATGTTTGATGTTGTTAAAATGTGGATTTTCGCATTTTGTAGAATTTGTAATTGTAGATGGACATAAGCTCTCCTTGTGGGAAATCGGTGTTGCGAAATGTAGACAGTTTGCAAGGTTTGCAGCCATCTGTGAACCAAGAGCAAATTCGTACTAGTTTGCTTGAAGATTATTCGGTAAGCGGTCTTGTAAGTGCTGTTGGTGAGTCCTTGAATATCAGCGTTGGAGAAGATTCGATTGATGTTAAAGATGTTGGAAGAGAGTCGACTGATGTCAAAGATGTTGGAAAAGAGTCGAGCATTGATGTTAAAGATGTTGGAAGAGAGTCGATTGAAGTCAAACATGTTGGAAAAGAGTCGAATGATGTCAAACATGTTGGAAAAGAGTCGATTGATGTCAAACATGTTGAAGAAGTGGAACATACTTCTGATGGGTATAATACTATCGGTTTGGAGAAGAGAAACACACATGAAGATCCTAATGCACAGCAGGGAAAAGTCACTCGAAAATGCTTGAACAAGTGTGCAACCTTTCCTGATCCTACTGGTGTGCTCTCTCCTAATGCCTCCGCAAGCATAGTAAAGGAGGAACCTAAAGAAGCACTATGCGGGGATGAACATCATCTTCAAGCCTGCTCGCGCTCGGTGTCTTTGCCTGTAAGTTGTCTATATGCTTACTGGAAGAGCCTATTGTCCCCAGATTTGTGCACTTTATTCCCCCTAATACTATGTTTTCTCTCTTGGATATCCCGTTAATCATTACCACTTTTGTTTTCAGTTGATATACTTAAGGAACGTGTTGTTATTGTAATGAGCTCATAGCCTTACACGGACTATGCCTAGCTTGATAGACAGCACATCAAACAAAATGGTGCATGTGGTTTAGAGATTCCGGTCATGCTCCCCCTCTTGGCTCCACTTCAAGTGTGGGAGGCGGAATGTGTTTGTTTCTTTGTGTTTTAGCGAATGTTCATTTTTATCCTGTTCATTATGCCTTGTCCTTGGTGTTGGATAGTTGCTCTGTAGTATATCATGCAAGGTATAGAAGCGGCATATTTTTTCTGTGCATCTCCTCTATTAGGTTATCCAGAAAATATAGACGTAAAATTTAGTGTAATTATATTTATGCATTAATGTACAACAACGTAAATTCGGCAAGTGTAAAATAGGTGGCAGAGTAGTATGCTGTCTTCTAGTTCTGGAATGATTGAACTGGCTACTTGAAAAGAAATGTTGTGATAGTCTAGTTTCTGATGATGTGCTCACTACGTAGGTCTTATGGTTCTTAATGCCTTGTGCAGGCTCCTTCGAAGCTACTTTCTGCTCTGAAAGGTAGCCGGGAGAAAGAGGGCTTATCACCCGGGAAACTTTCTGTCACTTGGGCCCCTGATGTGTACGATCCGCCTGCTACATCAATGTCGCACACAGTTACAGGCAAGAAACAGCAGAAGTCAAAGAACAAGAAGAATTGGAAGAAAGATGGAAAGAAGGGGCAAAAGAGCAGCTCTTCACGAGGAAAAGATAAGAAGCAATATCGCAAATCTGGGGCTTCTGAGAGATGTCACAGATCTCTGGATCCCCGTGAAACATTGGTCGACACAAACAATGGTTTTGGTGAGCTTGTGGTAGGCAGCCCAGACCAGCATTCTTATTGTGGGAGCTCCTTCTTGAAAAATTCGCTCACTAACATGCATTACCCAGTTGCAGAAGCCTCGTAAGCAAGCGTTTATGTTTGTTGCGAATATCTCATCCAACGCTGTGTGCATAAATAAGTCACTCGAGACAATGTTATGTTTATGGGTGTTGGAGAAAACTTGGAACAATGTGCTACCCCAGTTGTACCCAGTGTGGTGATTTCTTTATTTGTTGTATCGTGGCTATGCTTCTCCCTTTCAGAGCAGCGTTTTGTAATCGGTATTGCTGTGTTTGTGGCATGCATTTCTACTGTGAGTTGGATTTTCGCTCGCAGAATGCTATCTTATTTGGTTGGCCCGATTATGATTTGTTAATTTTCTGCTTGGATTTTGTCTGCGTACTCTCCGTTGAGGGTTTATGAATTCATACATCAATAGCATCGTGGAACCCTAATTTATGTGGAAGTTAAGTTATGTTTGCTGTGCTTGGCGACGTTTTCATTTTGTACTGCCATTTCCCTTTTCGAGTATAACTGTTAACTAAGGTTGCGTTAAAGGCCGTATAAATTGAACTGGTGTTGTAGACCAACGGCTAAATTCAAAATGGAATTGAAGAGTTAACAGCCTGAATAATCTCATTTGGAATTCCAGTTGGGGTTGCACAATGACGAAATGACTACTTTATGTTGTGTACTCGGCATTAATTTTAACATAATCGTAACTTAGATCACAACCCCATGCTTGACCTCGTCCCGGGCCATCACCTGTTCAAAAGTAAAGGGCATATCAAACACGAACGACACGAAAGATGTACAAAAATAGTTGAGTTTGCAGGTTTAGTAGTCAGTCAGATGAGGTATAAATTATAATCATGGTTCTAACTGAATATCCGACTTGACTCTCCTCCAAATGTTTCAGAAACTTACCTACGGATACACTAATTACAACTGTGCCGTGGATCTCACCAGCCTTCTTGAGGTAGTTACTAGCCCAACTCCTAAAAGAAATATAGCTAGTCAAACTACTAGGTTTAGGGTCCATCTCCTTGGAGAGGAGAAAGATGGCGAGCTGAAAGGGAAATGTCCTTGACACAGAGCGAAACGATTTTGTTACCTGTCAAATAATTGTGGTTCCCCACCATCCATGAGTAGAATATCCCCTAGTAATACTTGGAGCTTGCTTTGGTCGAAAGGTATCCCTGCATAGCCTGCAGCAGCAGCGATGCGCCCCCAGTTTGGGTCTCTGCCATATATTGCAGCCTGATTGACATTTGGGAATTAAATTTAGTATTTGGTACACATGAGCATCAAAAAGGTAGGCAGAGTTCAGATACCATGCCTTTACTAGTGAAGAGGATGCCACCGACCGTGCTATTTTTGCTGCTTCAGCCTCACTGTCTGCACCAGTCACTGTGACCTGCACATCTAAGTCAGGATTAGCAAACGCATCTTTGAAGTCATATATGAAATACCTCAATTTCATCATCCTCAAAAATCAAAGTGCAAACAATTAGCATAGTCTGGTACTTACCCAGATCCCACACTGAGCACTTTACAATACTACGTTATACTTGTGAGATTAAAGAACAATTTGACTTTAGCTTCAAAATTAAAATTAGAAAAACAGTGGAACTAGCATATTTTAATGTTATGATCTATATTAAGCGTAAGTTATGTACGAATATGAAAAGAGACAAAGATGACAGGATTATCATATTCAAGCCTCAAGCTTCAAATTTCTACTTTTATATACTTTTCAAGTCATCTCTGATCTTTGGACTGTATTATTCACCACTGTTATACTCAGAAAGGGGAGGTCTGGTACACTATAATTCAGCTTGTTTAGCGCACACACACACACACACATACATATATATAAATATATATACATATATATATATATATAAATATATATACATATATATATCCTTAAATAAGAATGCAGACCTCAATTAAGCAGGTTGCTCCTTCTCCGTCCCAAGCTATTGATTTGGCAAGACCTTGCATAACCTGCAATATGACACAACAATTTCAATCCTAAAAACTGGATTTAGACCACATAAAACAGCTCAAATGGAAAACACAACTTATTTTTTCCATTTAATTCCTGAAATTTGGATCTCACTCTAGGAGATTTTTAGACCACAGAGGTTAGGTAAAAATTAAATGCGCGGAACTAACCACATCAAGGCATGCTTGAAGTTGGACTGCTTCGTTACTGTTGTAGGAAGATATCTTGGTTCCAGATAGTCCACTAGCTAATGCAATGACAGTATCATTGGTGCTTGTATCTCCATCTACCTGCAACGAGAAAACACCTTAAGTGGGTTATCATACTACAAAAGAAAGATGCAGCAGGTTGATTACACTCTGTTAGGTGTTAGTCCCACTAAGTATGATATTTCGAAAAAAAGAGAAAATAGAAAGTTTACTTACTGTTATTTGGTTGAAGCTTCGGTTGACAGCAATTTGAACCATTTTTCTCCAAACATCACTGCTAACCATTGCATCGGTTGTTACTACCTGTTCCCGTATAAAACTAACATTAGGTACTAGTAACAAACATCAGGAGTAACTTTAGAAGACATACTCCCAGCATGGTAGCCATATTTGGGTGGATCATCCCGGAACCTTTTGCCATTCCCCCAACTCTTATATTTGTCTCTCCAACCTGAGCAATCACCAGTTTAGTAAGGACCTGACTGATTTTTCAAAGTTGTTTTTATTTCCAATGTTGTTTACTTGGTAGTAATATGCAGAAGCTAGATCACAATTAAAGAAAGTGACATTAGTTTACATTAAAGAGAGTAAATATACTTGGAAATTGTAATGCCAATGTTTTGGCATCGCTGATTATGCATAAAACAAAACTTCAAACAAAATCAAGCAACATAAGAGTTGCTCCTCATTGGGTCAATGGTAGAATGTGACATTAGTTTACATTAAAGAGAGTAAATATACTTGGAAATTGTAATGCCAACGTTTTGGCATCGCTGATTATGCATAAAACAAAACTTCAAACAAAGGCAAGCAACATAAGAGTTGCTCCTGATTGGGTCAATGGTACAGTGTCTTTATCAAGACCCATACAAGACAAGCACTGAGCACATTAACAAAAACAATTCCAAAAAAAAAGAAGATATCTCATGCATCAAGGATATAAATACAGGAAACATTGCACACCTGAGACTGAATTGCCACACTCTTGCTAACGAGGTCGGTTGTTGTGATTGCCACTGCTGCAGCATTTGCCCTGCAGACCGAACCAAAATGACACATCAAGGCGATGATTTTAAATTTATTTAATACCCTTAGTTTCACAACAAAAAAGAATAGCATGCACTAAAAAAAACAAGAGAGTTACTTTACATCAAAGAGAATAAAGTAATTGGAAATTCGATGCCGAAAATAAATACAACCAGGTACATAAGCATGAAAGTATGTCATTTATATGAGCTAAGTTTACAAGCATTAACATTTACCCATCAGTTGACGATGATAGTGAATTAACCAGTTTTGGAAGAGATTTTAGAAGTGCTTCCTGCATATGAGAATTAACGAATGAATCGCTTATACAACACTAAGAACATGTCAAGTTATATATCTGCCATAAAAATATCATGTAACATTTATCAGTCAATCTGTTAATATTCCAAGAAGTACTGTGCCCATCAGTATGATTAGAAATGAGCACAAAGAGGGAAACAGAAATATGGTAGCGATATATTAACCTTCTTTATCCTTTGACCAATCACACCAGTGGATTCAATCAGAACTTCCTCTTGTCTCAAATGAAGCAGCTGCAGTACAAAAATTCATGTTTAACTTGATAAAAGAACAAAAAAATCCAGCCTATGCAAGAGTATCTATGAGATTCACGTGTTTGTTGCCCTCCACATACCTTAGCAAGGCTGCTGGAGCACTCTATTACATCTTGATATCCCGCATCACCCTGGACAGAATTGGAATGTATATCATCTGTGTAAAACTTAACTGTAACAACATACTCGGAGAGTGATTCAACAAGCTACAAAGTTTGGAAGACAAAATAAACAGAAAATTGACAATATGCATCGATAGATGTCCTACCGTTGCTGCATTGGCTTGACCAGCATTGATCAAAACTGCTCGAGCCTAGCACATAATCAAAAACACAAAAATGATATTGAACACAACAATAAATTTACAGAAATCATAGCATCATTAGCTAATAAGTAAAAGCAGCATTGAAACAAAAGACAGTCAAGCACACCATTTCTGAAGTCTTTAATATCGATTTGCAATACAGCACCGGTGCAGCTGCTACCACATTCGTGGTAAACGATCCTGCAATTTAATCAAACTTAAAAATCGTTACAAAAATGAAAAATTAGACAGAATCAACTAGCTCAAGATGTGATTAATTACTCACCAGCACAAGTGGCATCAACATCACAAGTGACAAGCGCGAGATCAGGCTTGTTGCCTTTGGCACGAAGACCGCCATACAATCCGGAAGCTTTGAATCCTTCTGCAGCTGTAACTCCACCGGGAATCTACAGAATCATGAATAAAGTCAGTCTTGATCAATATTAAAGAAACATGAAAACGAAATTGCACAGAAAAATGCAAAAAGTATAACAAAAACAGCGTCATGGAGAAGGTCAACCTGCTTCCAAGGTCCTTCCGGAAGGAAAATGGGGGCTGCCGGAATGTGAGCGGAGACTTCATCTGCAGACATGGAAATAGCGGGAATTTTGAAGTCCCGCCGAGACGAACCGAAACAAGGGATTGCTGAGAATTTGATGGAGACGGATTGAGGAACGTAGAGATACATTTCGGCAATAACACCAGCCTTTTTGGAGTTCGGATTTGAAAACGGTGGTTTTAGGGTTTTGCGGCTGTTAAACGTGTTCTTTCGATTTTTTGGGCGGCCGAAACTTTTCAAACAGTATCTAGGGTAGAGATTCTGACCCAAAAAAAAAAAAATATATATATATATATATCTAGGGCGGAGATAAGAAGTAGTAGAAAGTTTTGTGAGTGTTACCGTAAATGCCACATATTAACCAAGTTAAGAGACAAGATAATGAAAGTGTTGCCTCTTAGTAGTACAGTTAATTGTAACGTTGACAAGTTTAAGGTTCGGTTTTTATGGAAGGTGAATTCAAACCAAATTATTATGATTGATCTATTGGGTAACGTAATCAAGTCCTTCATTCCGTTGGTATGAGTACATTATTGTACTAAAAAAAAGAATATTGATAGTGTATGATTGACTTAAATTACTATCTGAACGGCGCATCAAATATAAGTAAATTTAATATCAATTTGCATTATAGAGTATGAAAACACGTGTTTTGAAGTGATAGTGCAATTGTTCTTACCATCATTGTTTGTAATACTCATCACGTTAACATTGATCACTCGAGCAACATGCAAATTATTGTAAGAAAACAACTATCCCATCACTCAAACTATTATATATTAGCCTCTTCCCACGCGTGTATACGAGGTCATTTTTTGAGCACAGGAGCTAGGGGCCCTTTAAAGATGGGTTTGGTTTAGTAATTTTTCGAATTGTTTAACAGTGTTATTTCGTGAGAAATTGATCATGAATTGTGCATGTGAGCGGCTTTCTTATCATATTAGGCATTAAAATGTTCTTAGGCTTTTCTTTTTCAATCATCTTCTTGTGATAATTTTTTTTCACAGTTACGTTACAAACTATTACATGCTTTCTAGCTACCTGTTTGGACCCGATTTTACATCATGGGCCTGAGTAATCGAGGCTGTTGAGTAAGCATGGTTCTCAACCGTCGGATGGAAAAATGGAGATATTTTTGCTAAAGGATAATATTATGGATTTTATTATAATAATTATCTTCTTCGCATCTTCTTAAACCAGATAAATGAGATGCGATTTATATCCCAAATAAGTAGTACAGTTCGAATTGATTTGGGATGTCTGACGGCACTTGAAAACTTAAAATGAATTTGAAATTCATTTGATCATAATGCATACAAGAGAATAGAGATGATGGCTTTTGGTGATGATGTGAGGATGAGATGAGAAACCTAGGCAGGCTAGGTTTTTAATGCATGGTGATGGTGTTGTCAGATTGAGTGCAAGGCCATAAGAATTGATGATGGGATTGGACAAGGATTGTCTGCCCTCCCACTTATATAAAATGTTGACGTGGCTTAACCGTGACCACACAAAACAGGAGAGCATGGAAGGGTACGGGAAGTGGGAAGGCAGACACATAGTCTGCATGTCACATCCCGGCCTGGGATGGATCACTTCCCGGGCCCGCTCCACCACCGTACCACAATACTGTCCGCTTTGGACCCTGGCCACGCCCTCACAGTTTTGTTTCTGGGAACTCACGAGCAACTTCCCAGTGGGTCACCCATCCTGGGAGTGCTCTGGCCCCCTTCTCGCTTAACTTCGAAGTTCCTACGGAACCCGAAGCCAGTGAGCTCCCAAAATGCCTCGTGCTAGGTAGGGATGAGAATATACATTTAAGGATCATTCCCCTGGGCGATGTGGGATGTTACAATCCACCCCCCTTAGGGGCCCGACGTCCTTGTCGGCACACTTCCGGCCAGGGATTGGCTCTGATACCAATTGTCACATCCCAGCCCGGGGTAGATCACTTCCCGGGCCCGCTCCACCACCGTAGCATGATATTGTCCGCTTTTGGCCCCGACCACACCCCCACGGTTTTGTTTCTGGGAACTCACAAGCAACTTCCCAGTGGGTCACCAATCCTGAGAGTGCTCTGGCCCCCTTCTTGCTTAACTTCGAAGTTCCTATGGAACCCGAAGCCAGTGAGTTCCCAAAAGGCCTCGTGCTAGGTAGGGATGAGAATATACATTTAAGGATCACTCCCCTGGGCAATGTGGGATGTTACACTGCATGTGTGTGTGTGTGTATATATATATATATAATAATTGGTGGCTATTTATTTGTTCATCTCCAAGCATGGGGATTATTTGGGGATTCGATGTGATAACTGGTAAGACTAAACACAAGGATCAGATTTGGTTGCATTTTTGGCTAAGTTCAGAGTCTTGGGGGGAGTAAGGCTTATCCAAGGCTCAAATCAGTGGAAGAGTTCTAATAACATGGTAGTCTTTATCAACTTATCAACCAGCGCATACTCGTCCCTATAAATACAAAGGTAGTGGCAACGGAAAGGCCTCTCAAATTGCTCTGTGCAAACCTCTCAACAACCTTGAGATTTTTATTTTCTTTTTCCGCCAACCCATCTTCAGTTTGGATAAACAGCACTATGAAGGAAACCAATGATACCTTCAGTTTGGATAAACAGCATTGCGTCGAGGCCGACTGGTTATCTATCCAAGTCTCAGTCGAGAAGGAGTTTCGGGTCTTTATTGGCAGAGGTCAACTCATTAGCCTTCTCAGCGAAATGAGGTGTTATAGTTTACTAGGACTTGGCACATTGAACGCCGAATTGTTTTATAATTGGATACTCACAAGTAAGCTTTAGAGTTCGGCATTCTAACGGCCGAACCACGTTTACCATCAAGGCATACATCTCTTTTGAGTACTTGTGCTCGTATAGTCTGGTACCAGTTCAGCGTGCTTATACTCTCACGAATATAATCACCGTGACCGAACCCGGCGCTGACGATCCGTGAACTTCACAGAACTAGCAGCCTTATCTTCAGGTTCTAAAACCCAAAGACCGAGACATGTTCCTTCCTCGGTCGCAATCACAAGACGTAGAAGTCAGCCGCGTGCTCGATGCAACATTAACATATTTTACTCCTCAGCCGACGAGTTGGCAGGCCCCGCACAAAACCGAAAGATGTAGTTAGCTCATTAGTTACTCAGCCTGCGCGCCACGTAAGCTTGGTAGTTTTTAGGGTCAACACTACCCAAGTAGTCAAGGTTTACTCTTTGTCATGAAAAAAATAATCAACTCGGGTTTGTGAAGAAAAACACTCCTCAAAATCCATCTTGGTGGATTCGTATGAAAACATTCTGTTATGATAATTTGTCAAAGCTAAACAGTGGTGCAGCAAGATCACGGTGTTCCACCATTCGTGCCTAACAAATATCACCCCTAAGATTAAAAACTGAAAAAAAATCAAATTTTCGAAGTGCATGGCTTAACAGAATCAGTGTTAAGTTTTTTTTTTCTTCTTTTTCAAAAGGGGGACAACTAGTAGTAAGCCACGATTATCCACTCCTTCTGGCCCGGAGGGGCTATGGGGAATTTCATCCTGCCCGTGGCCATAGTCAAGTAAACTAACCAGCTCGGAGCATCGAATCCAAAACCTCCCACATTTTTTTGTTTATTGGGGAGCTGCAGCCCGCCAACTTACCACCGGGTCACTTGCTGGGGTTTCAATGTAAGTTCCATAGGTAAAATGTGCCAGAAAGGTTAAAAGAAGGAAATTTAGCATGAATAACCGTCTTTAAATAATTCAAGTGTTTCATATTTCTCAGTACAAATAACCAAAGAGAGATTAGTGTTGAAACTGCCCTCCTTTTCATCACAATGAGATTAAACCGAAGCAACTTATGTTATCATCATCCACACCATCCAATCGTCTTGTTTGATCTGAAGCCGGTTTCCGAAGGGTCTTGCTGTGCTTGCGGTGGAGGAGCATACCTAGGCTCCCTAGGCTTGGCAGGGTCGACGAAAATAACCCACCCATCCAAGAACTTGGCATTCATTCCTTCTCTAGCTTTCTCAGCTTCTTCAACTGATGCGTATGTGATGAAACCGAACCCCTTTGATCTTTGAGACACCCTATCCATGACCACCTTAGCTGCATGGCCAACAAACGCAATGCGTTCGGGTTAAAGCATTGTAAGAAAGGTTGTTAGGACTTAGGAGAGCAAATGAACAACCTAGAATCGACTTTTACCATCTACAATCTGCCCAAATGGGGAAAATGCCTCTCTAAGCTTTTCGTCTGTTGTTAATCTCGAAAGACCTGCTCATTGCAAATAACGAAACAATAGTAATGAAATGATTCAAGATTCAATATATTCGTGTCTTCAAGATTCTACAAATGGTAATGTAGTCTCCTCAGGAGCTCAACAGTTCTTCAGTAAACAGATGGCATATTTACAAGAGTTAACACATTTGCAGCCATATTTGTTCTGTTTTCTTTTCGATCAATTAGTCGAAATATTCGAAAGTATTGGATTGAAGCTTTGTTATTAAATTGAAAAAAAATGAATCAAATAACAAAAAAATGAATACAATTGAAGCACAAGGATATGCAATTACAAATTTATAGGTCACAAACATACACTAAACTCTAAAGGAGCACCAAATTATATAAACTTGCATAATCTGGGTGGAAACCACAATCACTGATCGTAATGTGTCAATGTTTCATCGACATGTCGTCGATATTTAATTTCAGCAAGTGGGATTTGATTTCTGATCAATGTAGCCAAGTTTCCAAAAAAGATCCAACCTTTAACACAATAAGTGAAAACGAGAGATTTTCGAAGCAAAGAAATGAAAACAAAACATGGGTTTCTGCAGGATTAGATTGAATTTCGCAAAAAGGGAAGAACATAAAGAAAATAACGAAGTGGGCGAGATCGAAATGTACCGCTGATGAATAGCCTGGGGGATGTGAGAGTTGAATTGTGACGAATGGCGGCAAATTGGGAGTGGAGAGAGGAGGAAGATCCGCCGAGGACACGTCGGAAGGTGGAGATGAACGCCATTTGAGGTGATCCGACTTCAATGGACAGTGTGTGATGACAGAGTCGGGGGATTTTGGGGGTTTAGGGTTTAATGAGCATAGAGAAATATCAGGTTCGGGTCGGGTGGGAGCAGAGTTCCAGAAGCTTCTACTCTTTGTCCAAAACCAATAGGCCCGACCGGGCTTGGCCCAATTGGGAATTTTCCACAAAAGTGAATGTCACGACTCACAAATTTAATAAAGTTCCAAGTATGTCCCCGATCACACATAGTGGAAATTTAGACTCTAGAATTTTTCGACATAATAGTTTATGAGAATCTAATACTGGAGTCACCAATTACATTTCTAATTAGATTCATGGTTTTTGTGGAATAAAATTGTAGCCTAATCTAGCATCAAATCAATTTTAAATAATTTTAAAAAATATACACAAATATTACCGATCACTAATTTTTAATAAAAATATAATTGGAAACACTAAATAAACAATAATTTTATAGGAAAATTAATGAAAAGAATTTGAAAACTTTGAGTTTTAACGATAAGGACAAAATAAAGGGTAAAGTAAATAGTACCAAGATTGAATTTTTAGTGTAAAAATATGATTTTTCGTTAAAATGAACAGTACCGAAAGCTTTTCGTTAAAGTTCCCTAATTCTATATGAATCATGATTTATTGCCCTTTAATTATCTGTTTAATGTCCTTGAATTATTTATTTATTATATGTTTATGACTGATTTTATTTTGTGAGATGAAACGATAGTAACTTTATTGATGAGATTATAAAGAATTACAGTCTTCAAAAATATTGTTCTAAATAATATCACGAAACTCTTCTAACCAATACAAATCAAGATTTGAAACAAGAGTCAACAGCCATTTTATGCGCCACAAAATTAGTGGTTCTATGAATATGACAAACTCACTATTTATCCAAATTTTGCAAGCAAGCCCGAATGTCACCTGCCTCTAAACCCAGCCAAGAGCCATCATCGCGAAGACTGCCCAAAGAGTTCACAACCTAAAGGGAATTGGATTCCATCCGGATCCACTTAGAATCCTCACATCTTAACCATTTATAGTCTATCGTCCAATCAGAAATCATTTGACTTTTTTTTATTTAAAATTAAACATAAATAGTATTTGACGAAAATTGATCGCACGATATACGATGAACAATTAGAATGTGAAGATCCGTAGAATCTCTAAAAAGTGAATTCCAACCTGAAGGGAGTAACTTTCAAGTACAACATTCGACCATCCCTTCTCCAAAGCAAGCTGCACACCTTCTAGCAGCATGGAACTCCGCCACATCGAGCACTGTTACAGGCGGGATTTTCAGACAAAACGTCCAGCATAACTACCGGCTTTGCGACCGGTTTTATTCAAGAACATTTCACATATTCACATTCTATGTTACATGAGTTACCATCCATAGTAGTAAATCCAAAAGTGGTAGAAGCAAAGTGACAATTCGAAGTGAACCCAAAAGAAAAATGTGAAACATTATCGTCATACGGTAACCAAATAAAAATGTGGGATGCATGCAGGATAAAAGGTCAGCATGCACTTCTTTTTCTTCTCTTTGTACATACATTCTTATCTTCCTCCTTTTACTCTCGAATTCCAGTTTCTCCAACAATATTTTTCTTTAAAAAAAATCCTCAAACTGCTGCTTATTGGAGAGGTGAATCACTAACGGGACCAAAAATAGCAGCGATATTACACGAGAAGTGAAGCGCGAAAAAGAAAAAACTAACATGTAAAAGAAAAACTAAATCTAACTTGGAACATCACGGAAAATTGACAAGTTGTCAATCCGTCAACTTCACCACCTTTTCTAGCATTGACGTCCCCCTGAAAATCGTCAACTGCACTTCCCTCATGTATTTCGATAACTGGCAAATAAGAGAAGTTCAAGCGGTTAGGGATTGTTAACATTCACTAGCTGCTAACATCATCAAGATTGAAAACAAGAACAGCCCGCCTTACAATACCAAGTTAGAAAAATCAAATTCTCAGTAACTGCGTACTATCTGCAGATAATATATGCAACTCAAGTAACTGTATTCACTTACTTGCTCGTCTCTCATCTTTCTAAATCCTAATTTCCTCGTCCAGATTGACTCAGCTTCCTCAGCCGCGGGGAGAACCAGTTTTTCCACTTTCAGGGAAATAAGTAACCTCTCTATACATGAAAATAATGCTTGGAAATAACCCTACAAACACCAAAAAACAATGACGTCAAGCTTCAAAAAAGCTGTAATTTTAATAGAAAAGGAAAACATTGAAGCATTATCAGATAAACAAAAGCAGATTCCAAATCCAACCTACTTTTCCTTGATGTTCTCTACTAGTAGCAACAATAGGAAGCTCAGCAACCTCCCGACCAAAAACCCTAAGGAGACCAGCAGATACAACAACAGACCTGTACATAAACGAAAATTATTGCTAGTGTAAAATGGTGTGACAAAACCATCAAGTACTAGAATTCGTACTAACACCGGAGGAGCAACGTACCCCACTATTAAAACTACACAGTACATGCCTCCAAACTCTTGACCTGAAATATTTCTCCTGAAAAATGCCGGAAAAAATAATTGATTCAATAATATTTTTGTCATAGAAATTATATTGGATGAACAAACGCTACACAAAAATACATAATTCCAAGAAGCAACAAATAACTAAAAAACAGCGGAACAAATTAAAAACCACCACTTACCCATATACCATAACAGGGATCAAGTCACGACCAGACTCTGCAACAATAGGGTCAAAGCACTCCTGCCAATTGAGCACAATCAATTTGAAGGTGACAACATCGGTAACTATTCCATGTAAATTTGTCCGCACAATCAATTTGAAGGTGACAACATCAGTAAGTATTCCATGTAAATTTGTCCACACAACCAATTTGAAGTGACAACGTATGAAAGATACACAATTGACAACTAAGAAGTGACGGAAAAATACATAAATAGGAAGCCTAATCTAGAACGCCAAGTGACATATGAGAGAAGCCATTCCCTCAATATATTCGTCCTGTATAAGTTTTGATGCTCTGAAACATAACTTACCAGTTCTAAAAGTAAATTCTATTTCTTTGTGAATTTTAAACATACAATTGGGAAAGAATAAAACACCAAAGTCCAAGTTCAGTGCCATACGTTGAAGGGCATCAAATGAGCATGAAAGAATAAGGGTAAAAATTCCAACACACATATATGTACTTACTCGAAAAATAGCAGCAGCCCTTGAAAGGAAGGGTAGATGTTCCGGATAGCGCCTCTTTCCACTGAAAACTCGCCATTGAACATCTGCCATTCCGTCAATAAATATACCTCTATCTGCATGCTTCCGGATTATTGTATCTGATAATGGAGCTGGAACACGCTCTGCTTCACTGAGTACTAAATTCTGTAAAGCTGCATGAATCCAGTTACAGTCATCACAACAAAACCATTTATCTTTGGGGAGTTCCTGCAGTAAGACAGCAAAAAATATAAATTAGCATCCCAGAAATATAAAAAATTTAACCACCACAAGGTTCAGAACATACTTTTAAGTCACATAATCCACTGTTCCGTAAGCAACCAACATGGAACTCCTTCTCACACTGAACAAGAATCAAGGGTAAGAATAAAACGATGATAACTAAAGAGAGAAAATTCTGACAACTCTCGTTGTATGTGATCAAAAGAATGAAAATGCAAGTCATACCTGATCACAGATTATAACAGTTCGTTCATCAAATAAAGCCGCACTGAAATCATGGCTCCTAAAAATACAAAATAATATGTTAGCACCTATGAGTGATAACCAAATGGCAAACATCAAGTGAAGAAATTATATCGCAAGAGTCCTCAAGAGAAGTTATATAAAAATATTGCAAAGAAATTGCGTAGAAACCAGGGTACCACATTTCCAACAAAACAGTTTGTAGCCATAAATGTTGACCATGATATGAGAGACTCAAAAAATTTAACCGACTTAATAAAACCTTCATTCACTTCAGGCGACTTAAAATGCATACAAGAAATGAATGGAATTAATACACAAGAGGAACCAACCTGCAAACAACGCAGCCACCAATTTCATACTCAGGTGCATTGAAGACCCGTGTCAACCGTATTACAATAGGTCTTCCAAAATTTGAAGACTCCCCAGCAGCAGCTTTTTTACCAGGTTCAAACTTATCTCTACAATCTGGACAATGCCAATCACCTTGAGGAACCCGTGGTAAATCCAAACAAGCTGCAATATAAACAAAGTTAGACCCAAAATAAAATGAAACACCTAACAACTACTAACTTGATTGACTCATAGGATATTAAAATTCTTAACAACCTGATCAATATATAAGATGACTTTGTTTCCCAACAAAATAATTGATATATCAGTTTATTTTTTTGAAGCATGAGTAATATTAGCTGTGGGGGGAATACATCCTATCATTCGATTGAGAACAGTGATGTGGAACAAAAAAAATTCATCAAACCATTAAATTGTTCAGTAATTTCAATTCAGTAGCACTACAAAAGCATGAGGAGTGATGAGGAACAAAAATCATTCATCAAATCACTTAAATATTCAGTTAAACTGGGGAAAGAACAAAACGGAATGTATCAAATGTGATCTTAAAAGTTGATGAGCAAGCCTTAAGAACACAAAGCAAATGTATAAATCCACAAACTAAAATCAAGTACCAAAAATTAGAAACAATATCAACCTGAATGATAAGCACGAGGGCATCCATCACAGAAAATCATATCCCCTGTATCATGTCCACATACAGCACACATATCATCATTGCCATCACTGCCACCAACTGTCAGGTTTTGCCCATTGGCCAATGACATGGCTATATCGTGAAGCGTCAGTCCATTGGAAATATAGATGTGACGGTAGCTGCAAATGAAATAAATTATCTACTCATGACACACTAAACAACTAGAACAGTAGCCAGAACTCTTTAAAAGCTACTCACGGTTGACGCCTTGCAGCCATTCCAGCATGAGCTTCAAACTGTGAAGGGCTTATCTGTTTTCACATAAAGTGTAAATTGACATGAGAGAAAAGGGAAGGAGGGGCAAGACCAATATACAGGACTCAAATTTGATGTGGTCTGTGCAGCTCAGTATTTACCTCTTTGTCACAGCAATTACAGACTATCCCATTTCCCAGCTTATAGCCACTAAGTAATCTCTGGGAATACCACAGCATCAAATTATTTAAAGATCAGAAGTTACAGGCATCCACACGTGAAAACAGCATTAACATGATAATTATATCCATAAATTACCTGCCCCTTGACATAGTATGCCAATTTAGCTCCATCTGGAAGTCCATTTGGCATAAATAGTAACCGGTGGAGATCATTATCCCTGTCAACCAGCAATAATTTCCCAATCAAACAAAACTCACCCATTATTGAGCAGCATCTTATAAAAAAAATCCTCACAAAGAATCACAATAGGAAAAGGAGGGCAAGGGATGTTGCGAACCTTTTTCTATTGCCACCTTCAGCAGTTTTCTTCTGGTACATAGCTGCATACGGATTGTGGAAGCTTGGTCTGCACAGCAGATACAGTTTCAGTTTTCTCGTGCAAAAGACTGCATGTTTCAGTTTTCCATTAGCCAGTAAATAAATGAAGTTCAATCACTGTTAAATTAATCTAACAAATTTAATGATGGACATATATTCAGTATATAGAAAACAAAATTACCATGTGTTATGTTTATTACCTGGGAATTGGATGACGCAATTTAGGAAGCTTCACACGATGTCTTTTCTCCACTTCAGCCATTCCATCACTTCGATTAAGAGTTTCTGCAGAATGTGTTATATATCGAAAAAGGAACATTGGGGTCTTAATAATACTTTAACATAATTTATATATCAGCTTGACACAATTTCATTTCCTTTCCTCGATCACTTTTCCTTTAGCATTTCCGGTCTTCCAACATAAGCATTTTAAAAATGCAAAATTTATCAAATTGCGATCTCTTTAGCCAACTTTCATCTGATTAGATTACACTACCCTCAAAATCTCATCAAGCACATGAAAAATGAGCTTCATGGATGGCAGATTTTCTAGATCTGAGATAATATGGTATTTGTCCTAGAAAGTTAAGAAAAATGATGGTGAAATTAAACATGAATTGGAATCAAGCTCATACCAAGCAACGAAGTTTTCTTCTGACAAGCCCTCCCCTTCCTTCCTCGTTCACTTTCCTTCCCATCCCCCTTCAATTCCATAAAATAGTTCCCATCCAAAACAAACATACACATCATAATCATCATCTTGTTGGGCCTACTTGGGATCCTACCTAAGTGGGTCTGGATGTCGTCTGATGTTATTTGGGCTACCGCATGTCCATAAATCCTATGTGTGTTAGAGTCAAGTATTGGCTCGATTATTAAGGGAAGGGCTTTTTTTAAAAGGCTTATTGAGAAAAGAACAATTTCGGAAAGGGAAAATAAACCTAAGAAGCTTGTTGCTATTACCTTTCCAAACCCAGAAGGACTCTTCATTGAGAGCAGAACCAGCAATATCCTTTATCACTTCATCCAGACTGCTTAGCGGAGCAGTTTTCAGTTCTTGTATGATGCTATAAACTGCCCTCCCATTCTCCATGTATATGTGATTATTAGGATGCCGAGTCTTGACACCAGCATGCTGCTCAAACTCATATGCACTAAGTACCTGCTCATTGAATTGAATCAATCAGCTATAAGCAATATTGCCCTTACACTCTAATACAATGTAAACAGTGAGTATACTTGCCCTGGTGAAATTGCATGATGAGCAGCCGCACAAATAACCTCCGCCACTTATAATTCCATGTAGCTCTATCTGCCAAAATTTATATTAGAACCTCCATAGAAAATAAATATTTATACTGCAAGCACATATTATATCCAACCGAGAAGAATATATATGTTTGATAAAATACCTTTGGCGGGGAGGAAACATACTTCACTCGAGCTCCATCAAGAATACCAGTAGACAATAGCTTCTTAACATTTGAAGGATAGCCGCTCAGAACTACATTGTTAGAACTTTCCAACTTTGAATTTAACGCACAAGGATGAAAGTTGCCGGTTTCAGCGCACTGCCTCCAATATGAACTAGCTGGAAACTCCCTACTTGTACTAGGCATCGCTTGAAAGTCCATTCCGGGCTCCTCGTGAGAACCTCCATGTGAAAAGTCTTGATTACTCGCAGTCTGATTCTCCTTTTTCTTGCTGAACTTGAACGTAATCTTGCGAATCCCAGATGAACCGGCAAGCTTAGGAATTTCCACCACAACACGAGAGGTCAATACATCACCATTCGTCTCGTTCTCAATTTGACAATTATTGTTCTTGGTACACTGTCCATTGCTCGAGGTCTCCTCTGCACCCGAATTCCCCAAACACGAGGACTCAACTTCACCGCACTCTGTTCCGTTACTATTCACCAATTCGGCAGGTTGGCTAGTAATGTCCTGAAAAGTGGAGCCATTCTCTTTCGGAGACACAACGGGGTTCGATACTTCCGATCTTATATCCTCATTGGAATGCTCCTTCACTTGCTTCTTGTTTGGAAATCCGTCTGCCCTGCTATCATCTTCGAGACTCTCGTGCTCTCGCTTCAATTCAGTTCTCGGGAAGTTTTCGGTTTCCACTTCCCCATCTCTCAATTTCCCCACACAGATTGCCTCTTCTCCCATCCAACTACAACTACACTCCAAAATCCAAATTCGACAAATTCCGAAAAACCAACACTGTGAGACTGAAAAAGCATTCAACCAGAAACCCAATTCCAAAAACGAATCCTAATTCGCCGATCTCGAATCACCCGAGAATTCGAAAACAGTTTTTATCCTAAAAACAAGGAATCGAAACAAAACCAAACCATGAAAAACGAAACCAAAAACATTGGAAATCCAGGAAAAGATTCAAAGAGAGTAAAATTTAATACCTTCTGGTACTCCAAATCTGAAAAATCCGAATCGAACAGGAATTGGAAATCCGATAGAAGAAAGAGAGCTCGGAGATGCAAAGCTCGAATTCGAAAAGATGCGGATCTGAAATTCAAAAAAAAATAAATCAGGGTTGTTTGCGTGGAGTGAGATCTGCGAGAGGAAATAGCGCGGGATGCGATAAGGGTTAAGGGTTTTTCAATCTGTTTTAAGAAAAGGGTGAAAACATGCAGAGCGCCAAAAATAGCGAGTGAAAAGCTTGGCTCGCGCCCCAGATTCAACTTTTGAGGGAGAGATGGTCCATGAGACACAAATATTATTATTTTTATTTCTTCTTTTTGAAAATAAAAAAAAATTAGAAATAAATTAAAAAAAGGTGACGAATGAGTTTCTTTGGAAGAATCCACAAGGCATGTGGATAAAGTTTACGTGCCCACTTTTCGAACGAATTAGATGGCGCCGCGTGGCGTGCAACATCGGGACCCATGGAACATTGCCAAGAAGAAATTTTTCATTGTGATGGAAACACGGATTGTATATCATTTGTTTTTATGTAAGTGGTGAAAATTTTTATTTTTTAAGTTATTAACTTTTTAACACACAAATCACAGCATTTGTATAATGACATATGGTGTATCACCTCGTGTGCCGGTCACATTGAAAAATCTATCATTGCAAAGATGAGTATTTTTACTTACACCATTATGATGTAGACTCACCGTATGTTGACGCGTGTCATTTCACTTAAACTTTCATATTAAATGTCATTTTTTTAATTTTAACAAAATTAAATGAAAGGACACATATTAATTAATTATGTGTATGATGTTTATAGTGATGAGTAAAAATGGAATTGGATCCCCCCTCCTGAGCATTAGGTGGGGATCTTACTGAGTAAGAAGTGTGAACCATTAAATCAAAATCTCATGGTTATAATTATTATAATTTTAAAATGATCATTCTATTTGTAACCGTTGGATTTTCATCGAACGGTCTAAATTTCTTGCTCATGAGAATCCCCACCTAATGCTCAGGAGGGGATCCAATTCCGAGTAAAAATGCACCATTAAGAAGTGTCACGTCGATGACACGTGTGATGGGGTTTGGAACCGCGAGTCCCGCGCCTTTTAAATTTTTCCGGGAATTTTGTAATTTTAAGAGTTTGGTGCGCGGGAGTAACCGCGTGTGATGTGTTTGATTGAATTGGACCCGTGGGATGGTCCAGGTGGAGGCATCGGAGGGGGTGTAGAATGATTATGAGGGGATGGCTGGTGAGTGGCCTGGTGCATAATATCTTAATTAAGTGGGCTCTGGAGACTGGACCGAGACAGAATACCTAAGTGGGCCTCTTTACTTTTAAGGAATTCATTTGTTCTTTTTCCTTTTTTCAGAAAACTAGCCCCTTTTTTTTTTTTTTTCAATATTTCACACTTTGGAGTATGGATAACAATTCTAACCGTTAAATCCGATAACTGTGAATAATCGCCCGAATGAATTGGATTTAAGTATGAAAATTCGGGTATATTTTGGGTATGGGGAAAAAAAGTAGATATTATTCGGTTATGATTTTGGATATGGTTATAGGGATCCCCAATCCATATCCGTGTCCGAACCCGAACCGAATAATATATAATATTAAAGTATTATATAATATACGTATATATATATATATATATATGTATGTATTCATTATTCACCGAATCTTACTTTAAAAATACAAAAATTGCATTGTGTGAGTTGCATTTTGTGGCAAAGTTCAAAAGTTTTAATATGAATTAAAATCTATGAGAATTCAATGGTACTTATGGGAGATATCAAAGATCAACCAACATTATCAATGTTTAGCTTTAATTTTTATGCTCCATAAGATCCATAAGATCCATTAATTAAATTATTTTATACATCAAATATTTAATGACAAAATTATTATTTACTAAATTATCGTGCTTCAATTGGACGAATATATTTTTTTTATTGACAAAGATGGATATAACCGTTATCCGGTGGGTATGGTTATGGATAATACCCGATGGTTAATTTGCGGTTATAAATATAGTTAATTTTCGTGGTTATGAGATGGATATATCATTTCTGTCCCCAAATCGATCCATTGCCATCCCTACTTTGGAGTCAGTTTTAAATCAGGCCATTAGGTTTAAACCATTTCGAGTTTCATCCAATGTTTTGCCATTTGACCAACTTATACCTTACATTAGTATCTTAGGTAAATTAAAGAACAGAATCACGAGGGCCACGAGCACATAAAGCATATACAACAACGCCTGCTTAACAAGAAATGAGAGGTACCAACTCAAATAACGTCATAAAGGATAGGGCGACGATAATTGGCTAAAAGCATAGCAGACAAAATCAGCATCCTGCCAAACAGGACTAAAACAAAATCATAAACAAGAGTTTTAATTTTTCAAGGAATAAGACAACCACCCAAAATGTAATTAATAAGGAGTTTCGAATCGCCTTAAACATTGATAAACCTCAAACAAATTCTTCACGCATGAAGAAGACCCATTTTTAGCCAATAAGCTTTAGCAACCAAGACATCAGTAGGACCAATAGGTTTGACACCAACAACACAAATAACAGCATCAGCATAATTTGGGTTTGCACCTCCACCCTCATTGCGTAAATGTGCAATTTTCTTAGAGCATGGCTGGAATATACATATTTTGACATTTTTTCACAAATGATCAGATTTCCTTGATAATGACGTATTGATCATATATTGATGATACAACAATGACATGATGACAAGACAATGATGATATAATGACGACATAATAGACATTGATCATTTCTGCAACAATATGTCAAAATATGTTTATTGCAACTAGTGGGCCCTTTTTTTTATACAAGCAATAGTTGAAATTCAGAGATGAATGAATTCTGAAGATGGACCTTGTTACGAATTGCATACATTTTTTAGTGGTCACCACTCAATGCCTACATAGTTTCTTCTTGCTTTGTTGTAAAAAAAAAAAAAAAGCACTTGCATATCATATGCATGTTGTGAAACTAATTACTGAAAGAGAGAATATAGATTCGGCCAGATAGAGAAGAGAGAAGGAGATAAGGGCTAGAGGAGTTCTGTGTGTAATTCCTCATTTTTAGTCCCTTTATTTGTACTAATCATGTTGGGCTTTACTTGCCCTATAAGTAATACAAGTCATACAAGTCATATTCTATAGGATTCATACTTCTAGTTTACACAATCATACTAGTTATAAAATATTATTCACAACATTCCCCTTTGAGTGTATACAACTTAAGAAGTAGTTTCATCAAGTCTTCGTCATTAGGAGATGACAGTTGTTGTCGTAAGTTCCCGTTAAGCACATGCAATGCATACGCGAGTCTCAAAGTAGGGGTGCATGTAAGGAGATAATCTCACCAAAACCTGGTTATGGTAAATCCAGTGGGACAAACCCGTTAGCTAAGGAGAAAATTGAGTTAAAGCAATGTTGATACTTGACATCTTTAGGATACATCAACTAGTAGAAAACACACACAAAGGTATGACCAACCTGATATGGGTGCCTTGTAAAACCTCGTCAGGTTAGCAAAAACCCAATGAAAAAAATACTCCTGATCTAAAGGAAAATAGTACATTAAGGCCAAGCGAGTATACTTCATGATACTCCCCCTGAGTTTGACAAAACTCTCCTTGAGAACTACAAGCGTTGCAATGAGATAGGTCACACAATCTAATCCTTCGTAAAAGCAACTCCAGCGTGGGAGCCCTCCCCCCAGGCAATTCACTATTTAATCCACCTAGTGAACATTAACTGCCCTTAATGAACAGTAACTGCCTTTTGCATCTCCAGCGTGGGAGCCCTCTTCCTTGGCAATAGACAATAAAATATTAGTATTTTTTTTTATTTTATAAAATAATACAAAATAATTTTATTTGTAATTTCGGATAAGATTTTTAATCGTTCTCGTTGCGCCACGTGTCATAATCCGAAAAGTTATAAAATAATACAAAATAATTTTATTTGTAATTTCAGATAAGATTTTTAATCGTTCTCGTTGCGCCACATGTCATAATCCGAAAAAGACAATTATTGGTGATGGATTTCCGATAAGATTTTTAATCATTCTCGTTGCGCCACGTGTCATTATCCGAAAATACAATTATTGGTGATGGATTTCCGATAAGATTATTAACTAATCACGTCGCGCCATGTGTCATAATCTGTTTACAATATTTGAGGATAGATTTCCATCAGATTTTTAAGGAATGACGGCATGCCACGTGGCATTATCTACAACCTAATCCTTTCTGAATCCTCCATATAATCCACCATCCATCCTCACAAATCTCACACCAATTTTCTCAAGATCTCTATCATTATTCATAGTTTCTGCTTCCTTATTCACCTAAATCTCTATCATTATTCATAGTTTTTGCTTCATTCTTACAATGTCTTCTTCTTCCTTAAGGATGAAGTGGGAAATCGATTAGCAAGAGGAATAATTGTTTAACCAATCTGAAGGAATGTTCAACCTCCAGATAGCCCAAAATGAGATGGAAGAGGATGAGGAGCGTACAAGGAGAGATGACGAAGCAAGAATGGCCAGAGCCTCACATTCCCGTTAAGTCATCCAAGCTGTGGCTCAGATATCCAGGCCCAGCCATTCCGGAAACCTTGATAGAAGCAGGCAACGACGATGTACGGAGCTGTTGGACGATTATTTTGTCCATAACAGTGCATTTCCTGATACGTACTTCAGACGTTGTTTTAGAATGGAACGACATTTGTTCAACAAAATCATGATTGCTGTTTGCAACCATGATTCTTACTTTGTGCAAAAGAATGATGCTTTTGGTGCTATGGGTCTCATTCCTAAACAAAAAATTACTGCTGCGTTGCGGATGCTTGCGTATGGAGCATCTGCAGACCAAGTGGATGAGATAACGAGGATGGGGAAATCAACCATTCTTGAGTCCCTGATGAGGTTTTGTGGAGCAATCGAATCTATCTACACCGCAGAGTACCTCATGACACATACTTACATGGACTTGCAAAGGCTTCTGAAGAAGGCCAAGATGCGAGGTTTTCCTAGGATGATTGGAAGCATCGATTGTATGCACTGGACGTGGAAAAAATGTCCAAGTGCATGGCAAGGTGCTTATGGGGACAAAAAAGGAGCAAAAAGTATCATTTTGAAGGCGGTGGCATCTTTTGATACATGGATATGGCACACCTTTTTCGGGGTTTCGGGGGCTCAAAATGACCTCAACGTCCTAGCCCAATCCCCAGTGTTCAACGATGTCCTGCAAGGAAAGGCACCAAAAGTCACGTACTGCGTCAACGAACGTATGTACGACAGGCCATACTACCTAGTAGACGACATTTACCCAAGGCGGTCAACATTTGTCAAAACAGTGCCATGTCCGCGAAGTGCAAAGGAAAAACACTTTGCAAGCTGTCAAGAGGGGTGCAGGAAGGATGTGGAGCGTTGTTTTGGTATCCTTCAAGCTCGTTGGGCGATCGTCAAGGGTGCTGCCAGATTGTTTGATGTAGTGTCGCTTCGATCCATCATGATGACGTGCATCATTCTTCACAACATGATTGTGGAAGATGAGTATGATTATGATGCCGTTGATGAATATGAGCCAGACATGATGAACAATTCAAGAACACGTATATATTGTGCTCATGACGCCACCGAAGAACCTGTGCAACATGAGCCATTAGAAAGGGATGGACGTTACAATGAATTGATCATTCAACGATATACTGCACTTCAAAGGCCATATATGCACAATGCCCGGCAAATTGATTTGATAGAGCACCAGTGGGCATTGAAACGAGCTCAAGATACTTAAGTTCATTTAGTGTGTTTGTTTTTATTTGGTGTGTTTATTTAATTTTATTTGGTGTGTTTTTTTTAGTTCATTTAGTGAGTTTTTGTTTATTTGGTATGTTTATGTAATTTTATTTGTTGTGTTTAAATGTCTTTTGAATAAAGATTCTCTTAGTATAAATAAATTACCAAATTAAATAAATATACTCTTAGTTTAAATAAAGTACTAAAATCAATAAATTGGAAACAACATAAAGTACTCTATTCAATAAATAAGAAATTACAACCCAAAGTGATTGGAAAATTATGGGCTCCGATTACAAAAAGTACTCTATTTATTATCACTTAACCAATTTGTGGTGGTAGGAAGATCTTCTCTTGTCGTGCTAGGACCATCTCCTCTTGCTCTCGCTTCTCTTGTCGTGCTAGGACCATCTCTTCTTGCTCTCGCTTCTCTTGCAAGCCTCATTCGCACCACTTCCGTTTTCTCCAACTTCCAAAAAAATTTAGAATTTGGAGACTTCCCTTCTAAAGGCGTGTTCACAATGTCACTATCTCGTTGAGCCATTCTTTCTTCTCTAACATGTTCCCTTTCTTGCCTAAGTAGATCTCTCTCTCTCTCATTAGCTTGAAATGCTCTTCAACAGCTACAGCTTTTGCCTCCTCTTTAGCCTTATCAGCCTCAAATTTTACCATTTCCCGCGCCAAAGTCAATTCACCTTGGCAAGCAAGTTCTTCCATATACTTTGCATAATCATTCTTGGAAGCACTCCCTTTTCTCTTTGAAGTCTTCTTACCTTGAGGCCTAATTGGATAACGGGTCGATCCAGACGCTTGTTCAGGGGGGCGTTTCGGGCACTTCTTCTGCTTCATCTTCATGAACATGTGAACTATGATCGGATGTAGAGTGTAGAGGGGTGCTGTTCATGAAAATTTCTGGACCGACAGGCACAACTTTGAATTTAAGACAATCTTTAACAATATTCCAACATTCCCACCGTTTGAATGATTTATTTTTGCGTTTGGTTTTGGCACCATACCAAGCTTGTGATTGAAGTTGCTACACAATGCGAGATAAGAAATAATTATAATGAAAGTAGGTAACAAATAAATAATACAAACAAATAATTATAATGAAAGTAGGTAACAAATAAATAATACAAACAAATAATTATAATGTAAATTTGGGTATAGTACAAAGAAATAAATAATATATTGTTACCTGATTCGCGTAATTTTCCCCACTTCGAAGATTAGAACTAGCTTGTGCCAAGGCGTCTCTCCACATACCAAACGATTGGCTAAGTAATTTCCAACGACTGGACATCAATTCTTTGGTTCTTTTCCCACCCATTTTCTCAAGATAATTGGTATGAATAAGACTCCACATTTCTCGCAACTGCATCTCATTACCCGTAAGCGAACTATGAGTAACTTCAACCCAGCTACTACACAACGTAACATCTTCAAGAAGCGTCCAATTCATACCTGCATCAGTAGTCATTTTGTTGAAAAAAATTGGATTGAAACTTTGAGAGAAAGATAGGATTGTGGTTGAAACTAGTTGAGAAAATATGAAATTGTGGTGTAGGGTAGAAGATAATGAGAAGGTATTTATAGAAAAGTAAAATCTTTTTTTTTTTTTTTAATTTTTCAAATTTTTTTTTTCCGGATTTTCATTAATTTTTTACATTTTTTTTAAAATTTTTATTCACCTAATTAATCTCTGCCGTTGGATTTAAAAAAAATTGAATTTTAACACTCAAGATTGTGCCACGTGGCACAACGGTAACATTTCACAATTTTAAAATGTTTTTTTTTAAATTTATAACGTCGAATAATGTGGATGGTTGATCTCAGATCCAACGACTAAAATTAAATAAGGTTTTTAAATTTTTTTTACCGTTGGAAATCTAACGGCCCAAAATTTGTTACCGTTGAAATCCAACGGACTACGGGAAGCCACGTGGCTTCCCAACGGTAAGATTTTTTCACTGTGTCACGGGCCCCAGTTCCTGCAATCTTGTCTGTTGACGTGCGCCTATGCGCGATTGAGGCCCACGCACCTGATAGAAAAAAAAGAAGAAAAATGAGTTGACGTCTGGCCGACGTCAGCTGTGCGTTAGGAAGCCTTCGGGCTCTCGGGCTGGCAATTCGTGCCAGGCCACTCTCTCGGGCTGGTACACGTTGGAGCAAGTAGGCGGGGCTACTGCACTTTGTTTTGGACCTGTCCCCCGAGCTCCAGCCAACGCTGGAAGTGCTATAAGCTTCTGGTAGGTAGACATCGGTAACGACTTCATGATGAGATCAACGATGTAAATCGAATATGTTTGACTTCAATCTTCTGATGCTTTGCTGATGAGGGAAGACGAACTTCGACGGTGCAATATGCTTGGCATGGACTTCTTGGATAGTCTGGTCGATATAAGCGGTGTAGTCTTCATGTTATTGAAACTTAATGATGGATGAATACATGTAGGATAGTGCTTCGAACAACTCTCATGTACACGGGTTTCATCTTGTAGGAAGATGAACTAGCCATACTTCGAAGACGTTACAACTAAGGTCTATTGTGTGAACCTCCAAGATTTTGCATTATTCTTTAATGGTAAAGACATAACCATCTGGGAACGTGCCTTGTGTGGGTTGATAAGGAATCAACATCAACATAACCATCTGGGAACGTGCCTTGTGTGGGTTGATAAGGAATCAACATCAACATAACAAACAAGGCAAACATCATTCCGAGGATCAATGGGTAGATCCATTAGGGATGCAAAGGGATAAGTCTAAATCCCTAGTACTTCGAAAGTAGTGGAAAAACGTCTTTAATGCCTATTTAGTGGCATCATGTAGACGCGGAGCTGTATCTTGCCAACATATCAACAACAAAGATGATGTTCTTCCTAATGCAACGAGCTAAGTATGATAAAGCGTAAGTTGAATCTAGATATGGAACTTCAGATTCCGAAACCTCATCAAGGGTCTCATTTGCA
Organism: Heteromeles arbutifolia; assembly: GCA_024362995.1. NCBI lineage: Eukaryota > Viridiplantae > Streptophyta > Magnoliopsida > Rosales > Rosaceae > Heteromeles > Heteromeles arbutifolia. The sequence continues at coordinate 22,211,414 of JANCRC010000010.1, forward strand.
TCTAGCGTATGGATGGTGATGGGTGTACCAAAAAAAAAACCCTTATAGGTGCAGTTCAACTGGTTGACTAGAATACGTCAGAACAATACTCGAACTTCAAATCAAAGCATACTAGTATACCAAAAAAATAATTGAATTTATACATAAGCATATACCATATATTAAGAAAGAACAATAAGCTTCATGTACAAAAAAGTTCGCGAATATTCAAAAACACAAATTATATGAATTTCCTATGTTCTGAAACTTCCAAGATTTCGCCGATTCAAAAAATTCCGAATTTGAAAATTGTGATCAAATCCGATTCGATTTCAAAATTTTGAAACGAAAATTAGAAATGTTATTTCTGGTCCGATCCGTCTAAAAATCAGCCCATCCTTCATTATGTTTTTCTTTTTCTCCTCCTTCCAAGTTGGGGCAAAACACAGTTAGTATGGGAATGAGCTTTTAGTTGGACAATGTAAGTATACCAAGTTAGAAACCTAACCGAATTAAAATACAACTTGTACTAAATTGTTATACTACTAATTACATCGAGAACTTTTGATATAATAAAAAAATAGAAAAAATAAAAAATAAAAAAAATAAAAAAAAAACCCAAGGGTTATATAAACAAACCTAGTTAATCGAGGACTTTTGTGCCCGATACCAAAGCTTTGTCTCCTGTAGTTATCGTAGAACATAAACGAAACCTGACTTTTAATATAACCTTGCTTAGGCATGAAATGTGGGACCATCTTCCCTAAAACCTTTTAATCGTAATTTGAAGATGATGGACTGAGGGAAATTTTATTTGAACCTATAAAACCTATTTCTACACTCAACTTAAACTTTGAATGTGAATTGTCATTTTTACCCTATTGTATAATTACCACTAACTACAATATGAAATTAACAATAAACTAAAATTTATCAATAAACCCACATCTAATAATCAATCCCTACCATCATGGAATCTTTATTCTACGTTCATTACCTAAGACGCTTTCATAGAGAAAAATAAGCTCTTTTTGAACGATGGATGGTGATTTAGAAGTTTTGAATCCTCCAACTAAAGTATGAATCAATTTTTGCAAGTTTTTTTTTCTGTTTGATTTCAATTTTTATTAGAATTAAGAACAAAATCAGCACATTTTCTAAAGCTTAATTACTAGCAGAAACATATATATGGGATTTAAAATTTTAAAATCTAGCAACTTGAGCGTGTCACGCTTTCTTCTCCTTTCATTCGTGAAGGGTGGAGGCTATACTTTGCTTGTGGTTTTGATGGCAGTGCATAGCTGCACTATAGCTACTGTTCTTGAATTTAAAGGTGTTGAGATCCTTCTTTCTCTTGTTTCAATCAATATTGTTTTTCATAATTTAATTCGGTTGTTTGGATGTCGAAAATGTTTTCATTTCATTAAAATATAGGAACGTGAGGTTCAAGTAGGTTCATAACATGAAAAAATATGCCTTCAATTTTAGAGTTTAATTTTTTTATCTTGATTATGATAATTAAAACATAATCTTGTTTTGATTACGAGATTATTAGGTACCCTTATCGTCATTTAATGGGAAGAAACTGTGCCTCTCCTTCTCTGGAAATTGGTGTAGGCCTTGCAATTACCCCTTAGCATTGCAAGAACGTGACTTTATGAAATGCTTAGAGTGGAAGGCAAAGAGTTTATGAAATGAACACTTCAAGTGCATGCCATGGCTGGCATTGAACGGATGCTATTTTTCATAAAAGATTGAGTGACATCTACAGCATAGAATGAGTTGTAGAATGCTGATTTTGGGTCTTTATTTTCTAAATGGGTGTAAAGATAAATTTATATATTGAATTTGGTTTGTGAGGGTAATTTAGGTAGTAAGTTGGGTTTAAAGAGCTATTGAAAATTTAATTAAAAGTAATATGAGTGTAGAGAATAAGTGGGGTGTAGAAAGAGGTTTTATGGGTTCAAATAAAATTTCCCATGGACTGATGGTAGCGTTGGCAAATTTCTACTGGCTAAGGAGAACTTTTGTGATCTAATTGTCACGCTATTATGTAGTGTTACAAATTACATATGATTATTACACATATTTAATTTGTTAATACTATGCAAAAAAACTCGTCATTCAGTACTCATATTACAAATTATAGAACATAAATTAATATCACCTAAATTTTTTCGTGAGTAATGCTATGTATACTAATTTTTTGAACCAAATTTGCAAATCATGTGATATTTCCCTAATAGAAATTAGGCACGTTAATCAACGATTAAGTAATAATATAATCAACAACAAACACGTCATATGATTTTATAAAATTTGATCTAAATAGTTAGTCTTCTCAGCTTACCCTTTTTTCGTATAACAAGTACAAAGTAACAGTCCCCTTAATTCACGTTATCATGCTAACTAGATATAGCAAATTAATGTGAAAGATGATAAAACGACATGAACACATAACAATTTGCAACGTGATTTTAGATGGGGCTTGGAGTTTATACATTTAGGTACGACACGAATATCACACAACACGATAACACATGGCAACCAACATGCGTAATGCTAAGATAGTACCATAGTAGCATTAAGTCAAAATGAGATGAGAATCGAAATTTTTTTTACAAACTCGGTGTACGAGATTCAAACTAAGTTTTTCATTGACAAGTGAAGAGATATATCTTTAAATCGTAGTAATAAGGACAAACAAGAATCAAACTAACAATTAATAAGATTAAATACTTTCCATAATTCACCAGATTCACTTAACCTAAGAAGGTGATTAGGTGCAGCGAACTTGCTTGCCTTAAAATGGAAAAAAGAAAAAGAAAAACTCGATCTGAAACAGATGAGGACGAAGGTTCCAAGTACCATATGCACGAACCCATGACCCAGAACCTCAACAATATTTTTTATCAAATCACATGGATTCCCAGCAAATATTTTATCTAGGAGTCCAATCAAATTTTTGTTAATTGTTTTTTTCAAATTATTTGTCAAAATTTTTGTGCATGTAAGACATTTTTTAAGTCTCGGGATATAAAAAGTCTAATATTATAATTTAAATTCGATCAAATAATTTAATACTATGTTACACAAGTTTCATAAATCGAAAGCATTTTCTAACTATAACATTGTGTGTATTTTAATTTAATTACAATTTTTTAATGTGGGGACTTGTAATGAGCCCTTAAGATATGTTTTTTTAATGCGAGATGTGAGTGTTGGTCGAGCAGAGACAATACAAGATCAATCTAAATATTCGCATTCTGCAATTATCTCATAAGATTGATTTTTCATTAGAGAATTTGTCTTTCTTCTTTAATTGTAAATCACAATCTGACAAGAATACAAATCGTTTATACACATAAATCAATTTCTATTATTTTTTTAACAAATGATTTTATCTACACTAAAAGAGTGAGAGAGTGAGCTAAGTCTCATAATGAGCTAGCAATAATGTGGTTCAAATTCGCATTTGGCGAAAATCGAACCTAAGACCTCTAATTTACAAGTAAAGAGGAATACTAGTAGATTGTAATACTAAGTGGCTAGTTCTACATTTCAAAATTAATAACATATGTAATAAAAATAAAGATCAACTATTGCATTGATTTTTCAAATCCCCTCACAGATGCTAAAATAAATTAATAACATATGTAATAAAAATAAAGATCAACTATTGCATTGATTTTTCAAATCCCCTCACAGATGCTAAAATCCTTTACTTATCAGTAATTATCTTTAGAGTAAATTATAGCAATGGTCCCTCAACTTTAATCAAATTGGAGCAATGGTCCATCAACTAAAAATCCATTACCATTGGTCCCTCAACTTATCAAAATGTGTAGCTATAGTCCTTTTCATCAATTTCGTCAAAAATTTGTCAAAAAAAGTTATGTTGGAATAACCATTTATATAATTAGGGTCCCTCAACTCATCAAAGTATGTAATTATGGTCCTTTTCGTCAACTACGTCAAAATTTTTGTCAAAATGAGTTATGTTGGAAGGACCATTGCTACAATTGGGTAAAAGTTAAGGGACCATTTCTCCAGTTGAATTAAAGTTGAGGGACCAATGGTAATGAATTTTTAGTTGAGGGACCATAGCTACACGTTTTGATGAGTTGAGGGACCAATAGTAATGGATTTTTAGTTAAGGGACTATTGCTCCAATTGAATTAAAGTTAAGGGACCATAGCTATAATTTACTCTTATCTTTATATATAAAGCCAACAACCCTTTTTGGGGTCACAAGCTTCACCAAAAACATTTGGACAAAAATGCCCCCAAAACAAAAAAAATTCAAAAGCAACCTAAAATAATGCACCAAATAATGCAGGAATATTTTCGTCATTTTATCAGTGTTTTTTAATAATTAATTCTTTTTGTACAGTTTTTTTTTAATTAGTACCTCACAATAGGCTAGCAACAATGTGATTCAATCAGTTGTTCATTAAATATTATTTTCTCTATTTTTAAACACGTTCTAAACATCTTAAGAGGCGTATAATGCCGATTATAAAAAAGATCTTTCGCACGCGCATAATAATGTGATTAAATTAGTTGTTAAATGATTGTTTTTTTTTTGAACAAACAATATTATCTACACTAAGGGAGAGAGGGTGGGCTTAGCCTCACAATGGGCTAACAATAATGTGATTCAATCAATTGTTTATTAAATATTATTTTCTCTATTCTTAATGTAAATTCAATAGAATGTAGATGGAAATTGAAAGTTGATTGGTTTGTGAGGGATTTTTTCTAGCATGATATAAGATTATTCATTTACTTCAAATATTTGACTTTCCTTTTGTTAATTCACGCATATAAATACATTTAAAATGTGTAAGTCGCGTGCAGCACACTGTGATTCAAAAAATGCCTTCTCGCGCATGCATGAAGGCTAGTTATATAATAAAGAGTGTAGTTAAATTCAAATTTATGGACTATGAATACCCGTTCACACCTTCATGAGATACTTTTGGTGGTAAAAAACTTCAACCGAGTCTGCCCTAATAATTTGTTAATATTCAATAAAGTCTCACTCGTGTCATTAGTGCTACGGCCTAATAGTGTTTTTTTATACTTGCAAGTAAGATGTTTTAGGTTTAGCTTCCGTAGATGACAAGTCCGATACCAAATTATTATGACAACTCATTGTGCGGCTTAACCAAAATTCTCCACCCATTACTGTAAAATGATTATTTATCCTTTAATCCCACAATACTTTTTTGGAGGATTATGCTCTCTATATTTTTTGCAGTGATAATATTATTATTTATCCTTTAATCCCACAATATTTCTTATAATATTTTAGCCTTTATTGAGGAGACGTGCAATATGCTTGTAAGACCTCCACCATGAATGGCTGTGGTTTGCATTGTTATAACTCAATAATCTCATCTTTCTACTCTCTCTATTACACGGCATATTCATTTGAAAAAAGAAATCAATTACCTTTATTTGCGAATCAATTAAAAGCATATGACTTTCTATGTCATCTAACTCCATTAGAGCACTATGAATTTAATTATTATGTCATTAAATCATATTATGATGATGAAATTTTAAGAGATTAGGACCTACAGTCTCTCTAACGTTCATCGTATGATTAAATCCAGACCTTAGTCCGTTGAATCCTTAATTCTCATCACAATAATGAGTGGGAAACCTACGTCCATGTATATCAATTTAAAGTTCATATTGTGGACGCAAATTTCCGCTTCCTTAAATTGCACCTACAAAACAATTAACACCTTTGGTTAAGGCCAAGAGCCTCACACGCCCAGGATGAATTGGGAGGGGGGGGGGGGGGAAGAGCTTTGGCCGAAGAACCTCCAATGCCAAAGTTAGAATTTAGAGAGAAAAGTGTTTAGAGAGTTTTTTTGGAAGTTTTGCAAGAGTGTGGACTTAGCTTTTTAGAGAAAATGGAGTCCTATTTATAGAGCATGGCCGGTCCCCTTTGGAGAAAAGGTCGCTGGCCCTTTGGGGTATTTTTGGGTGTGTAATGGGTGATTAATTGGTATAATGGGTGATTTAATTGGTGATTAATGGATTAATTAGGAAGGTTATGGAATGATTTCCTTGTAGAGAATATGGAATGAGGATGGATGAAATAACTTTGAATTTGTTACCTATTTTGGGCACTTTTGACTTGGTTGATGGATGATTCTCCACTGCTCGCGCGTAGGAAACCCGGTGTGCCTCGAGGGTAATTTTGTCATCTTTACCCAAAAATCCACGTGTCGCCTCTTGATTATTTTTGGCTCCACAAATGCCCACACACCTGTTGGGCTGCTCGCAAAAAAAGGGTAACAAGTGTAGAGATTTTTTGCTTTAGGAAACTTTGAATTGTTTCCTTCTTTGATGTAGATTATCTCTTTAATAGGAAATTAGATCCTTCTAGGAAAGGGAAATAAATTTCTCTCAAAGCCAATTTAAGTCCACCTTAAGTGGATTATTAAATCAACTTTGGAGAGCGATTTATTCTACCCTACAAGAGAGAGAAAGCTAGAGGATATTTATTCCCCCTCCCCTAGCAATCTTTTACACTTGCTCATGCAAAGGACCGTCTTTCATTGCTTTATTTGTCTTCTCCGCACCGCACCGAGGTAAGAAAAAATTAATTTTCCTTATCTTCTTCTTGGATAGTGCTGCCGCGAGGTAGCCGTCGGGGTGGTGCGGCCGTCGGCTGGCAGGGGCTAAGAGTCGGCTAGGCATGGGCTGAGGAAGTGTTGTGGCAGAGACCACTGCTTGAGCTGCTTGGTTTGGCTAAAACCAAGGGCAACTGTGCGGCTGGGGCCGCGTATTGAGGCGCTGAGGCCCGGTGCTAGGCGAGCCGCATGACTCATGTCCTTTGAGAGAAATGAGGAGGTCGCAGGCCTCATGGGCTGCTGAAATGCTGGGCATGCAAGCCTCCTGCCTGCTGGTCTGAGAGAAAAATGAGGGAAAATCGGTATAGGTTGAGCTCCCTTGCTGAGTATTATAAATGGCGTTGGCTGCTTAATCCCCTTCGCTGGGAGAAAGATGGGCTGCTATCGAGAGATGAGGTAAAGAGGATCAAGGCGAATGCATTGGCTTGTCTGAATGCTGTCGTGGAGCCTACTATGAATGAAGGTGGAAAGAAGAGATCTTCCTCGCCTGCTCAAGAGATGCTGGTTGAGAAAAAACTGAAGATTTCTTCCGCTGCTCGTGAGGATTTGCCTGCTGTCGATAGGCATGTGACTGGCATGACTTCTTCCAATGGGAAGAAAATGAGGCTGCTAGATCTAAGCCTGTGGTGCCTACCATGTCAAGAATGGCTAGTACGATTGCTGATAGGATTGCTCAGCGTAGAGGTTCTGTCATGCCCTAGTGCCGAAGTCTGTACCAAGATATCCGTTGGGAGCTAAGTCAGGTTCATCTTTGGAGAGGCTTGCTATTATGAGGAGCAATAAGGTGGACTCTGTTGCTAAAGTGGCGCCAAGGCTCATTCCCTTTGCTGCTGAGACTGATTCGCTTGCTGAGAATGAGGAGACTGCTCGAGTAGGCAGCTGTGAGAAATCCACTGAGCCTGCTTCTAGGGAGGCTGCTGAGATCTGTGTGCTTTTGAAACCAGATCTGCTTGAAGATATGGACGCTTGTGCCAAGTTTGTTGATGGCGTTAAAAAGGTTGTTTGCCCAAGCTCATTTGCGAAGCATACGACCCAATATAGAAGGACTGCTCTGCTTGCTATGATGCAGATATAGCAAGGCTGCCAAGGAGGTGGCGAAGACTATGGCAGCTGTAGTTTATTCCTCATCCAAGGAGATCAAGAGATTGGATTCTGAGTTCGCCGTTTTGAAGGGGTCTAAGATCTCTACCTCCACTTCTTTACAGCTTGAGACCGTTCGCCAAGAGATCGTTGACTTGAAGACTAGGCTTGACGCGATCCAAGTTAAGTATGAAAATGCAGAGAATGAGATCATGTGTTACATACCTCAAATTCAAGATCTTGAGTGTGCCATTTCCGAGCTTCGTTCCGCTGCTTATGCAAAGGATGAAGAGTTGATTGCTACTTATAACCAAGTGATCCACTTCAAGAAGGTTATTGATAGGCTTGAACCCCAAGTGTTGGAACTCTAAGGTGCACTGAAGATCAATGAAAGTTTGAAGAAAGAAGTGGATGAGCTGCAGCGGGTCCGTGTTGGTCTGCTCAAGGAAATCAGGCAGCTGAAAAGTGAAAAGGCTAGGCTCGAGGCTCCGTTTGTTCAGAGTGAGGCCGATTTCTACAAGCTGGGTTATGTAGATCATCTATGTGATAGGCCGTCTGACTTCGAGTTTGCTGGGATAGACTTCGAAACCTTCTCTATTTCTTTGCTTGCCTTTACGTTTGAGGCCTCCATTGGTGAAGTAGCCGGAGATGTTAGTGCCCAGGCTGGGGCAGCCAGAGGTGAAGCGTTGGATGATGCCGCTGCTAAGAGCATTGCGGCTGCTGAAGGTGTGGTGACCGAGTAGTCGTGGAATGTCCAAATTGCTAAAGTGTAGTCTTCTAGGTAGCCTTTAGGATTGTCTTTGTTTTTCCTTGTAGCTCTTGTTTGGCTTGAACTCATTCGGCCTTTTGCTAGTTGTTTATAAACATGCTTCCTTTACCTTTCTTCATCTTCACTTCTTTTGTTCATGCCCTAACCTTTAGACTTTATAGACTAGTGGCATGCGTGCTACTTTTCTATAAGCAGACAGGCCTGCATAGCCTATGCAGCCGTAGGTGTTGGTGTAGAACTTTGCGAAGTTGTTAGCCACAGGGTTGCCAGCTGGATGTCTTACTAACAGAAGTAGACAAGTCCACGTAACTACTAGGCTGTTAACCTTGGCTTTCTCCAATTTCGTAGGTTGCGTAGTAAGTATCACAACACTTTAGGACTTGGTGTAGGTTGTTCCGCGCTTAGCAGATGTGAAACTTATCGACTACGTAGCATGTCGACAGTGGATAAAGCTTCGTGTATGTGGGCTAGCTTGTTTAACCTTTCACAAGAATGTGCAGTTGTATAAGTCTAACATGGCTTTACTACTCGAAGGGCAAGCCGTAGGCAGTCTTCTGAAACCGTAGGCTACCTTAGTGCACTCGGTAGCAATTTTAGGGTTCCAGGGCAGCTGTCCATTGGATATACTGCGTAATGTGCCGCCTCCGTCTCTAGGGCCTGGTTCTCCACAGATTAAGCCAAGAGACCCAAAATCCTTCAGTTAGCTAAGCCTTGAAAAAGACCATTATGGCTACTTATAGGAATCCCGACGCAAGCCATCGTGCACCTAGTTATACTAGAGTCGCCCAACTCATCCACGTCTGGATATTCGGAGTGTAGAGTTTATCCTACCGTCTTGGAGAGCTAACTCATGTGGGTGTCGGGGAATTGGTTTATCCTCTCGTACTAGAGAGCAATTAGTTTACCCTCTTGTACTGGAGAGCATGGTTGGTCCATTCGGGGGTGCAATTCCTATAATGAAGCCCTAAGAAGGGCGCAATTTGGTTTTGAAGTGCATGTGTGATCAGTTGTTGTAAGCATGCAGTCTTCTTTTGAAGTGCAAGAGTGATCAGTTGTTGTAAGTATGCAGCCGAGCCAAGTTGTGATTACTTCTGAATTCTTCATTAAAAAATGAGTGAAACAAATAAGAACTTAGCTGTAAGGTAGGAACTGCATAACAACTGGATAGTCATCGGATTGTAAGGTGGTGCCCATCGAGCTACTTGAGTCTTCGGGCTTTGATGTAGCAGGAGGTCACGCATGGTACTTCCTTCGATTGTAGGTGTTCCACTACTTTTCGATCTCTTTGTCGTTTATGGTGGCGAGGGTATAATTACCCTTGCCGCTCACTCTGCTGATCTTGTACGGACCTTTCCAGATGGGATCCATCTTTTTGGAGCCTTCTCTGTGGGCAGTGATGAAGGCTTTTCTCAAGGCTAGATCTTCAGGTTAGAACTGCCGGATCTTGACTCTTTTGTTGTAGTTGGAGAGGAGCTGCTACTGATAGGTTGCAATGCAGGTGATGGTCTACTCGCGCTTCTCCTCTGCTAGATCTAAACTTGTGGCCATCTCCTTACTGTTATGCTCAATGCTTGGTAGTAGAGTGCTCATGCTTGGCACGATAATGTTGGGAGAAATGATTGCTTCCGAACCAAATGCCAAAGAGAAATAAGTCTCACCAGTTGCTCGTCTTTTGGTGGTGTGATATGCCCATAGACATCCGGGGAGTTCGTCTAGCCATTTTCCCTTCTTGTCAGTGAGGGATTTCTTAAGGTAGTCGTGGATCGTTTTGTTGAATGCTTCGGCCTGCCCATTGCCTTGAGGATATCTCAGCGTGGATGTGTGCTGCTTGATGCCATACTTTTGGAAGAACTTCACCAAATCTTTGCCCACAAACTGCTGGCCGTTATCGGTGACGATGGACTAAGGGATGCTAAATCGGCAAATGATGTTCCTCCATATGAAGCGCTCTATGTCCGTCTGAGTTGTGGTAGTCATGAGCTTTGCTTCTACCTATTTGGTGAAGTAATCGGTTGTCACGATCGTCATGCATTTGCCCCCAGTAGCAGACAGCATTGGCCCTACCAAGTCGATTGCCCACTGCATGAATGGCCAAGGACTCGTCTGCGGGTATGATTTGCTGGCAGGCAGTGTTGGTACCGGCTTGTAGCGTTGGCAGCAGTCGTACTTTTGTACTAACTCCTTAGCGTGTTAGTGCATGGTAGGCTAGTAGTAGCCTGTATTTAGAACCTTCTGTGCTAAGGATTGACCTCTGGAGTGATTTCCACAAATGCCTTCGTGGATTGAGCTTAGAACCTTTAGGTCATCAGGAAGCGCTAGGCAGTGGATATGTGGTCCAGTGCAGGATCTTTGGACGAGAATGACGTTCCACATGTAGTATCGTGCTGCCTTTATTTGGAGCTTTCTAGACTCCAAACTTTCTGTGAAGAGTATGTCGTTGACCAGGTAATCTATAATAGAACTTTACCAGTTGGGAGTTGTACTAATCTGTGACACTTCGGCTGCCAGCTCCGCCTCTATGTTTGGCTTGTCTAGATATTCCACCAGGATAAAGCGTTTGAGTTGGTGGTCGAGAGTGGAGCCTAGGCCGGCTAGTGCGTCCACGTATGCGTTGTCTGTCCGCCAAACTTGAGTGAGAGTGTAAGTCTGAAATGCCTCAAGCTGCTTGCGTACCTTCTCTAAGTATTGCGCAATCCTTGGATGTTTTGCCATGTACTCCTAGTAGTCTGGCTGGTGATTAGCTTAGAATCGGAATGAATTGTATGCTTCTTCACCGCCAAGTCTTTTGCCATTCGGAAGCCTGCCAGTAAGGCCTCGTACTTTGCTTCATTGTTGGATATTTTGAAGCCTAGAGTGATCGTCTGCTCGGGCATCAAACCGCCTAGGGTGACAAAGACCACGTCTGCTCCCGAACCTTTGTAGGTGGATACGCCGTTGACAAACAAATGCTAGAAGTCTCCATCGGGTGGAGCAGGCGCGTCTAGAGCTTGCTCGGCTACCTCGGGGGCATCGTTGGGCCACTCTGTTGCATGGCCTAGGCTCAACATGAAGGCGCAGTAGGGAGCTGTGGAGCCGTCGTTGGGTTACCTTGTTGCGTTGTGTAGGCGTGGTAGGGATCCGTGGAGCTGGGGCCATGTTACACGCAGCAGGAGATGCTCAACTGCTGGTATTGGGCCACTCTAGAGTTAAATTATAGAGCAAGGGTCGGCTGGGGCAGTGTGACACGTAGCAAGATGTGGTGTTCAACTGCCAGTATATGTTGTTCCTATGTAGAATCTTTTGGGGCGACGAGGACAAAACTTGCTTCCGAGTGTGCCCTTCTAGTGTTTATCTGCCTTTGGTGAGTCTTTTGGGCCAAGTTGTTGCGTTCGTCATAAAACTTTGCCTCCGTCAAAGTCTACGCCTTTATCATCGTGTGTCTAGATTGGGCAGAATAGTGCGTCATGAGGATGACTACGTGCGTTTGAAGGTAAAACGTGAGCTTCCGGGTTGCAACAACTATCGCCAAAGTTAGGTTTTGAATTTCTAGTAGCATCGATGAGAGCTTTTGAATTGTAGACTACAGGTAGTCGGGCCTCCAGCTTTTCTTGTATGATAGTAGAGCTTATTGCTGCTTCAGATACCGTCAAACACGCAAATAAGTCATCCGCTGCTTCCGGTTTGGATAGTAGGGAAGTGATGTCGGGTACTTCTTCAAGTCTTTGAATCTGGATCAGCGAGCTTCATCCCAAAGTGCATGTTTTTGTGCTAGAGCAAAAGAGTCTGCCAGAGTTAGATCTTCTTTCATGATCAATTTTCCAAATAACGGGTGGTCTGCTGAAAGTCCTTTTTGGAAGGTTGCTCTAGCTATCGAGTTGTTGCATCCGACTATCTTTGCCTTCTTTACTTTGAACCTCTTCACATAGTAGTGAAGCGACTCATTTGGGTTATTCTTGACGTTGAACAAGTGGTTGGACTTCTTCTTGATCGAGTGATATGATGAATATTCTTTGTTGAAAACCAAAGATAGTTTATCAAAACTCCGGATGGATTGTGGCGGCAGGGTGTAGAACCAATCTTGCGCCTCACCTTGTAGAGTGATGGCAAATATCTTGCACATAAGATCATCGTTGTTTTGATAGAGGATCATTGCGCTTCGATAATGCTTTAAGTGTCTCTCCAGGTCTCCATCCCCTTTGATGGATGTGAAATGTGGCATGCTGAACTTGCATAGAGGCTCTGCTTACTCGATCTCGTCCGTGAAGGGTGACTTGCTTATGTTGGTCATGTCCCGTTGTAGTGCCTCGTCTATGTCCTCATTGAGTTGGAAATCGTGCAATCGCTTGGTCATGAGCCTCTCTACTTCTTTCTGAGTTTACCTTTGTTGGGGTAGCGGAACTCTCGGCTACCCCCAGTCGTGGGTGCATGTGGTGTGTTTCTAGCAGGCGAGCGAGTTCTTCGCAGGCTGCTGGTTGAACCTGAGTCGGATTGAGTGATTATTTTTCTCCGTCTGTCGTGCTGCCTACTCCGATGTGATGTGGAGGATGCTCCTTGCGGGCTTGGTCGTAAATGAACGCTTCGCCTAGAAGGCTGTTCATGTTGATTATCGGAGTGTGGCCCTAACCACGAGTTTATGTTCATCCGTGGGCCTAGTCGATAGTGCACGCTCCTCCGCCCTCTAAGGTAGGAGTATACACTATCTCGGGGGCCCAATCGGGAGTATACACTGCCCGAACGTTTGGTTCGTGGCTGGTTGAGTAACTGTTTGCCAGGACGCTGCTGGAGAGGTTTGCCTGCCCTTGTCCTACTTTGAGACACCTCATTTGGGGCACGTTGCATCTCGGTATGCTGCAAGAGCTGGTTCACCAAGGTCGTCTGCTGTGTGAGGGCGTTTGTCAACTCTATCATTTGTCGAGACAAATGTTGTTCTCTATTTGGGTTGGAAGAGCTTGGAAGAAATGTATCTCCTTGAGTAATGGAAGTGTGGTAGACTTCAGGCGCAAGATTTGAGTTGGGAAATGTCAAATCCACAGAGAAATGTGGTGAAAATGCCCGCGGTTTAATCGTAGGCCCAGAAATTTAAAGGCCGGACGGTTGAACTAATCTTAGAACGATTTGAGCTACTTAAAAGACCAAGAGAGCAGGTTGGTTCGCGGGAGCAGGTTGGGCCACGAGGGTAGGTTGTTCGGCGAAAACAGGCTGCTCAACATGTAGCGCACGTGGGTGCGAGGTTAGGGCTCGACTTGGCAACGCGTTGAGCATGGAGTGACATAGCTCGAGCCTTGGCTTTGGTGGCGTGGGCCTTGTATAGCACGGCTCAGGCTGTGGTAGTGGAGCCATGGACCTCGCCGCGGGTGTTTGCCATGGTGGAGCCTTGTAGTGGTGGTGCCGCTCCCCCTAAGATCACATTTAGTCTCGTGGATCGCCGCGGTCCCATTTCTTGAATATTGGAATTTTCACTTGTGGAATTTTCTAAATTTCTAGCCATTGTATTTCCCCTTTACGTTTTATCAAAGAATCTTTGCAAATAAAAAATTCTAATAATAAGAACGTACGAAAAAATACAAGTGGACTAGAAAATAGAGAAAAACCTTTTACGCGAGAGTCTTTTACGAATGTGGATCTCTTCTCTCAATGAAAGCACCAATTTGTGGATGCAAATTTCCGCCTCCTTCTTCTTGGACAAAATTGCACCCACAAACAATTAACACCTTTGGTTAAGGCCAAGAGCCTCACGCGCCCACGATGAATGGGGGGGACTTTGGCCGAAGAACCTCTAATGCCAAAGTTAGAATTTAGAGAGAAAAGTGTTTAGAGAGTTTTTTGGGAGTTTTGCAAGAGTGTGGACTTAGCTTTTTAGAGAAAATGGAGTCCTATTTATAGAGCATGGCCGGTCCCCTTTGGAGAAAAGGTGGTCGACCCTTTGGGGTCTTTTTTGGTGTGTAATGGGTGATTAATTGGTATAATGGGTGATTTAATTGGTGATTAATGGATTAATTAGGGAATACATCCATTAATTAACCAATTAACCTAATTTTTATGGAATGTTTTGAAGGTTATGGAATGATTTCCTTGTAGAGAATATGGAATGAGGATGGATGAAATAACTTTGAATTTGTTACCTATTTTGGGCACTTTTGACTTGGTTGATGGATGATTCTCCACTACTTGCGCGTAGGAAACCCGGTGTGCCTCGAGTGTAATTTTGTCCTCTTTACCCAAATATCCACGTGTTGCCTCTTGATTATTTTTGGCTCCACACATATACAATGCAATTGGGAGCCTATAGCTCGTTACACCCATAACCTAACGGGTATATGAATATGTCGGACTTGGTGGATAGTTGCACCTTGCGTATTTTCCGACGCCAGTGAGAAAATTATTTTGGCCATTTTTGTAGGAATGAAATTGTTGATCTTAGATGACAAATTATTGCATATAAGAGTATAGAGTTAGTTGATTCTAAATAATTGAGGTTGAAGTTTCCAGGTTCAATTAAAGGGTGTTGCTATTCATATACCATCACATTTCTCAATTTTCAGTTGTCAGATCTAATGAATAAAATAGGATCAAGGGGTATAAATTAACAAAGACTATGCAGAAGGTAAAAAAGAATGTGTGGATAACACCACCCAAATTAAATAACCAAACCAAATGAAATTTTTTTGATGGTATTTATGCTAAGCATTGAGCACGACTCTACCGCATGCCATATAGGCATGGAGCACGACTTTACCGCATACCAAAATATTTGGTGGATTGGAAAAAGATTTTTTCTCTCCTCCGTGAGAGCTCTTCTCTCCTCTGTGAGAGCTCTTCTCTCCTTCGTGAGAGCCCCTCATTCGTGTGGGTTTTGTCAGTGATCCTTATTGTTCATCGGATTTGATCCTCAGACCATAAACATATCTCTCCTAACCACCAGATCCCTTTTTCTCTCTCCAATTTATATCCCTCGCACTTACCTTTCCTGTGGGGAGCCGTTCTCACTCCTCATTTAATCCATCTCACTGATTTATTTCTACCTTTCAATACCCATCTGGGTAATCAATTCATTCACTTTCCCCTCATCCCCCCTTTAATTTCGCACTGCAAAAGCTCATTTGTTGCTCCCGCTGTCTGATTGCTCCCATTTTGGGGTCAGATCTAGATCTGCAGGCCGAGTCACAGGGATGATAGGAAGGCGAACAATAGGGATTCCACCTAACAGATGTAAATGCACAAACAAATCGAAGAAGGATGAAAGAATAATCACACGGCGCTATGGGTCCAGTCATAAATTCTACCCACCAGATCCAGGAATGAAAGTTAAGTGACCAAATCCTCTGCAGTAGTCTACACCAACAAAAAAAGCCAACCACCTAAGAATATTCAATGGGGGTATTAATGTAGAGGTATGTTTCGTTAATAGGTTACAAACCCCTGAAAGTATGCTTGTTATCTTATTGTGCTTCTGCTTAGGTTCAAACAGTTTCAAGGGCAGAGTGAACGATACGAAAAGGCAAAGGAAGAATTTAGGCAGAAATCATCTTCTTTACCTGTGGTTTACAGTGTTTCTAATTGTCTGTCAAGCTATTCAATTGTCGAGATAAATGGCTGGGGCGTAGGTGGATGAGTTAGTGGTCCATCTCGAGAAAAGCATGGATTTATCTAACATGGAACATGGAATTAAACTAGTTAGCACGACTTTGGCCAACAAAACCCTCAATAAATGGGGGATTCGCAACATTCTCAGATCTTCATAGAAAGAAATGGGAGAAGTTGAGATTAAGTGGGTCAAGGATAATACTTTCATCATCACTGCCAATGATGAAAGTACGGCTGCCAAGATTATTGATCAGGTTCCATAGGTAGTTATGAAGCAAAACTTCTCTGTCAAAAGATGGCCAAGTGAGTTAGCCCTGGAGGAAATAAACATGAAAGTTATCTCGTTTTGGATTCAAATAAGGGGAGTTCCACCTTATCTGAGTTCAGAGGAGAATATTAGGTGACTGGCATCAAAGATTGGGGAAGTAGAAGCAGTGGAGGACCCATCCATGGCAAAGGGTTTTTTGAGAGTGAAAGTAGAGGTGGACACTTCGAAACCCCTAACCAATGGGTGCTGGTTACCGAGGGAGAACTCCAATGAATCTTGGATAAAGTTCAGATATGAAAGGTTACAGGACTTTTGTTACCGATACGGGAGAATTGGACACCCCAATACTGAATGCACCTTTGAAGTAGTGAAGGGTGGTATGGTTGGGTACGGAGAGTGGACAAAGACTGCTCCTGTGAGGGATTACATTAAGCCTCCAAAATCGTTGGCTATTACTTTGGGAGAACGTAGGCATACGGAAGCAACACGTGTGGGTCCCAAGACTTCAAAACAACACCTCGGGGGGATAGCTCTGGGAGATCGAGTGAGGAAGTTGCAAATGAAGGGGGGACCGCATAACTACTATACCACAACAGGAAAAGGCTCAGGGCATGAAAACCTGGAGTAGAAGGCAAAGTAGTATTGATGGACAGACCCTCAACCAGGCTCAATGGATTATGGAAGGAAATGAGCCGCTGGGAATCCATCGTTTGGTCATGGGCTTCAAGCCCAGGGAATTTCAAAATGAGTATGGTAGAATCCCATCAGTACTGATAGAGGAAATCCAGGATGAAAGATATACATAAAGTGAAGTGGGAAGTATAATGTCATTCATTCATTTTCAAATGGATCTCACAAATCAGGTATTACCTTAAAACATGGAAAGAATGGAGGTACGATGTCACTCGGTTTTTTATGGTGAAGGGTCTGGAAACAAAACCAAGAGCAAGAGGGAGCTGGACGAAATGCATAAAGGGGTGGGCCAATCATTTAAAAAAAATCAAAAATCGTGGTGAAAACCAGAAGGGTAAAAGAAAAGAAAGATAGAGTTGTTGATAGACTGCGAGGAAATGCAGTAAGAGAACAAAGCTCGATGATGGAAAGGGCGAGATATGCTGATGAAGAGTTGCTGGAGGTCCCGATTAAGTATCAAGACATGAGGGTCTACATAGAGGAAACCTCTCAAGGTAAGAGAAAAGCCTTGGTGGCTAAGAAAGCATGATCTTCTTCCCAAGGTGGTGGCGGCTGGCTTTCAACAGCTGCATGATCGCCATGATACATCTATTTTGGAACTGCCGTGGTCTAGGGTCTGACACAGTAGTTCGAGCCATACATGGGCAAATTAGGGAGCATAGACCCTCTATGATCTTTCTCTCAGAAACAAAAATGAAAGATCATAGAATTGAAGGTGTGAAAAGGCGTATAGGATACCCTAACGGATTCAATGTAGCTCCGATTGGTAGAGCGGGTGGTCTTTGTCTCTGGTGGGACGATTTGATTCAGACAGATGTAACGGATTCAGCTAAGCATTTCATTGATGTTCGCTGTTGTCGTGTTGTTTCAAACGTGGTGTTTCGGTTCACCGAAGTTTATGGCACGTCTTACAGGGCGAAAAGGGAAGAATTTTGGAGGGGAATGATACATAATTTTGGGCCGGATAGTATCCCTTGGATTTGTGGATGAGACTTCAATGAATTCCTGTGGGCTCATGAGAAATCTGGGGGTGCTGAAGTGAGATACAATTGGCCAAGGTACTTGGAGGAGTTCATGAGTAAGTTGGAGATTGTGGATTTGGGTTTTAATGGCCCAAAGTTCACCTGGATAGGGACCCGAAATGGACAATTTATGGAGGCTCGCCTAGATAGAGGATTGGTGAACGATTGTTGGTTGTTTCAGTGGCCAAACTCTTTTGTCACTAATGGCACGACTTTGGGGTCTGATCACAGTTCGGTTTTGGTGCGATGCGAATAGAACCAGGCTAGAAAGAAAATGCTATTCCATTTCGAGGCTTTTTGGGTTAAAGACAGTGAATGTAAAGAGGTCGTTAGAGGCGCTTGGGAGAGGAGCTGCGAAGGCAACCTTTTACAGAGATAGAATAACAAGATCAGTGAATGCCGTACCACCTTTTTCCAGATGAAGTAACGTGAAGTTCAAACAGAATGGATGGAAAATCAAGGAAATGATGGGGCGGCTGAGACATCTTCAACAGAACTGGGGAGGGAATTCAACTGAGATTGATGCATTATCCAAAGAAGTTGATCTATTATGGAGCCAGGATAAGAGCTACTGGCAGTAAAAGTCTCGAATCCAGTGGTTAATGGATGGGGATGCTAATACGAAGTTCTTCCATCAATCTACTCTGAATAGAAGAAGAAAAAAAAAAAAGGTGGTCTCTTTAAAGAATAGTAATGGTACTTGGGTTGAGAACCTAAGTCAGGTTCGACGCTTGTTTGATGAGTATTTCATGGATCTTTTCACTTCCTCGGGTCAGATATAGTGGGGTGACATTTTAAACTGTGTTAACCCAATGGTAACCGATGACATGAATGATTCTCTTCTGGAAGTGGTTTCGATTGATGAGGTGAAGACGGCTGCCTTACAGATTGGGAGTTTAAAAGCTCCGGGCCAAGACGGATTTCCCGGTATCTTTTACCAGGCTCATTAGGAGATAATAGTTACGGATGTGAATGAAATTATTGGGGAAATGATGCACGGAGTTGATGACCCTAGGCGAATCAATGCGACCCATTTGGTGTTGATTCCGAAGGTTCCAAAATCGGAGTCTGTGACGCAGTTTCGGCCTATCAGCTTATGCAACTACTCCTACAAGGTGCTTTCTAAGGTGTTGGCTAACCGTCTTAAGCTGATACTGCCGGATTTAATATCGCCTACCCAAAATGCTTTCATGGCAGGAAGGCAAATTCATGATAATATAGGCATTGGGCATAAGCTCTTTCACTTCCTAAAAACTAGGAAAAGAACTTGTAAATTTGACTTGGGAATCAAGTTGGATATGCATAAGGCCTATGATAAGGTGGAGTGGGATTTTCTAATGGCCGTAATGGAGAAAATGGGCTTTAACGTTAAATGGAGGAACCTAATATTGGGTTTTATCTTGTCGGTAAACTTTGCCATCATTCTCAATGGGCAACCCGGATATAAGTTTGCGCCATCTAGAGGTCTTAGGCAAGGCGATCCCTTATCCCCTTACCTATTCCTTCTGGTGAGTGAAGTTCTTTCGTTGCTTATTCAAAAGGCTAGTGACTGTAAGTGGCTAAAGGGTGTTCAGATGAACCCTTCAGGTCCGACTATATCCCACATTCTCTTTGCTGATGATACTCTCATCTTTCTCAAGGCTGAAAAAGTGAACTGCTGAAATTTAATTTAGTTGATTGACAACTATTGTGCAGCCTCGGGACAACAAGTGAATAAGTCGAAATCTAGTGTCTGTTTTGGTTCCAATGTGCCCGAGACCGTTTCTTAACATCTGGCAGGCATTTTAGGGATGGAGAGGGTTGGGGATCCAGGAATATATCTGGGGGTTCCTGCTATGTGGGGACGATCAAAGAAATTCGGTCTTGCCTATGTTAAAGGAAGACTTTTGGAAAAACTGTAAGGATGGAAAAAATCTGTTCTCTCTAAAGCTGGGCGAGAGATCCTTATTAAGGCAGTGGTGTAAGCAATCCCGGCTTACCCAATAAATTTATTTAAGTTTCCCACATCGTTTTATAATGAGTTGGATGCCATGATTTCGAATTTTTGGTAGGGACAAACACAGGGGGAAATTCAGATTCGTTGGGTATCTAGAGAGAGGTTGGGTCGGTTGAAAGACGAAGGAGGTCTTGGGTTGAGAAGCTTTGTGATGTTCAATGACGCCCTTCTAGCCAAGCAGTGTTGGAGATTGATAACGGAGCCAAACTCACTATGGGCGTTGGTGCTTAAGGCCCGGTACTTTCCTAATTGCTCATTCCTTGATGCTAAGTGGGGCGGGAAAGCATCTTGGGTGTGGTCTAGCCTCCTAGCTGGAAAAGAGATTCTGCTGGATGGTGCGCATTGGCAGATTATGGATGGCAATGATACTTGGGTTTGGATTGATAAATGGCTCTCTTCTATCCCTTGGGTAGACCATCCCTGTTGGGCACGGTGCAGGTATCTAGGAATTTAACGGTGAAGCCGTTATTTTGCCCTACCCGTGAGAAGTGGGACATTGAATTCCTAAAACCTTTTACGGCGGATGCGGAGTTTGAGGCTATCTTGGATTTGCAACCTGGCGACACTATGTTTAGGGACATGTTGGTATGGTCCCATAAAAAGAGGGGTTCCTACTCTGTTAAATCTAGCTATTATTAGGGTCTCACTCGAAATCCTGGAAGGAGAATTACTCGAAATCAGTCGGTCCCCATCCCTGGTGCCTCATGGAAGATGGTTTGCAAGTTGCAGGCTCCACCGAAAGTTAAAAACTTCATTTGGAGGACTCTTCACACGACCTTAGCCACCATGAAGACATTATTCCAACGCCGATCTGCTCCATCCCCTATTTGCCCTATTTGTTCGTCACATGATGAGTCGTTGGAACACATTTTCCTTGGTTGTCAGTGGATGGAAGAGATCTGGCTTGGGGGATCTTTGCATATAAGTGCTTGACGGCTACAGGTTTCTAACTAGGCTAGCTGGCTCTTCGAGATGGTTGATTCGGAGAATGGGTCGAAGGAGAAGCGGATCAAGAGATTATCTTACATTGCCTATATATGCTGGCACATCTGGAAATCACGGTGTAACTTCCAATTCAAAAATCAAAGGTTATACCCAAGGAAGGTTCTTGCTGCTATATCCTATTCGGTGTCGGCCTTTAATGAAACCATCTCATTACCAGCCTCCACATCTCTTCCTAGTCCAAAGAGCGGGGAAGTGGGAGTCCAGTGGGTTCCTCCGAATCTGGGCACTGTAAAGATTAATGTTGACTCATGTTAGGTGGTGAGTGATGGTGGGGGCTTCACGGGGGTGGTAGCGAGGGATGCGGAGGGTCGTTTCTTGGCTGCATGTCGGCACAAAGTGAAGGCTTCTAGTGTCGCAATGGCAGAGGCTTTGGCTATTTTACATGGGTGCAAACTGGGGATCAATAGAGGATGGAACTCGATAATCGTTGAATCTGACTCCTTGGAATCAATTTCTTGCCTGAGAGACTTGGTAAGGAAGGGCAGTTGGGATGCTTTTCCCATTCTCAGAAGGTGTTGCTGGTTAGGAAGGGCGTTCCAAGAATGCCACTGGTCTTGGGTTCCAAGATTGGCCAACTCCTCTGCGGACCTTATGGCTTCGCGGCAGTGTAGGGAAGTATGTGATCATGTTTGGGTCGATAGACCCTCATCTTCCCTGGTTCATGTTTTGTGCAATGATGGACTCCCATGTCCCCTTTAGTAGTCTTTTTGGTAGTGTGGGAAGGGACGCTTTAGCATTAGATGCGGTGTCTTGGTTTCTTTTACCCCTTCTTACACTATTCTTCTGTAGTATTGGGCTTTTGCTTATTTGCCTCTTGGTAGGCCTTCTTGTAACCTTTTGGCATCTTTGTCCGGATATTGCATTTTCAGTTACCAAAAAAAAAAAAAAATATATATATATATATATATATATTTGGTGGATTTTATGACATGTTTCGATTAAAGACAAATGAAAGATGGTTGAGACAAATAGACTATTAATCCATGATTTTGAACTCGGTGGATATAACCTGCTTCGAGAATTCTAACTTGTTTTTTCTGCTACAAACGAAAATCATTTTCATTCCATTATTAGTGGTTGAGTGTTATCTCCCACCTTGGGCTTAAGCAAGCAACCAATAACTGCGTCATCTTCCAATAGCTTGCTCTTTGTTTTATTTTATTTTTTTTAGCACTTTCATTTTGTTGATTTCAATTTTATTTATTTATTTTTCTTATATTACCATTGATTTATTTTCGTTGGATTCATTTTTCCAAAAAGACTCGTACTTTCTCTTATGAGTTGTATTGCACAATCATAGAAGTAGTGTACGCTTGCATGAACCAGAAGGTCATTGATCAAATGGTGGCATGATTATCATAGCTATTCATGATCCACAATGATGTGTCGGATTAATACAAATCCATATGAACTTATTTTTAGGCCTCAACAAAGTGCATTGTGCACGTCCTTGCAAGATTGCTCACATGAAAAATTGGTCATTGGACCATCTAAGTCAGAATTAACCTTGGATGCCCATATTGCTTCGCACATTTAAAAGCATATTTTTGAGTTTGTTCAACATCGAACTAAATTTATATTGGTGCAACATACTCTTGAAATAGTTCAAATTTTTGTAGGACTATTGAGAACCCCGTGAGCCTATTTTGTATTTATGGTCTACATTTAGCATGGAGTAAACTCTCCTAGTTTATTTTGAATCCTAGATATTATTTTTGTATTTATTTGTTCTTTACAGAAATACAAACGGCTATTGTCAACTCCCGAAAAACTTTTGCACTTCCCAGGGGTCAAGTTGTATTAAAGTTCAATTTCTTGAATACTAAAGTCACATTACTTTAAATTTGACAATGATGACTAGTCGAATCAAGGCTCATTGTCATAAGGGGGAGTCTCTTATCTACCAAAGTTATTCACCAGGGGGAGTCTTCGACAATATGTATAATGGACACATAAGCATTGTGTTCTTTAATTTTCCTTCGACCAGGCTTAATCCCACTGGAATTTTTTTTGCAAGGTTTTAGCAAGGCACATTATGCGCGTCGAATATCATATCAATGTTTCATAAACGTGGTGCTCGACTTTTCTACTTCGCTTAAGTTTTGTCCCACTGGATTTTCCAAGGAAGATTTTATCGAGGCAACTACCATTGATTGGTGGACATCCAAGGGAGAATGTTGTAGGCATAATTTACTGAACAATTATGGAGGCTAGAGAGAGGGCTGCGGTGGCATAGAGAGAGAAGAGAGAGATGTGTAATTGTGAGGTGTGTGTTATATCATCTCATTGTGCCTTTATTTATAGCAGTAAGGAAGGTAAATTCCTTACCCCAATAGGATTACAACTCTAATAAGATAATATCTAGTCTAAGAGATATGGTAGAATCTCATAAGGATATCCCATATATGATAGGATTTACACAATCATATTCCTAATCTAATAGGACCACAACACTCCCCCTTGAGTGTGTAAATACTCAAACAAATGGCGTATCAGGTCTTCAGCGATGAAGTAAGTTCAATTGATGAAGTCGTCGGCACAATGAGCGAATGCGAGTCTCAAATCAACGGAAGAATGTATAAAAGGTAAAACTCACAAAACCTTACTATGATAAAACCCAAGGTGGGATAAAAAACCATAGACTAAGGAGAAAAGTGAGAAGTTGCATTAAGTCAAAACTATACATCTTCTGGATGCAAGGAGAAGAGCTCACAAGGGTATGACCAGCCCATGATGGGTGACTCGTCAAAACCTAGTTAGGTAGCAAAAACCCAGTGGGAAAAATGCTCCTAATCATAGGGAAAAAGAGTACATTAAGATCAAGTGAGTATACTTCTGGATACTCCCCCTGAGTTTGACAGAACTTCCAAATGAGAACTATAAGCATTGCATATGAATAGTTAGGCATACCAATTCCTCGAACAAGCTTCTGGAAGGTTGAATTTGGCAATAACATCGTGTAGAGGTCGACAAGGTTGTTTGGGATCGGCTTGCATAACTTCAATCTCCTGATGCTTTGCTGATGTAGATGTAGACGCAATATGTCTTGGCGTTGACTTCATTGATGTATCATGTCTTGGTCGGGTTAATACATGCGGCATAATCTTCATAGATCGTCGTTGGGACTCAACAATGGATGAAAACAACAAGTACTTCGAATATGCTCAACAAGAGCTCTCGACCATGTCTCACGTGTGGCGTAGTGAGTCTTGGAACGATTCAAAGATTTTGTAACTAAGGTTATATTGTGGACCTCCAAGATATTACGATATCACTAAAGGTAAAGACATAACTATTCAGGGATGTGCCTTATGCAGGTTTTATATGTAACCAGCGTCAGCATAACAAACAAAGCAACCATATTTCCGAGGATCAAGGGGATCAGATTTGCTAGGGATGCATTGGGATTAGCCGAAATCTGTGATACCTTTCAAGGTAGCGAAAAAACGTCTTTAGTACCAATTCAGTGGCTGCGTGTAGGCGCGATGCTGCATCTTTACCAATAAATTAACAGCGAATGAGATGTCATATCTAATGCAATGAGCTAAGTACAACAAAGCGCAAAGTTGAACTTAGATATGGAACTTCGGGTTTCATAACCTCTTCAATGGTCTCATTTGCATATAGCGTATGACAGATCACAGGTATTCTCAACGGTAACACCTTCTGGGTGTAGTTCGACTGGTAGACCAAAGTACCATTAAAACAATGCTTCAACTTCAGGTCAAGGCATAAACGAGTCTTCCTAAGATCCTTCATCTCAAATTCCGTCTTTAGATGTGAGGCAGTTTTCTCAAGCTCTTCCAGAGTCTTAGTGAGATTCATGTCATTGACATAAACTGTAACTCTAGCAATTCAGTATAAGACTTCATAGTTTAACATGCAAGGGCGTAATTCATCCATAACCGATCAAATAATCACTTAGACGGGTATATCACATCCGCCAGATTGCTTCAATTCGTAAGTGAAATCCTCAAACGAGTTGAGAGGGTGTTCCATGGTTTGTAACTATTTGAACTAGTCCATGTAATTCTTCAGGAACTTACATGTAAATCTCCATATTAATATCTCCATGGAGAAACACTAACCACATTTCATAATGCTGGAGTCAATCACAGGGCGTTTGAGAGAAATCTTGCGCCATAAGGCGTGCATCATGTCGCACTATTTCATTCATCTAATAACACAACAGGGTTACCTTGGGCAGTGTAGGAACGATAGGTCCAAACACACTTTGGTAAGGAATTTAACTTGGATTGTAATTTCGGTTGTCCAATCAGTTCTACGTTGTCACTAATCAACGGAACACGGTTCGATATCGTCGTTTTTCATTTATGTCGGTAGCTACCATATAAGTGAAAACATCATCGATGATAATCTCATTTCAATTCCATTATCTCATCCAAACTAGTATACTAGACCAAGAACTTCAAGTCTCGGGAGTAATCCGGATTAATCTTATGAGATGGAAATGATTTGAAACAGCGATCGAGTATGGATTCATTGTTGTGCCGTGATCTTCCTTTTCTAGGGAATTGAATCATATGAACCGAGTGATCTATCATGCTTCAGGCTGAGATAGATTAATTGGTTATCCGCCAGTGTACCGGACCGTCCAACAGGGACGGTTAAACCATCCTTTAGGGGCGGCACACTCTTCGGGGATGTTGACTCGACGACCTTTAAGTAGGTTTATCCTTGTAGGCATGTTTGCAGCTGGTATATGATCTAGACAATTTAGCTAGATCAGAGGAATACGTCTGGAGTAACATTCTGAAAGCTAGAATTCATCGCACTTGCTTATCATACTTGTGCAGTATGGGGATCGAGATGAGACATAGTGGGCAACGTCCACGTAAATTTGTGTCGTTCTACAGGAAAGTTGACGTTCTTATCTCTTCCTAACAACAGGAAGACTGTCTCATTGAAGTGACAATCATCAAATGAGTGGTAAAAAGATCACTTGCAAGGGCTCTAAGAGAGCTATTATGAAGGAGAATCATAATTGACAAAGATTCACAACCTTCTGTGAGGACCCATATTGGTACGTTGCAGTGGCGCAACTTGGCACACTGAATGCACACCCAAAACGCGTAAATACGAAGCGTCAGGTTCGTACCCAGTAACCAACTGTAACTTTGAAAATGGTTGGGTGGCAATGGGCCTTAAGGTGGACCAACATAGATGCGTACAAGATTACATTGCCCTAGGCAGAAACCGAAAGCTTGGTGCATTCACCAAGGTCCGGGCGATTAATTAAATTGCGCTTTATGATTGCTCTGCGAGGTTGTTTTAGGGTAAACATGGGAATTCGATGTCCAATTATAAACCTAAAAGGAATGCAATACTTATCAAAAGCCTTTGATATAAACTCTCCGACATTTATCCAGTTTTCCAGACTTTATGAGATAATTAAAGTGGTGAACCCTCAAAATTGGCTAGGAGGTTTAGCAGCAATGTGTGTGGAAAAACATATGACCAGTTTGTCGATTCATCAACCAAAACCATAAGTATTTATATGGTTCGCATTTTGGTTGGATTAGTCCACATATATTTCTTTGAATCCACTGTGAAAAGAGGGTCGCTTCGTATCTTTGCTAGGGATGATTTAGAAAATCAATTTCTCTAACGAGCAGGCTTGGCAAAGTGTGTTTGTAGGCACAAGATCCTTACTCTGGGTAAGGAGATGCGTTGTGGCATCATTGTTCGACCTAAGTGTCCCAAAAGGTCATTCCAAAGCAAGTAAACTGCTCGAATCATTCGGCTCCAGGCCGGCCACATGTGGCGTGTTCCCATTTGGGAGGTAGCCCATTGGCCCTAAAGCAAAGCTTCAGGCTCATTTTTGGAGGTGGTGCAAAAGATATTCCACTCTATTTTCTTCAGTGGTTTCATTTATGATGAGTGTTCTCTCGAATATCCTTAAAACTCAACGACGTTATTCCGGAACTAGGATAATGTAAGGTCTCTTAAATGGTAATGTAGTACCATTCATACAACGAGAAGCGTGCCAATGCTCTTAATTAGGTTGGATATACCTAAAGTCGTTGCTGGAGATGTGATTTAGGTGTAAAGTTAGTGTGCGTAGTATTTCATTCATCCAGGCAACTAACTTTCCCACATTCGTACCTAATCACATGTTTAATTAAATTCGGTCACATGTATACAAGAAACATGATTCAATCAACTCATTTTCGAGGACAATATTGATAACATAATCCATAACTAAAACAAACACCAAACGTGAATCCAAGAACATAGAAAAATGTTCATAAAGTAAACCAAAGTTACTAAGGGGATTCAGCCAACAAGGCCATTCATGTCAAAATTCTGCTATTCCAACGGTGTTTTGTGGAGCAAAATCAATCTCACATATTGACTACTAGAATGGTACTCCTCAACGACATTAGTAAGGGTACAAACATGTGCATAACCAATGATTTATTCCATTGAGATGGAAGTAGATTCTGTAGGGTTGAGGTTCGGGAACAATATCCCTTATTCTTGAAGTTTTAGGTCTTAGGTGCCAAGGATCACACTTCGGCCGTGATGCCACACCTTAGCAGGCCCTAATTCTACAATATGTTGTAAAAACAAACTTGAATTTGGATTGTGAGAGACATACCCAGACTTGGGTTCGGTAGGCTCCAGCCGAAGCTGGAGGGGTCTGTTCGGTAGGCGTTCGCTGAATTAGAGCAATATCGTTCGGTGAACCTCTGCCGAAGCAAAGCATAACCTTCGGTGCATCCCTGTCGAAGCAGGGCACCACGATTCGATAAACTCTAGCCGAATCTATACCGTTCTCTCATATTTGTGGTAGTAATCAGATCGAAAAATTTGGTAAACTTCTGTATTCTACACTGCTGCTTCAGGAGCGAGTTAGAAACTTGGAAGGACGAGAAAAGTATTCTCCAGTCAAAATTCGATCGAATTTATAAACTTCATAATCATACTCATTTATGGACGTAATCATGGTGTGCTTCAAGCAATATCAATCATGATTAAATGGGTCCGTAAAAGTGAGCCAAAGAGCCATGGAATCCTCGTTCAGGAGGTATTTCCTTTTGTAATGCTTCGAGCATAAGTTTTCGAATGAAGATCATGGCGGAGGCTTATTCAGCTCTTCCATGCCATTGTTGGCTTTAATGGTATCTCAGCTTCTTGATATTCAAGTGGAGATTCACGTCTTATACCCACATAAAGTGGTTTCTGTTAAAAAAAGGTCCAAATCAATGAAGTAGAACTTGTTATGGTTCGACAATCACTAAATGGAGGGAACAAGATTGTGAATAGTGTTATGGGCAATAAAACATCCATAAGCATCAAAGGTAGAACATTTAGATTCTAAGACATGGTTTACATGAAAAATGTCGAGTGTTCATGGGTGTATTGTTTTATGAAAACTTCGGGTTTCAAAGGCACTAAATTTAAAACTACAGGTTCAATTTAGTTATGAATGTTTAGTTCATAAAAGAGAGGTAAAATACAATATGCTGATTTAAGTGTAGTGGATTTGAGTTGCTTCAGGACTATGAAAGAATGTTAACGGTTCAAAGTAGAAAAATAAATTATTGAATTGTTAATGTCCAAAAGTGATCTTTAGGTCAATAATTTTGGATTAATTATCAGATTAATGGATTGCTGGTCACTTTTAATTAAATCAATAGATCGGGACTAAACGGGGTCGATCGTTGAAGCAAAAATAATGACAGACGGGTCATATTAGCTTCGGTTGGCGATAGTCCAAGTGATAATTAAATTAGAATTAATCAACGTAAACCAAAGTACCCAAAAAAAATAATATTTGGGTATGATTTATAACGCGGCCATGCCAAAAATTGGCATTGGGTTGAAAAAATAATGCCGCCTAGCCTTATTGGGCTGGCTACGCTGCGTGGACAAGCCCCGCAGCATAGCTGCAGGTCATTGGGCCTCAAGGAAGGTTGCGGGCCTCTGGGCCGTGTGGTCTGGGTAAGCCCAGCAATGGAAGCTGCTAGTTTGGGCCAAAAGAAGGCGCGTGAGCAGGCTCAGCCTAAGGCTGGCTTGTGGGTTAATGTTCGCGAAGCCCAACATAAGCTGGGATTGGGTTTTGGGCTGGGGCAGTTCAGGCCCAGCAGTGAAAACCTGCTGGCGAGTTGGGCCGAGGCATGAGCGAAGCCTAGCAAGCAACGTGCTTGCTAAAGGCAGGCCTAGGCACATGACAAAAGGGCCCAGCAGCACTGGGCTGCTGGTATTGGGCCAGAGATGCATAGGGTAGGTCCAAGAAAGCTACAGGCCTTCTCGAGTTGGGCTGGGGCTGCAGGCCCATGAGAACCCTACCAGGCCGAGGGCTTGGTGTGCCTTGCATGAGCAGCGAGGCCCAAAAGGTTGCTGTCGTGTGGTCCAAGGCGTCAAACGATGACGTTCCCATGTGTGCTCCATGCTGCTAGACTGCAAGCCAACTGCAGTGGTCGGCGGTGGTGCCAGCGGCGGCGAGCCGCAGCCATGCCGCATATTTCCCCAATTTATTTCTTTTTTTTTCTCGACTTCTCTAGGGTTTGAAAGACCCTAAATTGCTTCTAATTTATTTATATGCTTTGACTCAAAAATTCCACATAGCAAAATAATAATTGTGTAATGCATGAAACATATATATATGTATATATATATATATATGTATATATATATATATATTAGAAGGAAAATATAAATATAAGGGGTTCATGCATCATGGGGAATGTTTTCATGCTTCGTGGATGTTTCAAATATCTTCCTTTATTTTAAGCGTATCTGATTGGCAGAAAATAACAAAAGCCTTTGAATTTGTAGAAGATCCTTCTCGAAAAGCCGGAATTGCATCTTCAATGCGTTGTATCACGTTCAACAAATAAAAAATTAAATTGAATCAATAACATGTAGATCAATTCAATAAAATAATAAATTGATCATACAAATAATGATTAAAACGTAATACTCCCCTGATTGAAGAACAAACTCTTTTCGCGCAGCGTCAAGAGCATGCTGATAACGTGTTGTAGGCATAATTTACTAAACAATTATGGAGGCCAGAGAGAGGGCGTGGGGCGGCATAGAGAGAGAAGAGAGAGATATGTAATTGTGAGGTGTGTGTTATATCACTCTATTACGCCTTTATTTATAGTAGTATGAAAGGTAAATTCCTTACCCCAATAGGATTACAACTTTAATAGGATAATATCTAGTCTAAGAGATATGGTAGAATCTCATAAAGATATCCCAGATATGATATGATTTACACGATCATATTCCTAATCTAATAGGACTGCAATAGTAAATATTATTGATCATGTGGTTGTCCACTTGGGGTCAATATGTAATATATAAGTACTTGGAAGATTTTCTATGGTAAATCTTATGCCTATAAATAGGCTTCTAATGAGATTGAAATAACACTTTGATTTCTCCTACTAATCTCTCTTGTCTGTCTGTATCTCTCTACTCTCTCTTTGTCTATATTTTATTTCCAACAAAAAGGATTTTTTATGATAATTTTTGTAATCACATTCTTTCATGAGCAACACGTAATCCAAAATATTAAATGTGTCGTCAAATTAGAATTTATTTATAAACCACCCTTTCACGCCTTCATAAGATTTTTTTTTTTTTTACCGTCATCTCTCTCATTAGCAGCATGCAAACAATAAGTGAAATGTGCAGTAACACTCATTTATGAGTTAACTACCCCCTCACGCCTTTTAAAGAAGAGTAAACTTGTTATAAGTCCAATTTTGTTAAGTCATTATTGAGTTTAGTTCACTCTGTTGGGTTGGGTCCATTCAATGATTATCCACATCATTATATTTTTCTTAAGTTGTGAGAAATGTAATCCCTTACTTATAGGTTTATTTTTGACTGAATTTTAGTATTAAATATAGAATTAAATGTTGTTTCTCCTTGTTTTTTTTTTGCTCCTAATTCTCATCTTAATTTTTCTTTACCTTTATCATAGGTTAATTGCGTTAACTAATCTGTTAACTAATCTATATTGTAGGTACCATATATATATCAGCATATATACTAGCATGAATTTATAAATGTATGGAAGATTAAATTTTGAAGTATTTTCATGGATAATAAGTAGATTAATTTTTATTTATTTTCGTAGATACATAAATCACAGGCTAATTGTGTTTTTATCAACCTATGATATAGGTATTATATATGATAACAAATAAATTTTCTTCTAACTATTTTATATGAAAGCGACTAGATTTTCATATTTAAATATTCAAATTGAATACAGGTGCAAAACTCAAGATATAAAATTGAAGTTAAAAAATAGAAAAAGTGGACTAAATTCAACAACTGCTCAAACTTTTAGCCCTGGATTAAAGTATCCTTTTAAAGAAACTTTTATGGTAATTTGTTACAATCATATCCTTACGTGAGCAGCATGCAATCCAAACAATTAACTGTGTAGTCAAATAACAATTATGTACCACCAACCACCCTTTCACCTTTACCTAAGGATTTTCTTTTCCTAAATTTGTTCTTAAAATCATCTTATTTCATGGGCAGCACGTAACCAGTAAATATAACTGAAAAAACGTACACGACCGTCTCATCGGAGAACTTTTACTCTCATACTCACTCATTATGGATGATAAATATGGCATTACATTGTTAAATCTTCCCTTTTTTATACCATTTTATTTCCAAGATAGTGTGCCCATAGATCCCGGGGCATTAGATAATCCCAACCTACCAGCTTTTAACCATTGCAAAGCACTATAAAAACAGAGTCAACACTGTTTTCTACATGCCCTTACCACCTAACTGCCTAAACACCAACTCTCCATACTTTCACTCCCATACTCATCATTCCTCCTCCTCCTTTTTCTCATCTTTTTTTTCTCACAATCCCAATTCCAAAAAGAAGCTGAAATGTCTCAGAGAACGAATCGCCACCAGAGAAGGCCATCCCAGAGCTTGTTTTTGTCCCCTGACTATCTCTTGGCTCCTCTGTCTGATGATGCTGCAGCTGCAGACAAGGTGGCTGCTCCTGCTGCAGCGTCGGGTCAAGCTCCGCCACCGCAGATAACCACTCCTCCTCTTCCACCGACCCCAAAAGCAGCGGAGACCAAGGAGGTTTCGACCGAGGACAAAAAGAAAACCACAGACGTGGATAACTAAACCCAATTGGTAATTGGAATTGTGTTGGTTATGTTGTGTTACTTTTGTGTTTTGCTGATCGGTGTTGTTATGTTGTCTCAACACTCGAGCGTTTTTATGATGTTGAGAATCACAGATGAACCAAATTAATGAAAAAATATAAATTTACTTTGTGTTTAATTAGTTTTTAATTTTTTTATTATTTATGACGTGTATTTCTGTGTTTGGATCCAATAGGGAGGCTCATTTGAGCAATTATCTGTCACAAATTAAAATTAATGGAATAATTAAATAATGGAGTTCAATGGAGGGCATTGGGGCAGTGGATTGAAGGCTTTTGCTGCAAAATCCAAGAGTTGGTGACTGGTGCAGGGTGTCTTCAATATTAGCACATCGGGTGTAGAGTTTTGTCACAAAATATATCAGCATATCATTAATGAATTTATGAGAGACATTGTTGAATTCAAATTAATGAATTCGGGCTAGAGTATTGCTCTTGTGAGAAACCAAGGAGATTCATTCCAACAGGTAAGATCAAAGTTATTTAGAGGCTAAAGGCAACAAGTGCTAGAAGTGATAGAAAGGACTAGTCATTAGGCTTCAAAGCAACCACAATCTGAGGGAATTGCTTCTTTGGAAATGATCTATACTTCAGAAGAAAGAAAAAGTAATTTATTTCTTGAAAGAGATAATGTTGTGGATTAATTTACAAGACGGTTTTAAACTAATCTCTTAAAGTGAGTTAGTTTAAGGTATTGAAAAGTTAGAGACCTTCCAAAAAATACCTCAAATGTGGAGGAGTTTGCCCAAGTATGGACAAATTACTTAGTAAGTCTTATGTTTGGAGCACTTAACATTGGAAAACAACTAATCTCAAACAAATGTTATATAGTTTCATGCATGGATGGGTATTGTGATGGCCATATAGTATTTATGAGTAGTCAACCTAGTTGTACCAATTATTAAAATACTAGCTAGAGAGTAAGTTGTATCATGGAGGAAAATGGGTTAAAATCCTGTAATGATAAAAGTGCTACCTGCAATTGAAATTAGGTTAAGCTTTATGCCTTGACTAATTCCTATAGTTTGGAAGATACTCTTAATGGGAAGTCTCCTATCTTGAGTGTGGAATAGGGTCGTTCTTATGAGAATTTTCTGAAAAGGGCTTAATTCTCTAGAGTACTCATGAGAAACCAAGAATTGTTCAGGGCTGAAAGGAATGGAACCGAGCAACCACGGTGGGTCTGGAAGGATATTGTGTGATTACTATTATCTTGGTTTACACAAACAGCGTATCAGTTAAGATATCGCATTCATTGGTTAGCAAAGTAAATCAGGTAGTAATTCACCACGGAAGGTTCAAAGCCAAAAGTTATCTATCCTGATGCAGTACTTTTCCCATTGAATTCTCTCTCTAATGTCTGCATTGTAATTTGCATAGTGTTGTGTCAATTTCTATTCATGTGCGGGATTGTTGGAAAAATTATTATTATTATATTTTTTTTTTTTTTGTCAAACGATATATTTGTTAGATTAGATGTTAAATTAGGAAGCCGACAGGGTTCGAACCCAAGCCGTGGTACAAGGGCAACACTTCTCTTCACCATTGTGGTAGAAGGTCACTTGCCATTATATTAAATTTATTAGTTGAATGAAAACTAAAAGTGGTGTCTTTTAGTGAAAAGATGTGTCTATCCTAATTCAAATGAAGAGTTGCAACTTTTGACAACTCTTCATGAATAGTCACATGCTTTTAAAATACTTATCTCAAATTCTATAAATAAGAAAGACCACAATAATTGTTATATAAATTTTCATTGTTTACATCATGGTACATAGAGTGCACTAAATATTAGAGTCTCATTAAGTCCATATGAGATAGTTTTCAACACAATCGTGGTTCATTGGAGCCTTGTGTTTTGAAGTGCTACTATTACAAGGACATGGTCATTGTATCCTAGGAGACAAGCGCCGATTAACCATGAGTACCGTAATGGGATGTAAACTTGTCTTAAGGATAAAATATCTAACATCTGACTCGACCGATAATGTGCATGCTTTAAATTGTGTATTTACTTGCATTCTAATTTATGAATTTTATATGTTATTAATATTATAATTAGACTCTATTTTTTCAACAACTATTAGGCCATGTTTACAGGAACCAATTTATAAGGAAAAGGTATACATTCCCATTGATTTCATATACTTTGTCTACTAACATCAAATGAATGAATAAATAAGTGGTCCTACATAGATTTTGATATGGGATAATTGAAAAGGTTAGTGTTATAAACATTCTCATTTTTACTTCTCACATACATTTTTTAATTTTTAACCGTCAGATCGAATGAATTGAAGAAAATCAATGACAAAAAATTAACAAGAGTGCGTGAGAAGTAAAAATAAATGTATGAATAGCATTATCCATATAAAAAATTTAAGGTATCCCATTAACATGAAGGAAGTTGTTTATTCCATATCCAATCCTTCTCATCCCTAATCCTTCCTATTCTCATTCTTTGTACCATACAAGGAAGAACGACTTAATGAATTACTTAGCCGGAGAATACTTATTTGCTATAAACGAACCAAAATAAGATACTGCAAGAACGGGCGTAGGAAAATATGATACTTACTATAAGCTTCAAGATGTCTAATCCAACGGTTCTAGACCAAGAATTTTCGTGTACCGTGTGATGTAGGAAAACGAGACTGTATATTCTAATACAAAAAGGGGTAAATCGTCAAAATGGTCACTGAGATTTGCATAACTCATCACTTTGGTCCCTGAGATTTGCATAACTCATCACTTTGGTCCCTGAGATTCCAAATAGATAAAAGTGGTCCCTGAGATTGTCCACCATCCATCATTTTGGTCCTTCCCGTTAAAAACTTTGTTAAGTGTCCCGGAGCTCTTGGCCGGAAGTTTGGGCAATTTTTCAAAGCTTCGTAACTCAATCGTTTCTTAACCAAATTCGACCCATAATATATCAAAATGAAGATAGGAAAGTGTAGAATAAGATTATACCTATTTCGAAGCCCAATGGTTGCCGGAGATGGCCGGAAAATAGCCTCAAAGTTGACTGATCCGAGTGAAAACTTGAAAACTCGCCGGAAACTGTGTAAACTTTAAACGTTCATAACTTCTTCAATACTCAATGAAATCAAGTGATTCAAAAACAAAAATCATACTTCTCGATGAGACGAAGAGAATGGTACCTTTTTTGACCGCTAACTCGCCCTTTTTTGGCCAAAAAAGGGCTCGAAAGTGGCTAACTTGAGACCAAGACAACCACTTTCGAGCCGTTTTCTGGCCAAACCACGGCGATTTAACCATAAAAAAAGGTACTATTCTCTTTCTCTCATCGAGAAGTATGATTTTCATTTTTGAATCACTTGATTTCGTTGAGTATTGAAGAAGTTATGAACGTTTAAAGTTTACCCAGTTTTCGACGAGTTTTTAAGTTTTCACTCAGACTAGTCAACTTTGAGGCTATTTTCCAGCCATCTCCAGCAATCATTGGGCTTCTAAATAGGTATAATTTTATTCTACACTTTCCTATCTTCATTTTGATATATTATGGGTCGAATTTGGTTAAGAAACGAATAAGTTACGAAGTTTTGAAAATTGCCCAAACTTCCGATCTAGAGCTCCGGAACATTTAACGGAATGACCAAAATGATGGATGGGGGACAATCTAAGGGACCACTTCTATCGATTTGGAATGTCGGGGACCAAAGTAAGACTTATGCAAATCTCAGGGACCATTTTGGCGATTTAGCCCAACAAAGAATAAATTGGAACATTATCTACATACTAAAACCCGGTGGAAAGCACTGTTCACAAACAGTGAATTGGCGAAAATAGCCCTCACCTGCTACCTATTCTCAGCTAATTTTTTTGTGTTGAACAGTTAATTTACGATTTTGCCCCTCCTATACACGTGTGGAAGGGGAGAAGGATGGAACCAGAGTCTTCCATTTGGTCTCATTTGCTTCCGGAAAGAATCTCTCGACCTCTCTCTTAGAACCACGGAACATCCTCATCTCTTCAACAGCATCTCCTTCCTCCTCCTCCAATGGACAACGTCTCCCCTCCAGGCTCCTCCCTCATTCCTTCTCCTCCGTTGGACAACATCTCCTCCACTCTTTCTCTGGGTATTTATTTCATCTCTATTTTCCCTCATATCCCTTCTTTTCCTTCAATTTTTTTACTTGATCTCACAGAAGCGTTTTTATATTTCTGTGTTTGTCTATATCATTTTTTTGTTTTACTGTGTTTGGATGTTAATCAATTGAATTGCTCCAACTAATTT
Source organism: Heteromeles arbutifolia (assembly GCA_024362995.1). Classification (NCBI taxonomy): domain Eukaryota; kingdom Viridiplantae; phylum Streptophyta; class Magnoliopsida; order Rosales; family Rosaceae; genus Heteromeles; species Heteromeles arbutifolia. Next base: position 22,247,888 of record JANCRC010000010.1, read on the forward strand.
AAAAATATAAATTCGGATATCCTAATGGGTTTTCTGTGCAAATTTTGTTTTAGTTATGATAAGGTGTTTATGGATTTGGAGTTTTATGTGTTTATGGATTTTAGAATTTTCAATATGATTTTCCAATTTCCCTTTGCAGCATTCTATTTTTTGTTTTTGAAGTATCTATGTGATTTATGTTCGTTCCAAGACATCATGACTTCAGTAGACATCTGATATCCATCTTTGCTTTGTTCATGCAGTTGAAAGATTAGGTGGACAAGAAAGTAAGTGCAGTACATATAAATCAAAGCTAGGTTTTGGGATTAATTTATGAGATTAGCCTAGAGTCCCCGTTAGTTCTTATTTCCTAAATAATTGTGAATTAATGGTGCAGGGGCAACTCCGAAGTTGGTTCTTCAATTGATGAATTTTAAGGGTCTGGGTATAACTTATGTCAAGAGCCATCTTCAAGTAATTGATTTGATCCCATCAATTTCATGATCTCTATATATTTTCTCTACTAATTGTACTATATATAAGATTCAATACTTTGATTAAATATAAATTAAGGGTTCATCTCTGATTAATATTGTTCTACATTTTCTGCTTTGATTTTCATCAACAGATGTATAGGAGCAAGAAGATGGAAGACCACAATCAAGGTGAACAAATTAACAAATTGCACACAGGCTCATCTACTCTTCCAATGGTTAATACAAAAGTTAGGGTTTACATATTTATAAACTTGAGAGATCTTGCTTTCTTATTATATGACAGATCCAGCATACTAGCTCCAATCAAACGCATAGTGTCTGTTTTAATTTTCTCAGTGTGAAATGGCCACTTCTCCTTTACAAAATGGTGCGCCAAAATACTGGAGAGTCCGGAATTGTGAAACCAATTTAACTCTCACTTAAAGGCGTAGATAATTTCAGTGTTATACAGCTGCAAGTTATGTTTCACTTATTCTTTGAACCCTTTACTTTCCTTCTAAGCTTGAAAGCAGGAAACTAAGTCACCAGGTCCCCAAACTGTTCCAAGGGCTAGGAGGTCATCCTTGACAACCTGGCATGTGGATTTTAACAACATGGTTGGGCTTCTGAACCTCATTATATTTCCCTCTTTTTTGTCTTATATAGAATGCATCTATCTGCAGATTTAAACAAGTCATTTTCAGAATTTTCAGGGCATTGAAATTCAAGCTCAGGCGGTACCCCTATTTCAAAGAAAATGAGACCACTTGAATATGGTAACCCAATTACTTTCTTTGTTGTTTTTCCTTAATGGGTTATCGATTCCTTGCTTTTTAATGAATTTTTGGCTTAGGTATTTTGAATTTCTGAGTTTCAAGGCACAGTTGCCCAGTATTTATAATTGTTTTCGTAATTTTATATTCAGTACCGCTTGCCAATTTATTGCATGAATACTTTCAATATCAATGTAAAACTAAAATATTCAATAAAGAACAAATAATCATACTTCATCATGTACTCTATATTAAATTATGTTTAGTCAAACCAATCTAAAGTATGATGCATTTAATGTTTTTAGTTTCAAAACATTTTTATACACCAACATTATTATTCTAATCAAAAGTTGTATCTGGTAAAGTTTTTTGCATGATGGTATAGCAACGGTTATAGCTATAGCTAATATATGTATATGTCAACGATAGTATATACCACTGCATAAATATATCAGTATGTGAAGGTTAATGGCATACTTGATCCTTGCATGACATGTACATGAAATACTAAGTTTCATACCACTCCATTATATATACCTCAAATTCTGGCATGCAACCACCATTTTTAATCAGCATGATGTCATATTAGTTTCATTACATAAAAAGTTCCTGTTGATAAATTTGTGCTAACATCATGCTCTGCGTGATTTCGTTCACGCTCATCTCTTAAGGGTTGAAGCGAGCACCCAGAGATATTTGAGGCGCCTATTCGGTTTCTGTTGTGCCGTTTACTGCCTTTGCCAAGGTATGCTTATATGTGTTTTCTTGGTGGTTTTGATGTTGCCAGTGTGATTTTTTAATAAGTATTAGGTTGTTGGATATCAAATGGGAGAAAAGGGTTTTACATTTGGTTAATCAGGTTGTATGAATGTGGGGTATTCATGTGTTGCTACTGTTGAGTTGTTTTTGGTGGCATGTACGGTTTACAATTGTGTTAAGGGGTTATTGTTATTGTTAATTATATGATAATAGTGGTATGATTTGTTTTTAATGAGAATTAAGTATTAATAGGCTCCATTTATGATGCCAAACTCAACATTTGAGAGGCGGTGGTAGAAGTTTAATTGGAACACTTTATTAGTTTGTGTTACTAACAAAACAGTTGTGATACTAATCTGGAGCTACTTTCATATTGATTCACCATCATTGATAAGTTTTCTTTGCACCCTATAGAAATCATAATTAACTATTCACTAATCTGCTGCTTTATTGTCATTGACTATTTAGATTGGGAAGCACCATATTGTTTCCAAATGATTAGTTTGATAGGTGCTTAACAATTTCCCAAGGCATGAGGCACTTGCTTTTTTGTGTGTGTAAAAGACTAATACCATGCGTCCATGATAACTATTATAATTAAGAACCAATATGTTTAAAAATACCTCAATTATTGAGAGCGACATGTATGTCCGATTAGTTTGATTGAAACTAACAATTGTTCAAATTGCAAAGAAAATGAAACATTCTCTCTCTCCTCTTTTTCTCTCCTATTGCATTTGGGTTATTCCCTGTTTCTTTTTTGTTGATCTAATTTGGGGTGAAGTTGAATTTTGGTTGAACTAGAATGTGGGTTTAATTGTGTTTGGTTTTGTTTGTCAATTCTATTTTCGTATGATTGACGTGTGGGTTTTCAAACCTTTATGGCCATTTTGGGTCTGGCAAAGGTACTAATTTTACTCTTCATTCCACCACTTTCATTTGAATGCCTAGAAAAATTTGGAAGTGAAAACATGATTGGGTTGTATTAGTTTTTGTGAAGATTACATCTTGATTTGAGGTGTGTGAAAATACATTTTGATGATCAGGAGATGAGAGTACAAGTTTTCGCTTCTATCTGGACATCCAAGAACCACCAAATTGCATTTTGTTTTCGTCACCGAATTCAGGACGAGAAAGCTGTACATGCCTCATGTATTACGTATAATCACTTGCTTACATTTCTGTTTCTCATTTCTGCCTAATTAGTTCAGATTTTTGTTTTTTTTATAAATAGTAATGTGTTCTATGACAAGCTGGCTCTGTTTCTGATTTCATTCTTGTTTTGGATTTATATATAAACCTGCAAGCATGCAGTTGATTAGTATATTTGGTGTTTTCCCTCTTAATGGACAAACTTGCAGTTCTATAAGATATAAGTTTGGTACGATCTGATTATTGTGTTTTGTCTCATTACTTCAACAGCAGAAAAAATCTGTCCTAATTAAGCTAAGTAGTTAAGCGAAAGAAGCCCCCATACCTACTCTTCTTTATGTGTATATAATTTTGGTATAGACAATTTCTAATCCCACAGCAACGCGCGGGTTTTAATTTCTAGTTGTACACTAAAACGATAATATTTACATTAAAAGAGTGAAGAATTTGGTTAAGTCACACACTAGATTAACTATAAAAATTTGATATCGAACTCGTCATTTATATAAAAATTTGATATCGAACTCGTCATTTATTTAAGTCGAACATAAGTTAATAGGCAACCTTAGTCCTTGAATTAAAAAAGTCATTAAAATTGGTAAATGAAATTGAAAAATTGTGGAACATTGATCCACTAAAGAACAATATATTTTTCCTATATATTCAAAATATGAACTGAACATTTAGTACAGTATAATGATATTCTTCTACACTTATAAATAAAAGATCTTAAGCTTAACTTACATAGATTCAAACTTAATACTAATTTATATTGATTGGTCCATTGTAAGACTTAATTTGAATCCCCCATCTTTTAGTATAAATATATCATCGAATTAAAATTACTAAAATGCTTTGTAAGTGAGTAGAGGAAGATGGAAGAATTTCAATTGCACCAGACAATCCACCATTTGCATCAATGCTTCTTCTTCCTTATGCTGAGCATATTTTGATGCATTCTTATTTGACTTGGTCTCGAAATGGTCCCAATTTGGATAAGAATTGACTTGTGTTGTCAATTTTACATGGCCACCATGAATAGTATGTGCATTTGTTCGGTTTTCAAGGGCATGCTATATTTTGTCAAGATATTGTCCCACATTATAAATTGAAATAGTATATTAGTTTGTAATACTTGTTTGTTTTAATTGCATGTCATTCCACTCCAAGTTAGATCGTTGTATTCTCGAGTAATATGTCAATTTTTTCCGTGACAGTTTTTTTTATTCCAAAGAAAGAAAACAAGACTTTTTTCAACCTTCGGCTACAACTCACCCCACCCAATTAAGCCCTTCAAACTAATACTATTTATGAAATATAACCTTCCAAATTTTTTGTTGTTCAAATGGTGTGAGAAGCTAGGAGTTAAAAATGATTTTTTTTTTTGTCAAACAATAGATTCGTTAGATTAAATGTTAAATTAAGAAGATGCCAAGGTTCGAATCCACATCGTAGTGCAAAGGGAACACTTCTCTCTACCATTATGATAGAGGGCACTTGCTAAGAGTTAAAAGTGTTAGGTGACAATTTTTCATTGACTACTTGATTCTTCCTAAACTGGCCCTTGAAAAGCTATGAAAATCCCTTGGCTAGCCTCCTAGATTATGCAAAAGTTGGGGCTAAACTAGCCCCTTGAAAATCCCTTGGCTATTTTAGCCTCCGTTGGATGTCCCATTAAAATTTGATTTTTGTCATTTGGTGCTAAATAACACTTTAGCCTAGAATAGTTTGCGTGCATTAAACATGCTCTAAGCGTGATACACTGTGAACCAGCATTTACAACCACAACCGATGCCGTATTTGTGTTACCATTCAAAACATAAAACAAAATTAAACTAAAGGTTCATAAGGATAGGCAAACTTGTACAACAAACTCAAAATGAATTGGTGCAACTTATTTCATTCACAAAATGACATAGATATGTAAATCCCAACAACCATTGCCTCAATTACGGCCCGCCATCGTGGATTCGTGGCCACCAAAATGCCAATTCCATTCATAACTTGCTACTCGTTGGTCACAAGTGCGAGATGCGATTATTAGACAACGTAGTTGAATGTTTGAATAAAAAAAAAGAGAAACTTGAAACAAGTCCAATTTTGTGAACAATTACTGGGTATAGTCCAATTTTATTTCATTATTGGATTAGGTCTGATCACTCATTGTCCACATTAGTTTATTGTTATGTTTTTGCCAAAATTACCCCTTAATGATAAGTAAAATAATTAATATTATTCCTTAATTTTATGAGGTGTATTCAATTGGAAATTTGATAGATTTTAATAGATTTATAAATCCATGATTTTTATGAAGTTGAACTAATTTGTAGAGATTTCATGCAAAATTTTAATTCAATTCCCTCGAAATCTCATAGGAAGAGGTGAGATTTGTGAATGCTTAAAATATACTGCAAAATCTCTCCAATTCCCTCTAATTCCTCAACTTTTCCAAATTCTTTAAATTCTAATTCTAATTGAATACACTTGGAATGTTATACTATTTTAAAATTCTAATTGAATACACCCGGATTTCTAAGAATTTTAATAAACTATGTTCAAATCCTGATTGAATACACATTGAATTTCAGAGAATGACTTAAAATCCTGATTGAATACTCCTGGATTCATTAATAAAATTAAAATATCTCAAAATCTCAATTGAATACACCTCCCTTAGACTTACTTGTACTGTGAAATTAATTATAATTGATTATTTATCTTTAAAATAATCCCCTACTTGTAGAATTAGTTTTGTGCCGTGTTCTACTCCCCTTTCTTCTTTTTCAATCTTTTTCTTTCTTCTTTCAAGCTCTTATGATTTATTCCTCTTTTTTGAAATTCAAGATCACAATTTCTACTTTCTTTTCAGTGGCATAGATTACACACCCCGACCCAAAAGTGGGGCGTGCTGGCCGTCACATGAGAGTGACATAACCATGTGCACAGTGCGGAAGGAATAAAGAATAGAATTTACGAATCAATTAAAACCGAAACACTAGCAATACTAGTGTAAACGAAGTGTGAATTCCACTAATACAGAGCATAAAAGTCTACGTGCAGTCAAGCAGAAGTACTAAATAGAAATAACACCCGAAGGTGGTCCTACATAAGTGAATTCTGTCAGGACGTCCGATGAGCTCCTCGTATGCCACCAACGAACACTACCTAATACCTGGAGGGGCGAAAAAACAAAGTTGAGTGGGTCAGAAACAAATCTTTTCAAAACCTTTCTTTTCTCAAAAGTTATAACCCCTCGCCGTAAAACTTGTATAATTTCCCAGAAATAAAGTATATACTCATATATATAATTCTCAAAATCCTGCTGGAAAATATGTATGTATAAATGTATGTATGCCATGCCAAAGTATCATAACTGAATGCCAAAGCATAACTTTGTGAATATGATTGAATACTAGTTATCATCTCAGCCCTCGGCTGTATATAACTCATAACAATCTCATCATATCATATAGCTTATAACAATCTCATCATATCATATATATACCATGCACACACATCAATACCACCTCTAGTGCTTTGCACAACATCACTGACTATAAACTAATATGCTCTAGTGCTACAATCATGTGAAGACTGAGCAATAAATCGCTGGTCACCTACGAGTCGAACCCACCTATCGTGGTCTATTTGACAAGACTGAGCACCTAACTTGGATCCAAGGTGAGCATGCGGTGCAGGAGGTGAACATCACGTGAAAGACTGAACCCCTACTCTGGGCGGGAGCACTAATATCAGTGTGCAGGTTTATAAGCTCTAATCATATCACATCACATCATTCGTTCTTATCAACTAGTATATAAACTTACCTGCCACTTACATGTGCGTCCTCAGCACCAACATTAATATAAGCAATCAATAACGCATAATAAAATAAATAGATACTTTGCATGGCATTTCATATCACATTTCATATCACATTTCACTTAAACTGATTTTCTGGGAAAAATCTCATTTATATAGATATATATGGAAAACAAATGCCCACTCACTGATAAGTAGACGGGTCGTAACCCCCGTGCCTAGCCTGGCTACGCTCGTCCTTCGGATAGGTCTCGCCTATATGAGAAGCAACTGAAATAACTTTAATTATTGCACATAATCGAAACCTTAGAAATAACTTCTCATACATTGCTCAAATTGGGTATATGAATATACCACCGTGATCTACACAACCTCACGAACATTCCCATATTTTTAGAAATTTTTTTTTACCACCCATGCACTGCCACGCGCCGGTCACGTGCCTGGCATGTGTAACGGAACAGTAACACCATTAGGAATATTCCGTTAAAATGTAACAGAAACCGTTAAAGATACTTGATGGCGTTAGAATATTCCGTCAGACTTGACGGAATATTCGCTCTTCTTCTTCGGTGAACCTCGCCAGTCGCCGCTGTCCATCGCCGTCAACGCTGTTGTCTGAAACTCCGATTCTCGTCGGTTTCTGGAAAATTTTCAAATCTTCATAACTTCTTCATTTTTGCACCAGTTTCTACGTACTTTATACCAAAATGAAGATCTCACAAAGATGAACATCACCATACCTGACTCGACCCCCAACTCGCCGGGGATTCGTCGAAAAAAGCCTCGATAATTCTGGCAAAAAAGAAACTCTCCGATCTCGCGATTTCGACGTCCAAATTCTTCCAACGAAGAACTCTGAGCTTCGTAAGGACCTTCTTAAGCTTCCTATGAACTTAGAATTCCCTGAAAAACAACATTTTACGTGTGCATGAACAGTGCACAAATCGAAGGTTACAGTTTCGTGATGAATCGAAGGTTTCCAGTTCTAAAACTTGCACTAATGGCTTCCTAGTATCACAAGGAACATGAAATTGCTTACCTTAGTCTCGATCTGCAAGGTTTGAGATGGGTTTGAGTGCTGTCCGTACGAAACCGAGAGGGAGAGAGAGAAGGTTTGAGAAATAGAGAGAGAATGCGGGGGTGAGAAAGAGAAATAGTGTGAATGTGTGTGTGTGTGTGTGGTCCAAATACCACCAACCAAAACTCCTAAACTCAGATACACACACATACCTTAATTAATGCCTAGGGGCATTTTCGTCATTTCACATCCATCGTACGAAATCTCCGGGACGGGCTGTTACAATCTGCCCACCTTATAAAATTTCATCCCTAAAATTTACATAACCAAAACCATCCACTAGTACTCATAAAACAACCTCGGGTACATCTCCCTCATCCGATCCTTTGTTTCCCAAGTCGCTTTTTCCACTGAATGGTTCCTCCACAAGACTTTAACTAATTGCACTGTCTTATTCCTCAGAACCTTTTCCTTCCAATCAAGTATCGTCATCAGCTCCTCATCATAAGTCAAATCCGGGCTAATTTCCAATGATTGATGAGGTATCACATGTGACGGATCTGAGACATAGTGTCGAAGCATCGACACATGAAACACATTATGTACCTTAGAAAGCTCTGACGGCAACTCAAGTCTATAAGCAACTTCACCAACTCGCTTGGTGATCTGATAAGGTCCGATGAACCTAGGACTTAGCTTGCCTTTCTTCCCGAATCGTACTACACCTCACCACGGCGATAACTTCAGAAATACCCAATCACCAACCTTGTACACTCGATCAGTGGCATGTCTATCTGCTAAACTCTTTTGGCGATCTTGGGCCGCTTTCATATTAAACTTAATAACCTGAATGTTCTGAGTAGTCTCCTCCACTAACTCAGGGCCCACTAAAACTCGCTCGCCAACCTCTGACCAACATAAAGGTGTACGACAAGGCTTGCCATATAATGCCTCGAATGGCGCCATACCAATACTCGAGTGAAAGCTGTTGTTGTAGGCGAATTCCATCAAATCCAACCGCTTATGCCAAGTGTCGCCAAACTGCAACACCGAAAATCTTAGCATATCCTCCAAAGTTTGAATCGTCCTCTCAGATTGTCTGTCTGTCTGAGGATAATATGCTGTGCTGTACAGTAATCTCGAACCCAAAGCTTCCTGGAACGCTATCCAAAACTTAGAAGTAAATCTCAGATCTCGATCTGAAATAATACTCACAGGAACTCCATGATACTTTACAATCTTCGTGATGAACAACTCGGCTAACTTGTTCAAATAATACTTTTCCCTCACAGGAACGAAGTGCGCTGACTTAGTAAGCCGATCTACAACCACCCAAATTCCATCATAGCCATTTTGTGTACGAGGAAGCTTATACACAAAATCCATAGTAATATTTTCCCATTTCCACTGTGGAACGGGAAGTGGCTGTGACAAACCAAACGGCTTCTTTCTTTTGGCTTTAACCTGCTGGCACACGATACACTTACTTACATACTCTGCAATTTCCCTTTTCATACCTGGCCAATAATAAAATGGCCTAATGGTATGATACATTTTAGTTCCTCCTGGATGCATCGCATAAGCTGAAATATGTGCCTTATCAAGAATTGCCTTCTTTAATTCCTCATTATTTGGCACGTACATCCTATTCTCTTGCATAAGCATGCCATCCGTCTCTCTAACTCTGAGATCTTTCTTTTTCCCTTGATTCCTCAAATGAATTAGCTCTTGAATCTCTTCGTTATTCATCTGAGTCTCGAGTATACGATCAATCAGAATAGGCCTAACTTGGAAACTAGCAAGTAAGGCTCTTTCTTGTTCTGCCACAGCTTCTTCTTGTTCTTCCAATTCCAATTTCACTCCAGTAGACCTTAAATCTACAAGAAGAGGAACACGATAAGCATACAAAGTATTAACCCGACCTTGTGATTTCCTACTCAAAGCATCAGCCACCACATTAGCACGTCCAGGGTGATACTCAATCGTGCAATCATAGTCACTCAGCAACTCAATCCATCTCCGCTGACGAAGATTCAAATCTTTCTGCATGAACAGGTACTAGAGACTCTTGTGATCTGAGAAAATCCTACACTTCTCACCATAGAGATATTGTCTCCAAATCTTCAAAGCGAAAATAATGGCTACCAACTCTAAGTCATGTGTAGGGTAATTCATCTTGTGAGGCTTTAACTGACGCGATGCGTAAGTAATTACCTTACCATGCTGCATCAACACGCATCCCAAGCCATTCAAAGAAGCATCGCTGTAAATCTCAAAATTACCACTATCATTAGGAAGAGTCAAAATAGGAGCATGAGTGAGATAATACTTCAACTGCTAGAAACTCTGCTCACAATTATCATCCCACTCGAATTTAACTTCCTTCATGGTTAACCTTGTTAGTGGTAAAGCCATAACTGAGAAATCCTTAACAAATCGCCGATAATAACCCGCTAAACCAAGGAAACTTCGTACCTCGGTGACAGTTCGTGGCTATTCCTAATTCTCCACAACTGCTATCTTCTGAGGCTCTACCTGAATACCCTGAGCTGAAACAACATGCCCCAAGAAAGCAACTTGATCTAACCAGAATTGGCACTTACTGAACTTAGCATATCACTGATGTTCCCTCAGCTTCTTTAACACCAAAGTAAGATGTTGGACATGGTCTGCTTTTGACTTAGAATACACCAGAATGTCATCAATGAAGACAATGACGAATTTATCCAAATACTGCTGAAACACCTTATTCATCAAACCCATGAAAGCTGTTGGTGCATTCGTCAATCCATATGGCATCACAAGAAACTCATAATGACCATAACGAGTCCTGAAAGCAGTTTTAGGAACATCGTTGCTCCTGATCTTCAACTGATAATAACCAGACCTTAGATCAATCTTAGAAAATACGCAGGCACCTCTGAGTTGATAAAAAAGATCGTCAATACGAGGCAAAGGATAACAGTTTTTAATCGTCATCCGATTCAATTGCCTGTAATCAATGCAAAGCCTCAAGGTACCGTCCTTCTTCCTTACAAATAAAACTGGAGCTCCCCAAGGTGAAGTACTAGGCTGGATGAAACCTTTATCAACTAACTTTTGTAACTGAATCTTCAATTCTCTTAACTCGGCTGGAGCCATACGATAAGGAGTTAAAGAAATAGGATCAGTACCTGGTAGTAAATCAATAGCGAACTCCACATCTCTGTCTGGCGACAATCCAGGTAAATCATCAAGGAAAACATCAGAAAAGTGTCTAACCACCTTGACATTCTCCACGCTAACCGGAGCATCATCATTTAGTACCACGTAAGCCAAGTACCCTTGACAACCTTTCTTTAGTAGCTTTTTGGCTCTCACAGCCGAAATAATCCCATGTCTCAATCCACTAGGTTCACCAAAGAATGTAACCTCAGGTAATCCAGGACGATGGAAGGTCATTGATTTCCTATAACAATCAATATGGGCACGATTGTAATGCAACCAATCTGTGCCTAAAATCACATCAAAATCCACAATGTCTAGCAGAGTGAGGTTAGCAGGCATAACCACATTCTCCACTAATACGGGACAACCTGGGTAAACATAATCTACATAACACTTCTCCCCTCTAGGCATAGCAAACTCCAACTCATACCCAAGAGGTGAAGATTGAGGTTGTGTCAATTGAGCAAACATATGAGAAATTACTGAATGAGTAGCACCACAGTCAATCAACACTTTAGCATAATGACCAAGAATATTTAACGTACCCATGATCAAATCCAAATTGTTCTGAGCATCCTGCAGCGAAAGGTTGTTGATACGTCCCTGGTTCTGCTGTCTTCCTCTGCCTCTGCTGGCATGAACTCCTCACCCTTGAGGATTACGCCTATGTCCTGACTGACTAAACTATCTTGAAGACCCAACTCCACTAGTAGTAACATCAACCTGCTGAGACTGTCCTCCAGAATGCCATTGGGATCTACCAGCTGAATACTGCTGCTGAGGCATATATCCTCTAGAATACTGCTGTGGAGGCATATATCCTCCTGAATACTGACCATAACTGCCCTGCTGATAGGGATCCTGGGGGTACTGGTACTGTCCCGAAGAATAGGGAACAGAATCCCCCTGATAGTGGTATGCACCACCACGACCTGTTTGGGTATAACCACCATGTCCTGAGAACTGCTGAGCTGGAGCTGGTAGTGGTAAGGGAAGTTGCTGAGGCCTCTGCTGGCCTTGAGGACAAAACTTAGCTAGATGTCCCTCCTGACCACAAGTGTAACATCCACTGCTATCTCTTCGACATTCCCCTAAATGTCGACTACTGCACCTACGGCACCAGGGTTCATTTCCTCTACCAAAATTCCCCTGCCTCTGGGATCTAAAATCTTTGAAGAACTTACCACCTCCTCTTTGACCTGTGGAACTGAAAGCTCCACTGGAATAACTAGAACTAGTCCCACTGCACTTAAAGCTCTGAGTCTGGCGAGGCCCTTGCAAGAAATGACCTTTACCCTTATCCTTATTCTGATTCCCATTTTTCTCTTCCTCTTCGCTGTCGCTGGGCAAATTCTCATAATCCTCAATCTGAAGTAAAGCTTCATAAAACTCATGATAAGTAGTACAGCGAATCGCAGTCACAATGGTACGCCATTTCTTCTTAGTGCCCAATTTAAAATGACCTAGCATCTCAACCGGATTAGAAGCAACTTCCAGATGATAACGAGATAGATCAGTAAATATCTTGTAGTACTCGTTAGATGACAGCTTCTTCTACCTCAAACTAGTAAACTCCTGTTTCTTACGATCAATGTATGCATGAGGAATGAATTTCTTATGGAATAACTCCTTAAATACCTCCCAATCTCTAGATTCCTCATAGGGTAACTCATCAGCCAACTGTCCCCACCATGAAGCTGGTTCCTTACCCAAAAACCCTGAGGTCGTCTCCACCCATCTGACTCTGCATCAGTCTAAAAGTCTTCTCAGTATGCATAAACCATTTCTCTGAACCCTATGGACCTTTATTCCCCACAAAAGTGGTTATCTTCAAATTATGAACCGACTCCAGAGGGGTCCGCTGAGGTGGCCAAATAACTGACTGAATAACATTCGTTATAGCTTCCTTTAACTAAGCTATGTCAGGGAAACTAGGTTCGGCTGAACGACGTGGCTCTCTACGAGGCGGCATAGTTCTAACAGAAACACCAAGATAATTAAAATATTCATAAGATATGCAGGACTGCCAAACCTATGCTATGATACCAATTTGACATACCCAACCCAAAAGTGGGGCGTGCTGGCCGTCACGAGAGAGTGACGTAACCATGTGCACAGTGCGGAAGCAATAAAGAATAGAATTTACAAATCAATTAAAACTGAAACACTAGCAATACTAGTGTAGAAGAAGTGTGAATTCCACTAATACAGAGCATAAAAGTCTACGTGCAGTCAAGCAGAAGTACTAAATAGAAATAACACCCGAATGTGGTCTTACATAAGTGAATTCTGTCAAAACGTCCGATGAGCTCCTCGTATGCCACCAACGAACACTACCTAATACCTGGAGGGGCAAAAAAACAAAGTTGAGTGGGTCAGAAACAAATCTTTTCAAAACCTTTCTTTTCTCAAAAGTTATAACCCCTCGTTGTAAAACTTGTATAATTTCCCAGAAATAAAGTATATACTCATATATATAATTCTCAAAATCCTACTGGAAAATATGTATGTATAAATGTATGTATGCCATGCCAAAGTATCATAACTGAATGCCAAAGCATAACTCTGTGAATGTGATTGAATACTAGATATCATCTCAGCCCTCGGCTGTATATAACTCATAACAATCTCATCATATCATACAGCTCATAACAATCTCATCATATCATATATATACCATGCACACACATCAATGCCATCTCTAGTGGTCTGCACAACATCACTGAATATAAACTAATATGCTCTGGTGCTACAATCACGTGAAGACTGAGCGATAAATCGCTGGTCACCTACGAGTCGAACCCACTTATCGTGGTCTATTCGACAAGACTGAGCACCTAACTTGGATCCAAGGCGAGCATGCTGTGCGGGAGGTGAACATCATGTGAAAGACTGAGCCCCTACTCTGGGCGGGAGCACTAATATCAGTGTGCAGGTTTATGAGCTCTAATCATATCATATCACATCATTCATTCTTATCAACTAGTATATAAACTTACCTGCCACTTACCTGTGCGTCCTCAGCACCAACATTAATATAAGCAATCAATAACGCATAATAAAATAAATAGATACTTTGCATGGCATTTCATATCACATTTCACTTAAATTGATTTTCTGGGAAAAATCTCATTTATATAGGTATATACGGAAAACAAATGCCCACTCACTGATAAGTAGACGGGTCGTAACCCCCGTGCCTAGCCTGGCTACGCTCGTCCTCTGGATAGGTTTCATCTATATGAGAAGTAATTGAAATAACATTAATTATCGCACATAATCAAAACCTTAGAAATAACTTATCATACATTGCTCAAATTAGGTATATGAATATACCACCGTGATCTACACAACCTCACGAACATCCCCATATTTTTAGAAAATTTTTCCGACCACCCACGCGCTGCCACGCGCCGGCTACGCGCGACCACGTGCCTGGCACGTGTAACGGAACAGTAACACCGTTAGGAATATTCCGTTAAACCGTAACAGAAACCATTAAAGATACATGACGGCGTCAGAATATTCCGTCAGACTTGACGGAATATTCGCTCTTCTTCTCCGGCGAACCTAGCCGGGCGCCGCTGTCCGCCGCCATCAACGCTACCGTCTGAAACTCTGATTCTTGCCGGTTTCTGGAAAATTTTCAAATCTTCATAACTTCTTCATTTTTGCACCATTTCCTACGTACTTTATACCAAAATGAAGATCTCACAAAGATGAACACCACCATACTTGACTCGACCCCCAACTCGCCGGGGAGTCGTCAGAAAAAGCCTCGATAATTCTTACCAAAAAGAAACTCTCCGATCTCGCGATTCCGACGTCCAAATTCTTCCAACAAAGCACTTCGAGCTTCGTAAGGACCTCCTTAAGCTTCCTAGGAACTTAGAATTCCCTGAAAAACAACATTTTACGTGTGGATGAATAGTGCATAAATCAGATGTTACGGTTTCGTGATGAATCGAAGGTTTCCAGTTCTAAAACTTGCACTAATGGCTTCCTAGTATCACAAGGAACATGAAATTGCTTACCTTAGTCTCGATCTGCAAGGTTTGAGATGGGTTTGGGTGCCGTCCGTACGAAACCAAGAGGGAGAGAGAGAGAAGGTCTGAGAAATAGAGAGAGAGTGCATGGGTGAGAGAGAGAAAGAGTGTGAATGTGTGTGTGTGTGTGTGTGTGTGGTCCAAATACCACCAACCAAAACTCCCAAACTTAGATACACACACATACCTTAATTAATGCCTAGGGGCATTTTTGTTATTTCACATCCGTCGTACGAAATCTCTGGGACGGGCTGTTACAATAGAGCTTTGAAGTATTGCCATGAAAATATGAGTTTCATGCATGCACTATTAATTTCTTCCTAAGTTTTAGTTTGAACTTTGATTATACATATTTTTTATGAATCTATCTCTATATATTTTTTATTCTACTTATATTATAGATTAATTGTATTTTATCTACCTATGTATCACAAATTTTTCCATCTCAAATTAATTGTGTTATCTACCTATATGTTCTTGTTCATAGTCTATCTATATCACAGATTATTTTGTATTATCTATCTATAAAATAGGTTTTTGTTCCTAGTCTACCTCTATCATAGATTAATTAATATTATCTACCTACATCAAAAAAATTTTATTTTATTTTTTATCTACCTCTGACAATGTTTCTTTTAATTTTTGATAAACTTATAAGATTTGTAATAATGTGTTTTTAAAATGTTTTTAATTAGAAAACGGGTGGATTTTTTAAGTATATATATACTGAAAACAAAAGCCCACTCACTGATATGTAGACGGGTCGTAACCCCCGTGCCTAGCCTGGCTACGCTCACCCTCCGGATCGGCCTCGCCTATATGAGAAATAACTGAAATAACGTTAATTAACACACATAAACGAAACTCGCTAATAACTTCTCATATATTGCTCAATTTGGGTATATGAATATACCACTGAGACCTACTCATCCTCAGAAACATCCCCATAATTTTAAAATATTTTTTCGACGTCCCACGCGCCGTCTTGCACCGGCCAAGGCACAGCCAGACGCGCCCCCACGCGCGGCCACGTGCCTGGCACATTGACACCGTCAGTTAACGCCGTCAGGAATATTCCGTCAAATCCCAACATATTCCGTTTGTAATCTAACGGCGTCACTAACGCAGTTAGCATATTCCGTCAAAACTGACGGAATATTCCTCTGTCTTCTCCGACGAGTCGCGGGACGCTGTCGACTGTTCGCCGGTTTCTGGAAAAACTTCCAAACATGGTTTCTTCTTCATTTTTGCACCATTTTCAATGAAATTTGTACCATTTTAAAGATCTCAACAAGACGAACAAAACCATACCTGCCTCGACCTCCAACTTGCCAGAAATAAAGGCCTTGATATTCCGGCCAAATTTTAAAACTCGTTGATCTTGCTATTCCGACATCCAAATCCTTTAAACAAACTACTCCAAGCTTCCTAAGGACCTCCTTAAGCTCCCTATAAGCTTAAAATTCCCTGAAATGCAAGATTTTACGTTTGCATGAATAGTGACCAAATCGGAGCTTAGTGTTTTCATGCGATTTCGAAGGGGTTCTTACCTGAAAATGGTAACTTTGAACTCGTGTGGGCCTCATGAATGCAATGGAGGCCTTGAAATCTTCGATCTGTGAGGTTTAGGTGGTCCTTGGTGTTTGTCCGTATGAAAAAAGGATAGAGAAATAAAGAGTCCGAGAGTGTGAGAGAGAATGAGTCTGAGAGAAAGAGCACGGGAGGGTGAGAGAGAGAAGGTTTTGGGTGTGTGTGTGTGGTCCTCACACTAACACATCACCAAATGCCAATAAATATCTAAGTCCCATAAAACAAATAATCCAAAACGAAATACGTACCACAACACGCCATTTAACGTCCAAGGGCAATTACGTCATTTCACACCAATAAAAATGAAAATCTGGGACGAGCTGTTACATTTGGCATATGTTGATATTTGTTGACATATGTGCAATATTTAGCTGACAACAATAAGCCCACCAAGTTTTCGACGAAATGTCTCAGTGAATAAACTGAATCTTTTTTGCATTGGATAGTGCTATTCAGACACTTATTTTTATCTCTCACACACCCTTGTTAATTTTTGGATATTGATCTTTTTCAATACTTTTGATTGAATGATAAAAAATTGAGCAAATTGTATGAAAAATAAATATGTGAATAACATTGTCCATAAAAATTATATAGGGTTTTTATCACAAATGGTCCCTGACATTGATCAAACACATCATTTTGGTCCCTGACAATGAAAATCAATAGAAATGGTCCCTGAGATTGTCCACCATCCATCATTTTGGTCATTCCGTTAAAAACTCCGTTAAGTGTCCCGGAGCTCTTAGCCAGAAGTTTGGGCAATTTTCAAAGCTTCGTAACTCAATCGTTTCTTAACCAAATTCGACTCATAATATATCAAAATGAAGATAGGAAAGTGTAGAATAAGATTATACCATTTGGAAATCCAATGGTTGCTGGAAATGGCCGGAAAATAGCCTCAAAGTTGACTGGTTCGAGTGAAAACTTGAAAACTCGCCGGAAACTGGGTGAACTTTAAACGTTCATAACTTTTTCAATACTCAACGAAATCACGTGATTCAAAAACAAAAATCATACTTCTCGATGAGATGAAGAGAATGGTACCTTTTTCTTTGGCTAACTCACTCTGGTTTGGCTAGAAAACGGCTCAAAAGTGGCTAACTCAAGACCAAGATAGCCACTTTCGAGCCGTTTTCCGGCCAAACCAGGGCGAGTTAGCCATCAAAAAAGGTATCATTCTCTTTGTCACATTGAGAAGTATGATTTTTGTTTTTGAATCACTTGATTTCGTTGAGTATTGAAGAAGTTATGAAAGTTTAAAGTTTACCCAGTTTCCGGCGAGTTTTCAAGTTTTCACTCAGACCAGTCAACTTTGAGGCTATTTTCCAGCCATCTTCGGCAACCATTGGACTTCCAAATGGTATAATCTTATTCTACACTTTCCTATCTTCATTTTGATATATTATGGGTCGAATTTGGTTAAGAAACGATTGAGTTATGGAGCTTTGAAAATTGCCCAAACTTCTGGTCAAGAGCTCCGGGACACTTAACAGAGTTTTTAACGGAAGGACCAAAATGATGGATGGTAGACAATCTCAGGTACCATTTTTATTGATTTTCAATGTCAGGGATCAAAATGATGTGTTTGATCAATGTCAGGGACCATTTGTGATTAAAACCCAATTATATATAACAGAGCTCGCCGTAACAAAGGAGAACTGAAAATCAATAGGGATTTTATATCAAAGAAAAACAAAAACAAAAAAGAGGAATTAAACTCGATGCACACACTTAAAAGTATTTAAGTATTGGGAGCATTTTTGCTCACCACCATTTAATGTGGTGTATGTTTACCATCTTATTTATCATCTTTAGATGAGTTTGAATTTCGAGATTCGTGTAGTAGATAAACATAAATCTTAAAATTCAAACTCATCTAACGATGACAAATAGGATGGTGAGCATACACCACACTAAATGGTGGTGAGTAAAAATGCACTCTAAGTATTATTAGTTGTTCAATTATTGAGATCACTTGTCTTTGTGTACCTCACGAGAAGAAGAAGGGATTTCAAAACTAGTTGATCATGATCGTTCATGTGCTGCTTATTTTGGATTTCAAAACTAGTTGATCATGATCGTTCATGTGCTGCTTATTTTAATTTTTCTTTTATTTGTTTTTCTTGATAAAAGTAGTGGCAAATTAATAATTCAAGTTCATATCAAAAGGTAGTGTAGCGTTGTATCGACGCAGAAAAAAGAATCTGTGTGGACCCCCCGGCCCCTGTGTCATTTTAGTTACTAAAATTTAGCCCTTTTTTTTCCTTGTGAAAAATATCTGAACATATGGCACTGTTAATTCCGTAAAGATCTATTAACAAGGATCCGCTTCGGATTACTTTCATCAAATTCACCAAATCTACTAATTTGGATTCTTGAAATTTGATTCAACGGCTAAAATTATTATAACTTTTAAAAGTATCTATTTTTAGCCGTTGAATCAAATTCTAAAAGTCCGGATTGATAGATTTGGTAGAAAAGATCGGGAGAGAATCCCGTTCTTATTAACACTATGTCAACCCCCAAAATATATATTAACATGTTACAAGCCGAGCTAGCCCAGCCAAGCTGAGCCGTTTTTGGAGAGAGGAACTTGTATGGTTCAAGTTATGTCGTTATGATGGCGATATATATGTATTGTATAGGTCCTCGTCTTTGTAAGGGTTGACAATTTTATATTTTGATAATAGTTGGTTTGAAGCAGTTCAAACTTGTATTGGCTTCGGCTTTTGAACATCAGTGTATTTGACTGGCAGACATTGTGACAACTCATTTTTTTTACGAGACAACTAAAAGTACATTATATTCGAGAGCTTTGATTGAAATAAAATTGTCACCTTTGATATTTTGCTTTTGGATAATTTGTTTATTTTTTTCTCTATTTAAATTCACCATCTTCAATTTGAATTTTTAAACATGGAGATCCCTTCTTCTTTGTTTATGAAGAAATTGCAGGCTTTTAAAAGACATTTATGCGCTAGCTTAAACTACTATGTTTGAAATTACTGGTCTTATATTGTCTATTTTTATATATTATTTTTAAAATATATGCCACTAATAAGTTGCGAATTACATTTTAGGCTGACTTATCATAGTAAATGACCCCGAACAACTTGAGTTTAGTATCAAGCTTGAAGTTTGTAAGCTCGCTCGAGCCTGACTTGGTTTGCTTCTCAATTAAACAAATATAATATTCAATATGGCACGACCTTTCTACAACCCTACAATTTAGTGGTATTGTTTTTACATAGTAAATGAGATGTATCATGTTGGATATACCTGGATAATCATAATAATTAAAATTTTTTATTGAGTTTGATACCTAGTTTGCGTAACTTACCCAAAACATCACCTCTTAAAGTCAAATATTGTTAAACCAAAAATAAAAATTAGACACTAACCACAATAATATAAGGTCCAATGTGCATTAAAACATTGTTTAAGTACTATTATATTAATAAAATAATACAATTTCTCTGGTTCAAGAGAAGGTCTTCTGTCCAAACTGACACACCCCAACCCAACTGTCGGGACGTGCTGGCCGTCACGTGAGCGTGACGTAGCCACGTGCGCAGTGCGGAAAATATAAAGATAATAAGTACTAGAATAACATAACCAGTGATACAAGATCATGGTAAAGTGTGAAGGACAAAAAAACATAATTTACAAGGTACGAGCATCCTAGGTGCAGTCCAGAATGACTTAACAGAACAACCAGAATATTTACATGGATAATGTACTGTCAGAGTTGCCTTGAAACCTCGTTTGCCACCAATGCTATCTAATACCTGGAGGGGCGCAAAACAAAAGCATGAGTGGGCAAAAACAAAACTTTACCAAAATCACTTCGATATAAGTTATAACCCCTCACTGTAAAAATATATATATACTTCCCAGAATAATATATACGTACTCATACTGAAAACTAACATTCAAATATTGCCATGTCCGAATAAACCATATCCAATATCAAAGCAGGCAACAAATATCAACAAAATCAATCAAGTGACATCTCAATGCATAACATGCCGACAATGCATATAAGTCAGCCGGAGTCACCTATCGTGACTTGTACGGTTGAATCTATGACTCTTCAATCTAAACTCTCAATCAATAACCTACACCCATGTCGGAACCACATATAATGGTCTGTACGACAAGCTGGGTATATAAAAACGCTTTGTGCTACGGTCACGTGAAGGCTGGCGACGAATCGCGGGTCACCTACAAGTCGGAACCACCTAATGTGGTCTGTACGATAGGTTGGCACCTGCCTTGGATCCAAGGTGAGCGTATGATGCGGGAGGTGAACGATCACGTGAAAGCTAGGCCCTACTCTGGCGGAGCACAAACCCCGATGTGCAGGTAAAGGAGCCATATTCTAATCTCATCAATACCACCATAATCATCGTAACGAAAGTGCATACTTACCTGATTTACCTGGTGTCCGCGGCGCCTCGACATATAATCACATAACATAGCAGTAAATATATATATATATATATATATATATATATATATATGGCATTCGACATGGCATTCACTTTCATAAAATCATTCAAAACGTATTTCTGGGAATTAGCCAAGTATATATATATACTGAAAACAAAAGCCCACTCACTGGTAAGTAGTTGGGTCGTAGCCCCCAAGCCTCGCGTGGCTGCGCTCGTCCTCAGGATAAATCTCACCTATATGCGAAACAACTATACAACCGTTAATTACACATGTAACCAAACTTAGGTAATAACTTCTCATACATTGCTCAATTGGGGTGTTTGAATATACCAACATGATCTACTCAATCCCACGAACACCCCCATATTTTTAAAATAATTTTCTGAAGCCCCACGCGCCCTCACGCGTTGGCCAAGGCACGGCAATACGCGCCGCCCACGCACTGCCACGTGCCGTGCATGTTGACGGAAACCCTAACGCCGTTAGGGAATATTCCGTTAAATCCCTAGAATATTTCGTTAAGGTTAACTGACGCCATTACATTCCGTTAGGAGTATTCCCTTGTCCCTTACCTCCAGTCACCGGAATCCTACGTCGGCGACCGCTGCGTCGCCGGATTTTGGAAAATATTTAAATCCTTATTTCTGATTCAATTCTCAACCAAATTTCACGAAATTAACACGAAAATGAAGCTTAGGACAAGGAGAAGGGTTCTATACCTCTTTACAGATTGAAACACAACGGAATCTCGCGGAGCAAAACCACGAAATCCGGCCAACCTCAGAACTTGCGATCCCGACGTCTGAAAACCTCCAATTTTGTCCTCCGAGCTTCACAAGAACATTCTAAAGTTCCCTGTGATCTTAGAATGTTCTAAAACTCTCTAGGTTAGAAGTACATGAACAGTACCTCTGAATGTGCTATCGGGTTCCAAGGATTTTCAAGGGTTACAACCCAAACCAAAGGTATGGTTGGGTTCACAAGGTTGCAAGGAACACGAAAATAGTATTTAGGACCTCAATCCGTGTCAAGATCAAGGGTTGCAGAGTTGTCCGTACATATCTGGTGCGGAAGGAAGGCTCGAGAATGAGGAGAGAAAAAGGAAGAGAGAGAAGGAGAAAATATTGTGTGTGCATGTATGTGTGTACGTGTACAATATTAGGTCCACCCACAAAGCCTAATTTCCAAAACAATCTCGAAATACATACATACGTCACCACTAGTACAGGGGTAAAAAAGTCAATTCACAATATCAGTACTTTATTTCGGGACGGGCTGTTACAATGTACCCACTTTAATAAAATTTCGTCCCCAAAATTTACATAACAAGTACAATCCACTAAAACTCGTAAAACAATCGCGGATACAACTCTTTCATCCGCTCTTCTGTCTCCCGGGTTGCTTCTTCTACTGAGTGATTCCTCCATAAAACTTTCACCAAACGCACTGTCTTGTTCGTCAAAATCTTATCTTTCCAATCCAGTACAGTAATTGGCTCCTCCTCATAAGATAAATCAGGATTAATTTCTAACTGCTGTGGAGGCAAAACATGCGATGGGTCTTAAATATAATGGTGAAGCATCGACAAATGAAACACATTATGTACTCTAGACAATTCCTGAGGCAATTCAAGTCTATAAGCTACTTCGCCAATCCGCTCCGAAACCTGATATAGTCCGATATACCTGGGACTCAATTTCCCTTTCTTCCCGAACCTTACAACACCTTTCCATGGTGATAACTTCAAGAAAACCCAATCACCTACATTATATGTCCGATCAGTAGCGTGTTGATCAGCTAAACTCTTCTGACGATTTTGGGTCGTTTTTAGGTTAGATTTAATCACCTGAATATTCCCTGTAGTCTCGTCTACTATCTATGGGCCCTCTAAAATTCTTTCTCCGACCTCAGACCAACACAATGGTGTCCGACACGATTTACCATACAATGCCTCGAATGGCGACATACCAATACTCGAGTGATAACTGTTATTGTAGGCAAATTCCATCAGGTCCAAACGCGTATGCCATGCCTCACTAAACTACAAAACAGAAGATCTCAACATATCCTCTAGTGTCTGAATAGTCCTCTCAGACTGTCCATCAGTTTGAGGATGATATGCAGTACTATACAATAATATTGAACCCAAAGCTTCTTGGAATGCCGTCCAAAATTTAGAAGTAAACCTCGGGTCTCGATCTGAAACAATGCTGACTGGCACACCATGATACGTAACGATCTTTGAAATAAAAAGTTCAGCTAACCGATTTAAGGAAAACTTCTCTCAAACTGGAATGAAATGTGCTGACTTAGTAAGTCGATCAACAATTACCCAAACTCCATCATAACCATTCCTTGTACGAGGAAGTTTATACACGAAATCCATGGTAATATCTTCCCATTTCCACTGTGGAATAGGAAGTGGCTGCATCAGTCCAAATGGCTTCTTTCTCTCAGCTTTCACTTGCTGGCAAACAATACATCTACTCATATACTCAGCAATTTCTCTTTTCATACATGGCCAATAATAAAATGGTCGAATGGTATGATACATTTTAGTGCTTCCCGGATGCATAGCGTAAGCTGAAATGTGCGCCTCATCAAGAATAACCTTTTTTAACTCTGCATTATTTGGCATATACATCATACCTTCTTGCATGAGCATGCGATCAGTTTCTCGAATTCGAAGATCTTTCTTTTTCCCCTTATTTCTTAATTGAATTAATTCTTGAATCTCATCATCTTCCCTCTGTGCCTCGAGTATCCGATCAATCAAGATTGGCCTAACTTGAAAATGAGCAAGCAAAGCATCTTCTCGATCATCAGTCTTTGATTTCTCCATGACTAGCTTCACTCCAGTTGATCTTAACTCTGCCAAAAGAGGAACACGGCTCGCATAAATAGCATTAATTCTGCCCTGAGATTTCTGGCTAAGTGCATCAGCTACTACATTCGCACGAACTGGATGATATTCAATCGTGCAATCATAATCACTCAGCAGCTCTATCCACCTCCGCTGACGAAGATTCAAATCTCTCTGGGTAAACAAATACTGGAGACTCTTATGGTCTGTAAAAATCTTACATTTCTCACCATAGAGATAATGCCTCCAGATTTTCAATGGAAAAACAATCGCCGCCAACTCCAAATCATGAGTAGGATAATTCCCTTCATGCGGCTTTAATTGTCTCGAAGCATATGCAATCACTCTGCCATGTTGCATCAGCACGCAGCCCAAACCATTTAATGAAGCATCACTATAAATCTCAAAATTACCACTATCGTCAGGAAGTGCTAACACTGGTGCCTGAGTAAGACAATATTTCAGCTACTGGAAACTCCGCTCACAACTATCATCCCACTCAAATTTAACATTTTTCCCGGTTAACTTAGTAAGTGGCAATGCAATCTCTGAAAAATCCTGCACAAACCGTCTGTAGTATCCTACTAAACCCAAGAAACTATGTACTTCAGAGACGGTTCGTGGTTGCTCCAAATTCTCTATTGCTGCCACTTTCTGGGGATCTACCTGAATACCCTGAGCTGAAATGACGTGTCCCAAAAATGCCACCTGATTCAACCAGAATTGGCATTTACTGAATTTAGCATAAAGTCTAAACTCCTTCAGATTCTTCAGCACCAAACTGAGATGTCGCACGTGATCTGCTTTGGACTTAGAATAAACCAAAATGTCATCGATAAAAACAATGACAAATTGGTCTAAGTACTGCTTAAATACTCTGTTCATCAAATCCATGAAAGCAGCAGGGGCGTTAGTCAACCCAAATGGCATTACTAAAAACTCATAGTGACCATAACGGGTTCGAAACGCCGTCTTAGGGACATCATAATTCCTAATCTTCAGCTGATAATACCCAGACCTCAAGTCAATCTTCGAAAACACGCAAGCTCCTCGCAACTGATCAAATAAATCATCGATACGCGGCAATGGATAACGGTTTTTAATCGTTACCTGATTCAGTTGCTGATAATCTATACACAGCCTTAAAGTACCATCCTTCTTCCGTACGAACAAAACTGGAGCTCCCCAAGGTGAGGTACTAGGCTGAATAAAACCTTTATCTAATAATTCCTGCAGCTGAATTTTCAATTCTCTTAATTCAACAGGAGCCATCCGATAAGGAGTTAAAGATATATGGTCAGTACCTGGCAACAAATCAATGGTAAACTCAACGTCTCGATCCAGCGGCAACCCCGGTAGATCATCAGGGAAACCATCAGGAAAATGTTTGACCACTCTGACATCCTCCACTCTACTAGAAACATCATCATTCAGTACCACATGTGCCAGATACCTCTGGCAACCCTTCTGTAACAATTTCTTAGCTCTCACAACTGAAATGATACCATGCCTCACGCCACTAGGCTCACCAACAAATGTAACTACCGGTAAATCTGGCCTTAGAAACGTGACTTTCTTCTCATAATAATCAATATTAGCTCGATTATAATGTAACCAATCAGTGCCCAAAATAACATTAAATTCAGCAAAATCTAACGAAATAAGGTTAGCGGGCATAACTACACCCTCCACTAACACAAGGCATCCCGGATACATCAACCCTACCTGGCACATCTTACCTCTAGGCATAGAAAACTCTATCTTATATCCAAGAGGTGTGGGATTAGGTTGCGTCAATTGAGCAAATGTATGAGAAATAATCGAATGGGTAGCACCACAGTCAATCAATACTTTAGCAAAATATCCAAGAACATTTAACGTACCCATCATCAAATTAGGGTTATTCTGAGCGTCCTGCACTGAAAGGTTATGAATACGACCTTAGGTCTGCTGACGTCCTCCTCGCCCTCTGCTAGACTGGCCACTACGCCCAGGTGCACCATGACTCTGTTCAAAATGACTAGGCTGTCTTGAAGTACCTGCGCTGCTCGAGGTAACCTCACCTTGCTGTGGCTGTACTCCTGAGTACCATTGTGATCCACCTGCTGGATAGGATGGATACGGAGCATATCCTCCAGAATACTGAGGATATCCACCCTGATAGCCACTCGAATAATATGGATCCTGGGAGTAGAGATATGGCGCTGCTGGATATGGTACAACATCACCCTGATAATGATAAGTGCTCCCTCGACTTGGCTAACTATAACCACTCGGTGCTGGAGCCTGCTGACTCGGCACTGGTGCTAGAAAGAAAGTCATATGTGGTCTCTGCTGACCCTGTGGGCAATTAGCTGCTCGATGACCGAACTGTCCATAGGTAAAACATCCTCGAGTACCCTGCCTACACTCGCCTGTATGTCAGCTGTTACACCTCCGACAAAAAGGTAATCCTGAACCACCAGAACCACCAACATCCCGCTGCCTCTGAAAACGTGGCCCACCAGCTACCCTACCACCTCTGCTCTGGCCTGTGGAGCTAAATCCTCCACTGGATGAACTCGAGTTAGTCCCGCTCCTCTTAAAACTTTGCGTCTTTATAGGCCCTTGTGATACTTGACCTTTGCCTTTTTCTTTCTTCTTTGAATCCTCTTTTTCTTCTTCCTTATCACCATCACTAGGCAAATTCTCAGAATCTTCAATTTGCAGCAGAATCTCATAAAACTCATGATAGGTCGAACAGGGAATCCCGATAGCCAAAGTACGCCACTTCTTACGAGTACCTAACTTGAATCGACGAAGCATCTCTACTGGATTCATTGCCACCTCATGATGATATCTGGACAAGTCTGTAAACTTCCTATAATACTCATTTGCAGACATCTTCTTCTGCTTTAAACGTGAAAATTCATGTTTCTTACTGTCGATGTACGGAGGAGTCATAAATCTCTTATGGAACAACTGCTTAAATACTTCCCAATATGCAGCTTCCTCTCGGGACAACTCCTCAGCCGACTGTTCCCACCAAGACACTGGTTATTTGCCCAAAAACCATGAGGTCGTTTCAACCCACCTATCTGCAGGTAAACTCCCCTGACTTTGTATCAATCTAAAGGTCTTATCAACATGATTCAACCATTTCTCAGCACCCTCGTGCCCTTCATTACCCGTAAAAGTATTCAACTTCCAGTTTCCAGAGGGGTCCTCTGAGGAGGTCGAAATGTCGACTGAATAGCATTAGCGATAACTTCCCCTAATTGAGCTATATCAGGGAAGCTAGGCTCAGAAGTTGGACGTGGCTCTCGTCGAGGCGGCATAATTCTGACAGAAGACACTAAGATAATTAGAATATTCACCAAATATACAGGACTGCCAAACCTAGGCTCTAATACCAAACTGACACACCCCGACCCAACTGTCGGGACGTGCTGGCCGTCACGTGAGCGTGACGTAGCCACATGCGCAGTGCGGAAAATATAAAAATAATAAGTACTAGAATAACATAACCAGTGATACAAGATCATGGTAAAGTGTGAAGGACAAAAAAACATAATTTACAAGATACGAGCATCCTAGGTGCAGTCCAGAATGACTTAACAGAACAACCAGAATATTTACATGGATACTGTACTGTCAGAGTTGCCTTGAAACCTCGTTTGCCACCAATGCTATCTAATACCTGGAGGGGCGCAAAACAAAAGCGTGAGTGGGCAAAAACAAAGCTTTACCAAAATCACTTCGATATAAAAGTTATAACCCCTCACTGTAAAAAAATATATATATACTTCCCAGAATAATATATACGTACTCATACTGAAAACCAACATTCAAATATTGCCATGTCCGAATAAACCATATCTAATATCAAAGCAGGCAACAAATATCAACAAAATCAATCAAGTGATATCTCAATGCATAACATGTCGACAATGCATATAAGTCAGCCGGAGTCACCTATCGTGACCTGTACGGCTGAATCTATGGCTCCTTAATCCAAACTCTCAATCAGTAACCTGCACCCATGTCGGAACCACCTATAGTGGTCTGTACGACAAGCTGGGTATATAAAAACGCTCTGTGCTACAGTCACGTGAAGGCTGGCGACGAATCGCAGGTCACCTACAAGTCGGAACCACCTAATGTGGTCTGTATGACAGGCTGGCACCTGCCTTGGATCCAAGGTGAGGGTACGGTGCGGGAGTGAACGATCACGTGAAAGCTAGGCCCTACTCTGGCGGAGCACAAACCCCGATGTGCAGGTAAACGAGCCATATTCTAATCTCATCAATACCACCATAATCATCGTAACGAAAGTGCATACTTACCTGACTTACCTGGCGTCCACGGCGCCTCGACATATAATCACATAACATAGCAGTAAATATATATATATATATATATATATATATATATATATATATATATGGCATTCGACATGGCATTCACTTTCATAAAATCATTCAAAACGTATTTCTGGGAATTAGCCAAGTATATATAAATATACTGAAAACAAAAGCTCACTCACTGGTAAGTAGTCGGGTCGTAGCCCCCAAGCCTCGCGTGGCTGCGCTCGTCCTCAGGATAAATCTCACCTATATGTGAAACAACTATACAACCGTTAATTACGCACATAACCAAACTTAGGTAATAACTTCTCATACATTGCTCAATTGAGGTGTTTGAATATACCAACATGATCTACTCAATCCCACGAACACCTCCATATTTTTAAAATAATTTTCTGAAGCCCCACGCGCCCTCACGCGCCGACCAAGGCACAGCAACACGCGTCGCCCACGCGCGGCCACGTGCTGTGCATGCTGATGGAAACCCTAACGCCGTTAGGGAATATTCCATTAAATCCCTAGAATATTCCGTTAAGGTTAACTGCCGCCGTTACATTCCGTTAGGAATATTCCGTCAACTTTGACGGAATATTCCCTTGTCCCTTACCTCCAGTCACCGGAATCCGACGCCGACGACCGCTGCGTTGCCGGATTCTGGAAAATATTTAAATCCTTATTTCTAACTCAATTCTCAACCAAATTTCACGAAATTAACACCAAAATGAAGCTTAGGACAAGGAGAAGGGTTCTATACCTCTTTACAGATCGAAACACAACAGAATCTTGTCGGAGCAAAACCACGAAATTCGGCCAACCTCAGAACTCGCGATCCCGACGTCCAAAAACCTCCAATTCTGTCCTCCGAGCTTCACAAGAACATTCTAAAGTTCCCTATGATCTTAGAATGTTCTAAAACTCTCTAGGTTAGAAGTACATGAACATTACCTCTGAATGTGCTATCGGGTTCCAAGGGTTTTCAAGGGTTACAACCCAAACCAAAGGTATGGTTGGGTTCAAAGGGTTGCAAGGAACACGAAAATAGTATTTAGGACCTCGATCCGTGTCAAGATCAAGGGTTGCAGAGTTGTCCGTACATATCTGGTGCGGAAGGAAGGCTCGAGAATGAGGAGAGAAAAAGGAAGAGAGAGAAGGAGAAAATATGGTGTGTGCATGTATGTGTGTACGTGTACAATATTAGGGCCATCCACAAAGCCCAATTTCCAACACAATCCCGAAATACATACACACGTCACCACTAGTACAGGGGTAAAAACGTCAATTCATAATATCAGTACTTTATTTCGGGACAGGCTGTTACACGAACACCAGATAAGACCAAAAGAGCAAGACAGTAGGTCAGAAAATGGGGTAGTGGTGGGCCTCAAAATCAGAGGGTGGGCCATGGTAGCGTCTTTGTGTCTAGGCCGTTGGAAATTGGCGGTTGGACGCCAAACACTAGAATTTCTTTGTTTACCACTTAGCATTACAGTTTAATTAATATTCATTTCCACTTGTATGGGAGAGCTCTTAAGTTCAACTATAGTGGATGTCTATTCTTCTTTGAAAAGGACCAGTTGATAGCTTCGTCATGACAGTCCACCATTCTAGAGATCGAAAGACTCACAGAGTATGAGATATACACCCTCGTATATTAATGTGATGCATTCATTTTTCAAGTATGTCATAACGAAAACCTATGAGACCTACATTCATTTTTCAAGTATGTCATAACAAAAACCTACATACTTATTCATATCATTTAGTTATTCTTTTAATACACCAATATATATTTACACCAACAAATTTGTTAAAATGTGGAATAAATTATAGATTAAGTTTTTTAGTACATCAATATATTTACATCAACAAATTTGATTTAAGTCACGAATAGTCCGCGCACTGTAAATTAGTGTCCAACGCATTATAAATTAGTGTTCAACTCGTCATCTACTGTACTCATTTCTTCCGAAGTCTAGTAATAACCATGTCTTAAAATAGGAAATTAGTGCATATCTCATAAGCCGAGTCTGGAGAAGCCGACTCAAGCAAAGCCACTCCCACATCCACACACAAAGACCCGTACAAGTCGTGGCGGCACGCCATTGGCTGAACCGCCCATCACCCGCTCCTCTATCATACGATCAGCACCACGCTGTCAATCCTCTGGCATCCAGAGAGCCACCGAATATAAAGAGCCTTTGGACATTTCTTGTGTGAGACACAGATAGCCGAGTCGTCATCGGAGGAGACCCCCTTTCCCTATATCTTCTCCTCCTTCTTCGTCGCCAACAGAGAACCGAACAGCAGCAAAAATGGTGAGTTTTTCGCACTCTTTTAGCTCCGTTTTGCTCGGATAGGGTTTTCTGACTGTAATTTCTGTTTGGATGCCGAGAAAATTCAGAGAAAATAAAGTAAAATCACGGATTTATGTCCGATTGCGATTTCTCGGCCGGTTAATCGATCATCGGTTTTGTTGACTTGATTTTCTTGCCTCCGCTGTGTCGATCTGATAGTTTTAAGCTAATTTGGCTCCAATTTGTAGCTCATCTACTGTTATCTATACATCTCGTGCTTTCAGATCTGGATTTTTGTTGAAATTTTGATCGCGATTTGTTGTTTTTTTTTTTAAAGATTGGATTTTGCATCGTCTATGTGTTTTGGGCCCGGAATTTGATCCGGTTCTTGCTGATTGGGAATGTTGTGGATCTACTATCTGTAACAGATGATTTGGGCCGGTCCGGTCCGGTCCAGGTGTAATTTGTATATTTGTTCTTAAACATATAATAAAGTAATGAGTACTTGGTAGGTACCATGAAATATTGTTGAGTACTTAGTATTTATGTTTGTTTATGTATAATTTGCTGATCTTGTATTGTTGGGCTATTAATGTGTGTGCCTGTTGTGTGAGAGTCAATTTGATACGATTCGGATGAAAATTAAACATATAAAGGTGCAATTCGTATCAATTTTCTCTACAGCGCGAGGGAAAGAAGTTTGACATTGGTTGTTTTTGTTGTGTTAGTACTGTACTTAAGGCATTGTAGAGGACCAAAAGATTATAATTTTTGGATCATATCACGAAAAGACATTCTGAGGATAAGAAAAATTGTGCGCATTTCACCCGAGTTGTGTGTTTTCCTTGGAAATAAGACATGATGGATTGGTTGAGAACTTGGGACTGCATATGGAGATTCATTGTGTCAATTTTTTTTTGTTAATTTTAGTTTGATAAAACGTCTTTTCAATCTATATTCATTTCTCTCTTGGAAAGTTGTAGTGTAGCCGTTTGATCTTTGTTAATTGCATGCAATTTACAGGCCAACGCAGCATCTGGTATGGCTGTGCACGATGATTGCAAACTGAAGTTTTTGGAGCTTAAGGCGAAGCGGACCTACCGCTCCATAGTTTTCAAGATTGAGGAGAAGCAAAAGCAAGTTGTGGTGGAACATGTTGGTGACCCAGCAGAAACCTATGAGCAGTTCACTGAGAAGCTTCCTGCTGATGAATGCCGTTATGCTATTTTTGATTTTGACTTTCTTACACCCGAAGGTGTCCAGAAAAGCAGGATATTCTTCATTGCCTGGTAATGCGGGTTCTTTAATCATTTTCAAACATGTGCTTACCCTGTCATCTAATCATCTGTTTTATAAATTCAATTGTTTATTTTCTCTCCTTTCTATGAAGGTCTCCTGACACATCAAGGGTGAGAAGCAAGATGATCTACGCAAGCTCCAAAGACAGATTCAAGAGAGAGCTCGATGGAATTCAGGTTGAGTTGCAAGCGACTGATCCAACTGAGATTGGTCTCGATGTCATTAAGAGCCGAGCCAGCTAGATTATGATTCATAGGCTATCTGGTGGGGAGTTCGTCCCTGCACCCTTTGTTACTTGCGTGATATGTTTATACATTGTGGAAATGGCGACTTGGCAAATGATGGAATCAATTTCCAAGTTTCGCCGTTGTTTCTTATTTATTTTAAACAAGCGTCTGCGGTTTCTGGTATATCATATGATATGTTTATTTGATAGAACGTATCTTTGTTGAGTGGCTGCTTTGGTAGCTGTATGTCAACAAACTAATATGTAGCTGTTTGTGGGGTTTAGACGGCACCTTTCCGCCTTCCGAGTGTTGTATATGACCCTTGTCATTTTACTTTTGAGCAGTATAAAAGGAGCATGCTTTTATGGCCTTTCCTTGTTGCTAATTTACTGGCTTGTTCTGTATGACCTACCTTGGCATCTTATTGTATTTTTGATCTTCTGGTGTCTTTTCTAGTTGGTAAGAGATGTTTTTACATATGGTTGCGGCAATGCTTGGGCGCGCACGCTCCCTCGAGTAAAATGTCGACTGCTTCAACGAATCATTTGGGTGTGGTTTTAAGATGATGATCTCCCCATTTTCCATTGTTGAGTTGTGATTATGTGCTTATTTTCGGTTTTCATGTACATGCCCATCTGTTCGAGGGAAATAACTTCCCTGTTGCAGGTGTAAAACACAACTTTGGTCGATGTTGGCCTAGACCTAGTGGCACATGTGGCAGTCTTATTGGGTGGCAAGGAAATAAAGTGGCGGTTTTGAGTTTTAAGGGCAAAGAAATCATCCCATCTGTTGTGTCTTGTACGTCCTATTCTGTGGGACGGGAATATACATGACTTGCTGGGGTCAATTCCAATCTTAACTAGTTCTAGGGACTCCAACACGAACGATTTTGACCCACCTTCAGTGAGACATATTCTCACAGCCCAACGCCATCAAATGCACTTATTTATCGTGCAAAGCACTTCCGTGTGACTAGTCAAACGAAAGAATGCTTCTTTGTCAAAACACTATTGATAAGTGCCGCCTAAAAAATGCCAAGGAATAAAAGTGCTTTTTGAAAAGCAATCTGAAATAAGCTCTCGATCTATATTTGAAACAAGGACAGAGGAATGAACAGTTGGCAGGATTTGAGGCAAAGACAGAGAGAAGAATGAACAGTTGGTCAACTGTCAACTGCACGTATAAACTCACCATACGGCGTCGTTTCACTGAAAGAAAGAAAAATCCATAACCAGAAAGGGGTGTGCTATCCACACATTCCATTTTACTTCTTACACACCCTTTGTTAATTTCTATTCGTTGATTTTCTTCAATCCATCTGATCCGACAGCCAAAAATTAGAAGTATGTGTGAAAAAGTAAAATGAGGTGGGTGAATATCACAACACAACCACAGAAAACAAACCGCAACTTATCCGTCCATCTCTTTCTCTACTTCAGTAGCTCAATCAATTTTTCAGCTCAATTTAAAAGCTGCTTTAGCCTTTCTTCTCCGCCATGGCCTGAAAGCACCCCATCCGTTTGTTGAATTGCTTCAATGGCGTTCTCCTTCTCTCTCAAATGCTATCCATGGTCTCCCACCCACACCATACCCCAAACCCTGCCACCGCCGCCCTCCTCCGCTCAAAAACCCTTCACTTCTCTCTCCTTCCCGCTCTCTCACCGCCACGACCGGCTCCTCATCCATTCTTCCCTCTCCTATTCAACCCCTACCTCCACCCACCACCACCACCTCCCTCCGGACTTCACTCCGCAGCAGCTCCTCGATACCCTCCGCCGCCAGAACGACGAGTCCTCGGCGCTCCGCCTCTTCGACTGGGCCTCCAAGCAGCCCAATTTCACCCCCGACTCCACCGTGTACGAGGAGGTCCTCCGCAAGCTCGGAAAGGTGGGGTCTTTCGAGTCGATGAGGAACATCCTTAACGAGATGAAGCACGTCGGCTGCCCTATTAGCTCAGGTACTTTCTTGATTTTTGTTCAGAGCTACGCAGCCTTTGATTTGTATGATGAAATTCTTGGGGTTGTGGAAATGATGGAAGGCGAATTCGGGTGCAAACCCGACACTCATTTTTACAATTTCTTGTTGAATGTTGTTGTTGAGGGGAACAAACTTAAGCTAGTCGAAACTGCGAATTCGGGCATGCTTGGTAGAGGAATTAAGCCGGATGTTTCCACATTTAACATTTTGATAAAGGCATTGTGTAGAGCTCATCAGATTAGGCCTGCCCTTTTGTTGATGGAGGAGATGTCGAACCATGGTTTGAAGCCGGATGAGACAACGTTCACTACAGTAATGCAGGGGTACATTGAGGAAGGTGACATGAAAGGGGCATTGAGAATGAGGGACCAGATGGTAGAACATGGGTGCCCGTCTACAAATGTGACTGTTAATGTTTTGGTTAATGGGTTTTGCAAAGAGGCTCGGGTCGATGAAGCGTTCAGTTTTATAGAAAAGATGGTGGATGAGGGGTTCTCTCCGGATCAGTTTACATTTAATACGTTGGTGAAGGGTTTGTGCAGGGTGGGGCATGTTACGCATGCTTTGGAGATCATGGACATGATGCTTCAAGAGGGATTTGAACTGGATATTTACACGTATAACTCCTTGATTTCCGGTTTGTGTAAGTTGGGTGAAATTGAAGAGGCGGTGGAACTTCTCGATCAAATGGTTTCGAGGGACTGTTCTCCAAATACTGTCACATATAATACTCTGATTAGCACATTGTGTAAGGAGAACCGGGTTGAAGAGGCAACTAAACTTGCTCGTGTTCTTGCTAGCAAGGGAATTTTGCCTGATGTTTGTACTGTCAATTCTTTGATTCAAGGTCTCTGCTTGAACAGTAATCATAAAGCTGCTTTGGAACTGTTTGAGGAGATGAAGGCATCAGGATGCCAGCCTGATGGGTTTACTTACAGTATGTTGATTGATAGCCACTGTTCGAGAGGGAGGCTAAAGGAGGCAATGAGCCTGCTGAAAGAAATGGAGTTGAGAGGCTGTGCACGTAATGCGGTTATATACAATACTCTCATGGATGGGTTGTGCAAAAACAAAAGAATTGAAGACGCAGAAGAGATTTTTGATCAGATGGAACTGCAGGGGATTTCAAGAAATTCAGTGACCTACAACACCCTTATTGATGGCCTTTGTCAGAGTAAACGGGTGGAGGAAGCTTCCCAGCTTATGGACCAGATGATAATGGAAGGCTTGAAGCCCGACAAGTTCACCTATAATTCCATGCTCACGTATTTCTGTAGAGCTGGGGATATAAAGAAGGCGGCAGATATTGTTCAGACAATGAGTTCAAATGGGTGTGAACCAGACATAGTCACATACGGGACACTGATTGGGGGGTTATGTAGGGCAGGTAGGGTTCATGTTGCAAGCAGACTCCTCAGAAGTCTGCAGATGAAAGGGTTGATCCCATCTCCCCAGGCTTATAACCCCGTACTACAATCGCTTTTTAAACGGAAGAGAACAACAGAAGCCATGAGGCTTTTCCGAGAGATGATGGAGAAAGGTGATCCTCCTGATTCTATAACATATAAGATTGTCCTTCGCGGGCTTTGTAATGGTGGAGGACCAATTGGAGAAGCAGTTGACTTTGCAGTTGAGATGATGGAGAAAGGTTATTTACCAGAATTCTCATCATTTTCTATGCTGGCTGAAGGACTCCAAGCTTTATCCATGGAGGATACTTTAATTAACCTTGTTGATATGGTCATGGAGAAAGCAAAGCTTTCAAACAGTGAAGTTTCCATAATAAGCGGTTTCCTCAAAATCCGCAAATATCAGGATGCATTGGCCAACCTTGGTGGTATCTTGAATAAAGAAAAGCCCAGAAAATCTTATTGGCAAAGATGATTTATTCTGAATCAGTTTCAACTTTCAAGTATCAGCTTCTAGTTCAACAGAAGATGCAACATAGATGTTGTAAACATGATGAAGGAATTTTGGAGGATGATATGCGTAGAGCTAGGAAGCATGGAATCAATACATTATAGCACTGTTGGCTTTCATTTGCTGACTTTCTGGAAGCCGTATCGTCTACTTCCCCATCTACAAAAGGAGAGTTCAGGTACTTCCATAGATATAGTAATATTATACCACCGAAAATGAATCCATCCTTTCTTTTGATACCCTATCTTCTAAACTGGTGTAGCAGATAATGTAAACGTATTGCAAACTTTTTTCAATTGTGTTAGCCGTTCTCCCTGATGGTGCTTGTGTATTATTGTAGAGTATAGAAAAAATAGCTGGCGTATGGATTAAGGTTTTGGAAACAATAGTACATGTTTATCATGATATTAATTCGAATGCATAGGACTGCAACTTCTCACTTTATGTTGGAACACGTTGGATTTTACATGTATAGATAAAGACCCAAAAGAAGTGAGTAATTAGTTCACACTTTAACAGCTCAAGCCTTTGGAAACATATTTAAACCAACAAAAGTGATCAAACATTAAGAATAGAGCTATGGGTTTTTCTGTAGTCTCACATATTCACGTCATGTATTCATATTTGTGTAAAATGTGACCCCCGCTGTGTGCAACGGGTTTAGGTTCTTCGAATGTAGCACATGTTTGATGGGAGTAAGTTGTCACTTGTGCTGTGCCATGCAGATTCCGGCACAACATATTTCAAAGTGAACCTTACTGGAAATTCAAGTCTGTCTTGAACTTATGAGTATATAAGAAGAAAATTTCTTCATTTCAGAATCAGGTCCTCCTCTTCTTAGTCTCAGGTGACCCACGATGGAATGTATTTCGACTCTCTCCATCTCTCCATTGGAACTTATTTCGTGCTCTCGTAATTGTGAAGAATATGCTTAGGTGTATTCTTTAACTATGTTATTTCTCTTTGATCTGGTACTTATGCACCTCATTCAGTCGACAAAATATTTAGCATTTAGATTTGCCTTATCTGGTGGACACTTTGATGATCCATTATCTTACCTGGTCAGGACAGAATTCATTTTGCAGTGCAAATGGCTTTTTTGTTGATCAGGGACGTACCAGTCCAACACAAAGACGAGTGATTAACATTACTCTTGAACTAAACCCTTAGTTTTTCTACAAATGTTTGGAAATGCTATCTTAAAAAACATTTCTGCTTAGAAGCACATCAAGATTTTTAATTAAAATGCAAGTGCTTTTTGGAATCTTTAGGCCTCGTTTGGCAGACTTTTCTAGACACCGGATAGTATTATTTAGTATGAATCCAGTGTTTAGTGCCGTTTGTATTAAATAAGAATCGGATAAATTAATCTGGACCCACTTATTTTATACGGCTCACACCCACTAATTTATACACCCCAAAACCTATGTATAATTAGTCTGGTCACCAACAAAAACACACTCGCTGCTTTCCCGATCCATCTCTCGCAAATCCTCTTCCAGCTGCTTGCGTTTGCCATTGTCTACCTCAAGAATTTCTCCTTTTCTATCTCTCTCCCCCTCCCTTTTCCTCTTCCTCCTCCTGATTCCTTGCATTTGCCTCAAACTCAATTGCTTCAGCAATATCTAATTGGGTCTTGTTCCTGTATTTTTTCTGCAATTTCTTGTATATACTTTGGTCGAATTGGGTCTTTCTATTGATAACTATATATGTTCTTAATGCTTCAATTTCTCTCCAAATAGGAATCAAAACTATATAAAAACAAGCAAGTTAAAATCATTAAAACAGTCACTTATTACTACAGTCTAGTGGTATTCCTCAAGTGAGAGGTTCGATTCTCGCCAAAGGTGAATTTGAACCACATTATTGCTAGCCTATTGTAAGGCTTAGCCCACCCCCTCCCCTTAGTGTAGATAATATCGTTTGCCATTTTAATGACATACGGAGGTAAACCATTTTGTCTTTCAGTTACAATGTGACACGCCCCGACTCCGATATCACCAAATAACAGGATAGGCACATGTTGGCCGACACCCATGGGTGACGAAGCCATTTTAAACATGCATGCAAGTTATAACGAAAGAATGAATGTAAATAAAATGTGTAAATTTGAGTATAATGAAGTATGCAATTGTAGGAACGTGTTCAGAGCACTGTTCTAAAAATCCCTGCCTAGGTGCTAGGCGGCGGGTCATCGCCCTGATTAATGCTTAGGCGTTTGAAAATTAAGAAATGGCGCCTAAACCTGCTGAGACGCCCGTCCAGATTGCCTAGGCACCCGCCTAGGTTGCAACTCACTTAGACAGAAAATAGATAACTTTCATTTTGAATTTTATTTTTTTCAATAAATTGTAAGAGACTTGTTGAATACTTACATGAACACACATTATAGGCTTGTTCCCCATGTTTTCATTATGTTCCAAAACTTCATAATCTATATGTCATTCTATTTTGTAGTTTATGATGAAATATATATATATATATATATATAAAATTTAAGTATAAACAGACATTTATTTATATTAAATATAATAGATTTACTTAAATCCGCCTAGGCACTAGGCTCCAGCCCGCCGCCCGACTAGCGCCTAACGTCTGTTAGAACCTTGCATATACAACTAATCAAGAAAAGTACGAAAGGAATATTTTAAATAAATGAGATTACAAAGAAAATGGGTCCTACATCGAGAGGGGAGCTCAAAGCTACAAATACGGGAGTGCCTTGTCGTCATGATCGTATGCCTCAATTCTAACTCCTGAGGGGGCACAAAACAAAGGGTGAGTGGATCAAAGTTTATAATAATAATACTAATAATAAGAAAATCATTTTATTTTTTAACATGCTAACCTCCTGTTTTGAAAACACATATAGTACTACATAATAGGTTTTCTGAAAACTCTAGCATGCCAAAAATATTCATAGCAATAAAATCATCTGTAAGGTGGTATCGAAATGCCCGAAGGCAAACCCCAAGAATCTTATAAATAAAAACAATGGTAATATCGTCGCCCGAAGGCAAATCCGTAAAACCTTTGTAAATCACATCAATGTTGTACTCAACTAGGGGTATCAGAGTCGCCCGAAAGCATAACCTATCTATCACCCGAAGGTGAAGCTGTACGACACTGGGTTACGCCAGTGCAGAAACATGGTAGGTCCTATCACCCAAAGGTAAAGCTGTATGACTTTGGGTTACGCTATAGAAGAAAATATAACATAACACACCGACACTAGCTGTGGCTAGTGAAGCTGTCCAACACTGGTTTCGCCAGTGAAGCTAGGGGTATGTCATAAATATCCTCAACTGTGTCCTATGGCCATAGACGTCTACATACCTGTGTTGTGTGTATGTGCTGTATGATAACCCACTAGGTAAGCACCGAAAATGTATCTCAAAAACTCGTATTAAAATACCAGAGCTCAAAGCTCAAAGCCTCGTCTCATAAATCTATGACAAATCATATTTGTAAATCCACAGAATTGCATATACGAAAATACAATGATTCATAGCATTTCGTAAAACATAATTCGATAAATCATAATTAATGCATAAATTGTTAAATCATGAAATCATGCTTTTCGTGAATGCACGTCTAATATTTTATAAAAACATGCAAGTTACGAAGGGGTCCACTCACAAATATTCCATTGTCGGGGAGCTGCTTGAACTAGGGAGGATGGGGTCACTTCCCACCGACGCACCTAAACACAAATAGAGACCATTTAATAAAACTTTACTAAAATGACAGAATTTGGGAAAATAGACAACGAATTTGGATTCGGTACATTGAAAAACCTAAAGAGGGACCTCGGGTTCCCTCACGTGCCGCCACGGGGTGGCGGCCTGAAAGGCCATGCGCCACCTGCACGCGCTGAGATTGGTAGCCGAAAAGTTTACCAGGGCCGTCGTGGACGGCGGCGAAACATAGTACCTCCAGCGGAGGCTCGTGTGCTCCACGCGCCGCCCATGACATCCCGCCACGCACACCCATGTGTCGACCATGGAAACTGGGATTGGGTCTGGGTCGAGTCGGATCTGGGCTTTGGGTTGCTAGGTTGGGCCTAAGTTAGGGTTAATGGGCCAAGGGTTTTTGTTACATGGCCCAAAGGTTTGGGCCGGTAATTGGATCAGGTTTTGGGTTGCGGGTCAGGTCGACCCAGTTTCAGATCGTGGGTCAACCAATCTCCACGAAGAAGAAAGCCGGAGCTTTCCAAGCTCCGATCCAATCATCCCTAAAACTTAACTAAAGCTAGTCATTCTATATACCAAAATGAAGCCCAAGGAACAAGGAAGAAGATTATACCTATCTCGTGGCCAGTCGTAGTTGGAGTTGATCGAAAAATAGCCTAGAAACTCGGGTTCTCGCCGGAAAACTAGGGAAGTCTACCCGAACTGATTTCGTGTAAATCCTACACAACAACGAGTATACCACTGAACAATCGAACTCAAATATCAATTTAAGACAGAAAATAGTGACTTTGAGGCTCACCTTCGTCGGGAGCGGTGAGAACTCACCGAGAAAGGTTTGCACAGTAAAAACACTTGTTATGCAGTGGAAGAGAGTGAAGAGAAGGAGATGATCTCGTCCCGAGCTCGCTGAAGTGCTGAAGTGTGATGCTGATTGAGGTCCAAATGTATGTGGGTGTGAGTGTGTGAGGGTGTGCTTGGCAATGGAAATAGAGAGAGTTGCAGAGATGGTGAAGAGACAAGGAGAGAGAGAGAAGTCACGGGAGGGGAAAAAGGACAGCCTAGAAATGGGGAGAAAATCTGCCACGTGTCAGCCCGGGAGTGGTCCGAATTGGAAAATATCTTAACTTGGAAAATTACCAAAATACCCTTACGTTTTGAATTCCGTAAAATCTTCGTTTTATCTCCAAAGTCAATTTCGCTTACGCCAACGCGTTCACAGCGACGAGTACTACAAGGATACGCCAAGGAAACGAATCTTAAGTGACACGACAAGACGGTCAACAAAAGTCCACGTTTTTACCTCGAAGGGCATTTTCGTAAATTCACACTTTAAAGTTATAAAAACCGTAATATTTGGGGACAGGTCGTTACACAATGCACTGTCAGTTTAGTTGGTCTTCATCTTCACGTGTGTAAGTGTGAGGTTTTGGGTTTGACTTATGTAGTTGGCGAGTTTGATAACAAATTATTATGGCCGACTTATTGTGTGACTTAGCTTGAATCCGCACCTTGCACCCCTTAGTATAGATTTTTTTTGTGTTATTATTATTCTTTTTACAATATATAGTTGTCAGTAGGTATTACAAGCAATTAAATTAAATTTAGTCATTATTATTAAAAGAAAAGTGATTTCCGCACATTTTTTTTCTCTTGCATAGTGTACACTCTTGTTTATTTATGGTCTTATATGAATAAATTATAGGAGAATCAATAGATAAAAATAAACAGAATTGCGTAGAACGAAGAAAGGGTGTATGAGAATCATATCTTAACTAAAATACGAGGGGTAAGTGGTAAACCCAATACGAAGGAAGGACCAATACTTGGAGGCTGCCGGGGCAGTATCTCAAACAAAAAATGCACTATCATTGCTTCATTTTGCCAACTAATAGTTCGTTATTAGTTTGAAATATCATCATAGTGGTCCCCACCTCAACTTTATGCAGATCCTTAACAATCCATGATTCCTAAGTAAGCCAGAGTGGCTTTTGACTAAAACACCAACCATAGAATGGTAATTTAGCTTTACCACTTTCTCAATAAGTTTGAGAGAGATTCTGTTATAATTAGGAACTAATCTTTGTGGAATAGATGGAAATGGAAATAGAAAGAACATAAATATAAGATGAAATGTGAGAAGGGTGAAGTTTCAATTTCCCGAATTGGGCTTAGAGAGTGACTAAGGAGACAGTTGTTTAAAGCTAGGATCTGATTAGGAGTGATTCTCTCATGTAACTAGTTCGCCGCATGCCGATATTTCACTAGACCGGTACTGCACTTTTTGAACACGTGAGAAGCTTGTATTGAACGATGATACCGCTGACTCGAAAGCGAAAGTGAATCCTACGTTTGTTTAGTTTCAACCGTAGGTTGGGAGAAAGAGTGTATCCCTGAAGACAAACCCAATGCTTTGGAATCTTAGTTTCTAACGTAGGTTGGGAAAAGGACGATAGTGGTTATTAGTGAAGAAGACAGTCCAAGGGTGTAGACAGAAAAAATTAAAATCCCATAATTTCTCATCAGTCGATTTTTCGTAAGTTTATGATTCCTACCAACTAGTTCTTAAACTAGCGGTACTTCTGTTCTCATTGTTGTTGGATGTTTTAAGTTCAAATCCCTCTCTGTTGGAGATATATAAAGAAGAAAAAAAATAGAAAAAACTCGGCAAATTTTTTTTAACCAATATTAGGAATACTCCAATTTCTTAAGATTAGTACAATCCTTTAAATTTAGTATTATTTTATTATCAATAAGTATTATTTATTGATAAGATTTATTATACAAATTAAATTCTTTTAACTCTCTCCTTAATTTTTCTTTTGTTCTTGTAACAGCCCGTTCCGGAGTTTACGTACGACGGACGCGAAATGACGAAAATGCCCTAGGCATTTAATTAAGGTATGTGTGTGTTTTTGCTTTGGGTATTTGGTTGTATTTGGACCACACACACACACACACAGTCACTCTACCACTCTCTCACTCCCGTGCACTCTCTCTCTTAGACCTTCTCTCTCTCTCGGTTTCTCTCTCTCTGCAAGTGTATGAACAAGCCGCATTTCTCTCAGATCAAACTTGCAGAGGCCATATTTGGGATCCTTGAGGGTCCACGAGCACAACCATAGTGTTTTTTTGGCCGTGAAACCATAGAAAAACCATAGGACCCAAGAGGTCCGTCGAGGTACAGTACCACCGAGGTGATCGTCAAGGTTTCAAACCATTTCAAGGCTCCTAAAGGTATTCTCTCTCCCTCCTAAGGGTTTTGGTTAAGCTTGAACGTAAGGAGACCATGGAAATCGAACCTTCGAGGATGGCACTGTTCACCAACTTTTAAACCCGTGAGTTTCTTTAATTTTCAGGACCATAGCAAGCTTAAGGACATTCTCTCGATGCTTGGAGTGCATCGTTGGTAAAAATTGGATTTCGGAAAGCCCAGATACAAGGAGTTGCAGAGGTCGCCGGATTTTCGAGCTTGCTCCGACGTGATTTCGTGAGATTTGAAGCTTCAAATAGGTATAACGTCATTCTCCTCACTCTAAGCTTTCGTTTGGTACAAATTTCGAAGAAAATGGTTGAAAAATGAGTGAGATTAGACGGTTAGAAATTTTCCCAGTTTTTCAGCGACGGCGATGGTAGCCGGAGTCCAGAGGTAGACGAAGACGGAATATTCCGTCAGTTGGATGGAATATTCCAACGCCATTAGTTAGATTTCACGATAACAGTTAGAAGTTGACGGAATATTCTGACGCCGTCAATATGCTTGTCACGTGGCCGCGCGTAGGTCCGTGCCTTGGCCGGCCCGTGGCGGCGCGTGAATGGTCAGAAATTTTTTCTAAAAATATAGGGATGATCCTGAGATTGTGTAGATCACGGTGGTATATTCATAAACCCAAATTGAGCAATGTATGAGAAGTTATTTCTAAGGTTTCGTTTATGTGCGTTAATTAACGTTATTTCAGTTACTTCTCATATAGGCGAGACCTATCCGGAGGACGAGGATAGCCAGGCTAGGCACGGGGGTTACGACCCGTCTACATACCAGTGAGTGGGCATTTGTTTTCCGTATATACCTATATGAATGAGTTTTTCCCAGAAAATCAGTTTAAATGAAATGTGATATGAAATGCCATGCAAAGTACCTATTTATTTATTATGCATTATTGATTGCTTATATTACTGTTGGTGCTGAGGATGCACAGGTAAGTGCCATGTAAATTTATATACTAGTTTGATGTGAACAAATGATGTGATGTGATGTGACATGATTAGAGCTCATAAACTTGCACACTGATATTAGTGCTCCCGCCCAGAGAGGGGCTCAGTCATTCACGTGTTGTTCACCTCCCGCATCGTATGCTCGCCTTGGATCCAAGTTAGGTGCTCAGTCCTGTTGAATAGGCCACTATAGGTGGGTTCGACTCGTAGGTGACCCGCGATTTATCGCTCAGTCTTCACGTGATCGTAGCACTAGAGCATAATAGTTATTTATCAGTGATGTTGTGCAGACCACTAGAGGTGGTATTGATGTGTGTGCAGGGTATATATATAATGATGATATAATTGAGATGAGTATGAGCTATATGATATGATGATTATTATGAGCTATATACAGCCGAGGGCTGAGATGATTATTTAGTATTCAATCACATTCACAGAGTTATGCTTTGGCATTCAGTTATAATACTTTGGCATGGCATATACATACTTCCATACAGACATATTTTCCAGCGGACTTTGAGAAAATATATATATATATATATATATATATATATATATATATAAGTATATACTTTATTTCTGGGAAATTATACAGGTTTTACGGCGAGGGGTTATAACTTTAAGAAAGAAAGGTTTTGAAAAGAATTGTTTCTGACCCACTAAGTTTATGTTTTTCGCCCCTCCAGGTATTAGGTAGCATTCGTTGGTGGCATACGAGGAGCTCATCGGACTTTCTGACAGAATTCACTTATGTAGGACCACCTTTAGGTGTTATTTCCATTTAGTACTTCTGCTTGACTG
This sequence comes from Heteromeles arbutifolia, assembly GCA_024362995.1. Lineage (NCBI taxonomy): Eukaryota > Viridiplantae > Streptophyta > Magnoliopsida > Rosales > Rosaceae > Heteromeles > Heteromeles arbutifolia. The sequence continues at coordinate 22,292,805 of JANCRC010000010.1, forward strand.
CACGTAGACTTTTATGCTCTGTATTAATGGAATTCACACTTCTTTTACATTAGTATTGCTCGTGTTTCGGTTTTAATTGACCCGTAAATTCTATCATTTATTGCTTCCGCACTGTGCACATGGTTACGTCACTCTCACGTGACGGCCAGCACGCCCCTCTTTCAGGTCGGGGTGTGTCAGATTGGTATCAGAGCATAGGTTTGGCAGTCCTGCATATCCTGTGAATATTCTAATTATCTTGGTGTTTCTGTCAGAACTATACCGCCTCGTAGAGAGCCACGTCGTTCGAATGAACCTAGTTTCCCTGATACAACTCAGTTAAGGGAAGCTATAGCGAATGCTATTCAGTCAGTTATTCGCCCGCTTTAGCGGACCCCTTTAGAGTTGGTTCATAATTTGAAGATAACCACTTTTGTGGGGAATGAAGGCCCCATGGGTTCAGAGAAGTGGTTGATGTATATTGAGAAGACTTTCAGGCTGATGCAGAGTTAGGGGAGTCTATCTCCGAACAGATGGGTCGAGACGACTTCATGGTTGTTGGGTAAGGAACGAGCTTCATGGTAGAGTTAGTTGGCTGATGAGTTACCCCAGGAAGAATCTCGAGATTGGGAGGTATTTAAGCAGTTATTCTATAAGAGATTCATTCCTCCTGCTTACATTGATCGTAAGAAATAAGAGTTCACTAGTTTGAGGCAGAAGAAGTTGTCAGCTAACGAGTACTACAGGAAATTTACTGATCTATCTCGTTATCACCCGGAAGTTACTGCTAATCCGGTTGAGATGCTACGTCGTTTTAAGTTGGGCACTAAGAAGAAATGGCGTACCATTGCGACTGCGATTCCCTGTACTACTTATCATGAGTTTTATGAAGCTTTACTTCAGATTGAGGATTCTGAGAATTTACCCAGCGACAGTGAAGAGGAAGAGAAAAATGGGAATCAGAATAAGGATAAAGGTAAAGGTCATTTCTTGCAAGGACCTTGCCAGACTCAGAGCTTTAAGCACAGCGGGACTAGTTCTAGTTCTTCCAGTAGAGGTTTCAGTTCCACAGGTCAGAGAGGAGGTGGTAGGTTCTTCAAAGATCCCAGAGCCCATAGGCAGGGGAATTTTGGCAGAGGAAATGCATCTTGGTGCCGTAGGTGCAGTAGTCGACATATAGGGGAATGTCGAAGAGGTAGCACTGGTTGTTACACTTGTGGTCAGGAGGGACATCTGGCTAAGTTTTGTCCTCAAGGTCAGCAGAGACTTCAGCAGCTTCCTTTACCACCGCCAGCTCCAGCTCAGCAGTTCTCAAGACATGGTGGTTATGCCCAGACAGGCCGTGGTGGTGCATACCACTGTCAGGGGGATTCTGTTCCTTATTCTGCGGGACAGTACCAGTACTCCCAGGATCCCTATCAGCAGGGCAGTTATGGGCAGTATTCAGGAGGATATATGCCTCCACAACAGTACTCTGGAGGATGTATGCCTCAGCAGTAGTTTTCAGTTGGTAGATCCTAGTGGCATTCTGGAGGACAATCTCAGCAGGTTGATGCTACTACCAGTAGAGTTGGGTCTTCCAGACAGTATAATCAGTCAGGACAGGGGCGTAATCCTCAGGGTCGATGAGTTCATGCCAGCAGAGGCAGAGGAATGCAACAAAACCAGGGACGTATGAACAACCTTTCGCTGCAGGATGCTCAGAATAATCTGGATTTGATCATGGGTACGTTAAATATTCTTGGTCATTATGCTAAAGTGTTGATTGACTATGGTGCTACTCATTCGGTAATTTCTCATACGTTTGCTCAATTGACTCAACCTCAATCTTCACCTCTTGGGTATGAGTTAGAGTTTGCTATGCCTAGAGGGGAAAAATGTTTCGTAGATTACGTTTACCCAGGTTGTCCCGTAATAATGGAGAATGTGGTTATGCCTGCTAACCTCACTCCGCTAGACATTGTGGATTTTGACGTTATCTTAGGCACAGATTGGTTGCATTGCAATCATGCTAAGATTGATTGTTACGGGAAATTAGTGACCTTTCATCGTCCTGGATTACCTGAAGTTACATTCTTGGGTGAGCTTAGTGGATTGAGGCATGGAATCATTTCGGCCGTGAGAGCCAAAAAGCTACTAAAGAAAGGTTGTCAAGGGTACTTGGCTCACGTGGTACTGAATGATGATGCTCCGGTTAGCGTGGAGAATGTCAAGGTGGTTAGACACTTTTCTGATGTTTTCCCTGATGATTTACCTGGATTGCCGCTAGACAGAGATGTGGAGTTCGCTATGGACTTACTACGAGGTACTGATCCTATTTCTTTAACTCCTTATCGTATGGCTCCTGCCGAGCTAAGAGAGTTGAAGATTTAGTTACAAGAGTCGGTTGATAAAGGTTTCATTCAACCTAGTACTTCACCTTGGGGAGCTCCAGTTTTGTTTGTAAGGAAGAAATATGGTACTTTGAGGCTTTGCATTGATTACAGGTAATTGAATCAAATGATGATTAAAAACCGTTATCCTTTGCCTCGCATTGACGATCTTTTTGATCAACTCAAAGGTGCCTGCGTATTTTCTAAGATTGATCTAAGGTCTGGTTATTATCAGTTGAAGATTAAGAGCGATGATGTTCCTAAAACTGCTTTCAGGACTCGTTATGGTCATTATGAGTTTCTGGTAATGCCATTTGGATTGACGAATACACCAACAACTTTCATGGGTTTGATGAATAAGGTGTTTCAACAGTATTTGGATAGATTCGTCATTGTGTGCCAATTCTGGTTAGATCAAATTGCTTTCTTGGGGCATGTTGTTTCAGCTTAGGGTATTCGGGTAGATCCTAAGAAGATAGCAGCTATGGAGAATTGGGAACAGTTGCGAATCGTCACCGAGGTATGGAGTTTCCTTGGTTTAGCGGGTTATTATCGGCGATTTGTTAAGGATTTCTTAGTTATGGCTTTACCACTAACGAGGTTGACCAGGAAGGAAGTTAATTTTGAGTGGGATGATAATTGTGAGCAGAGTTTCCAGCAGTTGAAGTATTATCTCACTCATGCACCTGTTTTGACTCTTCTTGATGATAATGGTAATTTTGAGGTTTACAGCGATGCTTCTTTGAATGGCTTGGGATGCGTGTTGATGCAACATGGTAAGGTAATTGCTTATGCTTCGCGTCAGTTAAAACCTCATGAAATGAGTTACCCTACACATGATTTGGAATTGGCAGCCATTATTTTCGCTTTGAAGATTTGGAGACACTATCTCTATGGTGAGAAGTGTAGGATTTTCTCAGATCACAAGAATCTCCAGTATCTGTTCACACAGAAAGATTTGAATCTTCATCAGCGGAGATGGATTGAGTTGCTAAGTGACTATGATTGCATAATTGAGTATCATCCTGGACGTGCTAATGTAGTGGCTGATGCTTTGAGTAGGAAATCTCAAGGTCGGGTTAATGCTTTGTATGCTTCTCGTGTTCTTCTTCTTGTAGATTTGAGGTCTACTGGAGTGAAATTGGAATTTGAAAAACAAGAAAGAGTTATGGCAGAACAAGAAAGAGCCTTACTTTGTAGTTTCCAAGTTAGGCCTATTCTGATTGATCGTATACTCGAGAATCAGATGAATAATAAAGAGATTCAAGAGTTAATTCATTTGAGGAATCTAGGGAAGAAGAAAGATCTCAGAGTTAGAGAGTTGGATGGCATGCTTATGCAAGGAAATAGGATGTACGTGCCAAATAATGAGGAATTAAAGAAGGCAATTCTTGATGAGGCACATATTTCAGCTTATGCGATGCATCCAAGATGAACTAAAATGTATCATACCATTAGGCCATTTTATTATTGGCTAGGTATGAAAAGGGAAATTGCGGAGTATGTAAGTAAGTGTATCGTGTGCCAGCAGGTTAAAGCCGAAAGAAAGAAGCCGTTTGGTATGTCACAACCACTTCCCGTTCCACAGTGGAAATGGGAAAATATTACTATGGATTTTGTGTACAAGTTACCTCGTACACAAAACGGCTATGATGGAATTTGGGTGGTTGTTGATCGGCTTACTAAGTCAGCGCATTTTATTCCTGTGAGGGAAAAGTATTCTTTGAACAAGTTAGCCGAATTGTTCATCACAAAGATTGTGAAGTATCATGGAGTTCCTGTGAGTATTATTTCTGATCGAGATCCAAGATTTACTTCTAAGTTTTGGATAGCATTCCAGGAAGCTTTGGGTTCGAGATTACTGTATAGCACGGCATATCATCCTCAGACAGATGGACAATCTGAGAAGACCATTCAGACTTTGGATGATATGCTAAGATCTTCGGTGTTGCAGTTTGGCGACGCTTGGCATAAGCGGTTGGATTTGATGGAATTCGCTTACAACAACAGCTTTCACTCGAGTATTGGTATGGCGCCATTTGATGCACTATATGGTAAGCCTTGTTGTACACCTTTATGTTGGTCAGAGGTTGGCGAACGAGTTTTAGTGGGCCCTGAGTTAGTGGAGGAGACTACTTAGAACATTCAGGTTATTAAGTATAATATGAAAGCGGCCCAAGATCACCAAAAGAGTTTGGCAGACAAACATGCCACTGATTGAGTGTACAAGGTTGGTGAATGGGTATTTCTGAAGTTATCGCTTTGGCGAGGTGTAGTACGATTCGGGAAGAAGGGCAAGCTAAGTCCTAGATTCATCGAACCTTATCAGATCACCGAGCGAGTTAGTGTAGTTGCTTATAGACTTGAGTTGCCGTCAGAGCTGTCTAAGGTACATAATGTGTTTCATGTGTCGATGCTTTGACACTATGTCTTAGATCCTTCACATGTGATACCTCATCAACCCTTGGAGATCAGTTTGGATTTGACTTATAATAAGGAGCCAGTGACTATATTGGATAGGAAAGAAAAGGTTCTGAGGAATAAGACAGTGCATTTGGTTAAAGTTTTGTGGAGTAACCATTCAGTGGAAGAAGCGACTTAGGAGATAGAGGACCGGATGAGAGAGATATACCCGAGGTTGTTTTAGGAGTATTAGTGGATGGTTTTGGTTATGTAAATTTCGGGGATGAAATTTTTATAAGGAGGGTAGATTGTAACAGCCCGTCCCGGAGTTTACGTACGATGGACGTGAAATGACAAAAATGCCCTAGGCATTTAATTAAGGTATATGTGTGTTTTTACTTTGGGTATTTGGTTGTATTTGGATCACACACACACACACAGTCACTCTACCTCTCTCTCACTCCCATGCACTCTCTCTCTCTACAAGTGTACGAACACGCCCCATTTCTCTCAGATCGAACTTGCAGAGGCCATATTTGGGATCCTTGAAGGTCCACGAGCACAACCATAATGTTGTTTTGGCCGTGAAACCATAGAAAAACCCTAGGACCTGAGAGGTCCGTCGAGGTACAGTGCCACCGAGGTGATCGTCGAGGTTTCAAACCATTTCAATGCTCCTAAAGGTATTCTCTCTCCCTCCTAAGGGTTTTGGTTGAGTTTTGGTTAAGCTTGAACGTAAGGAGACCATGGAAATCGAACCTCCGAAGGTGGCACTGTTCACCAACTTTTAAACCCGTGAGTTTCTTCAATTTTCAGGACCATAGCAATCTTAAGGACATTCTCTCGATGCTCGGAGTGCATCGTTGGTAAAAATTGGATGTCGGAAAGCCTAGATACAAGGAGTTGCAGAGGTCGTCGGATTTTCGAGCTTGCTCCGACGTGATTTCGTGAGATTTGAAGCTTCAAATAGGTATAACGTCATTCTCCTCACTCTAAGCTTTCGTTTGGTACAAATTTCGAAGAAAATGGTTGAAAATAAGTGAGATTAGATGGTTAGAAATTTTCCCAGTTTTTCGGCGATAGCGACGGTAGCCGGAGTCCAGAGGTAGACGAAGACGAAATATTCTGTCAGTTGGACGGAATATTCCAACGCCGTTAGTTAGATTTAACGGTAACAGTTAGAAGTTAACGGAATATTCCCCAGAATATTCTGACGGCGTTAATTGACGCCGTCAGTATGCCTGTCACGTGGCCGCGCGTAGGTCCGTGCCTTGGCCAGTGCGTGGATGGTCGGAAATTTTTTCTAAAAATATGGGGATGATCCTGAGATTGTGTAGATCACGGTGGTCTATTCATATACCCAAATTGAGCAATGTATGAGAAGTTATTTCTAAGGTTTCGTTTATGTGCGTTAATTAACGTTATTTCAGTTACTTCTCATATAGGCGAGACCTATCCGGAGGACGAGCGTGGCCAGGCTAGGCACGGGGGTTACGACCAGTCTACATACCAGTGAGTGGGCATTTGTTTCCGTATATACCTATATAAATGAGTTTTTCCCAGAAAATCAGTTTAAATGAAATGTGATATGAAATGCCATGCAAAGTACCTATTTATTTATTATGCATTATTGATTGCTTATATTACTGTTGGTGCTGAGGACGCACAGGTAAGTGCCATGTAAATTTATATACTAGTTTGATGTGAACGAATGATGTGATGTGATGTGATATGATTAGAGCTCATAAACCTGCACACTAATCTTAGTGCTCCCGCCCAGAGAGGGGCTCAGTCCTTCACGTGTTGTTCACCTCCCGCACCGTATGCTCGCCTTGGATCCAAGTTAGGTGCTTAGTCCTGTCGAATAGGCCACTATAAGTGGGTTGGACTCGTAGGTGACCCGCGATTTATCGCTCAGTCTTCACGTGATTGTAGCACTAGAGCATAATAGTTATTTATCAGCGATGTTGTGCAGACCACTAGAAGTGGTATTGATGTGTGTGCAGGGTATATATATATGATGATATAATTGAGATGAGTATGAGCTATATGATATGATGATTATTATGAGCTATATACAGCCGAGGGCTGAGATGATTATTTAGTATTCAATCACATTCACAGAGTTATGCTTTGGCATTCAGTTATGATACTTTGGCATGGCATATACATACTTCCATACATACATATTTTCCAGCGGGCTTTGAGAAATATATGTATATATGAGTATATACTTTATTTCTGGGAAATTATACAGGTTTTACGGCGAGGGGTTATAACTTTAAGAAAGAAAGGTTTTGAAAAGAATTGTTTCTGACCCACTCAGTTTATGTTTTTCGCCGTTCCAGGTATTAGGTAGCGTTCATTGGTGGCATACGAGGAGCTCATCGGACGTTTTGACAGAATTCACTTATGTAGGACCACTTTCAGGTGTTATTTCCATTTAGTACTTCTGCTTGACTGCACGTAGACTTTTATGCTCTGTATTAGTGGAATTCACACTTCTTTTACACTAGTATTGCTAGTGTTTCGGTTTTAATTGATCCGTAAATTCTATCATTTATTGCTTCCGCATTGTGCACATGGTTACGTCACTCTCACATGACGGCTAGCACGCCCCTCTTTCGGGTCGGGGTGTGTCAGTTCTTGTGTTCCAAACCCTGTTTATAATTTTTTTTTTATTTTCATTTTTTTATAATCAATCTATATCACGTGTTAATTTTATTTATCTACTGCTTAATGTATCTTACTTGTAGGTATTATATTTTTGTATTTTGTAATTAGATTTCATATCTCGCTTATAGGTAAAATATATGTTTAACTGTCTATCTAACTATGTGATAGGTTTTTGTTCATGGTCTACCTGTAACATAGATTAATTGTATTACATTTTTTGATAATATAACTTTATCACAAAAGTTAATACATTTAAATTTTTTATCTAAAAAGACAAAATTGAATAAGTGATACAAAAATATGTAATTAGATAACTGAGCTCAATCCTAAAAACAACCTATACTTTTGGACCTAGATCTAAAATCCCCAAAAAAATAAGGCTTATTTTAGCTATGCCCCCTGTAACTCGATTTTAATCTCACTTTGCTCTATATAACTCAAAAGTTGTTACTTTACTCCCTGAAACTAAAAGTTCGCTCCACTTTGCCCCACGAAACTCAATTTTGATCTCATTTTACCCCCTGAACCTTGAAAGTCGTTTCTATAAAACTCAAATTCGCTTCACATTGCCTTAAATCTGTTAATTTCTTATGTGGGTTTGATTTGGGAGCAACAGGCTAATCAATTTCTTTTTTTTTTTTATCTTTTTCATCTCTTCAATTTCTTTTAAACTTAATATTATCTGATTGTTGAATGTAAACACATAATGGAGATTGATAATCAAATTTATTGCACATGTAGCATAGTCTTATTGGGTGTTAGGTCCTACATATGTTTCTAGAGGCGACCTATAAGTTTGATGGAGAAGAGAGTCCACAAGTCAAAGTGGTACAAATTTTCAGTTTCAGGGAGTAAAATTGTAACTTTTGAGTTAGAGATGGCAAAATAAGATCAAAATGAAGTTCCAAGGAGCGTAACTAAAAATAAGTCAAAAAAAAAAAAAAAAAATCGTGGAACTTATTCTTTACTTGTAGAGACATTGCACATTGACATCTAAGTAAATGTAAAAAGATCTTTGTTTCTACCAAAGCCATGAAAATTGTCTATTACCATTTCACTAGCATCTGCATGCTAAAAGCAAACACATATACACCGGCAAATTTGTTTTGAGTCGAATCTAGCTTTGCTAGCACATGACTATATGATACCATATGATCTCATTCAGTTTTACAAGTGAACTTGGAGACTCACAATACTCCGGAATCAATGGTTCTGGCCAGCAGGACGGGCTGGACCTGTGCCGTGTGGTGCCTAAGGCTGCGCGCAGCATTTCAAACCATCTTAGCCTGCACCATAGTCTACACCACCACCCTCTACGGTCCACAGCCTCTCAGGCGTTTAGTAGCTTACCCTGGATACTCTTACCTCACCACAATCCTCATCCTCTCAGACGCGACGCTTGGGGAGGCACTGAGAGGCTTCTGGCACGCGCTTTACGCTTGTATTCAGGTCCTGATCCTTACACTCCTGAGCCTCCGGCTGATAGGATCCGCACACTTCAGTTATTTCGTATCTGCCCTTGCAGTGGCACTGTGCACTTTTGTTGTGGCACTGCCGGGAGCAACTCACTTGATGTCTAAGCGGATTGCGTTTGGTCAGATTGTGATTGTGTATGTAGGCACTGCCATTCATTGTGCACAAGCTGATGAGTTGGTACTTATGCGCCCGATTCAGGTGTGTTTGAGTACTGTGCTTGGAGCTTCGGCATCTGTTGGGGCTATGTTGTTTCCCAACTTGTTCTTCTACCGAAAGCCATCTTTGGCAGCCGTGTTGTCTCCTTACCTTGCCTACCACGAGGTATATATACATCTACACACACACATTTATAACATGTGTTGTTTATCTTCCATATGTTTGCATATCATTTTGTATGGGATCCTAAAATTCTTGTATACGATGAGTGCAAAGTTTTCATGATTTTCACAATGCAAACTTCATGATGATTCATAGATATTGGTTAGGCTAGTGCGTCCACCTTCTTGCATGGAAGTTCGAAACCCATTGGTTGTAGATTGGAGTAGTTCACAATATCGTATTCTTAAAAACTTCACGATGATTCAAATCATGTGGTCCCTTCTTTTGTTTTTTCTTTTCTTGTTTTGGTTATAGAAGGCATTCTTGAGGTTATAAAATGGTAAGGGTACAAAATTTAAAAGAAATTTTGAATAAACTGAATTAAAAATTAGGAACAAAAATGGAAAAATAATATTATAGAGGGTCGAGTTTTAATTGAAAAAAGAAGAAGTGAAAATACACCCAAAAAAAGAAGGGTCACCCAAAAAAAGAAGGGTCAGTGGAAGAAGAGGTCCTTAAATTCTTGTCACTGATGCCTGAAAATCAGTCTATTCCATATTCCTTCGTGGCTTCATCTTCAACTTCACATCCACCACATAATTCCATTCTTTTTCTAGCAACTTACTCTGTCCAAATTCGAGATTTCAACATTAATTTTACTGAAATTCCGATAAGATTTGGAATCGTTATATGATGTGTGCATAGAATAAATATGCAAATTGAGTGATATAACCTTCCGCCTGTTCTTTTTCTTGTCACACCCCAAAATCGCATGTCACGATGAACCTAAAGGGAATGCTTGTAACATTTACAGGTGAGACAAATGTGCCAAAAATATGCCGAGAACGCTAGGAAGAGGTTCAACTTCTATTTAGATGCAATCTTGTCTCAAGACAGCTCTACTGCACTTGACCTTATTTTACAGGCCAACCTCTTGGCTGAAGCAGGAGAAAAGCTCCTCCGAAGTATCGAACATAAACAGGTAAAACTACCTTCTGTACAAGAGTTTGGTTCCTCTGCTCGGGTTTTCTCTGCTGACATTGTGATTTTAAGTTAAACCAATGTGGTTTCCTTTTGGACAGGAAGCCTTACTGTGGGAAAGACCAACAATCAGAAATATCCTCAACCCTAGTCGCTTCTATGTTCGAGAAAAATTGCAGGAAGTTGAAATACCCTTGAGAGGGATTGCAATAGCTTCAACTTCATGCCCTTCCTTTCCTGTTGCCATGATGAAGAAACTGCAAGCGGATGCTTTACACAACCTGAAAAGGCGAATACATGACCAGCTTGAGCAACTCGAGCGCTTTGCACCTTTCTACATAAGAAATAAAAAGGAAAGATCTTTGAAAGAGGCCTTCTGGCCCCTTGAAACAATTTTTCATGAAGATTTATTGGCTTTCTTTTTCGTTGATTGTCTGAAACTCCTCCAAGAAAATACCGAGGCTATTGAAGAATGCAAGCGGGAGAGCTCATACACTGAAAGCTCAGGCGGTTCACAAATCAAATGGAGCTGTGACATTTTGTGCATTAAACCAAGCAAAACAAGTCTGCATTTTGCAGTTAAGTGCTCACTTTCATTAGGCCTTGCTGTGCTGTTGGGTTTGCTGTTCAATGAGAGAGAAGCATGTTGGGCAGGACTAATAATTGCAATAAGCTTTGTTAGGGGAAGACAAGCAACATTTACTTTAGCGAATGCTAGAGCACAATCTACGGCAATGGGATCAATCTACGGGATCTTGTGTTGCTTCATCTTCAAGGAAGTCGAGGACTTGAGTTTCTTACCTCTTCTACCTTGGTTAGTTTTCACAAGCTTTCTAAGGCACAGCAGGATGTATGGCCAAGCCGGTGGAATATCAGCAGCTGTAGGGGCACTACTAATACTTGGCAGGAAAGATTATGGCTCTCCGATCGATTTTGCAATTGCTCGAATCACAGGGGCTGTCATTGGATTGATATGTTTCATCACCATAGAGATTCTCACATCCCCTGCAAGGGCAGCAACTCTGGCAAAACTCAAACTTTCACTTGGATTGGGATCCCTTCAAGAATGCATCGAAGATTTAGTTCTTTTCGACAACCAAATCGCTTCAACGAGTCCAAAGTTGAGACAGAAACAGAGCAAGTTGAAATCCCATGTCAAAAAGTTAGAGAAGTTCATTGAAGAAGCTCAGCTGGAGCCTAATTTCTGGTTCATCCCTTTCAACGGTGCCTGTTATGGCAAGCTCCTGAGATCTTTATCAAACATGGAGAGTCTTTCGCTTTTCATGTCCAACATAATAGAATCTCTATCACTCGAATTACAGCGCTTCGACCTTGATTTGGAAGAACTCCGAAAACCCATTAAGGGCTTTGAGAAAGGTTTGGAGATTTTCAAGAAAAAAGTTGGGAAATCTCTGCACTGTCTTCAAGAACTGGTTTCCAAGAAGTCTGTTGCAGTTCATAACAAACATGATATTGAGTTCCGAGCATCAGCAAGGGAAAATGATTCTAGGGGTTTGGATTCAGAGAAGGAAGAGACTGAAAGCATTGTAGACTCTTTTCTCCAAAATTCCAATGAATTATCCGAAAAAATTGCCGCCATGACTGGATTAATAGAGGATCATCAGAAGCTTAGAGGGCAAGTAACTGTTTGTTTGGCTGGATTAGGGTTTTGCCTCAGCAGTCTGCTGAGGGAAGTAAGAGAGATGGAGAAAGAGTTTCAAGAACTTATCAAATTGGAACACCCTTGAGGCCATGTAATTGTATGAAGACACATACTTTAATATCCTAAAATCTTACTCTTCCTAGCAAGTTTAATTATTAGTCAGAGGGTTTTTAATTATTTAATTATAGAAAGAATATTGCTTCCAACTTCTAATATATACTTGAGTTTGTCGAGAATGGATCAGCTCATAGCGTAGAACATGATTCTAGACCGGTAGATCATTAGTCTCTAAATCTTTACCCTTTAGCTAAGATTTGAACTATCATGTGATATGGTAAATCAGAATCATATTGATGTTGAATCTTTAATTAATGAACGTTTTGTTAAACTTAATACGTTCATGTAATATTAAAACACCATTGTACTAACTTTGTGAAGACATCCTTCAATGCACAGCGAGTACTAGAACAGCAGCTAGCACACCAAGAGACCTAGAACTCGAGGAAGGGCTTCTGCACACTCACCACGACTGTATTACTCGAACCTATGGGGAGTTCTCTAAGTATATGTTTTGGTGGTGTATGCAGGGACCTTCCCTTGGTATTTATACTAGTACAACCCTAGTGCACATTCCCATAATCATGCACTAGGATCCCTTATTGCACAAGGATATAATCTACCAAATCTTAATGCAAATAGGATAGTTTCAAGAGCCCTAATTCTCCAATTATAACCGGATTATATACTTTACTTGGAGTCCAAGTTATAACTTATAACTAAACCCTAATTGCACTTACATTCCACATCAATCCTTATTAACTATATTGACCTATTAGCCGTTGGATTAGAGTCTAACATCCAACATTCTCCCACTAGGTCAATTAGTTAATGTCACAACCCAAATTCGAGAATAAGAATGATAATCGAATTAGGGCATGAATAGAAAGAAAAAAAAATTAAAATATTACAATGAAAGTATGATGGAACCAGAGCCATCTAAAAGTTCATTTAGACCTTGTTTATTTAATACATCATGAGTTTAAAGAGTTCAACTCTTACAACACACTCTTAAGATACTAGGACACTTTATTTTAAGTACAACTAGGAAACAAGCACACAAATGATATGGCTATTCATTTAGAGACAGGTCATCATCATGTTCCTCCATACCAGTACCTGCAATAACTAATAGGGTGTGAGGATTTCATGTTCATTAGGAACCACATGTCCTTCAAGTTCATTTATCACAGTTAATCAAAGTGTCATGCATCAAACAATACGGTAAAATACAAATGATATGACAAAGAAGTACACATGAACTCACTCCCTTCTAATCCCGCTAACTTATATTTATGGCGTCCAAACCTACACGTCTCATACCATGCTTATACCACTTGGTTCCGAATACCATAGAATATAAATTAACTCCCATTCCTCCCTTAACCCCGAATTTTATTCGTAGTTTCAATTTCATTAATATAGGCCCTTTCCCTCGACGCCCAACAATACATTTAAGCTCTTCACCCTACGCTTAAACATATATAAGTTTTCAACACTTGGCTTAACCAAGTTTACACAACCCAAAACTTACTCTATAACATGTAATGCAACCTGAACATTTCAACCTCACAAATACAATTGTAAACCTCAACATATTCAATCCAGCAATTTTACATATCTCAACCATTCATCAAAACATAACAACATTTAACATAGTCACTATATAAAATACACCGGAAATGAACCATCAACCCATAACACAACCATGACAAACAAATAATTCAATTTCAACCAAGCATTTCATTACTACTGTATTAGATATAATTACTGATACCACAAAGATTAACCATGATATAGACCTATTATTAGGAAATAGAGTCCCTACCTCGTGTCCAGCTAATTATAATACCTCTCTAAGCCTCCGAAGTGTCCGGAGTCACTCCTAGGCCTAACATCACATAAATAATAGTAAAAGTTAGCATAAAACTGGAAATGACAATTCTATTTCAGCCTAACAACGATTTACCCAAATATACCCATCACAACCCCGTGAAAAACCAAACTTAAAGTCCCCATATTGTGACCCTATTTTCATCCCTCAAAACTCCATGGAAAAGGGTGAAATTATTTGGATTTTAAAGCTTAACAAACCAGTTTCTAATTTACTAAAAGTTTCTCAAAACGGATTTAAAAGAAGAAAATAATCAAACTCCAAAGTTGAGTTCACAACCAGTTTTTCTGCAGAAAATCTGCAGATTTCCAGATTTTTTTCACATTTTCAAATCATATTTTTCCATAGAAGATCTCAACCAAAATCGATGAAATAAATTGGGCTTTGATCCTTGTCATGTCTAATTTCAAATATATAAGAAGACTCTTTAAGAACATGAAATGGATTGAGAGGAAACAAGAGCCAAAATGAGGCTCACGAAACTGCTTTTTCCAGAAATCAAGGTTGCAGTGGTAAGAAAATAGGAAATTAACAAATTCAAGCTAACCTTTTGTACCAATTGAAGAACACACCAGCACCTCTCAACTTCCCTCTTGCGATTTCCTATTTTTCCCTTTCCAAAACCTCTCACTCTCTTCTAATTCTTCAATGAGAGTTAGAAATACTCCCCCTAAGCCTATCATTACCTCTCCTGATTTAGAATGCTTACTCATACCCCCTAGACTACCCACATCACCCCCAACATTTATGGACAGAATCTGATTCCCTTGACTCTCTCACCGTGTGATGGTTGGGAAGAATAATGAGAGTTTGGGATGGCTACACGTTAGCTCATCCTTGACTGTTTTGTTTGGTCTTCTTTGTTGTTGTTTTTTTTTTTTCTTTGTAATGCTAAAATTTATTCTACTACTATTTTATATATATATATATATATATATATATATATATATATATATATATATATATATATCTAGTGTTACAATTAATTCAAGAAAGAAATTTAATGAATCTATAAGCATAATTCTTTATTGGGCAATGGATTCAGTTAAGCTATTAAGCTTCTTGCATACTTATGTCAAGCAAAGGTTACCCATTCAGAACTATCGGAGACTATGAACTTAGACAAGTGTCCATGAGCTCTTATAATCACTAAATAAGGCCTTTACTTACATGAAGTAATCAATCACATACTTGGTACATAAGTGAGTTACAAAACCATGAGTTAAAAGCATTGACTCCATCACTTTCAGGTCCACTTAATCAGTCTTATACCCGACTGTCTAATGCTTCCTATGAAGCTTTCAAGCTATGAGTATAGCTCATATATATTTTCGAGAAAACTCAGTTCATATGCCAAGCAATCTCATGACACAACCAACTGCAGCTAATAACCTTTTGCTGCTACATTGTTTCATCGAAAAACACATTAGTTGCTTATAACCTTTCAACAACCTTTATTTCCAACAGAAGACATGAACTAAAACTATATTGAAACAATGTAATGAATTACTGAAATAGCATCCCTTTATTAAGCCTTCAATTCATCCAAGTGTAACGACTAACAAAAACATAAAACCAAACTCAATATTAACTGTCACGATACTAACTATCATGCATGATTAAACTACATATTATCATTACTCCCACTAATTCGACAAATCTAGGGCTGCAGTCACTCCCATATTGACTGCAGGCTTATGAAACTGCATTTGATAATACCTTAGTGAGTGGATCAGCAAGCATTGCATGAGTGTCAATGTAATCAACCTTGATTTCTCCAGACTTTACTTTCTTTCTTGTCAACGCATATTTGGTGTTCAAGTGCTTAGTTCCAGGAGACATTTTATTATTCTTAGAATAAAAGACACCAGCTTTATTATCACACCAAATTTGAACAGGCTTTGATATGGAATCCATAATCTCGAGACTGATGATGAAATTTCTTAGCCATATAGATTGTGATGTAGCTTCATAACAAGCTACAAACTTAGCTTGCATGGTAGAAGTGGCAACAATATCTTGTTTCACACTCTTCCATGACACTACCCCTCGAACCAGATCAGACATTGACCTTTTGATTACCAGCAGATTCTGTTAGCCTTAACCCACTTTTCATATTCATTCTTCTTTTCTGCAGTTGCATCATCAGCAGGCTTAGCTGGTTCATTCTCTCTTAGAGCTAAATCGAAATCCATGAGCCCTAGAGTTATTTCAATATCTTGCCTCCACTTATTATAGTTGGTTCCATTGAGTGTTTGAATTGAATTCAGGGAGCTAATTTCTAAAAGATTTTCAAACAAAATAAGCATTCAAGACTATATTGTGTATAACTGAAACAACTCAACCTTTGTTTGGTTTTTCAAGTTTAATCAGTATCAATGCAAAATATATAAGTTGCATAAGTAATGGTACAATCATGAAAGCCATCCACCTTTGTTTGGTAATTAACTTTCACAGCTCATGCATCTTATATGTTTTCATTGAGCTATCAGTAACCGAACCAATATCGATTAGTCAGACCTTTATTTGGGGATATAACCTCATTGTTATGGCTACTGATACAAGTTGATCAATTAGACCTTGAATTTTGTTAGCAGTTCTTGAATGATTGAAACGAATTTGTTGTGTTTCATTCATCCAATTACACCTAAAAAACATTGATCATGTTATAACTTTCAGCATGCTAGGAACCTTAGAACTTTTGATCATTAACATGCTCAACAATAAAGACTTTGAAGCAAACAACTTTTGAGTTTTATTAGGCCAAAAATTAGTTCTTACACTAGTTATGCATGGTAGACAGTTTTAGGGTTTATGTGAATATAAGCATAGCATAAGAAGTAATCATGGCACTTGTTTGCAGTCTCAGTTCCATAGTCAGTTGAAGTTCTTATAAATATGGAGGGATATCATCTCTCAAGACTTCATACATATACGTATGCATGCAAGCATTAAATATAGCAGCGGAATAGAAAACATAATCAAAACTTGAAGAAATATCAGTTCATTCATATCGCATGCATGATTTCATGTACGTTAGTTCTTTATGGATTTTAATCACACAAATGTTGGCTCTGATACCAACTGTTAGACTTAATACATTCATGTAATATTAAAACACCATTGTACTAACCTTGTGAAGACATCCTTCAATGCACAGCGAGTACTACAACAACAGCTAACACACCAAGAGACCTAGAACTCGAGGAAGGGCTTCTGCACACTCACCATGACTATATTACTCGAACCAATGGGGAGTTCTCTAAGTATATGTTTCAGTGGTGTATGCAGGGACCTTCCCTTGGTATTTATACTACTACAACCCTAGTGCACATTCCCATAATCATGCACTAGGATAATTATTGCACAAGGATATAATCTACCAAATCTCAATCCAAATATGATAGTTTCAAGAGCCCTTATTCTCAAATTATAACCGGATTACATACTTTACTTGGAGTCCTAGTTATAGCTTATAACTAAACCCTAATCGCACTTACATTCCACATCAATTCTTATTAACTATATTGACCTATTAGCCATTGGATTAGAGTCTAACATCTAACACGTTTAGCTAAGAATCAAATGGTCATGAATCTCGATGCATGTGATGATAACCAGAATTCGTGGCTGTTGAATCCTTAGTTGATCTTTATAGCCAAGAATCAAACGGTCATGCATGTTCGAGTACACCAAAATCAATAGTTGTTGCATCCTCAATCGTTAAATGGTTTGGCTAAGAAATGAACGGCCATAAATCTCGATCCACGTCATGGGACCTCCAAATTTTCGCCGAATCCTTCTAATTTTTCAGGGTCCAATCTGTCTTTGTCTGCATACATGCAGTTACGTGATATTCACCAAAAAAATGTAGACCCCACATGTTGTGGGAACTTGGTCGAGTAGTCACTATTAACAGTTGAGAAACTAACAGACTTGAAGAAAATTAAGGGTTCAAGAACACATATTTTAGAGAGAGAGAGAAGCAGAAGAGAGGAAATGGATGAGGATTCGATTCATTGATTTCAGAAAGGATTACACACTGCTATATATAAAGCAGCAACTCCAACCGTTTTTAGGCTCATTGGACCTTATCAAATACAACCATGACATCTGTACATCTATATTCACTCCAGTACAATCATGACATCTGTACATTTATATTCTTTCACTTATCATCCCCCCTCAATCTCAACTGGGAAACCCCAGTTTGAGATTGCAACAATGTTTGACAAATGATGGTCCATGTAGCTCTTTTGTTAAAATGTCTGCTGTCTGTTCCGCAGTTGGAATGTATTGAACAATGAGATCCTTCCTTTGCACCTTCTCCCTAACAAAGTGAAAATCTGTGTCAATATGCTTGATTCTAGTGTGAAACACTGGATTGGAACACAAGGCTAAAACTGATAGGTTATCACAATGTAACACTGGAGGATCTGAAATGAATTGATGTAAGTCTTTCAACAGAAGACGAATCCACACGATATCTGCCGCACAATGAGCTAAAGACTTGTATTCTACTTCAGTAGAACTTCGAGAGACTGATGCTTGCTTCTTTGACTGCCAAGAAATCGAATTGTTACCCATATACACTACAAAACTAGTCACCGATCTTCTTGTATTTGGATCAGCAGCCCAATCCGAATCTGAAAATGCAGTTATGGACTGATCTGGTGATGCTGAAAAAGTTAAACCACAGTTGAGAGTACCCTGAACATACCTCAAGATCCTCTTAACAAGACCAAAATGTAAATCTGTAGGAGTAGTCATGTACTGACATGCTAGATTGACAGCATAAGCTAAATCTGGTCGAGTGAACGTTAAGTACTGCAGTGCACCAACCAAACTTCTGTACACAGTTGGATCGGACAAAGGCGTTCCTTCAGACGCTAATACTTGAGAGTGTGGTTTACATGGAGTTGTAGTTGGCTTACAACTATCCATTCCAGCTTTATGTATTAAGTCTTTTGCATACTTGGACTGATTGATGAATATATCTCCATTCGCCTTATATTGTATCTGCAAGCCCAGAAAGTAAGACAACCTGCCCATATCTTTAAGCTCAAATACTTCACTAAGTTCTTGAATAACAGCTTGAACTTTCACAGAATTAGATCCTGTCAATATAATGTCATCCACATACAATAACAAAGCAATTACATCTACTCCATTGCTTCACAAACAAACTATTATCGGATTGTGACATCTGGAACCCCAATAGCAGGTAAATAGCCAGTGAATTTTGCATTCCAGGCTCTTGGTGCCTGCTTCAACCCATATAAAGACTTTACTAACTTGCAAACATAGTCTGGATGTATAGGATCCACAAACCCCTGAGGTTGCTTCATGTACACCTCATCTTCTAATTCTCCATGCAAAAATGCATTTTTAATATCAAGCTGCCTCAACTCCCAATTGTGACTTGCTGCAAGTGAAATGATAAGCCTGACAGTTGTATGTCTTACAACCGGACTAAATGTTTCAAAGTAGTCCAAGCCAAGTTCTTGAGTAAATCCTTGTGCCACCAATCGAGCTTTATACCGTGAAATTGTTCCATCAAGATTTTTCTTCAATTTATACACCCATTTGCTGCCAATGACAGATCTATGAGTTGGTGGAGGTACCAACACCCAAGTACCTTAATTTTTTAAAGCATCAAATTCTTCTTGCATAGCATCTTGCCAATGACTATTGGTTGCTGCACTTCGAAATGAAGTTGGTTCTGCTATATCAGTACTTTGTGCAAGGAGAGAAAAACCGTTATAACACATATCCTGAGTATCAAAGTTGAGTGACTGTAACTCAGGGAGTGTTGCTAAGAAATTTGCATAGTTCCTTCTTGAGATAGTGTTAGTTTGCAATCTTGTTTGTATCTTCTGCGAAGGCATATCAGATTGTACAGAAGTACTAGATGTAAGTGAATCAAACGGAAGAAATACCTCTAATTGTGCAGGGTCGAGGACAGGTAACCTTGGGGCTGTAAATGAAGGTGAGTTTGATGAGTGAGTTGTTTCAGGCATTTGTGTAGTAGAAGAACTCCTTGGTGTAGACAAATTTCTATCATAACCAAATGAAGAGAGTGAAGAAGTCATATCTATACTGCTTTTATTAGGATTCAAAGATTGAGACTCGGATCTTCTATGCACTGAGTGATTTGGTAAAGTAACTACAAGTGGAACATTGGAGCCTGTGGATGCTTGAACATGATCTGAGACTTGACTTCTGGAAACAGACAGTGAAGACTTGAATGGAAACGTATCTTCATCATGTATCACATGTCTGGAAATAATGAATCTGTGTGATGGTATGTGATAACATACCACTCCCTTGTAACCAACTGCATATCCAACAAACACACATAATGAAGATCTAGGTTGCAACTTATTTTCTGTATAGGGCCTAACATATGGATATACTGCTGTCCCAAATACTTTTAAACCCTGCAATTGTGGTTTACACCCAAATAGTTGTTGATAAGGAGACTGCATGCCTAAAGTTTTACAGGGCATTCTGTTTATAAGGAAAACAGAATGAGCACATGCATGATACCATAGCTCTTGAGGCATATGTGCAGTGGTTAACAAAGTTATTATAGTTTCCACAATGTGTCTGTGCTTCCTCTCAGCCATTCCATTTTGCTGAGGGGTATATGGGCATGAAACCATATGAACAATACCTTTATTTTTGAGAGATTGATCAAATCTGTGACTAACATACTCTCATCCACCATCTGTTTGTAAGCATTTAATACTGGTATTAAACTGAGTAAGAACAAGACTATAAAATTTCTGAAACACATCAAAAACTTCTGATTTATTGATCAATGGGTATATCTATACATATCTGGTAACCTCATCCACAAAACTCACATAGTATTTGTAACCTTCTATGGACTTTGTAGGTGAAGGACCCCACAAATCCGAATGTATCTTTTGAAACGGAAAACTACATGACTCTTTTCTTTCCACAAATGGTAATCTGGACATTTTCCCAGAAATACAAGCTGAACACAGATGCTGTTTATCATCACTAGAACTAACTATATCAGAAATTTTCAACATTGTAGATAGTACTTCATTGCTAGGATGACCACACCTTTGATGCCACAACGTAGACTTCACCTTTTGACCAAGCAACCCCATCGAATTTCTTTCTGAAGACACTGCACCATTTGTAAAAAACTTTGTTGGAATCCGAAACAACTCACCATCATTACTCCTTCCTTGGATGATTACAGCCTTGGTTACCTTGTCCTGCACATAAAAGTTAGTATCATCACAGATGAACCAACAATAATTGTCTTTGCACAATTGTTTCACTGATAATAAACTGACAGCAATAGTTGGTACATGAAGAACAGTTCTCAGAATTAATGAATTTGGTACAGTATATAACTTCGCAGAACCAATATTTGTAATTGGCAAACCTTCACCATTACCAACAGTGATGTTATCTTTGCCTTCATAAGGTATAACATTCTGCAAAGATTGTACATCCACTGTCATATGATGAGATGCTCCAGTATCCACTATCCACGAATCATTTAGAAGAAATGACTGTGATGCTTGAAAGGATTGTGGAGCCTGAAAAGATTGTGATGCTGGAAATGTTTGTGGAGCTTGAGCTTGCATTGCACTTATAGAAGTTGGTGCAGAACCTTGATATGCAAAATTGTTTCTATGATGACAATCTAAAGCACTATGACCTCTTTTGCCACAGATTTGACACTCCAACACTGGACCCATAGAGCTAGGATTAGTTGACATTTTCCAACAATTTGGTGTTGTATGTCCCCTCTTCGAACATATTTAACATTCAGGTACAATGTTTGTCCTTGCTTCTGTATTTCCAGACCAAGTTTGCCATGTTCCAATTAACTGTCTGTTGCCAAAAGTCTGACCTCTTCCATTTGATGGCTTGTAGGTACCATTACCACTTGACCGTGTCCCATAATATTGTCTTGTTCCAGTATTTGAAGTCCCACTATTAGAAAATTGAATCTGCCTTGGTGGACCAGCATTTCCAACAAAAGCAGAACCATTTGAAAAATCTGTTGGCACAAGAAATGATGGAGCTTCTATGTGCTGACCACCCAAGTATGGAGAATAAACCTGTTGTGGAAATGGCACAGGTGCATATGTCTGAGAAGCACCAGTTGGAATAACAGGATACTGCATAGGTGGACCTTGCTGTGGATAAGGTGCAGATGGCATTCCAAAGCTAGGATTCCCACCATTTTGAACTCTTGTAATGACACCACCAGTAGAGAATGGTACGCCGGCAGAATTGCTCTTAGATCATTGTGACATACCAGAATTCTGTGATACATCAAGACTTTGAGACATTGATGAACCAACAGATCCTTGCATATACAAACCAGACAAATTATTCGAGAAACTATTAACCATAGACTCATTTTCTCTTTCTGCACAAAGTAACTGTTCCCTAAACTCTCTCAAGGAAATGGTTGTCTCCCTTGTAAAAATCACAGTTCGTATGGTTGAATACTCCCTTTGTAACCCGGACATAGAAGCAACAACAAAATCATTATCAGTTACAAACTCTCCAGCAGCAAGCAACTGCTCTTTAATGTTCTTGAGCCTAGATAGATATTGGTCAATTGAATCAGCCCCCTTTTGTATAGTTTGAAATTCTGTCTTAAGTGTATTCACCCTTGCTTTAGAGATTGAAGCATATCGATCTTGTAGATTAGTCCATGCCTCATGTGCAGTTTTACATCCCAAGACATGCTCTATAGATTCATCAGATAAAGTTGCAAGAAGCAGACTCAACAATGCCAAATCAATCGACTCCTATTCAAGAAAAGCATTCGAGACGTCATTTGTAACCCCATGTTCAGTGTGTATAACAAACTTTGGTGGACAAATCACAGTACCATCAAAGTGACCAAACAATTTGTATCCTTTTAGAACAGACTTGAATTGAAAAACCCACTTCGAAAAATTCTTATCAGTCAATTTTATAGTTAACATTCCCAACAACCCTTCTATTTTCACTGATGATGACGCCATTGTTGTTCAAGAACCACACAGAAATGGCTTTATGCCAACAAATCTCCCAATATACTAGACTGCAACAGAAATGGCTTCGTGCCTTCAATCAACCAACTACAAGAATCTTAACAGAAATGGCTTCGTGCCTTCAATCAAACAACTACAAGAATTGCCTTCAATCAAACAACTACAAGAATCTCAAGATTATCAATCAATGGCTTCGTGCCCACAACTTTATCTACTAAGCAACTTAGAAAATCATATACAACACTACAAGATTTAGGATGAACCCAGAACCAAGAATCCATATTCCACAAAGAAACGCAAGAGAAACAGAAGAACCATATCACCTTATTCAAGCTTCAATGCTCCAGAAACAGAACCCATTGAAATCGCCAATCAAAACCCATTGCAGTCGCCAACCACCACAAATCACCAGTCACCAAACACCAATAATAGCCAGTGACCAATCGCCAATCGTAGCTTCCAAGAAACAACCCAAAAAGCTGTCAGAGGACCCAAAACTCTGACGAACCATAGCAGAACCGCTGGCTCAATACCATATTAACAGTTGAGAAACTAACAGACTTGAAGAAAATTAAGGGTTCAAGAACACATATTTTAGAGAGAGAGAGAGAGAAGCAGAAGAGAGGAAATGGATGAGGATTCGATTCATTGATTTCAGAAATGATTACACACTGCTATATATAAAGCAGCAACTCCAACCGTTTTTAGGCTCATTGGACCTTATCAAATACAACCATGACATCTGTACATCTATATTCACTCCAGTACAATCATGACATCTGTACATTTATATTCTTTCACTTATCAGTCACAAGCATATCACGATAGGGTGGTGGCATAAAGTGGCATATCAAATTGTGTACATCTGCCTCAGCCGCTGCCGCCAACCAGTAGCACATAAATCTATTTAACTTGTCAGCATAATCAAAGAGATTATCATCATAAGAGGATATGTCTTTTCTTTAAACAATGACTCACTGCATGGGGTGTCCTTAAATATTATTAATTTTCTCGGGTGCCAGAAACACTTCATCCAGAATCTTGCCTGCACTTTCTCAGCAACCAAATAGACTTTTGAGTTGATCACTACTCAAAAAACCCTACTTTTGGTTGTCGAATTCTCTAACTCTCACTATGTCTGTTGGATTGGAACTTGAAGAAGATCTCAGCTATGGAGTCTGCTGCTATGGTCTCTGCAGCTTCTTTTCATGATCTGGACTCTTCTCATGATCGGGAGAAGCCACTGCTTGTCGATAATTATTGGGTTCGAATCCGTTAGAACTATTTGGGTTAATATTTGAACTTTGGGCTCAAAGGAAGGTAAACCCAAAAGAACTAAAGTGAAGAGATTTGTCCGAGGCCCAGCACTAAGCCTAGCCGTCTATCCCAAGATAATGTGACGGCTCCTCATTAACACAAAGGCTATATGCTTACAAGAGAAGTGATAACCAATGGAAATCAACCTCTTCTCAGCCCAAAAACACTTTCTAATGGCAGAACATGTAAAAAGAGATGATGACTCACTGAAATGCTTTCGGGTAAAGCCTGCGACAACCAAAGTAAAATGCCTATAAAAGGGAAGACAGAGCCCAGAAACAAGAACACTCAACCAATCAAACAAACAAGCATACAAACTCTATTCTCAAGCCAGTTCATAACTTCCGACCCTTTTTTTAGCAATAGTTCCCTTAGAAAGACATCTTTTGTCTTGTGTAAAAGCTCTGCTACCTTCCCTAGATGATGTACTATCGATTCCCTCATGTAAACTCATTTACCATCCATCCCTTTTTAATACAAAACCCTCTGTAACCACAAAGAGAAGAGACTATAAGACGTCCTACCTTGCCCGACAAGGTGAAATCTTGCCCGACTCTCTTTGGCTTGTCTTTTAATTAGTAGATCTGGTATTATGATGTATTCATCAGTTTGTATTCAAGTCATTTCTAGCTATATGATGACCAAAAGTTTCACTGGTTCTCAGATCTGGTTCACTTAGTGGTTTTCACCATCATGAAAGACTAAATGGGAATTAAACCGATGACTTAATTAGATCTGGACTTCCACACTCTGAACATACAAGATAACAAACCAAAAGTCCTTGATCTCAAGGCATATAAAAGAACTTAATGTAGACTTAACCCATCTACGACAATCCTTTGATAACAACAAGTCAGAATAACTTGGGGCGCAAGTAATCGGCTTAAACACATTTGTTCTACATATGCCATACTGAGATGGCAGTGGCACGCCTGAGCACTTAGTTAGTTTTGAATGAGAGCCTCAAGGCCTACACCTAAGGCCCTACAAAGGCACATTTTAGAACTAACTTTGTCCTCCTCTTGCAGCCTCTCAACAAGCAGGAACCTAACAACTAACCAAAGTGCCAACCCCTCAGGGAGCTGTGTGCTCGAGCCAGTGACGCTCTCTAGTGAGATTCCTACCCGAACATAGTTTTGGCACGTCCGGTGGGATCACAAGTCTTGTATGCCAAGTAAACGAAGGAAAGAACAAACTTTCAGGTGGAAAACATAACAAAAACCACCTCAATACATACCAAGATCAAACATGGCGAACCTCCTCGAAGATCTGCAAGGACCTGTCCTAACAGAAAGCCCGACTTCTTCTGAGAAATCAGGACGAAGGATCACAAATGAAGACCTGCAGGCTACCATAGTAGCTGTGTTAAAAAGTATGGAAAAAATCTCTCTAGAAACCAGGGGGAAATAAGCAGACTTTGTTCCCTAACATAGAGTCTGCAAAGAAGACTAGATCTAGAGTATTCTACCCCAGAAAATAATTGTACTAGAGAGATGATGAGAGAAGCCAGCCTTGTGATAGAGACAGTTATTCCTTTGTTTCCTATGCTTGATGAGAAGAGAAGTACGGGGAAGAACAAAGAAATATCTGGAGTGAATCAGCTAGTGTTGGAAGAAATCAGAGAATCAGAGTTGCCCGACCCCTTCTTATTTTCATTAAATAGTAAGGGGCAGTGCAGGCCAGGAATAAGGAAATATAGAATGCCTCAGCTAGTTTGAGAATGTAGTGGGAATGAGAGCTCGCAAATATAGATAAACCTTTTCCTTATAGGCCACCACCAATGGCTAATAAGGGAGAGGATGCTACGTGGAGACAGCCCGAATCAAAGAAGGAAGCTTCATCGGGCAATGATCGTAGCCCAAAGAGGGAAGCTTCTTACACCCCACATAATAACACAGCCAATTAGTAACTCAGAGATGAGTTGGCTGAATTAAGAAGAATTGTGGTAAGAAATGCTCAGCCACAAGCTCGCCCGCTGTTTAGGGTCACATATCAGAAGCCCTACCCGGAGTTCATTGATGAGCAGAATCCATTTCCTCTTAATTTCAAGATGCCTGCATTCCCAACATTCAGTGGAGAAGATAACAATATGTCCTACAGTGATCACATCTTCAAGTTTTCCAACCATTGTGTGGCATTTGAAGACAACCCCAACTACAAGTTGAGATTGTTTGGAAACTCCTTGGTGGGCTTAGCATCTCAGTGGTACTTTTTGTTGCCCCCAAATTCTATTGCTAACTGGCCTTCCACGAACAGTTTTACAGGATGGAGCTAGAGATGACCATCAACGATTTGGTTGAGGTGAAGCAAAACGAGCATGAGTTTACCGAGGACTTTATGATGAGGTTTATGAGGACAAGGATGAGATGCTAGTTTTCTATCAACCATGTCCAACTTATAGCTATTGCTCAGAAGGCCTTGAGGTTGCCTTTGAGAAAGAAGTTTTACGACGTGCAGTTTAATGAGTTGCAAGAACTGGTGATTGCTGCTACCAAGTATGAGAAATTGTTGATTGAGGAACAACAAGCTAAGTATTCCTCTAAAATACCCCCATTCTATAAAAACAAGGCTGTCATTCATCAAATGAAGTTCGAAGGGATGGAGCCAGAAGAAGATGATGGTTGTGGAAAAGAAGGAATAGATATGTGTGCAGCGGAGATGACCACTCCCTTCAAACCTTTGATAGTAAAAGGATTGGTCCAGCTAGTTAAAGACCAAAAGGTGGTCATGAATGATGGTGGATTTGTGTCAATAAAACCCCCCAAGAATCAAAGCTATTCCTTCGATCTAACCAAGGCAGCAAAAATCTATGAGGAATTGGTGAAGGCAAGAATGATTGTGCCCGACAGCACCAAAAAGCTGCCTAAGCCCGAAGAACTAAGAGGGAAGAAGCATTACAAGCTGCATTACACTTTCAATCATTCCATAACCAACTGCGTCGAGTTCAGACACTGGATACAAGATCTCATTGTCAAAGGGAAGCTGTTGCTGGAAAAACCTCAGGCCAACATGATGATCGACACAGATCCTTTCCCAGAAGCCCTAATAAACATGATTAACTTGACATGGGCTGAAAAGGGGAAAGGGAAGGCCACCTGGGAAGTGAGAGCAGAAAGAAAGCAAGTTGATGGGCCAACTGAAAGAGCTACCAAGTTGCCCGAGAAGCCCAAAACAACCATAGTCAAAGGAATGGTGTTGTGCAGCAAGTGTCAATATAAATGTGAGTTGGAAGTGCCGGTGTCAAGGGCCCTTATTGATCAGGAGTTGATCAAAAGAAGAGAAAAAGAAGAACAAGAAACCTACATGAACATCATACGGGAAGCTGAGAGAGAAACCTCCAGGAATGTTTTCCAAAGGTTGGGAGAAGACTCTTAACCAAAAAGCTTGTCAAAAGTGTTCAGAAACTATGAAGCTTCTGAAGAGCTAGAGGATAAAGAAGCAAAAGCACCAAGATAGGTAGAAGTGAAGCCACCCCAGCCATGCTATGACGACGGAGATGTTAGAAGAATGGATAAGATAATGAACTCAGTCACTAAGAAAAATCATGCCCGACTCGGGCAGAAATGGTATATAGTCGGAAGGGATAGGAGATCTATCAAATAAATAAGAGCTTCTATGATCAGGATGGTCCAAAGGCAACACAAAGCCCACATGAACTCGTTAAAAGTCCCAACTACCTTAAAAACCTTCGAAAATGTACCTCATGGGGGAAGAAATCAACTTCAGTGGAAGAACAAAAAGAAGGTAGAGAAAGCTAATAGTAAGACCGAAGGGGAAGAGGATCATGTGCCATAAAACCCGCATCCAGGAAAGTACAGGATCCTAAAGAGAGCTCAAGAAGATATGATGATGATGCCAACGCTAAGATGGAGCCCATAACCCATTTGTTTTGTAACTATCTCGCCCGAGATAGGAATGCTCCCACCATTGCTAGTTGATACTCTCTGCGAGAGCCTAGTGCAAACGCAGAACTTTAGCGTGACCCAAAAATAAGGGTTACTTGAGCTAATGTTGCCAGAAGAAGCACAGGCTTGGTTAGATGAGTTCATGAATCATATTATAAGTAAGAATGAGAACTTACCTGGACCAAGCAACTTCCACGTAAACATGACGTATGTTTTATCTGCCATGTTTTGTGTTGAAACTGATCAACCTACCACAATGGAGGGAGATTACTTGGCGGCATAACCCATGATGACACATGTTAGTGTTGAAGAAGCGGGAAAAGAAGAGTCAGGCATAATAGGTGCGCCCGAACAAAGAAAGAACCTGAGAGAGTGTACTCAGATATGATGGTCTTCAGTCGCCCAAATTTGACCATGGCCAACCATCTCAAGCCTATTTATGTAACCGCTCATTTGGAGGGAGTACCCTTCAAGAGGGTTTTGATTGATGAGGGAACAGCGGTCAATGTGTTGCCATACAAGCAGATGAAGATGATGTGTAGAAATGAGGAAGATCTCATCCCCATGGATTTAACAGTCTCTAGTTTTTCTGGAGCCATCACTAGAACTTATGGGATACTGCATTTGGAGGTTGACTTAGGCTTTAAGCAAATCATGCTGGCCTTTTTTGTGGTGGACAACACTTCCACTTATGGAGCTTTACTGGGCCGAGATTGGATTCATCAGAGTCTCTCGGTGTCTTCTACCCTGCATCAACAAGTAGCAGT
The DNA here is from genome assembly GCA_024362995.1 of Heteromeles arbutifolia. NCBI lineage: Eukaryota > Viridiplantae > Streptophyta > Magnoliopsida > Rosales > Rosaceae > Heteromeles > Heteromeles arbutifolia. The sequence continues at coordinate 22,321,654 of JANCRC010000010.1, forward strand.
TTACCATGAGGAAGAAGCTATGAAACCAGGATTTTGGGAGATGGTGGAGGCCGAGTCACGGCCATTCCTTCCCACAGCTAATGTTGCAGAAGCTAACTTCTACAATCCCAGTGTTGGGACTCTTTAATGTTCAGGAGCTGATAAGAACGGCCGCACAACTAAGATGACGGCCCAAAAGCTTATAGAGCAAAGATTATTTCTTATAAGGGAAGAATGAGATCGGCCTTATATCATCCCAACTCCCCAACACCAGTAATGTCAGAATAGAAAAGGAAGGGCAAAGTGATTGCAGTTAGGTCTTTAATAAAAAGACCGTTGGTGTATGGGAGAGAAAGAAAACAAGAAAGAGAGAACTCGGCCAAATAAGAAAAGGATTGGAATAGAGAAGCTTCAAGTAGCCAGATAAGTAAAGAAGAAGTTTTTGGGAAGGAGTTAGAAGCAGCCATCCAAATGGCTGAATGTATTTATGACCTGGATGGGCCAGGGGATTTGCCCGAAAGTCCAGAGTTGGTTGAATTTTTATGTGCAGAGCCTACCAAACCAACCTCAGAAGTACAAGACCCCTTAGAGACCATCGAGTTGGGAATTAAGGAGGATCCAAGACCTATACAGATCAGTGGTTTGTTGGAAACTGAGGATCGAGCAAGGATTGTCAGCCTTCTGCATGAATTTAAAGACTGTTTTGCTTGGCATTACACAGAAATGCCAGGTTTAGATCAAACCTTAGTAGAACACATGATGCCTATTAAGGAGGGGTTTAAACCTGTCAAGTAAGCACCACGGAGGATGTCAAAAGAGATCGAGGAAAAGGTCAAATAAGAAATTGAAAGGCTGGTGAAAGCTGTATTTATTAATCCTGCTAAATATGTCGAGTGGTTGGCCAACATTGTACCTGTATTAAAAGCTATAACCAAAGCGGTCCGATGTTGTGTTGACTATATAAACATTAATGGAGCCACTCCTAAAGATGAATATCATATGCACATGGCTTACTTATCCATAGATGCAGTTGCCAAACACAAAGTCTTATCTTTCATAGATGGTAACGCTGGTTATAATCAAATAAAAATGGCCAAGGAAGATATACACAAAACAGCTTTTAGGTCCCCAGGACATATTGGAGCATATGAATATTTGGTAATGCCATTCGGGCTCAAAAATGCTGGTGCAACCTATTAAAGAGCGATGAATGCCAGTTTTCCATGACTTGATCGACCATATCATGGAGGTATACATTGATGACATTGTGGTAAAATCTAAAACTGAAGAACAACATGTAATAGACCTCAGACAAGAATGAGGGTCCATAAGTTGAAAATGAATCCAAAGAAATGTGCTTTTGGGGTAAGATCGGGCAACTTTTTGGGATTCCTTGTTCATCAGAGAGGAGTGAAAGTCGACAAAAACAAAGCTCGGACAGTAATGGAAACACATTCTCCCACTTACAAAGTGCAACTGCAAAGGCTACTGGGGAAAATCAACTTCTTGAGGAGATTCATTGCTAACTTAGCGGGCAAAATCTAGCCGCTAACTCCTCTGCTAAGATTGAAAGACAAATAAGAATTTGAGTGGGGCCTACCACATTAAGAGGCTTTTGACAGAATAAAAGCTTACTTGGCCTCTCCACTAGTGCTCATGCCACATCAGAGATGAAAGCCTTTAAAGCTTTACATTTCTGCCTCTGAAAAGTCAATTGGAAGCTTGCTGGCCCAAAATAATGAAGGAGGGAAGGAACAAGCAATATACTACTTCAGTAGAATCCTTATTGAGGTAGACACAAGGTACACGCTAGTAGAAAGATTGTGTTTGGCTCTATACTTCACTGCGTGCAAGTTAAGGCATTACATATTACCTTGCCACATCCTCATCATCGCTAAGACAGATGTAATCAAATACATGCTGTCGAAACCAATGCTAACTGGAAGGATTGGAAAGTGGATTTTAGTATTATCAGAGTTCAATTTTCAATATGTGCCTCAAAGAGCGATCAAAGGACAAGCAATTGCAGATTTCTTAGCTGAGCACCAAGAGTCTCCAGAAGAGATTGTCAGCATCCTGGGAACTTTGGAAGTAGCCAGTGCGTGGATCTCGCCAAGAAAAGCCTCATCGGGCAAGGAAAAATGGGTCCAACAAGAGATAAAAAGAATAACTAGCCTTTGGATCACTCATTGGAAATTATATTTTGATGAGTCTTGCACTCAGTATGCTGCTTGAGCTAGGATTGTCATCATCGATCCCGAAGGTACTCACCATTGTTATTCATTCCTCTTGGATTATCAAGAGACTACCAACAATCGGGCGGAGTATGAAGCACTGATAATTGGCTTAGAGATCTTAATAGAGTTAGGGGCAACTGAAGTAGAAGTGTTTGGTGATTCAGAATTGGTGATCAATCAGTTAAATGGAGAATACAAATGCAGACACATCACCATGACAGGTTACTACTTAGCATCTACACAACTATTGAGCTATTGGGGCTCAGAAATATCAGTCAGCCATATCCCTAGAGAGTCCAATGCAATTGCCAATGAGATGGCATAATTGGCCTCTGGAGCCTTAATCCAAGAAAGGAAGTTTAAAGAAGATATAGAAGTTCAAAAAAGAAATCTCCCGTCTATCTTTGAAAGAGGGTTCAGCCGATATGTGATGATTGAAGAATTAGAGATAGAGGATTGGAGGACACCTATTGTTCAATATCTAAAAAATCTGTCCTTTCCCACAAGTAAGAAAAATAGACGACAAGCGACTAAATATGTTTTGTGAGACAAATCTATGCTAAGGAAAACTTCACATGGATTGTTACTAAAGTGTTTAGGCCATGAAGAATCAATGAGGGTAATGGCCGAAGTGCATGATGGAATCTGTGGGGCTCATCAGGCTGGAACTAAAATGAGGTGGCTACTGAGAAGATATAGCTATTTCTGGCCCGAGATAGAGAAAGATTGCAAAGCTTATGCCCGAAGGTGTGAAGAATGCCAAAGACATGGGCCACTCCAACATGTACCCTCAATACCTTTGAACCCTGTAGTCAAGCCTTGGCCCTTTAGATGATGGGCAATGGATTTCATTGGGCAGATTCACCCAGCCTTTAGCAAAGGACACACATTCATAATTGTTGCAACAGATTACTTTACCAAATGAGTAGAAGCTTCAACTGTAAAGACTATCACCTCAACTGCGGTCAAGAAGTTCATTGAAACCAAGATCTTACACAGATATGGGGTGCCCGAGATAATTGTCACAGATCGCGGGCCATCTTTTATTTCAAGGGAAGTAAAGGAATTTGCAAGTACGTTTAAGATAAAGATGACTCAGTCTAGTCCTTACTATCCTTAATCAAATGGTCAAGCAGAAACTAGCAACAATGTATTGGTGAACATTATCAAAAGAATGGTGGCAGATAGTCCAGAGAAGTGGCATAAGAAATTGGGAGATACTTTGTGGGCTTACAGAACTTCTAAGAGGACAACAACTGGAACTACTCCTTATGCTTTAACCTTCGGGCATGATTCTATACTCCCTATGGAGATAAATGTGAGTTCTATTAGGATTCAGAACCAATTCGGACTACACAGTAAAGAGTACATTCAGGGTATATGTTAGGAAGTTGAAGATCTAGATATAGCCCGAATTGAAACTTTAGATAAAATCCAAGAGGGAAAAAGAGTTGTTGCCCAAGCATACAACAAGAAGGTGAAATTGAAGACCTTCACAGAAGGAGAGTTAGTATGGAAAGCAATTCTACCTATAGGAGCTCAGATTAGAGGCTTTGGGAAGTGGAGCCCTACTTGGGAAGGTCTTTTCATTATCAACCGAGTATTAGATAAAGGACGATTCTACTTGACAGATTTGGAAAGAAGATTGCAGAGAAACCTAGTTAATGTTAAGTTTTTAAAGAAATATCACCCAACCTTGTGGGATGTTAGGGACTGTTACATTGAGGAAGTTTAAAAATTATAAGGGATCCTAGAGTTAGTTTATATGCTCATCATGGTCAAACTTGAAGAAGGAAATACAAGTTAAGAAGGAATGAAGAAGTCATTTTCATTTCATCAAAAGTTGAAGTTACATGAGAAACAAGTCAATAGTTTTACATCCTTGGCTAAGATAGTTATCCTAAAAGGCTAACTAAGCTTCAGCGTCTTTAACTCCAACATTTACTTTCTTGACTTCTTCAAATCTTCTAATAAGGCTGTTTGGTACGGACAGTTACTCTTCCTACCTCTTAATCGCGGATGACACTTCTGTAGTCCTTGCCTCCGTAGCAGTGCTTTCCACCACAAGTTCGAACAAAGTTTTGACCGACAGAATCAGGGTAGTTGATCCCGAAGTATACACCTATGATGATGAAGTGATCAAGAAAGCATAAGCTATAGGGAAGTCTGGGTTTGTGGAGATTAGTGCAAAATAAGATAGCACATGTAGAATCTACCGGTGCGGTTAAAATAGCTTGGTTGCTCCTCGGTGTCACTGAAGTCCAGGCAGGTCCTAAGGAGTGTACTCCTCATTCTTCGAAGAAATGAGAAGTCTACAGACTTGCCCGAGGACGATGAAGCGAGCGGCGCATGGTGGTTAAGTGGGGATTATATAATAAGTAGGCAAGAGCATATTGGAATTTCTGGAAATTCGAAGGCTCGAGATGGCTTTGGAGCTTTGTTGAAATGATTAAGCGGGGATTATATAATAAGTGGTTAACTGACGGTTGAAATTCATGGGTTAGTGCAAGGGTCTCGGTTAACCAACGGTTGCTTTAAAGAGGTGCAAGTCCCGAGTGAAGGCGTGCAGCATTATTCAATCATTATTAACGCCTCGATTTTCCAGGCTCAACAACGATTGAAGGGGGCCTTGTTTGGGTTAATATTTGAACTTTGGGCTCAAAGGAATGTAAGCCCAAAGAACTAAAGTGAAGAGATTTGCTCGAGGCCCAACACTAAGCCCAGCCATCCATCCCAAGACAATGTGACGACTCCTCATTAATACAAAGGCTATATGCTTACAAGAGAAGTGACAATCGATGGAAATCAACCTATTTTTAGCCCAAAAACACTTTCTAATGGCAGAACTTGTAAAAAGAGATGATGACTCACTGAAATGCTTTTAGGCAAAGCCTGCGACAGCCAAAGCAAAAAGCCTATAAAAGGGAAGACAGTGCCCAGAGACAAGGACACTAAACCAATCAAATAAACAAGCATACAAACTCTACTCTCAAGCCAGTTCATACCTTCCAACCCCTTTTTAGCAATAGTTCACTTAGAAAGACATATTTTGTCTTGTGTAAAAGCTCTATTACCTTCCCTAGATGTTGTAGTATCGATCCCCTTGTGTAAACTCGTTTACCATCTATCCCTTTTTAACACAAAACCTTCTGTAACCACAAAGATAAGAGACTGCAAGACATCCCACCTTGCCCGACAAGGTGAAATCTTGCCCGACTCTCTTTGTCTTATCTTTTAATTAGTAGATCTAGTATTATGATGTATTCATCAGTTTGTATTCAAGTCATTTCCAGTTATATGATGACCAAAAGTTTCACTGGTTCTCAGATCTGGTTCACTTAGTGGTTTTTACCGACTAAATGGGAATTAAACCGATGACTTAATCAGATCTGGACTTCCACACTCTGAACATACAAGATAGCAAACCAAAAGTCCTTGATCTCAAGCCACAGAAAAAGACTTAACCTATCTACGACAATCCTTTGATAACAAGAAGTCAGAATAACTAGGGGCGCAAGTAATTGGCTTAACCACACTTGTTCAACATCTGCCATACTTAGATGGCAGTGGCACGCCTTAACACTTAGTTTTGATTGCAAGCCTCAAGGCCTACACCTAAGGCCCCACAAAGGCACATTTCAGAACTAACTTTGTCCTCTTCTTGCAACCTTTTAACAAGCAAGAGCCCGACAACCAACCAAATTGCCAACTCCTCGGGGAGCTATGTGCTCGAGCCAGGGACGCTCTCCAGCGAGATTCCTGCCCGAACAAGAACCATGCCAGAGATGTCCATATTTTCAGCTCTGCCTTCTTGCTTATCTTTCTTGCTTTTGGTGCCACTCAGAATATAGAGAGCACTCTCATCACTGTGAGTTGGGTTTTTTTTTATGTTTTTTCCCATTTCCTCTATTTTTCAAGGGTTTGACACTCGCTCTTTTAGTCATCTGCACTCCGAATTAAATATTTTGGAAATTTTTCCGCACTTGCAAAAGTAGTACAGAAGTATAAAGAATGATAAAGAATGAGTGCTAGAAGTACTAGATATGTTCCATGTTTTTTATCAACTTGATTCTGATGGTTATGGAACTTTTGGATTTGGCAATCAGGAGAAGAATTTGAGTACCACATCGCTTGGGACTATTGGCTATTGGTTGTTCATAGCTGCACATTTGAAACCAACTTGGTTGCTACTTTACTAATCCACTAAATAACTAGCAACTGAATTCTTAGTCCAAAGTAAAAAAAATCCCAGCTGATGTGCATAGAACACGACTCCTTAACTGCAAATTACAGTAGTACACATATGACATACGTTCTTTGCAACACATTGAAATCATGAAAGTAAAAAGTTTATGCAAACATGTCAAACTGTGATTCGTTTGCACGGAGGAGCCAAGTATAAGAAAGTCTTTACTCTAGTTTTGTTGCACATGCTTTAACGTTGAATTATTTCTTTGTAGGTACATAATGGTTCCGGTTTCTTTGTACCTTGGGTTTGCCTCTTCAATAATATGGGTCGAGCAGGTACGAGATCTCATATTTGCGTCAACTTCAAGTCTTAAGTGTTTAGTGACAAAAGATGGAATTTAATTGCTAAACTGATTGTGGATCCATCAGGGAACTATCTAACTGCAGCAGTGCATAGTCATGCCCGAGACAATGGCTTACATGAAGGAACAGTTATTGGCAACTTCAATGGAGAATTTTGGGGATTGTTTGCCTGTCGATAGGTGAATCTGTTCGGTCCTCCTTATGAATTTGTGCTACAATTTTCTATCAAATTTATCCTGTCATTTTGGCTTATGATCTTTGCTATGAACTTTTGCAGTTCATTGGAAATCTTTTACCACTTTTCTTGCTAAAAAGTGGAAAAGTGCGTGCCAACTGCCATCCTTTTGTATACATTGCTTGTTTGATTTTGCGTTCAAAATCCATGGTTGTTTGGATACGATGTGCATTGATTTTGTTTCCCTTTTGATCACTGCAGGATGGAAATGCAGGCGACATAAATTTGTTGTTCACCGTGTTTCTCTGCAATATGACCTTAGGAACCATACTGATGTGCTTCTTAAGCAAACGGTGTAAAACTTTGTTAGCCTATATCGATTAAAACACATGTAAGTAACCAACCTGGAGACGCCATGCTCGAAAGCTTGGTGTGCAAAGAGTCTTCTACGTTGTACTGATCCTTAGCAATCAAACCGTATGGGGAGTTTGTGAATATTGCATGTATCAGCAAACGCAGGGACCTTCACTTAGAGCAACTCCAGCGTTGCTGGTTGCTCGGGGGATGGGGGAGAGGAAAGGGCCCGAGGCCCTGTGAAGTCGGTCCAGCGTTGGAGGAGCCCGAGCAGCGGTGGAGGCCCGAGCAACAGGCCTGTGAACTGCTGCCAACCCGAGAGCCCGATGGGTGTGACGCCAGCACTGGTGTCTGCCCCTTTTTTTATTTTTTTCTGTCAGGCGCGTGCACCCCACTCGCGCGTGGGGGCGCGTCGCCCGACTAAAAATCAGAAAAGTCAGCCCACTTTTCAGATTCAAATGTTACCGTTGGGAAGCCACGTGGCTTCCCACGGTCCGTTCGATCTTAACGGCTCTTTAATACGAACCGTCCGATTTCCAACGGTAATAAAAAAAAAAAAGCTGATTTAATATCAACCGTTCGATCTGAGATCAACGGTTGATGTTAATCTGCTTTATAAATTAAAAAAAAAGAAAAAATAGTTTTAAAATTAAGAAAAGTTACCGTTGTGACACGTGGCACAATCTGGAGTGTTGGAATTCAATTTTTTTTAAATCCAACGGCAGAGATTAATTATTTGAATAAAAAATTTTTAAAAATTGTAAAAAATCCAAAAAAAATATCTGAAAATTTAAAAAAAAATTTGTTTCTACTTTTCTATAAATACCTTCTCATTATCATCTACCTTACACCACAATTTCATATTTTCTCAATTACTTTCAACCACATTCCTATATTTCTCTCAAAGTTTCAATCCAAAATTTTTCAACAAAATGACTACTGCTGCAGGTACGAATTGGACGCTTCTTGAAGATGTTGCGTTGTGTAGTTGTTGGGTTGAAGTTACTCATAGTTCGCTTACAGGTAATGAGATGCAGTTGCGAGAAATGTGGAGTCTTATTCATACCAAGTATCTTGAGAAAATGGGTGGGGAAAGAACTAAAGAATCAATGTCCAGCCGTTGGAAATTACTTAGCCAATCGTTTGGTTTGTGGAGAGACGCCTTGGCACAAGCTAGTAATAATCTTCGAAGTGGGGAAAATTACACGGATCAGGTAACAATATATTATTTATTTGTTTGTACTATACCCAAATTTACATTGTAATTATTTGTTTGTATTATTTATTTGTTACCTACTTTAATTATAATTATTTGTTTGTATTATTTATTTGTTACCTACTTTAATTTATTATTTCTTCTCCCCCATTGTGTAGCTAATTCAAGCACAAGCTTGGTATGGTGCCAAAACCAAAAGCAAAAATAAATCATTCAACCGGTGGGAATGTTGGAATATTGTCAAAGATTGTCCTAAATTCAAAGTTGTGCCTGTCAGTCCAGAAGTTGTCATGAACAGCACCCCTCTACACTCTACACCTGATATTGGCTCGCATAATGATGATACAGAAGAAGTGCCCGAAACGCCTATCCCTGAACAAGCGTCGGGTTCGACCCGTTATCCAATTAGGCCTCAAGGTAAGAAGGTTTCAAAGAGAAAAGGAAGTGCTTCCAAGCATGATTATGCAAAGTACATGGAAGAACTTACTCGCCATAGTGAATTGACTTTGGCGCGGGAAATGGCGAAATTTGAGGCTGATAAGGTTAGAGAAGAGGCAAAAGCTGCAGCTGTTGAGAGAGAATTTCAAGCAAATGAGAGAGAAAGAGAGCTACTTAGGCAAGAAAGGGAACTGGTTAGAGAAGAAAGAATGGCTCAACGAGATCGTGAGATTATGAAGGAGCCTTTAGAAGGGAAGTCTCCAAACTCTAAATTTTTTTGGAAGTCGGAGAAAGCGGAAGTGGTGCGAAGGAGGCTTGCAAGAGAAGCGAGAGCAAGAGGAGATGGTCCTAGCACGAGAAGAGAAGATCTTCCTACCACCACAAATTTTATAAGTGATAGTGAATAGAGTATTTGTTTGTAATCGGAGCCCATAGTTTTCCAATCACCTTGGGTTGTAATTTATTATTTATTGAATAAAGTATTTTATGTTGTTTCCAATTTATTGAATTTAGTACTTTATTTAAAGTAAGAGTAAATTTATTTAATATGGTAATATATTTATACTATAAGAGAATCTTTATTCAAACTTCCATAAACACACCAAATAAAAAACTCACGAAATGAACTAAAATAAAACTCACCAAATAAAATTACATAAACATACCAAATAATAAAAAAACACACTAAATGAACTAAAATAAAACACACCAAATAAAATTACATAAACATACCAAATAATAAAAAACACACTAAATAAACTTAATTATCTTCAGCTTGTTTCAATGCCCACTGGTGCTCTATCAAGTCTTTTTGCCGGGCATTGTGCATTTCTGGCCTTTGAAATGCAGTATATCGTTGAATGACCATTTCATTGTAACGTCCATCCCTTTCTAATGGCTCATGTTGCACGGGCTCAACGGTGGCGTCATGAGCACAATATATACGTGTTCTTGAAGGTGACGAACAAAAAAAAGTAATATTTTATTGCCTATTGCCTAGTGCCTATTGCCAACAAAAAAAATCTTATCCGAAATTACAAATAATTTTATTTTGTATTATTTAAACAAACAAAAAAAAGTAATATTTTATTGCCTATTGCCAGGGGGGAGGGCTCCAAGGGTGGAGATGCAAATGGCAATTACTGTTCATTAATGGCAGTTACTATTCATTAAAGGCAGTTACTGTTCAATAGGGTGGATTGAATAGTAGATTGCCAGGGGGAGGGCTCCAAGGGTGGAGTTGCTCTTATATAGACACGTTAACCTAATAGGCTTAGCCCATCATTGAGACCTAATAGGTAACTGAATATGTCTATATCTCCTTAACCAATCAGGATTAGGAACCCCTTTAGCAACAATAACAACTTAATATTACATTCATTTTGCAACCGGTAAAGTCCAAGTTAATTCCCTAATCCTAACTTGATCCTTAAGTAACTTACAATGATTGTGAGACCACAAAATCTTGTGAGAACCGGATTTTACTCCAACAAACGGGACGACGAAGTAGAGTCTCTCAACTTGCTACTCTGTCATCTTCGTCAATGTCGCTCATCCCTCCTTTGTTTGATATACGGAGGCTATTAATCATCCCCTTCATGGCGTATACAGGATTACAAGAAGCATTTGTACGGTAACTACTTGACCAATTATAGCAGCTATACTGTCCTGCAGCCAAACAATAATAACTTATTTTCCTTTTCTAATCTTTCTTTTTCTTGCCCCGTATTAATAATTGCACAATTATTCTAATTTCAGGGCTGAATTCACCAAGTACCTCGTTAAACCAATGCTCGGTATGTCTGGTGTGGGCGGTGCAATGACAGTTTATGGGGCTTTTGATGCAGTAGCAAGTATATATGCACAAGTAGTTCTTTAACCTTGATAGAAGTTTTTTCTAGACTTGTGATCTCACATTTGGGTGTCGCTTATGTTAGTGTTCACTCACCGCTGGTCGACTTACCTCGGGTCTCAAGTCCATCACTCTTATCGTCACAGGCGGAACTTTAGTTAAGGCCGCTATATGCATCTGGCTGCTTCTTTTTTACAGGTTACTTAGCAGTTTTTATGGCAACTGTAGTCTCCAATCTGAAGTGAATGCCTTGTTATCTCTAGTTCCATATTTTATCTTTGTTATGATCACGCAGCCCGTCAAGCGGACTACTTGGCACAATGAACCTTCTTGTCATGTCAGCTCTCTTGGGCATCGGCGATGGAGTTTTCAACACACAGATCAGTGCTTTGATTGGAATCTTCTTCAGACACGATACGGTATGAAAAATATCACTCCCTTATAAGTTTTGTTATCCTTGCACTTGCCTTGTTTGGGTGCAAAAATTGAGGCTCAAGCAATGAGCCACTTCCTAAATTTGGGGGAGTGAAGCTAGAATAAAGGAGCATGATCAAACACTTCCATGGAATATGGAACATGGAGAAATAGAGGGAAAGTGGAACTTGGAGCCCAAGTATTTTATGTCTATAAAGGAACTAGAATCCCACAAGAAGAGGGGGAAAAAAGATCAGATAGCTTTACAATGTACTGCAACCATTTTGAATAAAGAGTGACTTGAGCGTCGGAGTGCTTTCCTGCAGGTCCCCCTCTTCCCTTATTGATGGCGAGCGAAGATGGTGTTTAAAGCTTCTCAATGTGTTCAAGATTACTTGTTGGTGGAGAATTGGAGTACCCGAAATTTTCCACTCCAACACCTTGACAATCTGAATCCGAATCTGTTGTTTTTTCCGGGACAATGTGCAGGAAGGAGCGTTTGCGCAGCTAAAGGTGTGGCAGTGTGGCGCCGTTGCACTCATCTTCTTCATCAGTCCATACATCTCATTACAGGCAATGATAGTTCTTATGCTCTCTGCGATCTGCCTCTCGTACGCCTCCTTTCTGTTTCTGTATCGCTAAGGCGACAAATCAACCTCGCTTCATCGAGTTCAGGTTCAGGTTCATGATGTGTTGCGCATGAAATATGAAATCTTCAAGAGCAAAAGGGAATAGTCATACAGGTTTGGATAACATTTTGTGTTGTTACCGTCTCTAAACCCATATCATCCACTTTGCGGTGTTGTTTATGAAACTAATAAAAAATGACCGTTATATTATCACAGAACAATACTGCATCTAATACGGGTCTCGACCCGTCCAACTCAACCGACTGAGAATGGTTTGGGTGGTTGAGTTGCTTTATTTTTTATGTGCGGCAATAGTTTGAAATAATATCAACCCGAGCCTTTGGATTGGCCAGCGAGTTGGAGCCCCACTCGAATCACCCTATGACCTCCCTTTTGTTATTGAACAAACAATATTATACATTAAAATGGTGGGGGAGTGTGCTAAGCCTCACCTAGCAATAATGTCGTTCAAATTCGCATTTGACAAAAACCAAACCTAAGACCTCTCACTTACATTAAAAGAATATCGCTAAACTGTAGTATGAAATTGCTAAAAGTGTAATTTCAAATAAACAAAAAAAAAAAGAAAAAAAAGGGTAAATTACATTTTACCCCATCAGGTTTGGGGTCGATTTTAATTCCACAACATCTTTAAAACATTTCAGTTTCATACATTTACTTATCATTTTATTTCAATTCCATACATCCGTTAGAAAATCCGTTAAGTGATGACATGGCAAATATGGGGTCCTCATTTAGTATGATGTGGCTGCCACAGTTGTGCCACGTGGCTAAACACTTAATAAAAAATTTAAAATATTAAAATAATTAACTAAAGAAAAGTAATAAATAAATAAAAAACCAAGAAATCATCTTCCCCACCCATTCCTTCCTTCCTGTCGACATCGTACCGCCTCAACCAGGCTCAAATGGACCCTTGAGTTCCAGAGCTCCTCTCCTTCTCCACCATCGCTCTTACTTTTGCAAGGACCCAGATCCGTCACACCATTGCTCTTCCTTTTCCTCCTTCTTCCTTCTCCCTCCTCTTCTCCCTCCAAACCCCCATAAATTTCTGCACTTCTTCCAGAACTCACAAATCAAAATTAGCAAATCTTGAAGCCCCATTTGACACAGAGACCTCAAAAGAGAATTGTAAGTCCATACATTACTCAAATTAACCCTATTGAGCTCAAAGAATTTTAACCCTAATTTCGAATCATTTAACTGTTTAATAACCTCGAAAGCAATCAAAGAGGAAATGGAGATCTTGGAGTCTCAAACCCAAAAGGTCACACGGGCTATGAAGAACAGGAGAGTCATCTGCAACGCCGCGCCAGCTGAGCTTGTTTGAGGCATGCAATGTCGACGGAAAGGAAGGGATGAGTAGGTGCGGTGGATAAGGGTGGTAGAAGGAGAAGGTCGAATAGCTGGAAAACCAGACAGCGGCGAAGGTTAGGGAGAGTTGGAGTTTTGACGGGGAAGATAGGTTTTTGGTTTTTTTTGGATTTGAGAATGAGTTCAGATTTAATGGGGGAACGGCTGGGTGATGGGGATAGGAGAAGGGGTGTTGCTCAGGTGGGGAAGATGAAGACGATTTCTGGGCCCTTTTTTTTAGTTAATTATTTTAAATTTTTTATTAACTGTTTAGCTACGTGGTACAAATGTGTCAACCACGTCATCCTAAATGGGGATCTCAAATTTTCTACATCATCATTTAACAGTTTACTTAACAATTTTTCTAACAGATATATGAAATTAAAATAAAATGATAAATAAATATATAAAACTGAAATGTTTTAAAGATATTATAAGGAATTGAAATCGAAGTAAAATGTATTTTACCCAAAGAAAAACGTTGCAATTAATGGCGGCAGTGATACCGAAATGATTGGCAAACTGCTCGCCGGCGTTTGTCGTTTCGTCAAATTTTTCTTTCGATTGATTCAAAGACCTTTCCTTTACCGCTTGATTCCCGACCAACCGGCGAAATCCCAAAATTCAGAATCCCCTCAACCCCCTCTCAATTTTCTCACCAACCAAACAGTATTTTAGAGTTATGAACTGAAAATTAACCCCAATTGAAAGTCAATCTCTCTGTTTGTCCGCTAGCTCTCGGTTTTCTCAGCCGGCGGAAACCCCTTCCTTTTGGCCTCGCACTGTTGGACTCTCTCACTCATGTCTAGGGTTTTATAGCGATTCTTTGAGAATCTGTACAGAGAAGGACTCGAAAGCCATGGACTCGGCCGGTTTTCCCGACGAAGGGACGCCTCTGGTGGCGGATAATTCGCCGATTCAAAGCCGGAGGAGTCATACCAGAGACGTTCATATTCTCAGCTGTGCCTTTTTGCTGATTTTCCTCGCTTATGGGGCCGCTCAGAATCTCGAGACAAGTGTCAACACGGTGAGTTTTAAGTTCCGAAATTTAATTTGCGGATGTTGGTTAGGCCAGTTGGCGCGCCCGCACCGGAGTTTAAATCCGCTGCTCGTAGATTTGAGTGATTTAGTATGTCGAAACAAAAAAGTTGGAAACTTTTGCTTTATAAATGCTTTCCTTTTGATAGATTGATGTGATTTTTTCAGCTTGATTGTGATTGTGATTGTTTGGGGCTGTGAATTTGTGTTCAGGAGGATGATTTGGGGACAATTTCACTTGGGATTTTGTATTTGTCTTTCACATTTTTCTCTATGGTGGCGTCTCCTGTCGTTCGAGCATTGGGATCGAAGAATGCTTTAATTCTTGGGACTACTGGCTATTGGTTGTTCATAGCTGCAAACTTGCTACCCTCTTGGTAGCTACTAATTTTCTTATATCCGTACTCTCTTACATAAATTTGTTCACTACGCATATGGTTTAGGTTTGAAGTATTTCAATGTAGGTATACTATGATTCCGGCTGCTTTGTACTTGGGATTCGCTGCTTCGATAATATGGGTTGGGCAGGTGCAAATTATACCCCATATGTATTTGTTGCAAGTCTCTTTTTAGTGTTTGGTGGAAGTGCTGACCATAATGTGTCTGTCAGGGGACATATCTAACTTCCACCGCGCGTAGTCATGCCAAAGATTATAATTTACATGAAGGAACAGTCATTGGCCACTTCAATGGAGAATTTTGGGGAATGTTTGCCACTCACCAGGTGACTGTGTTATTGGTGAATTTGTGTTACATTATTGGTAATGTTTGTGGCTGTTTTGGCTTATAATCTCTACTTTAAACTTTTGCAGTTTGTGGGAAATCTTATATCACTTGCCGTGCTAAGAGATGGAACAGTATGTGACTCTGCCATCCTTGTAGTTAAACTTGTGTTTATCTTGTGCCCTTTCTGTTGATTTTGTTCACTCATTAGACCCCACGAGTCTGATGGGGCTAGTATAGAAAAAAACTGTCGTTTTGGAATCTTCTTCAATCTCTTAAGTTAAATCAAAATGCATTTGTTGGTAACGAAACCTGATATTATTTTAACATGTACAGCTTGTGCAAACATGGCTTTAGGTTTCTTACTTCCTCTTTGGACTTCTCGGTAACGACAAAATTTAGGAGTGTCTAGTCCTGCACATACAATAGACTAAGGTTTTTATTTAGAACTTATCATTGTTTTGAAATTACGTGCATTAATTTATTTTTCTTCACATCACCGCAGGGGGGAAGTACTAATGGCACAACCTTATTGTTTAGTGTGTTTCTCATTAGTATGACTTTGGGTACCATACTGATGTGCTTCTTACATAAAAGGGAGGGTAGAACAGAGGAGGACACCCAGGACTCTTCTCCCAGCTTCTATGCATCTCTGTTGTCTTTGTTAAAGACAATCATTACTCCTTTGTATGATGTACGGATGTTATTGATCATCCCCCTCATGGCGTATTCAGGATTGCAACAAGCATTTGTGTGGTAATTACTTGACCAGTTATTACTGCCTACTCTCTTGTAGCCGAAACATTATACTTTAGGTTTTCATTTCTTCTTTTACTTTTTCCCTTATTGAACATTGCACAATTGTTCTAATTTTAGGGCCGAATACACCGAGTATATTGTTACTCCAACGCTTGGTGTGTCTGGCGTGGGTGGTGCAATGGCAGTTTATGGAGCTTTTGATGCAATCGTAAGTATGCCAACAAAAGTAGTTTGTATCATTGATTAAATGCAGCTTGTACCATTAGTTAGTTCAGTGGAGGTTGCATTCAAAATCAACACTTTTGCCGATGATGCATTAATGGAGTTTTTATGCATGCTCGATATCTGGTGTTTATCTATCTCACATTTGGTTGGATCATAAATCAGTGTTCACTGACTGCTGGTCGACTTACGTCCGGTCTCAAGTCCATCACTATTATAATTTCTGGTGGAGTCCTCCTTCAGGCTATAATATTCCTTTGGATTCTTCTAGGATACAGGTTAGTAGTATTTACGTGTAGTGTACCTCAGTTTTGTAGAGGGGGAAATTTTTATGGTAAAATCTAATTCAAACCTTTGGCCGATAATGCAAATATCTGATTTGAAGCTGTTGTTGAATATGCAATTTCTTGTCATGATGCAGCGCGGAGAGTGGTGTACTCGGAATTGTCTACCCTCTTATAATGGCAGCTGTATTAGGTATTGGTGATGGAGTCTTAAACACACAGCTCAGTGCTTTGCTTGGTATATTCTTCAAGAGCGACACGGTATTGACTACACCTTTCCCTAATTCTGTTCCCTAATGCTTTACGTGTATCAATCTGTACTCACAATGTGTTGTTTCTGGGGAACAGGAAGGAGCATTTGCACAGCTCAAGGTCTGGCAGAGTGCTTCGATTGCAGTCGTCTTCTTTATCAGTTCATACATCTCATTGCAGGCAATGCTGATTGTTATGCTTGCCGCTATTGCAATCTCATACACCGCCTTTGTTTTTCTCACGCTTCGAGAGAAAGCGTCACCGTCTTCAACTTCTTGATGTGGTAAGATGAAAATTGAAATCATCCTTTAGAAAAATTCGTGTATACAGGTTGGTACATGTCATGTTTGCTACTGTTATAAACCAAAGCATTCAACCTTGACTCGTATGAGCAGCATCTCCTTAAAGTTGACATCACTAACTAACAAATCAATTATCACAGCTAACAACTTGTTAATTAGTGAATGACCACTAACAGAATGACACCTATACAATCCAGACCGATAGTTTCCTAACAGCTACATTCTCCAAATCGATCCGTGAGCAAATGTGTTGTCTTTATATCTATATCTTCTATATACTACTATATAAATCCAGTAGCCCATTTAGGGTCACGGGCTTCACCAAAAAAGAATGGGACAAAAATACCTCTTAAACAAAAAAGTTCAAAAGCAGTTCAAAATAATGCAGGGGTTTTTTTGTCATATAAACAGTGTTTTTATAATTAATTTTATTTTGTACAGTCTTTTTTATTTTTTTATAATTAATATCTCACAATGGGCTAGCAATAATGTGATTCAATTAGTCGTGTTATTAAATATTATTTTCTCTATTTTTAAATACGTTCAAAACATCTTAAGAGACGTAGTGCCAGTTATAAAAAAGGTAGTTCGCACCAAATGATTTTTTTTTTTTTGAACAAACGATATTATCTACACTAAGACCTACTCCAACCCTTGGAGTAAAACTCAAATTTTAGGTTCTAAACTTACCCCAACTTGCTCCAACTCTTGGGCAAATATGAGTTTTAACCCAAAATTCATTTATGGGGCAAATTTAGCCTAGGATTCTCCCTGAGTTAGTGAAGCTGGCTCACCATATATGTGTACTTTTTTTAGTTTTATATTTACAAATTCATTGATTTCAACGGCTAAGATTTAATATGATCAAATCCAAAGGTAAAAAAGGGATCTAATAGTCCAAATTTAAATACAATGGCTATAGTAATTAATAAAAATTATTTTATGTATTTCATATTCTTTCATAATGTTCCACGAGTTTCATGGTGTCGGTTTAGATATTTTTAAATATTTTAAGGTTAAAATGTTTATAAAATTAAATTAAGATAGTCTACATAATTTTTTTTTTCAAGTTACTTTAAGAAAAAAAAATTATCCTAAATTCATTCTTTAATACTCTCGGGCTAAAAATTTAACCCAGAAGGGTTGGAGGAGAAAACTGTTTCTGGGTTAAAACTTAAATTTTCTGGGTTACAAATTTTAGGTTTTAACTCATGGGTTGGAGATGGTCTAAGGGGGAATGGGTGTGCTTAGCCTCACAATGGATTAGCAATAATGTGATTCAAAAAATGTGTAGTCGCGCGTAGCACGCCGTGATTCAAAAAATGTCTTTTGTAAGCGCGTAAGCGCGTGCATGAAGGCTAGTCTACTTTAAGAGAAATATAAGGTTGATGCTCAAAGTTCAAAGATCATTTAGAATTCGAATCCGAATAGCTCAATTGGGTACATTTGTATTTTTGTTTTTGAATTCTGACGTCATGTCAATTCGCAATCTGATAGCATAAAATATTATTTTGACGTAGGACAACAAACTTGATGTAGAATTTGTTTTTTTTCTGAAATAAGTAAGATTTAGAGCTCGTTTAGAAGTAATTTTAAAATGACTGAAAAAGTTTTTGGTAAAAAAAATTTTTAAATTAATTTTTAGTAAAAATCCAAGTAAATCCTGAAAAACCACTTTAAGTGCTTTTTGAAAGAAGCACCAGATAAGTGCTTTTTGGTGGAATTGATTTTGAGTTCAAAAAACATTTTTCAGTGTTTTTTTTTCTGGTGCTTGTCCCAAAAACACTTTAGCAAAAAGCACTTAAAGTGTTTTTGGAACTTAAAATCAATTTCACCAAAACGCTTTCAGTCATTTTTAAAACACTTCTAAATAAGCTCCTAGGGCTAGTTTGCGGCTACTGTGCTGTGAAAAAAGTGTTGTTTTGAGAAGCAGGGGTAGAGCTGCTTCTGCTTTATGCTGTTTTGGACCCATTATTTTGAAAAAAAAAAAAGTTTAGCTCCAACATTTTTTATTTACCAAACACAATTTTAGCTCCAACTTTTTAAAAAAAGTTTTTTTTTTTTAAAAAAAAAATTTCAACAACAAACCAACCCTTAATTAGTTTTCCTTTCTTATTTGGTTTGTTTGTGTTTTTTTATGATTTAGGATTTCCCTTTCCTAGTAGGATTAGGTTTTGGTTGTGGTGTTCACTTTAAGGGTGGGCAAACGGGCAACTCGACCACGGGTTGGGCGAGTTAAAGTAGTTCTCGATGGGTACGGGGAGGGTCCAAATTTTCTAAATTCAAAATGTGGCGGGGTGAGACGGGTCCAAATAGAGAAAAAGGCCCCTAATCCAGACCGAATCCACTGTCCAAATAGCTGAGGAAACAAACTTTGTCTCATTCTCTCTCTGTCTCTGATCTCAATTTAGAATTCACGACTCTCCTGACTCCTCCTCTCTTGACTCTCCAAATAGCTCAGTTCTCTTGCTCCCAAGTCCCAACTCAATCGAGTAGGTATCTGCAATTGAAGGTGGAGAGATTGAAAGAATTGCACGAATAGAGTCTAAGCGAGATTGAAAAACTGGCTAAAAATAGGATCTAAAGAAGACCAGAGAGGAAGAGATCAAACCGGATGACGTCTTGCCGGAGAAAAAAGATATCTTCGTCGAAGTCTCCGTGCACGATGGCTAAGTTTTGTGTTAAGGAAAACATCAAGATGCTTACAAGAACTTACATTTATCATATTTAAGTATTTAAATTAATTAGTTAAAATTTTTAATAATATATATAATAAGTTATTATTATGAAAAAATGTCTACAAGTTGGCTTAATGAAATTTGAGAAGAAATTGTTTGACAAAAAAAAAAATTGAGTAGAAAAGAAATGCAATGAGATTATAGAAAAATTATCCTATCATGAATTTTTAAATAATATTTAGTAAGTTACTATGTGAAAAAATGTCTACAAATTGGCTTAATGAAATTAGAGAAGAAAAGAGAAGTAATGAAATTATAGAAAAAAATTCTACAAGTTGGCTCCTCAACTGACCTGCAGCTGAGCCGACTTACATGACGAGATCTGTGACGACTCATCTAGTGGATGTTATGGATATCTCTAGACGCAGTGTTGTCGGCGTCGTGGAGTCGAGTTGATTGGTGGTTCTCTTCTCGGATTAGTTAGTTTTGTTTAATGTTTTTTGTTGTGTCGTTTTGTGGCCTTGCAATTCTAGTAGCGGTGCGATGTCGCCTCTTGTTTTATTATGTGTGCATTCAGTACATGATTTGTTGCATTTATCATCTGTTGAATTATACTGTTTGCACCTAATTCTTGTGTGTGATAGCCATATGTAGAGATTTTATCTCTTTTGTTGACTCTGCGAATTTCTCTCTAGATCAAGATATTGGTCAATAAAAACTATATACCTATTTGGCACCTCTTGTAAGTTTGGTTTGTGTGAAATCTATCTATCGTTGCTTGTAACCAAGGAACAAAATGCCGAGTTCGCCGATATTATCGGTTTTTCATGGTACCGATATTTTAATTACTATCCAACTGGTTTTCGTCAAAATATCGCGATATTTTGAAATTATGCTAACCGGAGAAGAACGCCGGAGACTGTCGCGGCAAGAGGGAATCTGAAACAAAAAAGTGGGGGTGGAAAAGATTCGAAGGGGGGGGGGAAGACGAGCCGCGGCGGGGGTGGGAATCCGAAACACAAAAGTGGGGGGAACCCGAGAGACAAACGGATTTTTGGAAATTTGCATTTTCAATGGTTGGATCTGTGGGCGGGGAAGCAGAACGTGGACGCAAAAGTAGTGGTTGGATCTGTGGGCGGGGAAGCAGAACATGGACGCAAAAGTGTTGGGGGGGCGGGGAAGAAATGAGGGTGCTGGGGGTGGAGAGGACACGACCCACCTTGGCATGGGTGGGCTTGGAGACGAGGTCGTGGGCGGTGGAAAAGGTTCTGGAGATGGAGTTGACGGCGGAGTTGGGATCGGAGGGGCCGAGGCGGGAGAGGGTGGGCTGGAGGATGAAGAAGGTGGAGCCGATGAGAATCCCGACGAGGATGAAGAGGAGATGCTGCTCCTTGAAGAGGTAGTTGATGGATCTGGGTGGCGGATTTGATGGATCTGGGTCGATGGGGAAGAGGGGATGGGGAGCTTTTTAGGGGAGGGGGGGGGCGGCGGGGAAGAAAGGAGGGTGCTGCGGGTGGGGGTGCGGGGGAAGAAGGGAGGGGGGGCGAAGAGGGGGAGAATCTGGGAATCGGGAGAGAGAGTTGGGGGGAAAGAAGGGAGTCTGGGAGAGAAAGGTGGGGGGTGGGGAAGAAGGGATTTGGTTTCGTCCGCAGAGAAGAGAAAGTTGGGAAAAAGCAAAGCCAGGACTGAGAAGAGATGGAGGAAATGACAGAAAGCTGGGAAAGCATGGGATTCCTGATGAATCAGATATTGCTTTGGATTCTGTTTTTTTTTTTTTTTTTTTTTTTTGGAAAAAGAAATAAAGAAAAGAAGGAGAAAATAACGGATATTACTAACGCATGTTAACAATTACATGCAAATTTATTTTGAGAATTTATCATTTTGACTACTCTTTACAATACACTTACTTCACACATAGAGATTTGAACATCATAAGAACTCTATGTGGTACTAAGTCACTCATGTATGTTACCATGCAATGTATACAGTGTAAAATATTGTACTAATTTATTATATATAAATGATTATGGTGTGTTTAAACTTCTTTCATTAATTACTACATATTTTCTACACTCACAATGTTTGCCAGCTCGCTATATAATCAACTTAAATCAGTTAAATCCATCATGCAATGCATTTCCTTCCAATTTTTTGTGATAAACTAATAGATAATTGACTAAATAAACATCCTGCAAAGTTTCAATAAAAATTTCCAAGTTTTTCTTACAATTTCCGTGGTTTCCATATAATTTTTATCGATATCGATATTATCCCGATATTTCCATCGATATTTCCGTGTTTTCGGATTACCGATATTTCCGATATTACCGATATTTAATATCTTGCTTGTAACAAAAAATTGTCAATTCTGTCATTCACAAGGAATTAAATATCGGTAATATCGGAAATATCGGTAATCCGAAAACACGGAAATATCGATGGAAATATCGGGATAATATCGATATCGATAAAAATTATATGGAAACCACGGAAATTGTAAGAAAAACTTGGAAATTTTTATTGAAACTTTGCAGGATGTTTATTTAGTCAATTATCTATTAGTTTATCACAAAAAATTGGAAGGAAATGCATTGCATGATGGATTTAACTGATTTAAGTTGATTATATAGCGAGCTGGCAAACATTGTGAGTGTAGAAAATATGTAGTAATTAATGAAAAAAGTTTAAACACACCATAATCATTTATATATAATGAATTAGTACAATATTTTACACTGTATACATTGCATAGTAACATACATGAGTGACTTAGTACCACATAGAGTTCTTATGATGTTCAAATCTCTATGTGTGAAGTAAGTGTATTGTAAAGAGTAGTCAAAATGATAAATTCTCAAAATAATTTTGCATGTAATTGTTAACATGCGTTAGTAATATCCATTATTTTCTCCTTTTCTTTATTTCTTTTTCCAAAAAAAAAAAAAAAAAAAAAAAAAAAAAAAAAAAACAGAATCCAAAGCAATATCTGATTCATCAGGAATCCCATGCTCTCCCAGCTTTCTGTCATTTCCTCCATCTCTTCTCAGTCCTGGCTTTGCTTTTTCCCAACTTTCTCTTCTCTGCGGACGAAACCAAATCCCTTCTTCCCCACCCCCCACCTTTCTCTCCCAGACTCCCTTCTTTCCCTCCAGCTCTCTCTCCCGATTCCCAGATTCTCCCCCTCTTCGCCCCCTCCCTTCTTCCCCCGCAGCACCCTCCTTTCTTCCCCGCCGCCCCCCCACTCCCCCCCCCCCCCAAAAAGCTCCCCATCCCCTCTTCCCCATCGACCCAGATCCATCAAATCCACCACCCAGATCCATCAACTACCTCTTCAACGAGCAACATCTCCTCTTCATCCTCGTCGGCATTCTCATCGGCTCCACCTTCTTCATCCTCCAGCCCACCCTCTCCCGCCTCGGCCCCTCCGATCCCAACTCCGCCGCCAACTCCATCTCCAGAACCTTTTCCACCGCCCACGACCTCGTCTCCAAGCCCACCCATGCCAAGGTGGGTCGTGTCCTCTCCACCCCCAGCACCCTCCTTTCTTCCCCGCGCCCCCCCCCACACTTTTGCGTCCACGTTCTGCTTCCCCGCCCACAGATCCAACCACTACTTTTGCGTCCACGTTCTGCTTCCCCGCCCACAGATCCAACCATTGAAAATGCAAATTTCCAAAAATCCGTTTGTCTCTCGGGTTCCCCCCACTTTTGTGTTTCGGATTCCCACCCCCGCCGCGGCTCGTCTTCCCCCCCCCTTCGAATCTCTTCCACCCCCACTTTTTTGTTTCAGATTCCCTCTTGCCGCGACAGTCTCCGGCGTTCTTCTCCGGTTAGCATAATTTCAAAATATCGCGATAATTTCGGAAATATCGCGATATTTTGACGAAAACCAGTTGGATAGTAATTAAAATATCGGTACCATGAAAAACCGATAATATCGGCGAAAGATCGCCGATATTATCGGCATTTTGTTCCTTGGTCATTCATTCATTAATTGTTGCAATTGCTTTTGTTGTTATACTTTGTTTTAATTGCAATTGATCTGGCACATGCATTTGTTAGATACGGCCACTGGTCCGGTCCTAATCACATTAATATTGTTTTAATTTAATTATCTACTATTAAATATTAGATTTTATCATAAAATAACTTAGTGTTATTAGGAGTGGAACCATATACTTATATATTGGATATTATTTTCTTAATTTTCCGATGTGGGACTTATATTCAATAGCATTGAGAATAGATTTAGCTATCTTTTTTTTTTCTAGTACAAACGATATTCTAGATTAATCTACATTAAGGGGAGAATGAGAGTTTGAACTTTGAACCCAAAGCGCAATGAATTGACGAAAAATATTATAACCATCATGACAATCTACCACTTATAAAACGTATTCATTGATGAATGAATGTGGTTTCTTCAAAAAAGAATATTAAAAAATTAATATGAAGCAAACTAGAAAATACCCACCAAAACAAATATGAGAGCAGTCAACGAATGGTTGTCACTTCCCATCTTTCTCCCACCTAAACTCCAACGTTCACACAGTCGTTCAACCTCTCTCTCTCTCTCTCTCTCACACTTTTAACTCTGAGTCCTTCACTCTCTGACCCTACACATGCATATGAATTCCCAACCTCACTACTCTCCCCCAAAAACCCCAATAAACACAATGCTCCGCTCCCTCCTCACCTCCACCGTCACGCGCCTCTCCCCTAGCTGGCCAGTGGTTATCTACGCCGTCACGTGGACCACATTGTTCACTCTGACAGTGGCTGTGGCCTCTTTCTCTCCCGAGGTTGCCTTCGTGTCCGCCATTTCGTCGACGTCTAAGTTCTCCCTAGTCTGCGGCTCGGAAGGGTCGATCAGGATTCCGTCAGACGTGCCGGGAGACATCCTGTGCCTGCCGGCTCACCTGTTCAGCAAGTCCGCCATCGATTTCATCGTGCCTCCTGTTTTCGCGGCGGTTGTGGAGGCTGCCTCGGCTTACCTGATTAGAGCTGTAGGCTTGTGGGAGGCAGATGAGGTCCATTGAGTTGGGCAGTTTGGCTTCGACTTACAATTTTAGGCGTTTACTGTTTTTTTTTGTTGGATAAATAGGTTCATGAATGAAATTATGAGAATATAACAAGGTTTGATTCATTGTTTATGCTCTGGTCTTTGGAAACCTATGAGAAGTCAAAAATCAAAATAATTTACATACACGTTGCAAGTAAATATTCCATATATGGCAAGACGTGAAATATACTTGGTTCATCGATAAACCGAATCATGAAAGAACCACTAGTTTTTAATCTAGTGGTTCTTTAATTTTTTTTTTTTTTCAACGTCAAAAAGCTCTCGCATCCAAATTATAAATAATATCATAAAGTTTAAAAGAATTGAGCTGATTTTCATTCTTTTTATACTTCTTTATTTCTGGTTATCGAATTAAATAAATCAAATGAAAACAACGAACATGATTACATGTGCATATAAAAAAAAAATGGTGTGTGTCATTTTTATACTTTTATACTTGCTACTTTTGATTTTATTTTAGGAATAGAAAGCCATTTTATGAGATTTGGTCCAAATTTTCACCAAGGTTCCAATTTGGTGGAAAGGAAAACAAAGTTGCTTTGAGCTAAGGATGAGTAGTCAACTTATTTTAATTAAAGAGACAAGGAGTCTCCATTCACTATGAATCATACAATGGCACCTATTATCCATCAAACGACTTATGCCTTACGGGAAATAACATTCATACAACAACGATGACAAAGTGAAAATATTTCAAAATCAATCCAAACTAATCATGCGATGACGTAGATCTTAGTATTCCGGTCGTATGTAAGTTTCTCCGACCTTTAACTATACAGACTAATTTTTCACAGACTTCACATAAAGATACTTCCAAGATTCAGATTTCGGAAGCTCCATCAATCAACTTGTTGCTGAAGTCCCAAAGCTTTTTAGCCAAGTTTTCATCACCGGCATCTTTGCTGGGTTCCGTCTCATTGCAGTCGGCATAGTATTTTCCGGTCACACCTTTCAACTTTGGGTGCAGAGCTACATACGATGTTGTGGCTGCTCCCTGAAAAAAACAATAACATAACAAGCCAGGTAATAACAGTTTAATCCCTCTGTTAAAACAAAGAGATTAAATTAATTAATCACCTGAGGTACATTCTTCCACATGCAGAAGGTGAACATCTTAAAAGCCTCTGCAATAGAAAGACGATCAAATTATGTAAGTAAAACAGTAACACTTCTTATAACTTAAGTAGATTAATTCGATACACTGCGATCTATGTCACTCAATGTGTCGACCACGCAAGATAATCGCTCTTGTATTAGGTACGAATTGGATAAGAGTGTAACATTAACATACTCATCAAAAGAGGATTATGTCTCATGAGAGGTGTCATGATCAATCCTGGGTGGACAGAGTTGACCGTAATGCTCGCACCTTCTTCCTGCACAAACACGGCAAACAGTATACCATTTAAGAGCAGAAACTTGACTTGCCTTCTATTTGTGGTTGATTGACATCACAAATTACTAGTCGCGTCTTTGGAGAGAGTTCTTGACTTTCGAGGGCACAAAGGAAAATTCCCCTTAAGGACAGGGACTGATGGATCCAAAAAAAAAAAGAAAAAAAGGACAGTACTTGAATTTAAAAGTCTCCCCACTACTAATGCTTTTTCTTAGAAAAGGAGGATTAACATTCGAACTCTCGAGACTTCTTCCCATAAAATCAAAGATAATACTTGGAATTTTACATGTAAAGAGTTATTTTTTAACAGACAACATGACGTTACCTCTCATCGAACAAATTTCATATGTCGAATCATTTATTCTCTTTATCATCACTTAAAAATCATTCTTACAAACTTTCAGTTGATTTGAAGACCGTTTAACTATCTATGTGTTGAACAAATCGACAACTATGGTAACGAGTAATATCCTCATGATTAACCATCAACTTGTTTGATTACTATTAATGACTAAATGGTCTCCAAATAAAATAAAATTTTATAAAAATAATTTTTAAATGATGATAAAGAAAATGAATGATTGAAATTATGAGGACGTTTGTGTGGTGAGAGTGAGAGAGACAAGCAACGTCCTATATTGAATACTAAATTGCCACTCGACCTAATTATCGTCCGGTCCGTAGGAAAACATTGGTGACTTTTAATACATAGGGACAGATCTTTGGCGAAGACAACCTACTCGTTTTAGTTATGAATCTCCCAGCCCCACTACACGTGGCACCACAGATGTATATTAGTCCTATGGGGCACAAGTTACCGACTTCTGAGCCCAGAGATGAATGAAGTGTCAAACATTCACCTAGACGTACAAAGAACTATCCTTTTACTAGAGTGAGTAGAGTGAACAATAAATAATAGAAAATTAGATTGTTGTAGTTGTATAAAATGCTTTATCATAATATGCTTACGAGCTTAATCAAAAGAGTCGATATCCACGGTGATAAGCCAACTTATTAAAGGATCAAAAGAGGGTAATGCACGCAATATAGGTAAAAGAATCACCTGCAATCGACGAGAGAGCTCATTGGCATGCAGTAAGTTTGCTAATTTGGATTGTCCGTATGCATTTATCGTGGAGTAACTGAAGGACACAAGAAATGGAGTTAAAGAATAGTGAGCTAGAGCTAGCTGTTTATAAATAATCAAAACATGGAAAAAGATGTCATTACTTACCTATCTGGATCATTGATTTTGTCGAATCGAATCCCGCCTTTATAAGTGCCTGCATGAGCAAGCGATGACAGATTCACAATTCTGCCTTCCACACCAGCAGTTTTAGCAGTAGTCTTCATTTTCTCAAGGAGAAGGTTCGTTAACAGAAAATGACCTGTAAAATAGGTAATTGAAATTAACTAGATTTCCATAAGTGGAATAACGTTACAGTTTAAAGAAAAACACTTCAACTCCAGTACTTTAGTCTTTAGTAGAACACGCGACACCAAAACAATTCGAAAACTAACTACTAATTAGATAGATCATAACAACAGAAAGAGATAATGGTAGAAAATTACCAAGATGATTGGTTGCAAAGTGCATCTCTATTTCATCTTCTGAAAGCTGGAAGGGGCAGAACATAACACCAGCATTGTTTCTGCAACATATACAAAACCAATACATATAATTTTATAAAACTGAAGAAACTGAAAAATGGTGATTAATTTTTATGTTTAAGGGATAGAATTTATCACATTAAGAGGTTGAGAGGGAGATCGAGAGCGTTGAAACTGTTGACAAATTCTCTAACAGACTTGATAGAGCTGAGGTCAAGTTTCAGAACATCGATTCGAGCTGTATGATTGTCTTTAAGAATAAGCTGTTTAGCTTCACTTGCAGCCTCAAGGTTTCTGGCGGCGATGATGACATGAGCTCCGTGGAGTGCCAACACCCTTGCAGTCTCTAACCCAATCCCACTAGCTCCTCCTGCAGTTTACAAAGACAGGAACAGCAAAGTTTAAGTCATTAATACAAGAAAGAAGCATATTAGTAAGCGTTAAATTAATCAATCCGGAAATCCATAATTATTGCATGTATTACAGATGTAAATTCCAATTGTAATTTATACAGAATTCGTAATTTAGGTAACCCTAGATATTATAATATTTTGCACAAATCAATACAAAGAGTCATATTTTTACATATTATCACAGCACTAAGGTTAATTGCCCACTTAAATCTAGTGGTTCAGGTATGTAAGTTTATATTAATTAGTTGCCCAAAATTTACATTCAAAAGCCATACTACCGCTTTTAATTTCATGTTTAATTGTGTACGAAAGAAGTTGAGGTTACACGCCAAATTGATAGGATGACATGTATCACATATAGATTTTATATGTCAACAAACTTAGCTCTGATCCCATGAAAGAATTTAAATATTCCACCCAAACTAATTTTATAAAGAAAACTAGTATTTGCCTACATATTTTGTGTGTATGAACACGTTTTTTTAGAAAATGAGAGGGAGGGAGGGAGGGAGGGAGGGAGGGAGTGGGAGGTTTTTGTTTTTAGTCTTTTTTTATTTTATTTTATAAATATTTGAGGTATTTTAACATCATCGGTAGGCAGGCTTCACTAAAAAATAGTAAAATTTGGACATGTGAAATTACATTATTGCCCATCATTGTGTGATAGAAGACTAATTTGTCTTTTCACTCTCTTTTGGTTGACAAATAGGGTTTCATTAATTAGTAGAGATTAGAATTAAATGCCTCATTTTAGACTTTTGTAGACTAAACATTTATGCTTTTTGAGTTTTTGATTAAGCTTTTGAAATATCTGATTAAGATAATCAGACTTGAACTACTTCAGATTAATTGAAATTAATTTACATTTAAATACCTGTTATATATTTTAAATAATTTCAACTATATTTAAGTTTAAAAATTTAAACTTTTCAAATCTAAATGTACACCCACGCCAAATGGAAACGTACCAACATTACATGAAAACGTACCAACGTCAAACGAAAACGTATCAACCCTGAATTAAAACGTACCCAATTATAAACTATATTAAAATGAATATTCATCTTTTTGGAATGTTTAAAAATATGTTTGATTCATACACAATGCTCTAGATAGTCTTGTTTTTTGGTAGATAAGTCTCTGGCACAACTTTTAGTTGATCGGAGATAAATCCTTATTATTGTAGATAATGCTAAATAATAACAATAAATCATATAATTTTGAATTAACAAAAAGGCTATTATCCGTTGATTAATGACTCTTTCTATAAAGAAAATAATTAATTAAAGTAATTTAAACTTTTACATTGTTAACGACTCTTTCTATAAAAAAATATTTAATTAAAGTAATTCCTCATTATTAGGACAAAAAGTAATAAAACTTATGTTTTGAAAACAAACGTACCAAAAATTCAAATGTACCAAAAACTAAATGTACAAAAAATTCAAATGTACCAAAAATTCAAATGTACCAAGAAGCCAAATGGACCAAAAATTCAAATGTAACAAGTAACTAAATGTAACATTATAATCAAACCTACTGATATAACCAAACGTACCTAACAAAGAGTTTTGTTACATTCTATTTAATTTACTAAAATAAATATTTTAATAAAAAATAAAAAAAATCTCAAATCATCATAATAAGAGATGCATAAAAATAGGACAGAATAAGGGAATGCTAACGTGAATAGACTTTTAATGAAATAAAATTAAAGTACCAAAAGTGTAGGGAAAATGTTTAATTAAATTTGCAAAAGGAATAAATGTTTAGTCTATGACATTTAAAAACGAGGCGTCTATATCAAAACATTCCAATTTTAGAAATTGAAATTGGAAAGAGTAGCCAACTCGTATCAGCTCAAGCAAAAGCTCCTTAACTTTAAAAGTGAGACAATTTTTAAACGCTGGTGCTATCGACACACTTCTTTTTACCTCTTACACATACTTCTCAATTCCTGACCGCCAAATCGAATGAATTAAAGAATAAAAGAGGTGTGTGAATAAATTTATCCTTTCCAAATCCTCACATCCATGTCTATAATTGTTCTTGGTAAAACAAGGAAGGACAAAAAAATGACAAAGCAATTTCTTTACCGAAAGAGCTAGATTCATACAAATAAGACTTTGTCCTGCAGATTGGTACTCTCAAAGAGCCCAACAATTGACACCACAAAAGAAGAAAAAGCCAGAAAAAGAGACGTAACGGAAATTCTACAGTGGCCCTAAATATTTTATACTAGGTTTAGATCTTGATTATTGTATCTTGGACAAAAAATTTAACGGTTAAAAAATCATGGGTATAAGATATTCCGGACCATAGAAAATCCCCATAACTGCAAAGAAAAACAAGGTGCAAATAGAACTGACCAGTAACAATGGCGGTAAGGTTGGATGCATCAACTCCTTCAGTAACCTGCTCAGCAGTGGAAGCTGATCCAAACCCACTTGGCCCTCGTTTTCCCGTCACCAATGCAAAGAAATTCATCTCTCAAAAATCTCACAAAGCCAACCAACCAACCAATCACAGAACTCCAGAGTCAGAGAAGCTCAGAGTACTGTTTTTCCCCTTCTCCTTTTTGTCAAAAGCACAAGAATATGTGAGAGACAAACTGGGTTATGAAGGACTCTCTTGCTTTTATTTATAGCAATTTGGAACACACAGAATTGAAAACTTCTAGAGGGCAAAGACAAAGATGCAGAAGCAAAGCAAACAAAATTACATGAGATGTTAAATTACATGAGATGTTATTACGGTGGGTTGACTGTTGGTAGATAATAATACGCTTATTTATGACAACGTCACTTTAAACTCAATTTTGAAGAAAGTTGAGGTTCCACTGTAAAATCAATGGGTAATATGGGGAGTAGTCCAACCTTCGATTTTGAAGTTGAGGTTCTACTGTAAAATCAATTGGTAATATGAGGGGTAGTTCAACCTCTTATAAGCCTATGCAAAGTCTCCTCTTATAAGTCCATGCAAAGTCCTTCCTCCCATCAATGTAGGACTCAATTCTCAACACGTCCCCTCACGTGTGGTGAATTTTCAAGCTTAAAATTCCCTCATCCCATCAATGTGGGACTCAATTCTCAACACGCCCCCTCACGTGTGGTGAATTTTCAAGCCTAACCCGTGGACAACACAACAGGATGATGTAGAGCGCGTGTGGCGTTTGGCTTCACACATGGGACAACCTGCTCTAATACCATGAAGAAAGTTGAGGTTCCACTATAAAACCAATTGACAATATGAGGAGTAGCCTAACCTCTTATAAACCCATGCAAGGTCCCTCCTCCCATCAATGTGGGACTCAATTCTCAACAAATTTGATGAGAGATTTTTCAGTGTAACCGGAATATGGGGTGTGGTACACCACGTCACTATACAAGATATGTGTGTTAAAAAGTTAATAACTTAAAAAATAAAATTTCCCATCACTTATATAAAAACACATGGTGTACTATCTGTGTTCGGGTCACAATGAAAATTTTCTCCAATTCGAGGCCCTTTTAACTTTTGGACTTTTTACCGTGTTTTGGAGTTTCTGATGTTTAATTGTAAAATCTTTGTTTAGAAATACAGTAAAAAGAAGACGAATAAATTAGTATCGAACTCATCATTCATGATATTCAAATCTCAAACTTCAAATTTTATTTAATTTTCCAAAATTAGTTAACACGACCGCCAATGTTTATATTGCACAAATAAAACTGTGCCACATAAACAGTTTAACATACTTGTTAAAGGATTTTGACAATAAAAGTCAAAGCCAGACATAAATAGAGTGATAAGATTAAGTGAGACTCAAATTGGGTTTTAGAGTTGTAAATATAATTAAGTTGATATAATAAAATCGGTTCAATTCACTTTTGGGAGGGTGCTTTGGGACGAATTAGGATCCTCTCCGGATTCATTTCCTAGGGATCCTACAATTCTATCCGTTCATCGTATATTGTGCGGTCAAAAATTATTTAAAATTTAAAATTTAAAATTCAAATATAAATAGTACCTAACGAAAACTGATCGCACGATATAAAATAAACGGACATGATTGCAGGATCTCTAGAAGAAGATCCGGCGAGAATCTTGATTCCTTTGGGACCAGTTGAGGTTTTGTGAATAAATGAGAAGTGCTGACTGTTACACGGCACCGTCAATGTCGTTCAATACCGATCTGACTTTGGTGGCGTCTACAACTAGGAGGAGGCCAAAGGACTAGTCACGTTGTGGTAGTGCACAAGGAATGGGTGTTGTGGTCACGTCATGACTCGCGTATGAACATCATAATTAGCAACTGGCCGCTGGCCCTCTACGCCGAACATTATAACGTCATAGCGGAACGTTAACGTGCAGTATAATACAGCATAAATGGCCAAATGATATGTATTTTGTGCTATTAGAATATACGTGAAAGGCTGTATCCAGTGGCGGTATTTGGATCCAATTAGTACTATTGTTTTCCATGATTTGTAAATGCATGAAACCATTTATTTATACTAACACTAAAACATTTACACATAGTTATTCTGAGGGGTAAATTACATTTTATCTCTTTAGGTTTATAATCAATTTTAATTCCTTACAAAATCTGTAAAACATTTCAATTTCATATATTTACTTATCATTTTATTTCAATTTCATACATTCGTTAGAAAATCTGTTAAGTAAACTGTTAACTGATGACGTCGCAAATATGTGATCCACATTTGTGTTGACGTGGCTACCACATTTGTACCACGTGGTAAAAAAATAATTTTTTATGCATTTAAAATATAATAATATTTACCCCATTGAAAAAAAAAACAAAAACCCAAACAAACCCAGAAACCCAGAACCCCCCAACCCACTTCTCCATCTCCTCCCCCTTCACCTCCCTCCCCAAAGCCACTCCTCCCTCCTCACTTGTTTTTTTAAAGCTGCACCCCACATTCCACTTCATCCCTGTCCTTATTCTACCTTCTCTTCTCTCCACCAAAAACAAATAAATAAACCTCAAAAAAATGCATTTTTCAGCTCCATTTGCTCACTCCAAACAGTGAATAAAGCAATCCCACCGCTCCCACCAGTCCCCAGATCAGATCTCACCTTCTCTCCACTCCACCACCACCCAATGATTTCTATCCACTGACTCGTCCATCGTGAATTTTGTACACCACCGATTGATCGTTTCCCATGGCGACTATTTGGGGTTTTGGGTGGGGTGGGGTGGGGTGGGGTGGGGGGTTGCGGGGAGGTGGAGGTGGGGGCGGGTTGCGGGGGAGGTGGGGGTGGGGTCGGGGGTGAAGAGGGAGGAGTGGTTCTGGCGAGGGAGAAGGGATGGGAGGTGAAGAGGGAGGACATGGAGAAGTGGGTAGGGGGTTCTAGGTTTGTTTGGGTTGTTTTTTTTTTTTTTAAATTTAATATGGTAAATATTATTATATTTTAAATGCATAAAAAATTATTTTTTTTGCCACTTGGCACAAATGTGGCAGCCACGTCAGCATAAATGTGGATCCCATATTTGCCACATTATCAGTTAACGGTTTACTTAACAGATTTTCTAACGGATGTATGAAATTGAAATAAAATGATAAGTAAATGTATGAAATTGAAATGTTTTAAAGATATTGTAAGGAATTGAAATTGACCCCAAACCTGAAGGAGTAAAATATAATTTACCCTATTCTTAGTTAATACATTTCTTATAGTACTTGATTTATAACCTTGGTTATATGCATTTGTCCTGAAGAAGAAAAACAAAATAAGTCCAGTCGTGGAGCTGTTGGAATTTATTAGGTTTATTTAGGAAATTAATTAGATATTTGATTTGATTTTGTAGTAGGGTATTTTTGGCATTTACGCATTAGGGTTTCTTAGGTTTATTGCTCTATAAATAGAGCTTGTAATTTAGTTTGAGAATCATTTTAGTCACAATGTAGCATCTTAGGGTTTTATAGCCGTTTCGGCATTCTCGTTTGTTCAATAATATTCCTATTATTTTTGTAATCTCGTTCGTTGCGCACTCTGATATTCAACTTGGTATTAGAGTAGGTTTGATCCTTCGGAATTTAATCTGCTTTGGGTTGATATCATTTTGTCTTCTTGTCTGTTTGCTGTCTTTTTCGTTTGATCTGTGGCTTTAGATTGTTGAGTTGTAGTTGCAGAGAAAAAAGAAAAAAAGTTTGTAGAAAAACTATGGCTAAAGCTGACCTTCGTCACATCTTCAACCTGATCCGTCGTCGTCCTTGCAGCACCACTTATGTTCGCACCACTGCAATTAGTTCTCCCCACTGCTACGCATCACCACACAGTTTCTTGCACTACCTCTGATCTGACCCGCTGCAAAATCACGCAGCTGAACTGCACCCGTCCGCAGTCGCACCGTATTCGCACCAACTCGGTCAACAATTTGCAATGGAATTGCTGCATTGTTTTACGTGATCAGGAGAAGACCCTAACTTGTTGTCATTCGCAACGATCGTTCGAGTGTTTGGACTGGTGACTACTCGAGTGACGTTGTGTACATGTTGAATTGGATTTTTTGTTTGTTTGTTCGGAAGTTGGAATTTGCACTGGCATGGAAAATCTTGCACTAGCACTGGCATGGAATCTTGCACTGACACTGACATTGGAATCTTGCACTGGCATTGGCACTGGCACTGGCACTGACATTGGAATCTTGCATTGGCACTGGCACTCGCACTGGAATTTGGAGTCTTGCATCCGCATCTGCTTGTTGGCAACCTCATGATGTGTACGGCCATGAATTTGATGGGGGGTGTTGGAATTTATTAGGTTTATTTAGGAAATTAATTAGATATTTGATTTGATTTTGTAATAGGGTATTTTTGGCATTTATGCATTAGGGTTTCTTAGGTTTTTTGCTCTATAAATAGAGCTTGTAATTTAGTTTGAGAATCATGTTAGTCACAATGTAGCCTCTTAGGGTTTTGTAGCCGTTCCGGCATTCTCGTTTGTTCAATAATATTCCTGTTATTTTTGTAATCTCGTTCGTTGCGCACTCTGATATTCAACTGGTGCCAAGTGTTAATTTTCAAAAACAATACATTATACATACTAAGCTACCAACTGACAAATTAACAGAATAATTATCAACCAAAGACCAATGGAAAAATCACTATAAACCATTTAAGGTTTCCAATCACACCATAATGCAATATACATGCGAAAGTTTTACATTTGTTACCACTACAAAAAATATGAGCACTGCGCACAATAAATTATATGTGTCATTTGAGGCTGAAGAGCACCAACATATGTGCCCATAGACCAATAGCAACAGTACAGCAACTATATTTGTATCTGTGCCGCCTATGGGCGTTACCTTTGCTAAAAGGGCACAATACACTGTTTGGTGCTCAAAGAGGCAGACACAAATGGACTACTATTTGTGCTTATTTCCGACAACTTTATCAGAAGACCTTTTCTAGCCATATTGACACTTATATTATAATTGTGCCAACAAGAATTAAATATAATAAAAAAATCAAAATTTACAAAACTGAAACTGAATTGAGGAAATGCAAAAATTTAAATTTTCATAAAATGAAAATAGCTTACAACCATGAAACGGAAAGTAAGCACAAACCATGTAAGCACCATGTAAGCACATATCAAGCAAATTCCAAGTTCTAAATTAATCACAAATTATTAACTAAATTAACCATTACAAGTTCTAAATTGTTACCATTTTACCTGGAACGAAGTGGAGAGGAAGGAATTGCATTATGCTGGCACTAAACTGAAGGGCTACTGGGGATGAGATGAAAGTTGAGGCCGATTGATTTGCAGATTCTGTGTGAAAGAGAAGGATTTGCAGAGTCTGTGAGAATGTGTGAACTCGACTGAAGACTTGAGTTGAGACCCACCGATTCGCAGTGTGTGTGAAATTTGAAGGGGAAGGATTTGCAAATTCTTTTTTTGCGTGAGATGTGAACTCGACTTGAGAATTGAGACGAGAGGCGAGAGAGATAGAGAGAGAAAAATTTGGGGAAAATATATATATATATAGAGAGAGAGAGAGAGAGAGAGAGAGAGAGAGAGAGAGAGCCTAGGGAGCTCGGTTCAATTGGGAAATGGACAGCCAGAGAGAGGAAAAAAAATTTCCTGTGACCGGAACACGGATGGCACGTGCTTTTATATAAGTGGTGGGAAATTGTATTTTTTAAGTTATTAACTTTTTAACACACATATCCCACCATTTGTATAATGACACGTGGTGTACCATCGTGTTCCCGTCACACTAAAAAATCTCTCCACAGAGATAGAGGAGAGGTTGAGGAATTGAGGAGAGGTTTGAATGGGGAAACACAGAGAGGCGGAATGAAGGAATGAGGAGAGAGTGAGGGGTGAAGATTGAGGAAAGTGTTTTAAAACATTATTTTAAACAAAGGGCACAAAAAAATCTACCTTTACTTTGAATATATTAAATTATAGGACATAATAACCTTATAGTGTCATTGCAAATTAATAAAAAAATTCCATTACTGACATTAAAGGCACAAAAGTCATGGCTCTGTGCCCAATAATGTGTTTGTGTCCACTTTTCTTAACATTGCACACAATTCATGGTGCCCATTACTAAATGAGCACTGTTCCACCCTATTGGTGTTTAAACAAACACAAACACCTTATTTGTGTCCCTAATTTTGTGCCCAAAGGCCATTTTTCTTGTAGTGTATGGTCCTAAATTAATTAGGAATGTGATTGTGCAAACCATAGTATAAAACGTATATGATTCTATAATATATTTTTAGATAGTTTCTTAGTTGTAATTGTATTCCTTGAGAGTAAGATTCTCAATTCTATCGTCCATGTGATTTCTGTTGTCACATCCCAGTCCGCATAGCAAGATATTGTCCGCTTTGGGCCACGCCTTCACGGAGTTGTTCTTGGGTTTCGGCATGAGAACTTCCCAGGGGATCACCCATCCTAGGACTGCTCTCGCCCAAACTCACTTAACTTTGGAGTTCTTATGGGATCCGGAGCCAGTGAGTTCCAAAAACGCGTCTTGCAATGGGAGGTGAGCATGTACATATAAGGCATAGAGGATCCTCTCCCCTGGGCGATGTGGGACACTACATCTGTTCCTCCTTTCTTGTCTTTCTAGATAAATTTCCCTTTTCTTGTTAGCATTTTAATGACGCCATACATTATTTGTCATCCATTTTTCTTAATACAATAATATTTTTACACTAAATCATCCAATAATTAGAATCCTTAAATAATAAATTTTGATTATATGCATATTTGTCCTCAAGAAAAAAATAGTATAGTGTTCATTCTCATTCACATTACCATGAAAGAAGTACGCAACAACGGATAAGTTAAATAATAAAATATATATCGACAAACGACCAACAACAATCACATAGGAAAGGGATCCTCTCTGGATCCCTTCCACCAAATTCACCCAATCACCTAATCCGGATCCTTGAAATTTGATCCAATGACTAAAGTTATTATAACTTTTAAAGAGACCCCCTGTTTGTAACCGTTAGATCAAATTTCAAAGGCCCGGATTGATTGATTAGATGGATTTGGTGGAGGATCACTTTCCAATCACATATAACGTACAACACAAACAGTATAAGCAGGAGTCACATTAAGTTTCTCATTCAGCTTTTGGAACGGAAGCTCCATCAATCAACTTGTTGCTGGAGTCCCAGAGTTTGCTGGCCAACTGTTCAGCTCAAGCATATGAGCTCGGTTTCATCTCGTTGTTGGAATTTATATATTATAATATTTAATTCAATATTTGAACGAAAAATGCTTTAATTGTTTGTATCAAACCGTATTTGTTATTAAGTGACAATTTCATGGAAAAACATTCGGTGCTTTTGACCAACATAATAATTTTCAATTGGTGTAGTTGGTGGTTATGGCAAGTTCATAAACATTGTTCGGTTTGATCAAATGACTTGATTTGGATATACCTGCATGTCTCTTAGGTCATTTCAGATGAGCATGAATATGGGTCAGAAGCCTCGCATCAAGCAAAAGACAAGTAATTCAGCAAGAGTTTTGTCCTTAATTACCACATGACGTTGTATGAAGTTTTCATATGCCGCATCATAAGTGATGTTCCATTAGTCAAGGCACAAACACTACTATAAAACCATTTATTAGTGGCGCTATGATAACCGACAAGAAACTTATATTATTGTCGGATATTAAGCAAAATCTGATAGAAAATGATGTAGTGGCGGATATAATAAGCGAAAGAATTGCCAGCGTCAAGAAATGAATTTTCCGACAGAAAATACTTTAAAACCGACAGAAATTGTGTCGGATATAACCGACACAAAATATGTAAAACTGACAGAAAATATAAAAACGACAGAAATTGTGTCGGATATAACCAACATAAAATATGTAAAACCGACAGAAAATATATAAAACCGACAGAACTTGTGTCGGCTATAACCGACAGGGAATTATTAATAAATAACTAAGTGCATTCTCTGTTGGATAAAACCGACAACAAATATATTAATAATAAAAATAAAATAAAAAGGACATGAGAGTATTCTCCCTTCTCCTTCTCGTTGAGCATTCTTCCCCCCTTTGCTCGAAATGACCAGAATCTGCAGCTAATGAGCAAACCAGATTGGAAACCCGACTCCACCAACCTTCTTCCCAACACAAACACAACAATCCATCCCAGAAAAACAGAAGAGAAAACCCACATCTTCCATAAATAGAAGAATGAAGAAAAGCATGGAGATCCCAAATCACACACAGCATTTAAACATTAAACACTTACACAATCAATGGAAACGACACAAAATTTCCCAAGCATGACAATAAGAACCAATCAATACCCAATTCCAACTCCCTTCACAAACTACTACAAATTTTCAACTTTTTCCTTAAAATTAAAAATTAAAATGCAGGATTGAAGCTCAGGGTAGAGTGAAACATACAAAAGAGGGGAAGGATCTGGTGTAAGCGAGAACAAGATTAGCAGCCCCTTCGCCTCTGTAAACCTAATCAGCATCGTCTTTCTTCTCCAAAACGACCTTTATATCTTGCCATTGGCAGCGTTTCAGCTGCTCTCCGTCACCACACATTCCAAAAATCACATCTTTCCCATTTCTTCAAATACCCAAAACCAAAATTCTGAAGAAAAAGAATCGAAAATTTGCATGTACTTGATCGATGAGATAAGATTTGGGTTTTTGCCCTCTTCGTCTTGGGCGTTTCGTGGCTGTTTTCTTGGTAGTTCTGCAGAGGATCATCTTCCATGGCCTCGTGGGTGCGTTTCTGTGCCGGCATTGCTCTAGTTTTTCTCTTATTTGTAAATTAAAAGGAGAAGGGAGAATGCTCAACAAAAAATATAAAAAGAAGAAGGAAATGCGGATGGGAGAAAAGGGGGAAGGGAGAAGGCACATGCGTAAGGAAGAGATGGAGGGGTTTTAATGTGGAAAATTTTCATTACTGTCGGTTAAAACCGACAGAAACATTTTTTTTAAAATAAAAACCGACATAAAATTGTCATTACTGTCGGTTATAACCGACAGAAAAAAAAATAGCGGCAAAAATCACCCCAAAATTCCCTCCCAAATTTTTAAATTCCCCCCAAAAATTTTGTTATGATTTTAAAAAATAAAATAATAATTGTTTGGTTTAATAAATAAATAATATGTATTTAAATAGAATACGTTTTTAAAAATTAAATAAATAATTGTTTGGTTTAATATATAATAACCCATGTAAAATATGCAATAAAGAAACAAAAAGATAATTGTACAATGAAAATGTGTCATCACACAAACTAAATATTGTCTAATCAATACTTGAAAAACATAAATAAAAATTTAGCACAAATTACTTTTCTCACTTCAAAATTTAGGCAAATTTAACGGAGATATGCATTATACGAAACTAGTTTCAATGATCTAACCGTCAAACGTGTTTGTAGATACTACAAGATCACATACGTAAAAAGTCGCAAAAAAAAACACATTCAGAGATTAGGTAACGGAACAAAAGTTTTGGACGGTTATAAACGAAAAATCACAATTTAACAACTATTTTAGCTCTGATTTTGATCATTTTTTACAGCTACACTCCTCGACCCTATAAGAATGCATTGAATGAATTCGATCTTCAATTTAAAATATTTACACTAGTGGATACCACAAAATCTTATTTTATACTTAATAGAAGCATAATATTAACTATAAGTGTTTGTTTAATCTACCGTTTTGACGCGATATGCATTCTACGAAACTGTTTTCAACGATCCAACCATCAAAGTTATTTGTAAACACTCCGAGCTTGTATACGTAAAAAATCATAAAAAACAAACATTCAGAGATTACGTAACGGAAGCAAAAGTTTTCGACTGTTATAAACAAAAAATCACAATTTAACGGTTATTTTACCTCCGATTTGAATGATTTTTTACAGCTACACTCCTCGACCCTATAAGAATGTAATGAATAAATTTGATCTTCAATTTAAAATATTTACACTAGTGGATATCACAAAATCTTATTTTATACTTGATGGGGAAGTATAACATTAACTCTATGTGTTTGTTTAATCTACCGTTTTGATGCGATACGCATTCTACGAACCAGTTTTCAACGATCCAACCGTCAAACTTGTTTGTATACACTCCGAGATCACATACGTAAAAAATCACAAAAAACAAACATTCAGAGATTAGGTAACAGAACAAAAGTTTTCGACGGTTATAAACGAAAAATCACAACGGTTATTTTAGCTCCGATTTTGATGATTTTTTACAGCTACACTCCTCGATCCTATAAGAATGCACTGAATGAATTCGATCTTCAATTTAAAATATTTACACTATTGGATACCACAAAATCTTATTTTATACTTGATGGGGGAAGTATAACATTAACTCTAAGTATTTGTTTAATCTACCATTTTGATGCGATACGCATTGTCACATCCCAACCCGGGGCAGATCACTTCCCGGGCCCGCTCCACCACCGTAGCACAATATTGTCCGCTTTGGGCCCCGACTACGCCCTCACGGTTTTGTTTCTGGGAACTCACGAGCAACTTCCCAGTGGGTCACCCATCCTGGGAGTGCTCTAGCCCCCTTCTCGCTTAACTTCAGAGTTCCTATGGAACCCGAAGCCAGTGAGCTCCCAAAAGGCCTCGTGCTACGTAGGGATGAAAATATACATCTAAGGATCACTCCCCTGGGTGATGTGAGATGTTACACGCATTCTACGAAACGTTTTTCAACAGTCCAACCTTCAAACTTGTTTGTACACACTCCGAGATCGCATACGTAAAAAATCACAAAAAACAAACATTCAGAGATTAGGTAACAGAACAAAAGTTTTCGACGGTTATAAACGAAAAATCACAATTTAACGGTTATTTTAGCTTCGATTTTGATGATTTTTTATAGCTACACTCCTCGACCCTATAAGAATGCATTGAACGAATTCAATCTTCAATTTAAAATATTTACACTATTGGATACCACAAAATCTTATTTTATACTTGATGGGGAAGTATAACATTAACTCTAAGTGTTTGTTTAATCTACCGTTTTGATGCGATACGCATTCTATGAAACGTTTTTCAACAATCCAACCGTCAAACTTGTTTGTACACACTCCGAGATCGCATACGTAAAAAATTGCAAAAAATAAACATTAAGAGATTAGGTAACCAAACAAAAGTTTTCGATGGTTATAAACGAAAAATCACAATTTAACGGTTATTTTAGCTCCGATTTTGATGATTTTTTACAGCTACACTCCTCAACCCTATAAGAATGCAATGAATGAATTCGATCTTCAATTTAAAATATTTACACTAATGGATAAATCTTATTTTATACTTAATGGAAGTATAACATTAACTCGTAAGTGTTTGTTAAATCTATCAATTTTATAGGATATGCATTATACGAAACTAGTTTCAACGATCCAACCGTCAAATATGTTTGTATACACTCCGAGATAGCATGTGTAAAAAATCGCAAAAAAAAAAAAAAAAAACACTCGGAGATTATTTTGGAGGCCGTCCAAGATTTTGCTTTGTTCGTGTCGGTTATATCCAACAGAGCCATGAGTGAAAATAAAAATATTTAAAACATGTGTTTATTTATTTATTTATTTGTAATCAATATAACATTTTAAAATAATAAAATCAGACATGATAGAGTGCACCAGATGTTCATGTGTGTTTATGTGCTAGACAATGTGCTTTGTGACGCATTGAAAAAAATTGTTTGAATTTCTTTGTATCTTGTTGCTTGCCTGTGAGGGAGCATAATCCTTATTACAAAAATGATAGAGCTTCAGATTGTAGTCTGTTGTTATTATTCTCTCAGAAAATTTATGGCTCGTGGGAAATGGGTTCATTAGACTTTAGGGTCATGAGTGAAAAAAAACT
Source organism: Heteromeles arbutifolia (assembly GCA_024362995.1). NCBI lineage: Eukaryota > Viridiplantae > Streptophyta > Magnoliopsida > Rosales > Rosaceae > Heteromeles > Heteromeles arbutifolia. Next base: position 22,364,027 of record JANCRC010000010.1, read on the forward strand.
TTAAAATATGTGTTTATTTATTTATTTTTAATCAATATAACATTTTAAAATAATAAAATTTTCATTTATGTCGGTTATAACCTCCAGAATACTAAAATAATAACCGCCAGCAAGTAAAATAATAAAATAGTCAATTTCTGTCGGTTATAACCACCACCATTAACTTAAAAACAATCAGAATGTGTCAAAAATATTTATAAAAAAAAAGTGATTTTTTTGATATCCGCTAGAACTTTATGTCGGATATAACCGACAAGATTTTTCTAATATCCGCCACTAATTAAATGATGTGTCGGATATAATTTATTCGACATGATTTTTCTAATATCCGCCATCATCATCCGCCACCTAAAGCTAATATTATAGTAGTGAAAGCTTCATTATTTGGGATGAAGTTGCTCTCCTCTTAGTAAGATGACTATTAAATTGTGGGGGTCAAGACCTATGTTGAAGGAAATAAAGAGACTTCGAAAGTATTAGAATACTTTGCATAGTCACTTTGATAGGCCAAAGCCTAAACTCAAAAAGGGATGACTATTCCTTTGTGAGGGTTCGAGATCTGTCATCTGTTGCGTAAATTAGATAACAAAAATTAAACTCATTAAGTTTCGAATTTTAGTGCTCACAAGAATACGAATCAGATGATTGTATAGCATATAAGCACGGATATCGAATTGATTCTAAAAGTCTTACTATCCAAATTGGAACAAATTATAATTGGGAAGCTTTAACGGAAAAAAATATGAAACTTTGAAATTAAACTAAATTAAAATAAAGCTTGAAAATAAAATGCATGTAAATTATAAATTGAAAACATAAGAAAATAAAACCTAGGGCATCCGAATTCACCGTAACCAATTCTACTTAATTCCCTTAATATGTTATGCTCAAGTAGTTCTCCAATATTTATGATCGATTTTCCCTAAATTATTCAATGGCCATGGCATCTGGTTGCATCAAAAGTATCATTACATGTTAACCCTCTATGGCATCTAGATGGATTAAACAAGTAAGAACCCATTAAGCTCTATGGAAATCGTTGGAAAATCACACAAACCCTAATTGCATGGCATCTACAAATAGGTGTTTATGGTATCAATTACAGGAAGCTAAACCCAAGTTAAGTATGGCATCTACTTTAACTTGCATCAAATCAACCTAATTTAAACCTAGATGGTGATCAAACATCTAAATAAAAATCAAGCGCATTATGAATAGCAAAAGATACTCAATAAAGAAGAAAAACTTGATAATAACAATGCCACAAGGCAATTAAATATTCATGATCAGGCTACATTGTAGCCCTAGAAAAGAAAAGAAAAAACAAAGAAAACTCTTCCCTTTTTCTCACTTCTTGCCGCAACCCCCTTTGAAATATGAATTGTTCTATTTGTTTTGGTGGCTATCCCCCTTATGATAAGGAGAAGGATCTCCTTATATAAAACAAACGGCAAGCAAGTGCCTAAAGACAATTAAGAGCCTACTAATCACTAATCTTAATGTCCTTATTTAAGAAATAAAAAATAAATAGAAATAATAAAAACTAGTAATTAAGTTATCTCTTAAAATCCATTGAATAGTATTCCCATGTCTATTTGATTTCCAAAACCGTTGCAGTCTCATTTGATTTCCATTGAATAGTATTCCCATGTCTATTCGCATATGCCTTGGTGCAGTTAATTAGCCTCTTGCTCCACTGGAATTACTCTAAACACCCAAAAAGCTCATTTTTCACTCATTTTTCACGTAACTCCCGAATTTGAATGCCTATAAAATAAAACAATACAATTTAGTGCATTTAAAAAGTACAAAATCCAAAGGAAGTATATGATAAAAATATATGAAAATATGCACCCATCGTCATCCATGGCAATTTGAAAGTAGGCTGAGGATGAAAGCCAAGAAGTGCTTTGCCTAGAACTAAGTAGTGAGGCATATTAAGGTCTAAGAAGATAGATAGAGTCTATGTCTTAATCATTTCCTACTTAAACTACAAAATGTGATCAATTCAACAATAAAGTTAAAAATTAACCACAATTATGAAAGAATTGTGGGGGTCGCTTATCTATCTTTGAGATATGAGATTTGGTTAAGAAGAATGGAAATGTAATTTGCTAATTGAGTGAGACAATCAAAATGTCATCTCTTGTAATGAGTAATTGTTTAAGGTATGGCAAGGTTAGAGACCATCTTACAAATATCTTAAATGTGGGAAAAGTCTACTTCCTATAGTGTTAGCAAATTACTTACAAAGGTCCCAACATCTATATATATATATATATATATGTATATATAGACACACACACACACACACTTGAAATTGAGAAACAACTACTTTCATATGAAATTTCATAAGATGGATTGTGCACACCATTAAAGATAGTCAACCTTAGTGGTATCAATTATTAAAGGTTTGATTAGCGAATAAGTTGATCATCGAGGGGAATGAGGCTAAAGCCAACATAACTAATGAAGGCGGAAACCTAGCTTAGTTGATTAGAGATCCCATGGTCTAAGTTCAATAGGCAAACTGGTTGGGTATGATTCAAAGAAATTAACACACTGTATACCTCATTCCTATGATGGAAAAAGTGTGTTGTCTGCAGAAGTTTCAGGATGTATATTTATGTTTAATGACAATGATGTAGAGTATTCTTAATCAGTGGTTATCTATGTAAGAGTAGAAGTGGGTCGCTTATATGAGAATGAGATGACTAAATTCTTTAAAGCTCTCATGAATCCGGGATTTGTTCAGGACCAAAATGAACACAACTGTATGAACCGTAATATATTAGGATTAGTGATGTATGTTGCTTGTTGTCTTGATTTACTGTTGCGGTGAACAGTTCAAGATCTTCTGCATCCACTACGTCACTAAGTAAATCTGATAAGTATTCACTAGGGTAGGTTCAAGTTCAAAAGACATCTCTCCCGATGCATCTCTTGTCCGCCTGTACTCTCAAATTATTCCTAATTTTTCATTCATGTGAGGGATTGTTGGAATTTATATATTATAATATTTAATTCAATATTTGAATAGAAAAAAATGCTTTAACCGTTTGTATCAAACCGTATTTGTTATTAAGTGGGTGCCATCTTATACAAAGTGGCGCCCCATTGAGTATGGACCTTTTAAATGGTGCCATCTAAAAGATGTATGTATGCATCTCTTCGTCAATCAATGTCTTCGGTTTTATTTAACCTCATGAAACTATGGCATTAAGGAATAAAAAAATTATAGTTAATTTTTACTCTTGAGAAATAGGGTTTTCTCACTTTGTTTCTCTTGTTCTTCGTTTATCAAATTTCGAGTCGTGTCTTAAGTACGGAATATATAAAGTTTGCCAGAGTCCGAAGATTGAAGTGCTTCAATTTTGGATTATAGATTGTTTAATCTTGGGAGACGAACGCCTACCGAACTACAAGCACAAGAGTAGGGGCGAAATTCTGTCTTTAGAACATTGCATTTATGCAAGCCTCAATCTTTAAGTTTGTCAGTTTTTCCTACCTTTCTCTCTAGTTGTTTTTATTAATCTCATACATAATTAATGTTGTGAATTTCTTTATGATTATTATTATTGAAATTCTTATGTTATTTTCATATTTTCTAATATTGCTTCAACACTCGTTGTAGTTGACGAAGTATTTTCCGGTCACGCCTTTCAGTTTTGGGTGCAGAGCAACATACACTGTTGTGGCTGCTCCCTGTGAAAGTGAAACGTACCATTTAGAAAATGCAGCATGCAAAGTATACAGTCAGTTAATTACTGCCCTTTTAACCGTTTAACTCCTAAAGAAAACAGTAATTAATTAATTAATTACCTGAGGTACATTCTTCCACATCCAAAAGGCGAAGAACTTCAAAGCTTCTACGTAAAAAAAATCGAGGATGGAAATTAAATGAAGGCATAATTCATTTTGCATGGGAATTTCATGTCTACTAGCCTCTCCGCACGCACTAACATGTGTGCGAGAGACATTTTTGCATCACGGGCGCTACGCACCCTTAAAAGTGTATTGTGTTATTTTTTTTTCATTATAATTGTCAAGATATATTTTAAATGTATTGTGCAAAGATGAACTTTTTCTTTACCATGCAGGTCCCAAAAAGTTATCATGTTTTTCGTTTTCACTTTGCGTAAAGTAATGATTTAAATGTTACGTAAAGTGAAAACGAAAAACATGATAACTTTTTAAGATGAGAATAATGCACAATCCCAAATAAAGGTTGTAATCAATTTAAACTAAATTACCCTTAACTTTGACAATTTTCCCATAGCAATACTTTTACTCTAGTTACTTTTAGAATGCTGAAAAATAAATAATTTGTCAAGTTTGAGGTAACAAATTGTAATCATGTTTACAAAATTAAATAGTAAGAAATATTATCTTAATCTTGTACTTCAACCTTTGTACTTTGAGACGGGTGTGATGCTGTGATGCTTGTAAAACTGATAAAAATGCAATTTTATTTCTATTTGAAAATTGAAGGCAATTTGAATTTATAGTATACTTCCGTATGAAAATACGAGAAGAGTTACCGTATTTAGAAAAGTTGTTTGGTCACTATTAATCTTTTTCCTGCACCCATAAATTGTTTTTTTAATTTTATAATTTGAGATAATTAATTTGTAGGATTTTTTTTAATTTTATAATTTGTGATAATTAATTTGAAGAATAGAGAAAGCCATTAAAAATAAATAAGTAAGAAATGGTGTTGTACATAATTTGTTGGACTTTATTCCAAATACGTATGATGTGAGGAGTTGTTAAAGGTTTTAATTCTTCTATAGCCTTTTTCATGCCTCACCTATATATTAAAGGTATATATAATGTTAGATTTCTTGTAACAAATTTAATAAAGAATTTAGAATACATACTGCTCATGTTTCTTCTTTTTCCACTCTTTGAGAATCAGTTGGCTTAGATCAGTAGTTTTTACTCCGACATATATCTCCCAACTAGGCAGGGACGAAGCCAATGAAGGCCCATTGGGGGCAGATGCCCCCACTCAAGTAATTCGTTGGTTAAGCTGCATATTGCAATTATAGATATACATGTGTTATCCTTGAAGAAAATATGTGTCTAATATCAAGCATACCTTCATACTACTTCTACTATATATCAAATATAATATCAGCAAAAGTGGTATTGTTATGTCATTCAAACTGAAAAACCCATCCTCCGCCTCTCATGTGTTAATATTTTTCTCATCAATTTGCCACTTTCCACTACTACTGAAATTTTTATAACATTGCAATTGTGAACATCGTCATTTGAAATCATCCCCATTATCATTTGGTTATAAACCATACTGTAATAAGGTCTTCTTAGTGTTTTTCAGGTTTCCCCCACTAGAAGAAATTTCTAGCTCCGTCCCTGCAACTAGGTGTAAAAATAGAGTGTAAAAATAGAGATAGGTCTGTTTGGAATCTTATCAATAGGTAGTTCCTCCTTCATTTTTTGTGGTTATTCTTGTAAATATCCTGAGAATGAAAACAAATAATTTTTTAAATTACCATAGCACACGTATAGCACATTAAGATAATCAATATTGAAACTCACAATCTGAGTAATTATAATCATGAAGAGAAATTGACCGAAAAGGGAATCGAACTGTAACAGTTGTAGCACCACGCCTAAATTGTTCAGTCATGTGCATAAACAAACAAAAAAAAGCAAACAAATAAAAATAGATAAAATTTGTTAAACAATTAGAGTCGGGTAACTTCTTAAATAAGGCAGCAAGGAGTGTCATTTTAATATCTACACACAACATAATGGATCATGATCATAACATGTAGATGATCATGATGAGATGGTATGACATGATACATGCATGTACGTGTGTGCATATAAGAATGTAGGCGAGGAAAGGAAGAGAGCGGTAGAATAGCATTTGACTTGGTTTCAGAAGAGAGAGAGAGAGAAAGAGAGAGAGACATAGACGAAGAAAGAGAAAAAGGTAAAGAATGAAGAAAATTCAATCGAATTGGATACAAATTTGACGTTCGCAAGGACACACACACTCTCTCCCCCTTATATTTGGTTATCTACAACTCTCTAAAATCCCTCTGTAAACTAAAACTCATTTTGGAGAAAGAGAAATCCATACCAGTTTTTGAGATGATTCTTGACGACAGGAGCAATCGGACGGAAATTCAGAAGAAACTTTGAAAAAACACGCGGAAGAGATTGGTCTGTATAGGAGAAAAAGTGAACTTGCTTACCTTTTTTGTATGCGTTGCGGGGGGTGGAGTGATCCGTTGCTCACTTTAAACGTGCGGTATATGGCAATTCCGTCTTTGCAGTTTGTAATCGTTGCAATTGCTGTGGAGAGTTCCATCTCTACAGTTTGCAACCAATGCACCTACTGTTGGGAGTTCGTGGCTTTGTGCCCATCTGGAGTATTATTTTTCTTTTATTTATTTAGTTACTTCTTGTTTTCTGTACAGTGGAAAGATAGAATGTGATGAAGTAGTTATAGGATGATTAATTTAAGGGATGACAATGAATTTATAGTGCGTGTGTTTTCATCTAGTGGTTCATAATTGTCATTGTTGTGATGGGTGCATGTAGTGTTTGCAGTAGATAATTCTCTTTTTGATATTTTTTTTTTCAACTTGTAAATATGAATTGTATCATATTTATGAATTTGACCATATTTCTATGGGCAGTTATCTTGTTGCTTTATGTATGACATGAGGGCATTCTTGGCATTTTTGAATGCTTCACAGTTTTAGGGTTCTCCCTTTATATATATATATATATATATATATATATATATATATATATATATATATATATGAGATTTTATAAAAAAAATATAATTTTGCACTCTATACATGAAAATATAAATAGAAAAAATACACTTCAGATAAGTGCCAAGAACGTCATGATATATATATATATATATATATATATATATATATATATATATATATATATGTATATATATATATATATATGTATGAATTGCTTAAGGAGAGGGATCCCCATTTTTTCAAAAAAAATGAGGACACGCTTCCCACCGTTGGATTTAACTTTAATGAAATTGTCTGATTGAGATTGTGTGGCCTGTGTTTTAATCTCAACCACATAATTTCATTAAAGTCAATCTAACGGTGGGGAGCGTGTCTCCATTTTTTTTGAAAAAATGGGGATCACTCCCCTTAAGCTCCATGTGTATATATATATATATATATATATATATATATATATATATATATATATATATATATATATATATACATACATATATATATATATATATATGCTGTAGCCTATTTTATCTGACAATGTTAAAGGGGGCCGGCGAGAAGAGTGGAGAGATTGAGAGAGATGTGTTTGTAGAATTGTAGGGGAATGTGTGTTGTTATCCCTCCTACATTGTGCCTTTATTTATAGTAGTAAAAGGAGAGAAGATATTCCTTCTTCCCCAAGGAATACAAGATGTAATAGGAAATGATAACTAAAATCAAATCTAATCTAGGATTTACACAATCACACTTAAACTAGGAATTACAACACTCCCCCTTGAGTGTGTAAATACTCAAGGTAGATTTAGCATCATGCAGAAGTTGAGGAAGTCGACTCATCGGCACTGATTCTAAGGAACAACGCTTATTTTTAAGAAGGTAGGAACTTGCATAAGTAGATGAGTCTCACTAAAAAACCCTAAGGCTATGACAAAAACCTGAGGAGGGACAAAGTCCATAGTCTAAGGAAAAATGTGTGAGAAATGCAACATCACAAGAAACGTCTACGAGACGTCATCAGGGATATGACCAGCCCAATATGGGTGCCTCGTTAAAACCTAGTTAGGTAGCAAAACCCAGTGGGAAAAATGCTCCTAATCATAGAGAAAAAGAGTACATTAAGATGAAGCAAGTATCTGTAGGATACTCCCCCTGAGTTTGACACAATTCCAAAGAGAAATAGCAAAGTTACAACTCAGAAAGTTTACGCATACCAATTCCATGAACAAGCTTCTGAAACGTCATCTTCGGCACTGATTTGGTGAAGAAGTCGGCCAGATTATCTTGTGAACGGATGTACGTGACTTCAATCTTCTGATGCTCTTGTTGTTGATGTGAAAAGCAGAACTTCGGCGCAATGTGCTTGGTGTTGTCTCTTTTGATGTAACCCTTCTTGAGTTGTTTGATGCATGCGGCGTTGTCTTCAAAGATCGTCTTCGGGACATCAATGGCGGGATAAAGATCGCAGGAACTTCGAATATGGCCCACAACTGCTCTTAACCAAAATCATTCCAGAGTTGCTTCATGTAAGGTGAGAATTTCAGCACGGTTAGACGAAGTGGCAACTAAGGTCTGTTTGGTTAACCTCCAAGAGATTGCGGTGCCTCCAATGGTAAATATATAATTTGTTTGAAAAAGCACCTTGTGCGGATCAAACAAGTATCATGTGTCGGCATAACTAACAAGGTGAGAATCAACTCGAGAAGCAAATGGTGCGGTATCACTTGAGGATCTGTAGAGATAAAACAAGCCCAAATCCGTAGTACCCTTAAGATAACGGAAGATGTCTTTCACGCCAGTCCAGTGTCTGCGTGTAGGTGCATTACTATATCTTGCCAAAAAATTAACAGCGAAGGAGATGTCGAGTCTAGTGCATTAAGTTAAGTACAATAAAGCGCCTATCGCACTTAGATAAGGAACTTCAAGCTCCAAAATCTCTTCATCATCCTCCTTCGAACAGAAGGGATCTCGTTTTCCATCTAGCGAACGAACGACTATAGAAATACTCGAAGGCTTCGCTTTATCCTTATTAAAGCGGCACAATACCTTCTGGTGTAGTCTGATTGATGTACTAGGATTCCATCTGAACAATGCTCTATCTCGAGACCAAGACAGTATCGAGTCTTACCTAGATCTTTCATCTCAAATTCCAACTTCAGGTGTGCGACAGTTCTCACGAGCTCTTCAGGAGTTCCGATAAGGTTCATGTCATCGACATATACTGCAACAATCACAAATCCGGAATGTGACTTCTTAATGAACACACAAGGGTATAGTTCGTTGTTCACATATCCCTTACTAGTCAAATACTCACTCAAACGGTTATACCACATTTTTTCGGATTATTTCAAACTGTAGAGCAAACGCCTCAGCCAAATTGAGAGCGTGTTTCGGGGTTTGGAAATATTTGAACCAGTCAATGAAAGTTCTTCGAGAACTTTCATATAAATTTTCGTATCAAGATCCCCATAGAGATACGCGGTTACTACATCCATCAGCTGCATATCCATTTTTTCGGAAACTACCAAACTGATAAGGTAGCGAAAAGTAATCACATCCATAATGGGTGAATAAGTTTCGTCATAGTCAATCCTGGGGCGTTGCAAGAAGCCTTATGCAATAAAACGAGCTTTGTAAAGCACAATTTTGTTATTCTCATTACTTTTCTGAACGAAAACCCACTTGTAGCTAACGGGCTTCATATGTGGAGAAGTAGGAGCTACAGGTCCAAACACCTTACGTTTCGCAAGCGAATCGAGTTCGACTTGGATTGCTTATTTCTAGTTTGACCAATCAGTTTTACGTCGACATTCATCAATGGAACGCGATTTAATGTCATTGCTCAACATGATCTCAGTAGCTACTGCGTATGCTAATGCATCGTCGACAATCATCTCATTCCTACGCCACACATCATCTAAGCTAGCATAATAGACCGAAATCTCACGATTCTTGGGAGGAGGATTCGTCTCTTCAACGACGCTTCCATAATCTAGAATTTCCTCATGAGTTGGGTAGAATGAGTAAGCGATAGTCGGATTCATGGTAGGCTCTTCGGGACTTTGTGCCGCGGGTTTCCTCTTCCGAGGGTGTGAATCCTTTGAACCAAGAGGTTTGCCACACTTTTGTGTAGGGGTAGATGATTGGCTAGCCGCTAATGTACATGGATCACCAATATTGGCGTCTCAGACCTCTAGGAGGGAAGTTAGTCGTACATTTGGTACATCCATCTTTGCAAGCATATTGGCAGCTAAAATATGTGATCTTGTCATGTGCGCTAGATCGGTGAAAGCATCTGGCATGCTCTGAGCTATGCTCTGGAGATCTAGTATGCGTTGCACTTCAGTTTCAAACTGAGCTGTGCATGGATCTAAATGAGACAAAGTGGGAGTCATCCACGATAATTCGCATCGTTCTTCAGGAACGTTGACGTTCTTATCTTCCCTAACCACGGGAAGACTGTCTAATAGAAGTGACAATTAGCGAAACGAGCGGTAAACAGATCGCCTGTCAAAGGTTTTAAGTAACGAATAATCGAAGGAGAATCATATCCGACATAGATTCCCATCCTTCGCTGAGGCCCCATTTTTATACGTAAAGGCGGTAAGATCGGCACATATACCGCACAACCAAAAATGCGCAGATGCGATATGTCAGGTTCGTATCCGATAACCAACTAAAGGGCACTAATTGGTGGTGTCGTAACAGGCCTTAGGTAGACTAACTTTGCTGGGTGCAATATTGCATGGCCCCAAGCAACGATCGGAAGCTTTAGGAAAGCCTCTGCCAGGCCATTCTGGGTGTGAACATGGGGTACAGGATGTTCAACTTCAACCCCAACCGACATGCAATAGTCATTAAAAGTTTTATATGTGAATTCTCCAGCATTATCCAATCGAATAGAGGGTGAATTGATCCGCATGGAGAATGCAGTGTTCCTTGTGGACAACAAGCACCCGTGTGATCAACGTGTGGAAGCGTCAACCAAAACCATAAAGTATCTAAATGGTCCACATGGAGGGTGAATTGGTCCACAAATGTCCCCCTGAATTCGTTATAGAAAAATGGGAGGATTCGAACGAATCTTGTCATAAGAAGGCTTAGTAATAAGCTTTCCCATCGAACATGTTTGACATGCGATTCCTTGGATTGAACCTAAACTTCGGGTTAGTGGATGCTCGTGTGAAGATTTGAGGATACGGCGCATCGCTATTCGTCTAGGATATCCCAAACAGCCATGCCAAAGTGTAATTTCGTGCACGGTCCCAGTAGTAGGGCTGGCCACATGATGGCATTCTATGGGGTGTATGGTCGTAGTATACAGACCACTCAGGATACGCTCCATCTTCTCTAGAATACGCTTCTGGCCATATTCGTGGAAGTTATGCGCAGAAATTCAACTCTATTTTCTACGTGGGTTTCAACGTGGTAATTGTTATCTCTAATGTCCTTGAAACTTAACAATGTTCTTCCGAAACGTGGAGAATAGAGTGCCTCAGCAATGGTCAAGATTATACCATTGGACAACATTATACGCGCCTTACCGTATCCTTCAATCAGGTTGGATGGGCCTGAGAGGGTTTTCAGAGGTGCATTCTTAGGTATGAAGTTAGTGAAATAGATGCGTTCATGCAAAACTGTGTGCGTGGTTGCACTATCTGCCAGACAACTAACTTCCCCACTAGTCATACCTAGAATGAAAAATTAATTTGAATCGGTCACATGCATAAAAGTTTTAAAAACAAATATCAATTCAAAATAATTTCATTTATTCAAGGATGGTAATTACTTAAAACTTAATATCCAAAAAACAAATCACCAACAAATAATCCAAACATAAAGAAAAATTGTTCAAAAAAACAACCAAAAACAAAGGAGGGGTTAGGCCACTAGATAGAATTCGGCCCTATTGTCTTATTTCAACTAAAAAAATAAGTCTATGTCGAATATTCTAATCTTCCATAGGGGTGGTATCCTCTTGAAAGTCAAAAACCTCAATCTTTGCAATCTCCGGTTTGTCCATTTGCACGAAGTTTGATTCAAACTTCTTACGACGAGAATGATATTCATCTACAACCTTCTTGGGAGCTTGGCAAACATGGGACCAATAATCCTTGGAACCACAGCGGTAGCACATGTCTGCATCCATGGTTTCAGGTGCTTTGCCATTATTCTTGAAGTTCGAGGCCTTGGGAGTGAGGTGTGAGTGCTTCTAGGCTTTGTTTCCTTCCTTGGATAGGCCTTGACTCTGTTAACCTTGGTGGGATGGCTTTTAGCGCCCCTACCATGCCTCTTTTGGCGTTTTTGGCGTTGATTTGTGCTATAATGTGCTTCAGGCACAGTAGTCACCCCATTAGGTCGAGCTTGATGATTCTTCATCAACAGCTTGTTCTGCTTTTCAACGATAAGTAAAACAGCGATTAAATCTGAGAACTTAGTGAACTTCTGAGCTTTATATTGTTGCTGCAGGACAATATTAGAAGCAGAGAAGGTCGAATAGGTTTTCTCCAGGAGATCCTCTTCGGTCAAAGTTTCGTTACAAAACTTGAGAAGTGATCGGATTTGACAAACTTCAGAATTATATTCATTCACAGACTTAAAGTCTTGGTAGCTCAAATGTTGCCAGTCATGTCTTGCTTCAGGCAAGAATATGTCATTTTGGTGATCAAAACGATCAGCTAAAGCAACCTATAGTGCATGTGGATCCTCCTAAGCAAGATATTCAGTTTGCAAGGCGTCATGGATATGTCTTTGAATGAAGATCATAGTAGTGGCTTTTTCATCATCACCAACAGGGTTGTCTGTCTTTTCTTCAATGGCGGGACGCAAATTCTTTGCAGTGAGGTGGAACTTCACATCTTGGACCCACTTGAGGTAGTTCCTTCCAAAGACCTCCAAAGCGGTGAAGTCGAGTTTGTTCAAATTCGACATGTTCCTATCACAAAATAGATGGACAAGATATGGTTAGTGTAATGGAGAAAAAATCAATCCATTCACATAGGAGTAGAACATACAAGTTCTAATAGACATGTATTGGTTTAATTTTGCATGAAAAAAACTTCGGGTTTTTATGGGTGATGCTTTCAAATGAAAACTTCAAGTTTTCAAACAAGGCATGTTTATAAGAAACTTTAGGTTTCAAAATAATTATGAACTTCAGGTTCATATATTCCTACAAGCAAACACAAATATATACATAGAAAAATGCAACAAGAATAAGAAAAATAGAACTTTAGGTCTATAATTATAATTAAATTTAATTATTTGGACTTCGGGCCAAATTAAAGTGTAGGTGAAAAAAATATAAAACCCATTTGGCCTAAAATAATTAGGCAAATATAACTCAGGGCCCAAAGAAAAAAAAATATAAGCCCACAAGTGGCTTATAAAAAATTGGTATGTGCTTCCTAGGCCCAAAAATTGGGCTGGGGGTCTCGGGTGGGGCTGCAGGCCCACGGGGAGGACTGGGCAGGGGAATGGGCTGTTGCAGGCAAACCTAAAGGCTAAATTTTTTTTTTCACTCAGGCCGCTTCGGGGGAGCCCAAATATTTTTTTTTTTTATTCACACACGGGCCAAGAGAAACGGTTTGGGCCGAGGAAGCTCCAAAGCCCAATGGGCTGGAGCAGGATGCTAGTAGAGGGCTAAGCCCAGTGGCTTGGGGTCAGGCCAGGAGCCGATGGCTCCGGTTGCGGCTCGGCGCAGGCTGCAGGCTTGGCGGCTCAAGATCAGGGGGTTCGAAGAACCCTAGTAGCACCGATTGATTTGGTTTCCCCTTTTTTTTTTTTGCTTTTTTTTTCAATTCAATTCATATACAATTCAATTCAAAGCATATTCAATTCAATAATTTTATGCATGTACATATATTTGATGCAATTCATGGCAAATTTCAAATTCACATAATTCAACAATTATGAATATAATGCATACACAATTTATGTAGAATCTAAAATTCGAAAAACATAAAGTTGGGTCATGCATTATGGTGAATGTTCATGCTATCAGGGCTGCAAAATTATCGAGATAAAAACGGTTGCTTTGAAAGAACCTGATTGCGTGATGAAATGGATGAACTAGTTTGATGCAGAAAAATTCTCTAACGTCAGATTCCTAAGCGCAGCGGTAGGAGCGTGCTAATAACGTGTTGTAGCCTATTTTATCTAACAAGGTTAAAGGGGGCCGGCGGCAAGAGGGGAGGGATTGAGAGAGATGTGTTTGTAGAATTGTAGGGGAATGTGTGTTGTTATCCCTCATACATTGTGCCTTTATTTATAGTAGTAAAGGGAGAGAAGATATTCCTTCTTCCCCAAGGAATACAAGATGTAATAGGAAATGATAACAAGAATCAAATCTAATTTAGGATTTACATAATCACACTTAAACTAGGAATGTTTACAACAATATATATATATATATGTGTGTGTGTGTGTGTGTGTGTGTGTGTGTGTGTGTGTGTGTGTGTGTGTGTGTGTATCTTTAATCTTTAATATTAGAAAGCTAGAAGAAGAGTTTAGTGTCTCAAGACTTCACCAAAAATAATTGGACTATAAAGCCCCTTAAACAAAAAAAATCCACAACTAGCTGAAAATAATACAAACAAAATAGCAAGGATAATTTTGTCATAAAAACAAAACAAAAAATTAAATTAACAAAATAGTAGAAGCAGTTTTCCACCCACTACCTTGCGAGAAGAACACGCGTAATGGAAGAAAACTGCAATCTCACTTAGATCCAACCGCACCAGCAACTTTCATGTAAGCTCCGATCTTCCTCTCAATCTGTCTCAGTTACCCATTTGTTGTTCATCTGGATCTTGCTTCGATTAAGCTATTTGTGACTGAAACCGTCGGCTTCATAGCCATCTCCTCCAGGTACCCAACTTCCCAATTTAAACAACTAGGGTTCATTTTTGGGTTTTTAAACAACTAGGGTTCATTTTTTGGTTAATTTGGGAATGGTGACTATCTTACGCAATGGGTGAGATTGTGTGTGTTAAAAGATATTGGGCATCTACAGAGCCACGGAAAATCCCCAAGTCCAGTTCTAATTTTTCACTCTTTTCATTTTCTTTGTTCCTTGCAGATTCGTGAAAATGATTGGGACCACAGAGTCGAAGCTCTGAAAAATTCCGTGGATCACAAAAAGGGAGCAGCAGAGTAATTGATCATGGTCTTTTTCCTTCTTCATTTGCATGGTTGCACTACTCGAAATTTTTCTCATTTGTTGCTTGGACTTTTGATCAGCATATATTTTTTATACATATTTTGTAATGGGTAGTTGGTGGAGGGATGTTGGTCTCTCTTTTTTTTATCTGAGTATTACATTGGATTGGATTGTATTGCACTTGGTTTGATGTTGTTTAGGTCGGCAATGCAGGGATAGGAGAAACAAAGAGGTCTAGATACACGGAAGGAAGAAACCGCCATTCTTCTTCAAACTTGTTGGTGAGATATATATATTCGCACTTCTGTTATTTTTTATGACATGTAGTTTCTAACAGTCTGCGTGTATGATTAGGGTAATATAATCTTTTACTGAGCTCTTCTCAGTGAGATATTACTGATTATTTTGCTGTTTTTGTTATCATTTATGTTCTTTCTTTTGAAGCTGACGTGTTCGTCTTTTGTTAAATATAGGAATTGATTACTTATCCGCTGCTGCATATGAGGATTTGATTCCATCCCACCTTGTTTTTCTAGAAGGCAGGGTAAGAAAATCTTTATCTGACAAGACATGAAACGGTTTTTTCTTTAGTTCATGATTATTTTAGCTGGATGAGTTCCAGTTGGTAGATTGTTGAACAGTGGTAAATGCAGAATCAAAAATAGAGGCAACCAAGTTTTCGTGTTTTTTCAAGACTCAACACTAACACTGCTTTGCAAGTGGTTTCACCTTTTCCCTTTGCCACATGCTTTGGTTTTGAAGCGACCATACATCAACTCATGATTAATCCTTTTTTAGTTTGAGTGTTTCAGCTTATGCTTGGTTTTTTACCAACCCTATTTGTTGCAGGAAATGATGACCCCCTCCAAGGAGAAATAGCATGGAATAGGACGCCACGAGAGCTTGGTGTTTCAGCTTATGCTCTTCAACAACTTGGTGGTTCACATGGTATGCAGTTGAGATTAATTTAGTGGGATATGTTATTTTACATGATTGGATGGATATCTGGTTGGATTGGGATGTATTGGATGCGTATTTAATGCGTTATGTGATTGGTTTCTTTTTTTCTTTTTTCTTTTTTTCTTGCAGCTGCTACACCAAACAAATTAGAGAATTAATGAAGGTTGATGGGCTTACTAATGATGAAGTCAAAAGCCATTTGCAGGTTTGTATATGTGATTATCCATCTGTTTTTAATCATAATTTGGTTGATGTGAGTAAAATTTTACACATACATGACGGAAATTGGAAACCATTTTGCATGCTATTAGTGGTGAATCTTTTTACACATACATGTGATTATCCTCGTTAAATATTTTTTTTTAAACGTGTATTCTCGTATTAAAAAAAGGGCACATTTTGAGCTTTCGCATTGGGCAGCAAAAAACTCAGAACCGGCCCTGGTCCCAGGTCCCTCTTCACAAGATCCCAGTATGTTTCTTTTCACCTCCACTTCTCCATTACCCGTTCGAATTTCTCCTTTTTTTTTTTTTTTTTTTTTGTGATTTTGTTCCTAGGTTTGATTCTTTAGTTTGATTTTACTGCTGGATTTTTTGTTCTTTTGGGTTTAGTCTCACCTTTTTATTGTAAGATAGTTCCTATGTTTGTGCATAGTTTTGTATTTTCAACTGTATTATGACATGGGTTTGTATCTAGTTTGTGAATTTTGATGTGGGGTTTTTTCTAATTTACTCAATTGTGAGTTGAGGTTCTGCATGTGGAGCTTCTTCTGTATGTACCCTTTTTGAGCTGTAAAGCTACATGATTAATCAATTTTAGGTGTGTTGATAAGCGGGTTTCTGCTTATTTCTGTTTTCTTATTGATAATTGGGTTTACTTTTGAAATACTGTGTATGTTTACATTGAAATACTGTGTATGCAGATTGGCACGAAGCAGTGGCGATACTATGATTTTGGCCCGAAAGCAGTACCTCCTCTGATTTGTCTTCCGGGAACAGCAGGGACAGCTGATGTCTGCTACAAGCAGATCATGTCATTGTCCATGAAGGTAGTTGGCTGGCCTTCATGCAATCTTATTGTATGTATCACATAAGTCTTTGCATTACTAATATCAATTCCCTGTCTACATTCTCCTCATTTCTTTTTCGTTAAATAGGCTTTGGTGCAGTGAATTAGTGGAGCATTCAAACAGAAATACAAACAGAATTACGCATTACTAAGGTATTTCCCACATTTCATTACTAAGGTATTTATATTTGTCATTCTTAATTTTGTTAGATGGTAGACAATCGCACAGCATGTTTAATATTTACTTTGAATGCCATCAAAGGCATCACCTTTTTATGCCTATTGTCTTAATTTTGGTTAGCTATATATACAAAGTGAGAGCCCTAGTTTGGTGAAGCATTCTAAACCCCTAAAATAATGTTTCGGCCAAGAGAAGAGTTTCCATCTTCTTCGACAACACAACCAATGCAGACGTGAGTGGTAAGATGCCGTACAAAGACATGATTTTTCTCCTCACTGTGTATTGAGTAAACATACAAACATCACAGCCAAAAACATTCTTAATCCTCAATTAATTTCACAATCCCCATTTTGCCCAAAGCATTTATGGCTTATGTAATCTTTTTTGTCCTCTATTCAATATCTGTTCTTACATGATTAATATAATTTTGTGTATTTTGGATTGTGAATGTGCATATTATAAATCTCAATTATAAGGTTGACTTCATTTTTACGTTTGTAATCGGTTGCATTTTCTCCCCAGTTGCGTGAGATTTCACCGTATAATTTATGTTGCTTAGATCTATATATTGAAAATTCGGATAGACGCCAAAGGCTTCATATATGTTTCCTGCCAATTGGATCCCATCAAACTAAACTCTGATCATGGTCCTTGCACATAACATGGAAGTTTAGTTTGTTTCCCACAATCCACAACACAACTCCATTGAAAAATCAACAACAACATCAGTCACCACTAAATCCGAATTTGCATTAAAAAACAAACAAAAAAAACAAAACATAAAATGAAATTCATCCCCGACCCCAAATACAAAAAGCACCACAAACATCATATTTTACTGCTCTCCCACATTTTATTTCACCTTTGTTCTACGTTTTGGTAAAAAAAATTTTCCCTTATTAACGTAGTCCTTCAGCAAACAAAGACAATAACTCATGAGTATGTGCTTTGTCCTCTACAACAATACATTGAGGTCTTCACGTCATCATCATCCTTTGCCGAAGACGAGCCTTATTGAAGTGACCAATGAAAACATTATGAGCTTTCCCAAGTAATAAATTCCCAAGTCAATTGATTTTAAAATACAGGGAAAAGGAAAATAAGTTATATTGTACATGCTTCATGCTTGTGAAGGTAATGTTAGAGAATACCGTAATAGGCACTGCTGTGTGTGATAGAGTATCCACGTCAACAGCTTCAAATTTATTGCTTCAAGTTATGTGCAGCCATCTTCTAGATTTCATCCCTCACCTCCATACTCGGTATCATACTTTCTGAAGCATATACATTGACAATTACAATGGAAAAAAAACTAACATAATACACATTTAGGGGCGCGTAGCGCCCGTGATGCAAAAATACCTCTCGCACGCACGTTAATGCGTGCAGAGAGGCTAGTGTGTGTGTGTGTATATATACACACATATAACCCTATATACATAATGTATGTATATATATATATATATACACACATGTATATATGCATGGGGAATATGGGAACGTTAGCATGCATACTCAATGCAGAATGCCTCATGAAGGGTGTCATTAAGATTCCTGGGTGGACCGAATTGACAGTTATGTTCACACCTTCTCCCAGCACAGTACGTCAAGCAGTATGCATGTTAAAAATGTTGTATATAATCATATGAGCGTATACGTTTAAATTAACAGTAGAACAATACATACAAAAATAATTGTTGAAAGAGTAGATAATGATTTTCATATGGGTTACAAGTCCATGGGACCCTAAAATTTATTTACCCTTCTGAAGTTAGTAATTTGACTTTATTCTTCTTTCCTACAAACTGCAAAACATTGAAGGCTCTTAATTTTGTGGTACGAATCTCTTTGGATCTACTCTTTTTGCCAGTGATTAATGCAAGTGTCAAACATTCACCACAACACCATAGGAACCCTTCTTTTCGGGGACAAATGAGAATGACAAGGCTATATTCTGATACAGATTTAACTGTGATGGGTATACTATCAAGTGTTATAATATGAAAAGGGTAAACTGCCAATTTAGTCCCTGAATTATCACCTTGGTGAAAATTAGGTCCCTAAACTATTTTTTCAGAAAAATTAGTCCCTGAATTATAAAAATCTGCCAATTACATCCCTAATGTTATATTCGAAGTTACTATATTTAATTTTCCGTCAATTTAAGTCGCGTTACTTGCATGTGATACACATTGGAGGGTAGATTTGTAGTTTTACATAAAGAAATAATGTATGGAGTTAACTTTGGAGGAGAAATTGGTAATTTTTCATAAAGAAATAGTGTAAATTAACTTTTGAGGGTAAATTAGACATTAAATTTGCAACCTATATGAAATATTAAGCACTTATAGACGAGAAAATGATGGTATTACACTCTAAAGTGTATCAAGTGACTTAAGTTGATGAAAAATTGGATAAAATAGCTTTGAATAGAATAGTAGGGATGAAATTAGCAATTTCTAATGAATTTAAGGACTTATTTTACCGAAAAAATAATTCAAGGACCTAATTTTCACTGAGGTGATAATTCAGGAACTAAATCGGCACTTCACCCATGTGAAAAATGACAAAGGTTGATATGCTATATTATTGAGCAATGAATGCACTTTTAATAACTTTAGTGCATTGACCAGAAAAACAATATGATGTGAGACTCATTATATAACAGTATGTAAGTGAAACTCATAACAATATGTATGTAGTTCTAAATGATCGTGTTAGTGTACATGCGTGATAACTATTAGGACTTTTTTGTAGAGTGCAAATTAACGTAACAACGTCACTGTCACGTGGTGTTAATGTGCATGATGTAGGTAACAAAATCACCTGCAATCGACGAGAGAGCTCATTGGCATGAAGTATGTTTGCTAATTTGGATTGCCCATATGCCCTTTTGTCTGAGTAACTAATAACACAAAACAAGAAATTTATGTATCGTTGTCTAGCTGGTTTGTGAATGATCACACTGGATTACTCAAATCATTACTTACCCGCTCCAATCGTTGATCTTTTCGAATCGAATCCCGCCGTTGTAAGAGTGTATAAGAGCAATCGATGACAAATTCACAATTCTGTCTTCCACACCAGTAGTTCTAGCAGTATGCTTCATTTTCTCGAGGATAAGGTTTGTTAAAAGAAAATGACCTGTAAAATAGGTAGTTTGCTTAACTAGAATACAATAACTAAGAAGGTTTTTATAAGATAATCATCAATGAAATCTGATAGATCTCAACAAAAATATGAATCATAGTGATTACCAAGATCATTGGTTGCAAATTGCATCTCAATTCCGTCTTCCGAAAGTCGGTGGGGGCAGAACATAACACCAGCATTGTTTCTGCAACACAACATGAACCAAATTTTTATGACAGTGTATAAGATACAAAAATGGAACTAGTTACGCAACAGTGGAAGCTGAGAAAGGGATGATCACATTAAGAGGTTAAGGAATCATTTGATCTTTGGCCCGAAAGCTACATCAGTTGGGCGGTGGAGGATTCGATTCGAGTAGACGCAGAAATCGTCGAGAAGCTATTGGGCAGACTTCAGAAACCTGGACCGAGAGCGAGAGAAACACTGAGCGGATAGCAACTTAGCAAATTTGCGAAAGATAATAGCAAAACGAAGGGTAAAGCAAACACAATCAAAAAGGGCATCCAACGATGATCGACGCGTGGACCAAATCGAAACCTCGAGAGTTTGTATAGCACACGGACGTGTGGACAGCAGGGGCAAGGTAGTAATTCCACTGTATCAAAAGTGCAAAAAATGCTGATAAGATAACAAAAGAATCGGAGGGCATTTTCGCCCGTTCACTGTTAATGAGCAGTGACTTTCAGGGTTTTACTATATATAAATATCAATTATTTTCAGTTTGATCAAAATTTTGAAAACGTTAACCAGTCCTAGAGATTGAGCATGCAGTAGAATATCAACATATTGAGAGAAGACACTAGTTTTTACAAAACAAAATTACAAACAAAATTTAGGTAGCAATGGGTTTGAAGACAAAATTCAATCCTAATATATGTCTTATTTCAGATATAACTTATGAGTTGAAATTATATATCCCTTAATTGTGTAAGATACCTTTTAGCATGCATTAAATCATATGTTTCAACCAGCATTTTAATACAACAGTTATAGATATACATGAAACAAAAGTGATTTAGACACGTTGTAGGGATGTACTTACATCTAAAACTTATAATTTCACATGCTTTGCAACAATAGTTGTCTCATACACTGCTTCAATACTATCACATATGTGATATACACAATCCTGCAGGCTTCATGATCAGAGGTGTCCTCTAATTTTCATAACGAGGGTTTTCCTTCTAATTTTCATAACGAGGGTTTTCCTTCTAATTTTCATAATGAGGGTTTTACCACTTTTAGCCAATTTCAACAGCAATACATATCCATGATATTAGATCAATAATATAGCCTGCATACTATTGTCACAATAATTAATTAACTCTCATAATACCAAAGCATGGGCTTTAACATAAGCAATATATATTCAAGGTCATAAAATATCATTAGTCGAAACTGAAAACTAAGTCATTGCATATACATGGCTATGACCTTTAAATTAAAATCCATTGAAATAGACATGGATTATCCATATTCATACCTCACCGAATGCAATCCGGACTTATCATGCTTGGAAAAATAATGTATGTCACTGAAATCAAACATGAAACTTTAATATATGCATATGAATTATTAAGCCGCAGGCACCATAGATAGCATATGTAAACTTAACAAATTTTCATAAAGGTAATCAAAATTATTTTAAAATTACCACTTTCATGCTATCAAGGAATTCATAAATACATACATATATGCCTTTTTACCAAAGCTCATGACATATACAAAGTAATCAAGAACCTGCAAAACAATACATTAGTTCTATCGAGGATCTCCAGAAAAGTATTCATTTAACCTCACATAGTTATGAGAATGTTAAGGAGAATAAAATGAGCAATAGTCACGTTCCAACAAGTAGTTTATTAAAAAATTGAACAATGAACTCAAAAAACATATTTAACCATATGTTAAAATAAATTATTGGGTTGTGAGACACACACACATATATATATACCTATTTACATTCCCGAAATTCTCTCTGTCGACAAAAATAAAAAAGGAAAATTAACAGGTTTAAGAACCATGTTTACCCCTTTTGCCGAAATATGTATGTGGCAACAAAGGCTTGTCATTATGCTATTTAATATATATACATATGCCCACTTCAAGAAGTTCCAGATCATGACGAATATATACTTAATGCCTTTTTTTCAGAAATTTTTAATTTTAACATCCCAAATTATATGTGCACAAAAAAAACATAGGAGATTTGATTAAGGTAGTTGTGGTAAAGCTAATAAACATGTATAAACCCAATAGGACAATGAAATCGAAATAGGATTCAATATCAATCAATATGTTGTAATATTCTTTCAAGTCAAAGGACAAGTTTTAATATATAGCTATCTCATATTTCAATATGAAATTCAGGTTAAAACACAATTCAAATTGAAAACCAATTTCTTTTGCCTTGAAACATGAGTATGAAAATTGAGCAAAAGTTAAAACATGTCATGTATTCAAGACATCAACTTTTAGGGTTTACCGAGTAGATCTTTAGTTGTATTATGACCTGCTCTGATACCAACTGTTAAACTTTATATATTTCATAAACAACTACAAACACTAACCTGAAGAATCCACAGATGATACTCGATTTATAGAGTACTCAAAGTCAACATGGCATGTAGTAAAGATGAACCATCTTTGACAGAGCCGTGCATAATAGATTGGGATTTGGATCCCTTCCGGATCCAAGTTGTGGGGATCCTAGTGATCCTCATATCCTAGCCGTTTTATACATCATGTATGACCAAGGTTCTAAAAAACGCTAAGCGCTAGTCAGGCGGCTGGCTGGCGCCTAGGCGGTCTAGGGGGATTTAAGTATATGTGTAAAATTTTAGGACTTTTTATGTTGATTTTGTAACATTTAGTCAGCCTATTTATTTTAATCATTGTTAGGGATAACGACATGAAGGGATCCAAGTCGTGAGGAGTCACTCATTAGGCCATGGACAACCAAAGAAAAACATGAAGAAGGGCCCACGAAAATAGAGACAAAGTAGCCCATTTTTCTGTTTACACGCACAACACACACGAGCACCAGAAACCCTAGCTGGTCTGAAATAAACATTGGATGCTCATCATACATTTGCCTCGAGGAGCCCAGAGCCAACGGCTCTCTTTTGTCCATTCCCATCTCCTTTCTGAATAATAATAATGTTGCTTGTAGAACCCGAAGCCTCTCTCTTTAGAAAATCCGAAAGGCGTCTCTCTTGCTCTCATTTCAAACCTATCCCTCTCATCCCTCTCTCTCTTTAGAAAATCAGAAAGAGCTTCCTGTACTCCAATCACAAACCCAGCGCCCATATTTACAACTCATCCTTTCATAGCAACTAAATCCATTTCAAACCTATCCTTCACTGTCCCTCTTCTTTACCTTTCCACTCATTCACCTTTCTCTGCAATTGCAGATGCCTTTCTTTCTTTCTCTCTTTCTCTCTTTCTCTCTCTCTTCCCAGCCAAGCCGTCATTCTTCTTTACTCTTTAATTGCAGATCGATGGTTATCGCTCTCATCCCAGCCAAATTGTCGTCTCACTTCGTTTTCTCTACAATTGCATATCGAAATTGTAAGGATGGTCGCCCAGTCGTCCAACCTCATTACCATAGCAAAGGAACGACGTTGTAATCGACTTACCATCAAAGCCGCCTAGGCGGTCGCCTAGCCCGCCCAGCGCCAGTCTAGGCGCTGCCTAATACCATTTCCGATTTCTTCAACGATTTTGGTTAAATCGCGGCGGCGAACCACCGCCCAGCGCCTAGGCCGCGTTTTCAAACACTGTGTGTGACAACTTGTCTCTAATTTTATAATTTTATTAATTTTAAATAAGTGATTTGACGAAAATGCTCCTAGAGGCAAGGATTTTGACTCCCGTTGACCATCGGTTAGAGGGATGTATGACTCATTCTTTTAGCGTATTTACGTTGTTCTCGACGATACGAACGCGTGAGCGTAAGCTGAATTGAATTTGGAGCTAAAACGAAGATTTTAGGAAACTCAAAACAATAGGGGCATTTTGAGTAATTTTTGCATTGGAGATATTTCTATATTTTTGGACCGCGTTGCGCTGACACGTGGCAAGATTCCCCATTTTTCTGGGGGGTCCTTTTCTGTCCCGTGATGTCTCTCTCTCACTCTATTGATTTTCTTCTTCTTTCACTCTCACTCACCTTTACTCCTTCTCCTCCTCTTTTGCCGAGACACACACGCACCCACACCTCTACACCTGCAACCACAGCAAGGCAACACCCCCACCATCATCCCTTGTAATCCTTGTGAGCTATTGGACCTAGAAATAGGAGAAAAGTACCTTGAAAACTACCTCCCCGCGCTGCACAGTACCATCACCGTGCATCACTCTTCTCCGGTGAATTCTGACCATTTCCAGCCAAGGTAAGCCTCGAAATTGGTCCCTATCATTGTAGATCATGTCTAGGTTCATGATTGGTAAGTTTTTGGGTGGTTTTGGTGGTGTAGGAGCTCGGAAAACACAAATGAAGGTCACTGTTCATTCTGGAAATTTCCAATCCGTGGTCGTTTAGACACTTTCCAGCCATTTTTCCGGCCAACTCCGATCTCCATTGGGCCCCCTAAGGTATAAATCTCTTCTCTACATTTCTAAATTCAAAATGGCTTTTGAATCATCAAGTTTAGTTAAGTATTGAACTTGAAATTTGTTATGAAAATTGGGAAGAAATTTCCAGATTTCTGGAAAATTTGACCTTGACCATTTGACCATTTTTAGGCCATTTTTCCGGCCAACACCGACATAAACTCGGCTCCCATTTGGTATCGACTTGTTTTCTACATTCCTAGCTTTAATATGGCTCTTGAATCATCGAATTTGATTGAGAATCGAGCTAGAAATTAGCTCTGAAAGTTGGGATGAAATTTCCCAGATTCTGGAAAACTTGGACCCGTGGCCATTTGGCCACTTTCAGACCATTTTCCCGGCCAACGCCGGCCACTATTCGACTTCAAACTAGTACAAACATGTTCCCCACATTTCTAGCTTCTAGTTGGCTTTTGAATCATTGAATTTGGTTGAAAATTGAGCTTGAAATGAGCTCCTAAAGTTAGGGGAAAAACACGAAAAAAAAAAATCCGGAAAACTCACGATGAAGGCGCACGACGTGTGCGTGGGTTGCCACTCTCCCCGGCACGTGGGCGCGTGGAGGAACCCGAGGTCCCTCCTTAGGTTTCTCGACGTGCCGGACCAAAATCCGCCATCCGTTTTCCCAAATTCGATCATTTTAAAATAGTTTCATTATTAGCCGTACCTTGTACGAAAAACTCGTTTATTCGTTAATACGTTATACATAATTACATAATGGTTTCGTTTCTAGGTGAAATGCATTGCAAGGATCTTCGAAGCTCGCGAGGCGGGTCCGACCCGATGTCATGTTATGTGAGTGGGCATTTTGTTTTCATATGTATATGTATGTATGTATGTATGTATGTATGTATGTATGTATGTATATATATATATATAGTTTCCACAAATGCTTTTAAATTGGTTTATGCATATTAAGCCACATTTTACTTAATTTTAAAAATGATGTTATGTGGCTGAGATTTATATTGTCATGGCATATTCTTGTGCATTTTACCTGCTCATAAATATTATAGTGTTGTGAACTGCTAAAGTAATCCTACGGGACGCGCATGTAAGCTCAGGTGAGTTTATTGTGTTGTGGCATGCTCATATTCATGTAGTGGCTCATCATTGCTACACCCTGGTGATGGTGCTCAGCCTAGGCCAAGCTGGTCTTTCACGTGTCGTTCACATCAGCACCGCACACTCGCCTTAGATCCAAGTAGGTGCTAGCCCTGTCGTACATATTGCAATAGACAATTCCGACTCGTATGTGACAGCGAATAGCACTAGCCTTCACGTGATTGTAGCACTAGAGCGTATATTATTACACTTAGCCCTGTCGTACAGGTCATATTACGTGACTCCGACTTGTGTGCTAGCATAGATTGATAAGCAATATATGCAGTCGTATAGGTCGCATTAGGCGACTTCGACTTGCGTGCTAGTATAGATTGTTGAGCACATGATTATATTTATATTGCTGTTGAGTTATTGTACTCTAGCATATTTCTGGATTTTACTGTTGGCATGCATTTGATTTCATACCTATACGTAGTATGATTTTCGGGAAATTGTACATGTTTTACAATGAGGGGTTCGTATGTTCAGAAAATAAATGAATTTTTCAAATCTTTATTTTTGTGCCCACTCACCCTTCTGTTTTTCGCCCCTCCAAATTCTAGTAGCTGAGCTTTCATATCGACGAGGATTCTTGGCAAATCTTGGGGTAGAAGGTTACCTTCGATGGTATAATATCTCACCCTATTTTACTGTATTGTACTTATGCTCTGTCATCACGTGTGAATTGGGTTCATTCCTGCTCACAGGGCACTCTTGTATTTAGGCACTTTTAGGTTTAAATTTATTCACATTTTCCACATCACTACACTTTATGGCTTCGTCACCTTCCAAGTGTCGGCCAACACAACTCGATTTGGAGTCCTAGTAGACATTTCAGGTCAGGGTGTGTCATCATAGGGTCATAAATCATTTTAAATTTATTTATTTAAAATTAAACAGAAATAATATATAATGAAAACTAATCGCACGATATACGATGAACGGTAATGATGTGAGGATCTCTAGGATCCCCACAAAGAAGATCCAGAAAGGATCCTCATCCAATAGATTAAACCATATGCAGACTTCTTCTTATAACATAGAACATATTGTAATCCTGAAAATAATATGTTAGTTAACTAAAGTCTTCTGCAAACAGTAGTACAAAAAACAGTTTGCTCGACGCAGGTACCTTAGTCGTGCAAAGTCAGAAAACGTTGCCTGAAAATTAGCCCAACGACATCTACGTCGCTAGCAAACCATCGCGCAAAGGCTGTAAACGCAGGGTTTGCGCGACGAAGAAGTAACCTACGTCGTTCAAAAGATCTTTGCGTGACGAAGGTGAAGCTTCATCGCGCAAAACTGTTTTGCGCGACGCAGGTTACTTCTTCGTCGTGCAAACCCTTTTTTTTCTTTTCTTTTTTTGACAAAATATTTTTTATTTAATTTTTTATAAATATTTTAATTAAATTATAAACAATAATTAATAAACCAAGAAAAAGTATGTAATTATA
Source organism: Heteromeles arbutifolia (assembly GCA_024362995.1). Classification (NCBI taxonomy): domain Eukaryota; kingdom Viridiplantae; phylum Streptophyta; class Magnoliopsida; order Rosales; family Rosaceae; genus Heteromeles; species Heteromeles arbutifolia. Next base: position 22,391,480 of record JANCRC010000010.1, read on the forward strand.
AAATATATGAAAATGTACATACAAGTTGTTTGAACAAAAATGAAAAAACTACAAGAAGTAGTCGTCTGGATTGGATGCATCAGGACTGGGTATCGACTGGGCGAAGTGGCTGGGAGGTTGAAGGTGGAGCACGATCAGGTGCTGGCATCGGGATTTGGAGGCCGAACATCTGTAAGGCCCGTAAGATCATGCTCATCTTCTCGTCCTGGGCTGAAAATTGGGCAACAATATGGGCATCCTGGGCTGCTTCTTGGGCCACAATCTTATCTTTTAGGGTTTCCACTTCCTCCGTCAAGGCGATGACCTGTCCTTATATACACAAGCTGTAAATCCAAAGTAAATTGCATCATCGGAATGGAGTAGTTGGCATGAATCAAATACACAAGCTGTAATAAATACCATGCCAAATACTTTGAAATAAGCTATCAAACACAGCCATTATAGACGAAACAAAAGGAGTACCACGTTGTTTAACATTTAATTTTGAACTACTCATATCTATGGACCAGACAGAGTTTCATAACAGTCCTCCGGGACACAGCTTTCGCCTACATTGCCAATGTGAAACTTGACAACCATAATACGTAGTCCACAATTCCTATTATTAGCTACATTCTTAAACTTTTTGCAAAACACCTCACGGGGCATTTTTGACAGGCAGAACAATATCATCCAAATTAAAAAATGAAGGCTAAAGCTGAAAACTTGTTAACAGAAAAGCTCAGGTCAGTAAAATGCTACGATTTTTATGTTAAAATCGTAACACTATGGGAAATTGAGAGCTTCTTAACTACAATTTTTATGTTAAAATGAAATCACCAACCTATTCGCAGGATTGATTGCTGCATCTGTTTGGATCCTGCCACTAATTGTGACTCCAGCTTGACTGAAAATGTCTCGATTCAGTCCGCTAATTACTCCAACAGTGAGGGTGTAATCAAAACTAAATGGATTTCCAATTGATAAACACTGCTGCCCAACTCTTAGAGAAGATGATTGCCCAACAGAGATTGGCTTCAACAGATATTCGGATGCTTGTACCTAAAATTTAGATAAATCAGTACCTAGCTACTTGTGCTAAGACATTGCAATTTGAAAGTGACCACGAAATGATCCTTTGCAAAAACAGAAAACACCTGCTAGAATGTAACGTTTAACAAAAAATTCAAACAAATGAGAAATATGAATTTCTGCATTGAGGCCACCGGTTAAAAGTCTATCTACAAATGCACTGAAATCTCACCCTTCCAATGCTAGAATGTTACCTCCCCAAGACCTGGATTTCTAGAGAGGGAATTACCATAGGAAAAGTGAACATAGTGGAAAATTCTACTTTTAGAAACTAAAGAGTTATCAAAGATTAAGTATAATAGCCACGCACCTCAACCACACCAGTTATATTAAGTATAAAAGAAGAATGGAGCGTGAAACTTATAAAAGAATGATTCCTCTTGTAAAGGTATACAAAATAAAGAAAAATATGGACCTCAGTGGGGAAGAGAGGCCCGGAAGTGAAAACCGGAGGAGTTACTTCTTCAATTGTTACAGAGGGATCCCTAAAGCTAGAGCTGTAAATCCAAAGTAAATTGCATCGTCAAAATGGAGTAGTTGGCATGAAACAAATACACAAGCTGTAATAAATATCATACAAACAACAAGAACAAAGACCAATATACAATGCCCATTACCTGTTTGCTGAATATCCTAAAAGAAAATACGCAGAAAACACAAAACTCAGAGATCACACAAAACACATAGATCATCATTGTGGAGCCAAAAATAATCACACGGCGACACGTGGATCTTTGGATAAAAATGACAAAAATATCTTTGAGGCATATCGGGATTCCTACGCGCGAGCAGCAGACAATCTTCCCTCAACCAAGTCAAAAGTGCCCAAAATAGGTTGCAATTCAAAACCTATTTCATCCATCCTCATCAAATCCTCTCCACAAGGTAACTCCCAAATCTTTCCCTTTTTATTATATTAATTAGCTAATCAATTAGGCAATTATTCTATTAATTGGCTAATTAATTAGTTAATTATTCAATTATACCCAGTTAAACACAAATCAAGAACCTAGCCCACAAAGAGAGCCAAGTGGCCGGTCCTCCCCAAGGAGGTCGGCCACACCCCTATAAAAGGCCTCACATTCTCTCCATAACACACTTCCAATTCTCTTGCTAAAATTCTCAAACACTTTCTCTCTAAATTCTAACTTTGGTATCGGAAGTTCTTCGGCCAAAGCCCCCCATTCATCGTGTGCACATGAGGCTCTTGGCCTTGACCTAAGGTGTTAATTGTTTTGTAGGTGCAATTTTGTTCAAGATCAAGAAGGAAAAAATTTGCATCCACAATCATACTACCCAAGCATTTTGTATACTACTTTCACAGATTCACGGCATGCAGAGATTCAACAAACGCAAGCATCAAAGTGAGTAACAAGAGACATGATTATACCTTTCTTTTTTAGATCCGCCGACCATGGGATTTCCGCTGCTCTCTCAAATGCTCAGTTCATCATTTTTCTCAGCCCTCATCTCTGATCGAATTCCCTTGTGCGTGTTGTAGAATCGAGGATTTATGCACTGAGAGTCGAAAAGGTGGAACCGAGGATTTGCAGAAGTGGAGGGCATGTGAAATTTTTTTGGATGAAGGCAGAAATAGAGAGAAATGGAGAGATGGTGTTGGTTTTGATGAATGGGGCTCTGAGATTTTGAGAACGAAATGAAGGATGGAGGCTAGGGTTTTTTTTCTGAATAGGAGAGGCAAAGAAGCTGCGAGAGAGAAATGAGGAGGATGAGAGAAAATTTTGGGCGCCATGCCAAAATTTTGGCAGCCCTCCAAAACTTTAGTCTTCCGCCTGTCCAATTTTTTTTTTAAATTCAACGCATTACGACGTCGCGCTATGAGTGTTTGCGCAACCACTCCATTGCGTCGCTCAAGATGTATTTAAAAGAAAAAAATTAGGCTTGTTTTATTAACACCCCACAATTGCTTTTTCATTTAAAAATTATCTTAATACACCCCATGTACTTTCCCATAATACCCCCACACCCCACACCCCACATTCTCAATATACACCTTATATTTTGTACATACACCCCACATTTCTCAAATCTTATAACACTCATTTTTAATTTTCAAGGACTTAATCTAACCATTTAAACGTTTAGTTTGCCGAAAGATTTCAAATCATTTGAACGTTTAGTTTGCCGAATAATTTCAAAATGATGATTTGAAATCATCTTAGTATAGTTTGCATCGATAGATGTCTACCTTCGTTAAGTAGGGTAACATCAGCAATGGCTTCGTTGCTAGGTTTAACTTCGTGGTATGCAATTTTTGTTTTGACTTTCATAAACTTCATTTCTGTAATGTGGAACATTTGGAAAACATTGGTATCCATTACTTCCAAATATTGAGAAATTGGAGAAAAAAAATTCTTGGACGGACAAAGGTAAGGAGATTTCATGTAAACTCTCATTGGTATCCTTCCCCAAACATTTTGACTATAAATGGTGATTACAGATTATAATCCACTCGTTTTCTGTACTTTTCTTTTCGTGCAAGTAATATGGTTGTTTCAACATTTTACAACTTGCTATAATGCTAAGGTTTTACAAATGATTTGAGTTTTAATGATGACAAAATAACTTCGATGCGTCTACATAGATAAATTCTCGCTCTTGGATTCGATGAACAATTCATCCGGATGTGAGAATATTATTTTGATTATTGCATGGCTGGTTTTAAGACGTATACTTTTGGAAATCCTCGTTTATTTACTAAGAATCATACATCATACACCTCAATTATTTGTTAAGAACCATACAACTCAATATCAATATTTGTCTTATACTTTAATTGGTAAAGGGAGGCGTAGTATATGCTCTATTAGTCTCATGCTTTAATCAAATAAAGCTTTTTTTTTTGGGTCAAATGAACATTTCATTCAAACAAACAGAGGAAATACAAGGAAACGAAACAAGGCCCAAAAAACATAGATTAGGCTCAGATAAAAACGAAGCCCAAAAAATAACAAAACCCTAGCTGCAAAGAAACTATTGGAGTCGTCATCACCATCGCTGCACTGGTGAGCCAAATAGATGAACAACAGTAGGGATCCAAAAGAAGAAAAGGGCAAACAAAAGAACTCCCAACACAGCACCTCCAACAAATGCCAGAGATAAAGCTTTTAATTTGGACCAAAAATGCCGACTGGAATTTGACAAAAATGTTGTCTGGGATTTAAATCATATATGGGTTTGTTTTCAATTCCACCATTAAAACCCATCTTGCCGGTTTTTAATGTTTGGTGGTAATTTGGGTGTTTAATTCTTCATGTAATCCTTGTGATCCCTAAAAGATGAATATGAATATAGAATTTTAAATAACGCGGCAAACGCAAGATTAAATAATTATCGATGTCATCGAAATCACTAAAACAATGAAAAATATGAAGTCTTACCTCATGTGAAGCTTTCGAAACATCGATTTCGTGTTCCATTCATCAAAAACAATTTTTCTCAATCAACATGTTTGTAGTTTCATTGGTTAGGGTTTTGTTCAACAATGGAGGGTGGGAGGGTTTTGATAGTTGAGAAGATAAATAATACGCTAAAAGTGATTTGGGGTGTATTTATATTTTTTTTTTTATAAACCTAATAAGGTCAAAGTTTTCATTGCATAGTGGGGTAAATAATGTTAGAATGACATGTCAACAGCCACATTAGCATAGCCATCTCAGCAGAGTCTGTTAGGCTTGTTAGAATCTGTTGAGAGTTAGTTAGCACTGTAGTCGACGAACTTGAGATATAAAAGGACAGATTGTAATCCATTTGTACTAAGTTGAAATACAAAGATCAAATTCTGATTTCTCTTTCTAAAGTGTTCATTTCTCTTCTCTCTTACATTTCTGTAGTCTTAGCAATTCTTTTCAGTTTTCTAGTTTGGTTATCATGGTATCATTCGCCCGGACGATCCTTGGTGCCATCGTCTTCCGCTGAAGCATATGAACTGGTGATCTTGTTGGGGAGCTTCAATTCGAGTTTCTTCGTCTGGGTTCTTGACTCTGGGTCTTCGATTTGTTCGGTTCAAGGTCTCGGATGATTGGTTTCTCAGGTTATATTCTTGAAACTTTATGCATAGTTGTTGTTTGATAAATTGTCACAGTGAGAAGTTTGTTAAGTTTTTCTTGGAATTGTATTGAAATTTGAGAATGTTTGATGAAATTGGTGATTGATTGAGATTATTGCTAAGAAAAATCGATTAGAGGCAAATATAAGCAGCAGTGAGATTTTCTTAAAGATTGAAGATAGTGAAATACAGATTGCGAATTGAGAAGAAGATTGAAGATAGTGAATTACAGATTGCGAATTGAGAAGTATGAAATGAAGATTGTGAGTTACAAGATTGTTAATTGAAGATTGTGAATTGCAGTTTGTGAATTAAAGATTGTGAATTGAAAAGTGTAAAGATTGTTACTGTAAAGATTGTGTTGAAGTTTGTGTTGAAGAATTGTCTCTGCTATGGCGTCTAATAATGTCAAGATCGAAAGTTTGCTAGGAATGATGATTGTCAAGCTTCAAGATGATAATTTTGTCAAATAGAGTTATCAATTTCAATCGGTTCTCAAAGGGTATGATCTGTTTGATTTCTTTAATGGTGAATCTCAGTGTCCACCAAAGTTTTGCATTACTCCTGAATGTGGTGTCACCACAGAAATTACTACAGCCTATAAAGAATGGGTTAAGAAGGATTTAGCATTGTTAAGCTTACTGATCATGACACTTTCTGATGAAGCCATGGATCATGTACTTGGTTGTAAAACGTCACAAGAAGCTTGGGAGTGTCTTCAAGATCGGTTTGCTTATATTTCAATGGTGCGTGTGAACCAATTGAAGACAGAATTTCACAATGCACAGAAAGGGACTGACTCTGTGGATAAGTTCTTACTTCGATTGAAAGGGATTAGAAATCAGTTAGTGTTAGCTGGAGAAAAGATCACAGATAATGATTTTATGATTGCCGTGCTGTCTGGTTTACCACCAGAGTTTGAGGTTATTAAAACAGTGTTGCTTGCTACAGATACATCAATTTCACTCAAAGATTTTCGAGCACAACTTCTTGGTGCTGAGGCTTATATTGATTCTAAGGTTACAAGTCTGTCAACCACAATGTCAGCAATGTGTGTTCAAGGTAAGCCTAGCAATTCGCAGAAATATCAAGGAAGTTACCAAGGGTATGAGCAAGGGGAGAGTTCTAATGCTAACAGGTCTCAGGGAGAAATAAACTTTGATGGAGGATCTGGTTATGCTAGAAATGGGGGAAAGCCTTTTCAGCCACATCAAAGGAATACTTACAACAATTATAATAACAGAAGATACTCCAACAACAGTTTCAGACAATCTAATTCTGATAGAAATGATGGTTCATATACTAAAGGCAATCAAAACAGTTATGGTGGGAATGGTTCAATTGGGTTCTTCTCTGGAAATGGTTCAAGACAAGGAAGTAATTGGCAGGGTAATACAAGCTACAGATCAGCAGTGTCACCAGAATGTCAAATATGCTCTAGAAGATGGCATACTGCTTCTAATTGCTATTACAGGAGCACTCAGCATCAGAATCAATCTTTTGGGAATAATAATGTGTGTCAAATTTGTGGAAAAAGATGTCACATAGCTTTGGATTGCTATCACAAGAACAACTACTCATATCAAGGCAACCCTCCACCACCCACATCCCTTGCTGGTATGAATGCTCAAGGTTCAAATGGTATTGGTTCTAATCCAATGTTCATGAAATCTCTGCAGCTGATACATGGGTAGTGGACACAGGTGCCACTCACCACATGACAGCTAATTTAGATATCATCAATCAAGCTGTTCCTTACAATGGTGATGCTAAGATCACGGTTGGAAATGGTGAAGGTTTGCAAGTTCAACACATTGGATCCTTATCTATAAAAACATCATTTAATGATCTTATTCTGCATAATGTTTTACATGTTCCTCGAATAACCATGAATTTGTTGTCAGTTAAAAAGTTATGCAGAGATAATGGTTGTTGGTTTGTGTGTGATGATTTAGTCTTCTTTATATAGGACAAGGCAACAAGAATGATCATGTACCAGGGAGAGAGTGATGATGGTGAGCTGTTCAAGATACCAGTTAGTGTGTTCTCTAATTTATTTGCTGCAAGGTTGGGGAAGTGTGCTGCATTCATAGGGAAGAAAGTGAAGACATTAATATGGCATAAGAAATTGGGACATCCTTCAGAAGAAGTATTGAGTTCAATGTTGCAGAATGCACATTTGCCAGTTAGTAGTGATTCATCTAGTTCTATATGTTCTGCTTGTATTCAAGGCAAGATGAGTAAACTGCATTTCCATGTAAAACAAGAGAGGTCAAAATTTGTATTTCAAAAGATACATTCAGATGTTTGGGGTCCTTCACCTCAGAAATCTGTAAAAGGCTATAGATATTACATCAGTTTTGTAGATGACTTCTCTAGGTTTGTAAGGATTTACCCTATGATGAATAAATCAGATACTTTTTCTGTATTTGTCAAGTTTCACAGCTTTGTGTTTAATCAGTTCAACACTACTATTAAATGTCTTCAATCTGATGGTGGAGGAGAATACATGAGTAATGTGTTTAAGAATTTTTTGGCAGATAAGGGTATTGTCCATCAGGTATCTTGTCCACATACTCCTCAGCAGAATGGAATTGCTGAGAGGAAGCATAGACACTTAGTTGAGACAGCTTTGACTTTGATGACAGAAGCACAGATTCCTACATCTTTCTGGTTTCATTCTTGTTCACATGCTGCTTTCCTGATTAACAGAATGCCTTCAAGATTTTTGGAGATGAAGTCTCCTTATCAGGTTTTGTTTGATCAAGATCTAGAAGTATATAATCTCAAGATTTTTGGAACTGCTGTCTATCCACTAATTAGACCCTTTAATGCAAATAAACTGCAACCTAGAGCCATTCAGTGTGTGTTTTTGGGATTTGCTATGGGGTATAAGGGTGTTATTTGCTATGATATCAAGTCTAGCAAATTCATTATCTCTAGACATGTGATACATGATGAAGATGTGTTTCCTTTTCAACTCTTATGTCAATCTAGTTCCAAAAGTATTTCCAGGCATACACTAGCACCACATTCTCATGTTATAGTTCACTTGCCTGATGCAATTGGCAATTCCACAGAAACTAGACAGAATTTGCACGAGGTTTGTACAGTGATTGATAATGACTCCACCAACACTTTAGTGCCAAATAATCATATCTCTGATCTGAATGATACTGAGAGGACATCAGATTCACAATAGTGTACTTCAAGTATTAATGCAGAATCTTCAGAGAGTCAACAGCCACATCATTCACCCCATCATCACTCTGGTACATCATCAATGTTGCTTATCCTTTCATCCACACAACTTGAGGTAATTTTTCCTGTTTCTCCTCAATCCAATTCATCTTCAGACAATGAGTTAATTACACATTCGATGACCACTAGATTAAAGAGTGGCACTATAACTAGAAAGAATTATGCAACATTACTTGCATCATGTCCTGAATTGCATTCTCTTCAACTTACTGACGATGAACTTTTTGTTGGAGGGTATTCTTTTATGTCTGAGATTATTGATGCTTCAGAACCTTCATCATTTCGAAAAGCTGCAACATTACCTCAATGGCAGGCAGCAATGCAAGAGGAATATGACTCACTTCAAGCACAGGGCACTTGGATTTTATTGCCATCTCCAGAAAATAGGGCTATTGTTGGAAGTAAATGGGTTTATAAGGTTAAAAAGAATCCAGATGGGACCATTGCCAGGTATAAAGCCAGACTTGTGGCTCAGGGGTTTACACATGAGCATGGTATTGACTATTTAGACACTTTCAGTCCTGTTGTAAGGCATACCACTGTCAGAATGATTCTAGCCTTGGCTGCAATGAAGCATTGGGACTTGAGACAACTTGATATCAAGAATGCATTTCTGCATGGTGACTTACAAGAAAAGGTGTTTATGAAACAACCTCAAGGTTTTGTAGATGCCTCTCATCCTACTTATGTCTGCAAGTTAATCAAATCCTTATACGGATTGAAGCAAGCCCTACGAGCATGGAATTCCAAGTTCACTAATTATTTGGCAGCTCTACAATTTGTTGCTTCACCATCTGATGCAAGCTTGTTTGTCAAAACAGATGGCTCAGATATGATAGTCTTGTTACTTTATGTAGATGACATTATTCTCACAGGCTCAGCAAGTTATTCAAGAATTGTCTTCTTTTTTTTAGCTCAAAAATTTGGGTAAACTGACCTATTTCTTAGGATTGCAAATTCATTACAAGACCAATGGAGATATATTTGTGAATCAGTCTAAATATATTAAAGATTTGATTCAGAAGGCCGGTATGGACTCTCGCAAACCTGCCACAACTCCGTGTAAGCCACATCAGCAATTACTTGATGCAGAAGGTACTGTTTTGACAGATCCTACACTATATCGAAGTCTGGTTGGATCATTACAATATATGACATTCATAAGGCCAGATATTGCATATGCAGTCAACTTAGTGTGCCAATTTATGTCATCCCCAATAGAATTGCACTTTGCATCTGTTAAACGAACACTGAGATATATTCAGGGAACAAGTCAACAAGGGATTTTGTATTCTTCAGACACTGTACTTGACATTAATGCCTTTTCAGACTCAGATTGGGCTGCTGATCTTAATACTAGACGATCAGTTACTGGATATGTTGTGTTCTTGGGTAACAATCCAATATCTTGGCAGTCAAAACGACAAAATTCAGTCTCCACAAGTTCTACTGAAGCTGAGTATAAAGCTTTAGCACATACTGTAGCAGATGTTGCTTGGGTGAGAAATATTTTGAAGGATTTAGGTGTTGGTTTGTTCACACCCCCAGTAATTCACTGTGATAACATGTCCACCAAAGCTTTGAGTGCTAATCCTGTCTTCCATTCACGGATTAAACACTTAGATACAAATTACCATTTTGTTCGTGAGAGAGTTCAAAAAGGTGATTTGGAAGTAAGATACATTCCTACAGATGAGCAAACTACTGATGTTTTAACCAAATGACTTCACAGTCCTGCATTTGTTCGCCATTGCTACAATCTTCAGCTTGGAAATCCCAGCTGAGATTGAGGGGGATGTTAGAATGACATGTCAACAGCCACATCAGCATAGCCATGTCAGCAGAGTCTGTTAGGCTTGTTAAAATCTGTTGAGAGTTAGTTAGCACTGTAGCCGACAAACTTGAGATATAAAAGGACAGATTGTAATCCATTTTTACTAAGTTGAAATACAAAGATCAAATTCTGATTTCTCTCTCCAAAGTGTTCATTTCTCTTCTCTCTTACATTTATGTAGTCTTAGCAATTCTTTTCAGTTTTCTAGTTTGGTTATCAAATAAGTCATTTAATATTAAATTTTAATGTGGGGTGCATTCAATATTTTGTGAGGTGCTAATATAAAAAGCCAAAAATTATTATAATAAATTATTTAAGCAACGACCCATTGTAGTGTCACACAAGATATATTAAAAATTTTATTATATATACAAAATAAATCAAATTTAAAGCTACTTAACAAATATATATATATATATATATATATATATATATATATCATTCAGTTTAACAGGTTTACATTAATCCTCATTCAAACTACAATTTAACGGTTACCTTAACTCCGATTTTGATGATTTTTTACAGCTACACTCCTTGACCGTAACTCCGTCTTTATTCGATCTTCAATTTAAAATATTTACTAGTGGATACCACAAAATTTTATCTTATACTTAATGAAAGTATAAAATAAACTCTTTAAGTGTTAGTGAATCTATCGTTTTGATGGGATACGTATTCTACTAAACTTGTTTCAACGATCTAACCATCAAACTTGTTTGTATATGCTCCAAGATCGCATACATAAAAAAATCACAAAAAACTGACATTCAGATATTAGGTGACGGGACGAAACCTTTCGACAGTTACAAACGAAAACTCACGATTTAACGGTTAATTTAACTCCGATTTTGATGATTTTTTACAAATACACTCCTCAACCCTATAAGAGTACGATGAATGAATTCAATCTTCAATTTAAAATATTTACACTAGTGGATACCACAAAATATTATGTTCTACTAATGGAAGTATAAAATAAACTCCAAGTCTTTGTTGAATCTATCATTTTGAAGGGATACACATTCTACAAAACTAGTTTCAACAATCCAACCGTCAAACTTGTTTGTATAAGCTCCAAGATCGCATACGTAAAAAATCACAAAAAACTGACATTCATATATTAGGTAATGGGACGAAACCTTTCGACGGTTGTAAACGAAAACTCACGATTTAACGGTTTTTAACTCCGATTTTGATGATTTTTAACAGCTACACTCCTTGACCCTATATGAATACAATGAATGAATTCGATCTTCAATTTAAAATATTTATACTATTGGATACCACAAAATCTTATGTTATACTTAATAAAAGTATAAATAAACTCCAAGTGTTAGTGAATCTATTGTTTTGATGGGATACGCATTCTACAAAACTAGTTTCAACAATCCAACCATCAAACTTTTTTGTATATACTTCGAGATCGTATACGCTAAAAATCGCAAAAAACAAACATTCAGAGATCAAGTAACGAGACGAAACCTTTCGACGGTTATAAACGAAAACTCACGATTTAACGATAGTTTTAACTCTGATTTTGATGATTTTTAACAGTTACACTCCTTGACCCTATATGAATACAATGAATGAATTCGATCTTCAATTTAAAATATTTACACTAGTGTATACCACAAAAACTTATGTTATACTTAATGAAAGTATAAATAAACTCCAAGTGCTAGTGAATCTATTGTTTTGATGAGATACGCATTCTACGAAACTAGTTTCAACGATCCAACCGTCAAACTTGTTTGTATACATTTCGAGATTGCATACCCCAAAATTCGCAAAAAAAAAAAAAACACATTTAGAGATCAAGTAATGGGACAAAACTTTTTTATGGTTATAAACGAAAAATCACAATTTAATGGTTATTTTAACTTCGATTTTGACGATTTTTTACAGCTACACTCCTTGACCCTATATGAATACAATGAATGAATTCGATCTTCAATGTAAACTATTTACATTAGTGGATACCACAAAATCTTATGTTATACTTAATGAAAGTATAAATAAACTCCAAGTGTTAGTGAATCTATTGTTTTGATGATATACGCATTCTACGAAACTAGTTTCAACGATCCAACCATCAAACTTGTTTGTATACACTTCAAGATCGCATACCCCAAAAATCGCAAAAAACAAACATTTAGAGATCAAGTAACGGGACAAAACTTTTCGACGGTTATAAACGAAAAAATCATGATTTAACGGTAGTTTTAACTCCGATTTTGATGATTTTTTTACAGATACTCCTTGATCCTATATGAATACAATGAACTAATTCGATCGTCAATTTAAAATATTTACACTAGTGGACCACAAAAGCACTTTGCACGACCAAGCTTGTTCGTCGCGCAAAGTGTGTTTGCGCAACGACCCAATTGTGACGTCACGCAAGTCATATTTAAAAAAAAAAAAATTATTATTATAAAATTTACTGAAAATGTGACTTTGCTCCTTTCAAATTCTTTTTTTTTTTTACATAAAACACAATAATATATTTTTCTAACAAAAAATCGATCCGAACTACAATAATAAATTTAAAGCTACTTAATAAATAAATAAATATATATATATATATATATATATATATATATATATATATCATTGAACTTGATGGGATACACATTCTACGAAAATAATTTCAACGAACCGTCAAACTTGTTTGTATGTACTTCGAGATCGCAGATGCAAAAAATCACAAAAAACAAACATTCAGAGAACAAGTAACGAGACAAAACTTTTCAATGGTTATAAACGAAAAATCTTACTGAAAGATGTTTTGGTTGTCTTCAAGTTTACAAAGGATTGAGACTAAAAATGAATCCTGAATTACTTACTTATATTAAAATTGGAAGACGATATTGATTTTCTACAAGGATTTAATAGGAGAATCGTAGCCATTGTTTATCTACATAAATATGGCATTTGCTCACAAAAATCAACCCGCTCATTATTGAACTAAAATCTGTTGTCAATAGCTTAGCATTGAGAATTTAATAGTGAGGATAAGATTAGCTTTGAAGATCATGGCTTCTGTAGGTTTTCTATATAATTCTTAATTACTTGCGGTGTATTAGATTTATCCTCAGTTCAACCGTATAGCACAAATACAAGGAAATTTCAAGGGGAAACCAACATTTCTTACAATTTCTTCCATGTAAATATATAAGTTAACCCCAATAAAGTATTCAAATGCTAATTCCAAATGAAGCCCAAACAAGTCTTCAACAATATATCTACAGTCTCACTCCTTTTAATAGGTAAAATTAATAAAAATTAATTAAAAATTCAATCGCACAAAACTCCACCATTATCAAAAAAGGGCATAGCAAGTAGGCAAAGGTACATATACAAAAATCCCATATGCAATTTGAAGAAAATACCTTCAAATTCGTTCTTCAATGATATTCGTATGCAAAAATCATGTACAAAACAAATTTAGTAGTTTTAGTTTGAATTCTCAATTCAAAGTTACATATAAAAAATCAAATCGCTTACCAGATAGGAATAGATCGAGGAAGGGAGAGGAAATGGAGGAGAAGAGAGATGAAATATTTGTATGATGAATTTAAGAGCAAGGGAGGGTTTGGAGAAGGTTTTGAAGAGAGATGGGGGAGGGAGGTAGCTGCTACAACTGGGTTTGCAGTTTCTGCCTCCCAAACTGATTAAGTAATGTGGAAAAATTCGTTGACTTTGCGCGATGTAGACCGACATCGCGCAAAACTGTTTTGCACGATGAAGGTTTGCATTCGTCGCGCAAAATAGTTTTGCGCGACATCAGTCTGCGTCGCGCAAAGTTCCGTTGCGCAAAATGTCTTTGCGTGACGTTTTGTTGTCACCGTTGCGCAAACATACTTTGCGCTACGCAATTTGCTCCGTCGCACAAATATGTTTTTGTACTAGTGACACTCAACACTCCTTTAAACTCGAACTAATGGGGCGTTCATCTAAGTTTCTGTGTTGTGAGCAGGGACCTTAGCCTTGAATTTATATGGACTTAACCTTAATATCTTCCCATAATAATGTCATTAGGATTCCTTGCAGTCCAAGAATAATTGATACACCAAATCTCATTCCAAATAGGATCGAATTAAGAGCCCTTATTTCATAAGGAAATTCAGAATATATTAACTTTACTTGGGGTACAAGCTATAGCTATTAACTAAAGTCTAATCTTATTTATATTCCAAGCAATCCTTAAATTAACTGTGTAAGCCTATTAGTCGTTGGATTATGATCCAACGTCCGACAACCTGCTCAGCAGTGGAAGCTGATCCAAACCCACTTGGCCCTGGCCTTCCTGTCAACAATGAAAAGATACCAATTTCCTAAAATCCCAGAAAACAACCAATCAGAAACTCACACGAAGCTCAGAGCTTCTCTGCAACACGCCAGAATTTGTGAGACAAACTGAAGGGCTCTCTGGTTCCTGATAACCAAGGTCTAAAATATCCATAATATCTCGATATTTCCATCAATATTTCCGTGTTTTTGGACTACCGATATTTCCGATGTCATCGATATTTCCATCGAAATTTCCGTATTTTTTAAATTTCTATATTTAAAAAAACACCAAGGAGATTTGAACCCCTCCCATTTTACTCCTTCAACACCTTGACCACCATATCACTTATATTTTTTTGAAAATATGCTAAAATATTTAAATATTTTCTACACTCGCAATGTTTGCCAGCTCGCTATATAATCAACTTAAATCAGTTAAATCCATCATGCAATGCATTTCCTTCCAATTTTTTGTGATAAACTAATAGATAATTGACTAAATAAACATCATGCAAAGTTTCAATAAAAATTTCCAAGTTTTTCTTACAACTTCCGTGGTTTTTATTCAATTTTTATCGATATCGATAATATCCGGATATTTCCATCGATATTTCCGTGTTTTTGGACTACCGATATTTCCGATATCATCGATATTTAATACCTTGCTGATAACAAATGGAAACAAAGCAATGGGGAAGGCCAGAAAACACCTTCAACATTTTGCTTTCTTTCCGGGGCGTGATTCAATTGTACGTATGATTTAATATTACGGGTGTTTTAATTGTTAACTTTAATTTCCACAATTATACCTTTTGTTCGGTAAGAGAGACGAGCAACGTCCTAAATTGAATACTAAATTGCCACTCCAACCTAATGATCGTTGGGTACGGAGGAAAACATTGATGACTCTTAATAAATAGGAACAACCATGCATCTTTGGCGAAGACAATCTACTCTTTTGTTGTTTTAGTTTCGTATCTCCCAGCCCCACTAGTCATGTAGGGATCACACATGTTTAGACCTCTGGGCACAAGTTACCAACTTCTGAGCTCAGAGATTATTGAAGTGTCAAGAATTCACCTAGAAACACAAAGACCGTATCCTTTTCTTTTTTTTGCACTACAATGACTAGATTGAGCAATAAATAATGGAAAATTAGATTGTCGTCCTTATATAAGATGCTTTATCATAATATGCATACGTACTTAAATCAAAAGAATTGATATCAGTGGTGATAAGCCATCTTATAAAGGATTAAAATCTATATATCGTGATTTAATTAGTGTCGGATGCATATGTGTAACAACTGTTGGGGCATTTCTATAGAAATTAGGATGTAAAGGAGAGTAATGCACACAATATAGGTAAAAGAATCACCTGCAAATCGACGAGAGAGCTCATTGGGATGCAGTAAGTTTGCTAATTTGGATTGCCCGTACGCATTTATCGTGGAGTATTAACGGAAGGACAAAAGCAATGGAGTTAAAGAACTATGAGCTAGAGCTAGCTGCTTATAAATAATCAAAACATGGGAAAAGATATATTACTCAAACCATTACTTACCTATCTGGATCATTGATTTTGTCGAATCGAATCCCTCCTTCATAAGTACCCGTATGAGCAAGCGATGAGAGATTCACAATTCTGCCTTCCACACCAGTAGTTTTAGCAGTAGTCATCATTTTCTCAAGAAGAAGGTTTGTTAACAGAAAATGACCTGTAAAATATGTAATTGGAATGAACTAGATTGTAAGAAGTGGAATAACCTTTTTATTTTGGTAAAATAAGTGAAATAACGTCACATTTTAAAGAAAAAACACTTCAATTTTAGTATTTAGTACTCTAAAGTGAGACATATCAACTATGTCATCTACTTATTTAATTAAAAAATTGGTTAATTTTATATCACGTAGAGACATTTCGAGTGCACTTAATACTTACTCATTTGTATGAAATCTATGTCCTTTTGTAAAATATCATAACAACTAAAACTAACAAAATGGCGCTAATAACATGTTGCCACATTCTCCTCCCACTTATGTGCTTCACGAGCAGCCCCAAAGCCTGAAGCTTTACTTTGGTGACGTGACTGCGACAGATAAAGATGCAAAAGATGGAGAGACTGGGAAGAAACTATTTGAACAAAAATCTCAAGTTTTAATCGATATCAACCAAAGTATGAAGATAACACGTTGTTCGGACCTTAACCTTTCTCGGCCGGAGCCGAAAGGAAAATAATTCGGGCCAAGGGGTAATGTGTTAGTCCAAAACATTAAAAGTCCAAAGCCAATTTGTGAACGTTCTACAAATGCTTGGTGGCCCAATTTGAGGAAGTCCATGCCAATTCTCAAGGACAAAAAAGTTCAATCAAGATCTAAGTTATGTTTGAGTGAGGGTTTCCAAATTTTAAGAGATTGAGCTTAAGTTAGCAAGAAATGTCATTTTCCAAATTCTAAAAGGCTGAGCTTAAGTTAGCAAGAAATGTCATTTGTAAATTCCCCCAACATATATTTGTTCATTATCATGAAGTGTTTTTCTAATATCTCATTTTTAATGATTTGTAGTGTATTTATTCTTCAATAGCATAAATTCCTTCCCTCACCCAAACATAGCCTAGTTCTTCTCGGCAAGAAAGTTGCCGGGATAAAAATGTTTCCTTCTAAGAATCTATATGTTAGAGTAGCATTGGATTAAGTTCGGTAACCAAACCGAGCACCTCAAACCAACGACTGATAACTATAGGGAATGGCAAAAATGACACCAACTCTGACAATCACCATGTTAGGTTATCAATTTTTCTATAAGTTCGGGCATTAAGGCGATAAGCTCCGACAATTTTGACAACATATCTATGGCGGATGGAGCAAATTGATAGGAGGTGGTGGGGCTTCGAAGTGGTAGTGGCATGCTAAGCAGGTCTAAGGTGGTGGTTCTAGATAGGGCTGGGTTCGGTTCAATTTTTTTCGATTTTTTTTTCGGTTTGGTTTTTCCGGTTCGGTTTCGGTTTTTTTTCGGTTTTTTTTTTTTTTTTTCCTCCTCCAAAAAATAAAAAAATTGGAAATATGAAAGTTTACGTTCAAAGTCACTTCAGAGTCATCCACATGAAAACCTACAAGTATGAAATCAATTTTACACATCTACATTTGACAGAAAAGGAAAGATATGCCATTTGAGAAGTGGTACTACTATTAGTCTATCATAACCTTAGACCATATTAAACAACAAAACCATTGATGATTTAAGTCTTCCAACTAGAATCATCAATCAAGTCTTCCAATTTCCAAAGTCCAAACTTAAATAAACATCAAAGTTTAAGTCTTCAAAAAGTCCAAATTTAAACATCAAAGTTTAAGGCTTCAAAAAGTCCAAATTTAAAATAAACATCACACAAGTCAAATAAACCTTCAAGGTTTCATCACTTCATGTCTTGCACAAATAAACTCTTCCAAGTCCTCAAGCTCAAGCTCAACGCTTAGGCGGCCTAGGAGGCAACATAGCACCTTTCTTTGAGCTTCCACTTGCCATTTCTACATACGAATAAAAAAAGAAACAACATGATGTAAAGCAAGCATGCAACATAGCATCTAATTAAAATAGTCTAACAAAACCAAAACCAAATGCAATAAGTAAGATTACCTTTCTCAATTTCTTCACAAAACTCAATCTCCTTAATGGTTGGCTCATGATGTAATGCAACATGAATTGACCTAAGACAATTTTGTGTACCTATCAAAGCCTCCACCATTTTTCGACTCAAAGAACTACGATATGGATCAATTATTCGTCCACTTGTGCTAAAGGAGGATTCCGAAGCAATGGTTGATACGGGAATAGCTAAAATCTCTTTTGCAACTCGTGCCAAAATAGGATACTTAGAAAGCCCTTTCACCCTCCACCAATTCAAGATATCAAAGTTTGCCTCTTCTTCCCCTTCATTAGGATCCGAAAGATACCTATCCAAATCATTGTGCACAATACGGGCTCTCTTTGCTTTTCTCATTTCACTTTTCTCTTTCAACTTTCTTTCAATCTCTGTCATGCTTGATAAAGGATCTCTACTTATAGTTGCCGATTGAGAACTACCACCACTACTTGTGCTTTGTTGTGTATCAAAAGACAACTCTTCATGAATCTTGTAAAGATTAAACAACAAATCTTTCACCGCATTGGTTGCAACTTCAACTTTTTCCTCCTCCTCCTCCTCCTCGCCATCTAGTATCTCATAATAATCAACCACCTTCTCCAATTTATGGCGAGGATCAAGCACAAGTGCAACAAAAACATATTGATTCATATCCTCAATTGAACCCTAATACTTGTCATATTTTTCTTGCATCAACTTGGAGATCATAGACAAGAATTCATTATCTTTGTTTTCAATGAGAAGACTTTTGATCTTAAACAAATCACCAAAAGTAGTATGAATTGTTGGAGTATTAGAACAACACACTTTTAAAGTGACTTCATAGAAAGGTCTTAAAAAGGATGCAAATATTCCCGCCTCACTCCAATCATAAGTCTAAGGTGGCCCCTTCCTTATATTGTCATGATTTTCTTTAGTAAAGTAAGGAAGGTAATGACCATCATCTACTTTCAACCTATCAAAAGCCATCTTGAACTTCAAAGCCGATTCCAACATTAAAAATGTGGAATTCCACCTAGTAGGGACATCTAAAATCAAAAGCCCTTTGCTTTCTATTCTCACCTTCTCAACACACCTTTTAAAGCTCTCCAACCTTTGAGGGGAAGATCTTACATACTTAACCGCATTACAAATGCTTTGTATGGCGGTATTCAACATCTTTATCCCATCATTCACCACCAAATTAAGAATATGAGCAACACACATCATGTGCAAATATTTTCCATCATGCAAAAGTGCATTAGGAATCCCCCACCCACTTATTCAGTGCACCAAATCCCTTAATCCGGAATCATTTGCCGAAGCATTGTTAACCATAATAGTTAACACCTTCTCTATGCCCCACTCCACCAAACACTCCTCCAAAAGTTGAGCAATGGATTCTCCCTTATGATTTGGAATGACACAAAAGTTCAAAATCTTTTTATGCAACATCCAATCATCATCAATAAAATGAGCGGTGAGAACCATGTAATTTATTTGTTGAATAGAAGTCCATGTAACCGTTGTTAGACATACCCTAAATGTCTTCAACTGACTTTTCAATTTCTCCTTTTTGGAGTAAAACAAGTCAAGTACATCTTTAGCTATTGTCTTACGACTAGGTACTCTCCACAAAGGACATGCATGCATGTAAAAATGACGAAAACCATCTCCCTCAACGAAAGAAAAAGGTAACTCGTCTATAATTATCATCTCAACACAAGCCTTAGTAACTTCCACTTGAGAAAAACCTATAGCTTCCAACTTATCTTTTGTGCCAGCAATAGTTAAGATCTTTTGCCTATTTATGGCAAATATTTCCTTATTAGGCCCGTAGCTCCTACATCTAGCTAAGTGATTTCTTATACTAGTTGTACCATTTTTATCCGTGTCGGCCATGTACGATTTGTTGCAATACTTGCACACCCCCTTAACTCTACCTTCCTCAATTATCCTATCAAAATGCTCCCAAATTGTAGATCTTGAATGATTTTTTTAGTGAATCCAAGAGAGTGTCTTCTTGACTTGATCACTTGAGCCACCTTCTTTTGGAGTTGCATCGGATAAATTTTTGGATCCACCATGAGTAAGAGGAGTTTGTTGAGTTGCCATCATGGGGACTTAAGGTGGAGTTGATTCACCAACAATGTCCTTCAAAAATAAGAGAAAGAATCATTACAATTAATTATTAAATAAATTGAGACATAAGAACCATAGAGAAAGTATAGAGATGACAACTTACTTGCGATGGAGTAGAAGTAGATGAGTATATTTTTTCATGGGAGCTATTTGATGATCTCATTGAGTTTGAGCTTGAGCTCGAGGCCTTTGATGCATTTGACTTCATCTAATTAAGATACAAAACATATTGGTCAAATTCTCAATGTCATTGATTCTTTTTTATTGGTCAAATTCTAAGTGTTATTACTATATGCTGTAAAAAGTAAAGAAAGGAAAAATAGACAAAAGCAAAATCACCCACACTGCCAGTGCTGCACTCATAATCAATTGCAAAAAGGAAAACTTTAAACTACTAGTTTTGTTATGGTTTGCTTCTGTAAGGGAGCATTTAATTCATTGTAAGCATTTAGCATATTGGAGCTGCGTTGGTATCATAAATTATTGTTACCTTAACTGCTCTTATGCAAGTCTCGAGCAACACTAATATCGACAGCGATCAAGCACATTCTTAACCGGGGTTCTAATCTTTAAACTCATAAGAGAACTAAAACCAACTGAATTTAGGGTTTAACATGATTTATTTTAAATAACTAAGAGGGTTAATGGAAATATTACTAACGATGATTAAAACCCTATTCTATTCAACCAAGTGTGCCTTTAGCATCCGGTCATTTTCTCAATGCAATGGCATATTCTGCTCATCGAATGCTCTAGAAGAAAAACTCAGACTATTAAACATCTTCCCTTTTTATTGATAGTATATGTAAAGAACAAACTGACAATCCAAATCACTTTATTCAAGCATTTATATACATATACATAGACATATACACACACACGCACATATATATATATATATATATATATATATATGATAATTTCAACAAGAAGAAACAGTGTCTTTCAAAACTAACTTCAGAGGACATGCTGCTCCTTGTTTCACTATAGGGCAGGGCCTTCGGAGGCCACATTATTTATTGGCTTATAGCAAAGACCATAATTTTTAGTAGGCTTAATTATCTGGGCACGGGATCGAAAAACAACGAAACAATGGAATCCTTAAGCACTAGTTCTGCTGAGGCAAACAAACTGAAAGCTGAAGAACCAAATCCAGCATACCCAAAACAAATTGCAAAACCCATGAAATTGAAAATAAAATCTGCAAAACACATCAAATTGAAAACAAAATCAGTAGAACATGAGAGAAATCACCATGAAACTAACCTTGCAAAGGAAGAAAGTCGTGGGTCGAAACTCGAAACAGTGAGAGGAAGTCACTGGTCACGGGTCACGGGGGTGAGAGACTATGAGTGAGACATCGACACTTGCAAATTGGCGATGGCGAGATGTGAGACAGGTCGCAGGTCGTTGGGAAGGAAGAAGACGAAGCGGAAGAGAGGCGGAGCTGGGAAGGAAAGGGTCCAGAGTACAGAAGAGAGGGATAAGGGAAAAGGGTCGATGTTTAGGCTTTAGGGTTTTAGACTGAACACAAACGAACTGAGGGAAAATGGTTCTAAATTTTCCTGAACGACGCCGTTTCAAGAAAAAAATAATTAATTTATAACTAATTATAAAACGACGTCGTTTTGCCTATACTTTAGTTTAGTTCAGTTTCCGTACCCCAGAAACCGAACCGAACTGAACTAGATTCGGTTCGGTTTAACAGTTTCGGTTCAATTTTTTTCAATCTCGGTTCGGTTTTCGGTCTGATTTTTTGAACCCACCCCTAGTTCTAGAGACATAAATTGACACATTTAATAGGAGAAGGATACGTGGGCCATATGCTCAATATGGCGGTTTTACCCTTGACGTCTTGAGTAGACCATAAAATTACCCTAAAGGAATAAGACCAGTTTGCCTAAGGTAATTGAGCTTTATGCCATGAAGGGACATGGGCTCTCCGGGCTACATATAATATGTGGTTATCGGGCTATTATCGGTCCAATGGTGGCAAGGCACCAATTCTCCGAATCTCCCCTTGGATGTCTGGTGCACTTGTCATCTCACCAACACAAACCTTCAAGACTAGTAGTTGGAATGACTGCGGAGACTGACTTGCATCATCAAGGACAATATATTTCTATTATGCTCTGCATCATCCTCTCCCAGTTGCATGTTAGGGCTTCTTCCCTATAAATAGCCAAGTCAATCAGAGAAAACTGTAATCGCCACTCACTACTTAAAACTCTCTCAATTATCTTTTCTCTTTACTATTTTTTGACTTAGGCATCAGAGACCCTTTGGAGGATATTCTCTCATATTTTTCAGGGTGTTCGTCAATTAGGCTAACGGTGTTTGTTCTCTTGTAGGTGAAATTTTGTCAAATTAGCCGTATACAAAAATTGAGTTCTAGTTAACTCATGCTTAGAGATCTGAGCGAAGAAAGTAAATTCTAAAATCTTTCTTAAGTGTTCTTCGTTCATTGTTCTACTTCACATCGAACAACCATGGTGGATGCATGAAGAATCGCAAGCAAAAACAAAGCCTCATAATGTGAAGCTTTCAACTGCACGTATTTCTCAAATATGCTAATTTCAAAGAACTAAAATAATTCCAAGAAAGTCAGCCTGAGATCGAAGAGCTGGCTCAAATTCAAGAAACTCAACATGTATTTATACACATTTGGAGAACACTGAGCAGACACACATCTCATCGCGCAAAACACCTCTTTAACCAATACCAGGATTGGAAATTTGAAGCCTAAGGACAGGTAGAATGGATGAAATTTTATCTTCCTCTGTGATTTGCATTGCAAACTATCGATGTTGTGAAATCTAGTTTTATTGTTTAGCTTCCATTGTCAAATGTTGTAAATTATACCACACATGCTCTATTTAGTTTTAAGGTTTTAATTACTTCTCTGGGATCATGCTGCTGGAAATATCACTTCAACAACTTAAATTCTCTTGTCAAAGGTTTGTTCATATATATGCATTTCGTGCCATTATTTCCAATTCATTTTGTCTAGTGGTTCTGTCTAGTCAAATCTTATCGTTGCTGTCACACAAACTGGGCACACACACTTTAAGACAACCCACATAGGCCTTCTGACAGGTTTTTTCCCGAGAGTGCTTTTTAGCCCTAGATCTTTTCTGATTGCTTTTGCACATGACACGTGGCCTTTCCATCCCCTCTCTTTGTCTGAAACAAAGCCTACTATAAAAGCTTCATCTAGGGTTTCATTATTGCTTAGTTAGGAGATTGATATTTTCTAAGAATGATTGTTTTCAGCTGGAAGTTGCTTATTTGTTCTTACTTGAAAATCCTAGCCACAAAATTACATTTGTGCACTTAATACCCATATCATTGCATATTAGGGCTGCATTGTGTTTGTGATTTTGATCCTTGTTTTAGGTCAAGCTTTTTTAGTTTCAAATCTTTGAGCTGACCTCTTGTTGGATTTGCGTCAATTTCATCATTCAAGTGTTTAACTGGTGAAACTGACTAGACGTCGGATCCATATTTGCATCAACTTCATCATAACATCATTTGCATAAGTTGATTGGATTTCGATGCCACAAGGTGAAAAGCTCAAGAGGAATTGCCACTTCATGAAGACTGAATGAGTCCATCTCGTGAAAGGCAATGTTACACAACGGTATAAGCTGTTCCGTAGATAGAGATCTAGGAATTGAGCTAGTGTGGTTACTTTGTAACAATCTTGATTTCACTAGTGGATTGGACTCAGTGGAGAGTCCTCGATTTTTTAACCCAGATGTGGGTTTTTCCAGCCAAAAACATCCCGTGCAATTATTGTTTTTCTAGTTTACTTATCTTTCCCTTTGCTTGTGATATATGTTCATCATTATTTGAAAAGAGATAAGTCCATGCAACTAAGATTGTCAGAGTTAAAATGTGCACTAAAATGGATCTTAGTTAACCAGGAACATTTTAGTAAACTGGGCTTAAATTTGACTATTTCCGCTGTGAGTAAACTAACATATCTGATCTTAGTTGATGAGTGTTGTTGACTAGTCAGACAAGCACGTATATAGATTTTAAATTGTAGGTTATTCCACCTGGTACCAATTTCAGATGTAATCCTCTACCAACTCCACGCCAACGTCCGTAGGGAGATCTGCATTGTTGTTTTCTAACCAATTCAAGAAAGCATGCTTGTACAACATGCAAATTTCCCTTTAACGGGCAGGTTTCCTCATGATTGTACAATAGAACTTAAACTTCTTTGAAGACGACATCGCACTCTACCTGCCAAATAAACGAAGAAATTTTAGAAGACTACCTACAAGACCTTAATTTAATCCAATATTGATTCTATTGATAGTAATGTTGGAGATGGATTGAATTAGGAAGAACAATGAAATTTAAAAATAAAATAAAAAAATCTACAGCTAGAACTGGCTTGACTGGGCTTGTCCAACCCGCAACCCGCACCGAGCTGCCTTCACGGCTCTAGCACCAGTTGGCTCCACCAGCGCGCAACAACAAGTATCGACAAGCCCAATTGGGCCCAGCCTTCGTTCCAGCCACCTAAAAAGAAGAATAAGGAAATTCATACATGGGGATTTTTCTTCAAGAATTCGCTACACAAATCTTGGATTTCAAAAATAAGGAATTTGTGAGAATTCAAGCAAAGGTTGTCTCCTATTTATACTAAATCCTTATGGGAAAAGAAAAGGAAACATTTTTCTTCCATGACTAGAAAATCTACCTTGTCTTGGAAGAAAAATCCTATTCATTTGGGAAGCCTATTCAAAGATTTAATTTTGTTTCCCACTTAAACATAAGCATATATAGAGCATTTGTGGAGACATAAATTAACCATAATAGGCAAATGACAAGTGGATTATATGTTCAATATAACGGTTTTACTCTTAACATCATGAGTAGACCACAAAATTACCCTAATAAGGGAATAAGACGAAGTATACCCTAAGGTAATTAACGTTTTATGCTACTAACGGACCATGGGCTCTCTAGGTCATCCATGACACATATTAGGGATCTTTTGGCCGCCTATAATACGTCCTGTCATTGGGCCATACCCGATCTAATGGTGGCAGGGCACTAGCTCTCAAAGTTTTTCCTTGAGTGTCCGATGCACCTGCATTCTTACCAACAAAGACTTTTAGAACTACTAGCTGGCAGGACTGCAGAGATTGGCCTATGTCATCAAAGACTGCCTAGTATGCTATGTAGCCTCCCCTCTTAGCTGTCTGCTAAGGTTTCTTCCCTACAATTAACCAAGTCAATCAAATGAAACCGTAATCACCACTTACTACTCAAAGCTCTCTCAAGTATTTTTTTTTTCACTACTACTTTTCTGCATTAGGCATCAAATGCACTTTGGTAGACCCACCCCTTCCCTCTTTTTTTCAGGATTTTCGTCAATTAGGCTAATGTGTGTTTGTTCACTGGTAGGTAGAATTTCGTCAAATGAGTTTTTTTACGAAATTTGCATCCGCAGTGGTGGTCAATTGAGGTGGTGGTGATTTCTAGTTTCACAAAGGGATGGGAGATTGAAAAAGGTGTTTTTCTGCTAAGGGAAAAAAGGAGGGAAATGTTGGTTTTTTGTGGCTAGGGTTTCAAGAATATATTGTGTCTTTTTAGAAGGGAAATCGCCATTACACTTATTTTTACCTCCTACACACCCTTCTTGATTTTTGTCTCTTGATCTTCTTCAATCTATTCAATCTTACAACTGAAAATTGAAAGGGATGAGTAAGGAGTAAAAATGAGTGTGTGGATAACGCTACCCTTTAAAGTATGCAATTGAATTTGACAGCACAAAAAGCTATCAAATATTATATGATACTATTATATATTTATATATACTAAAACCCAAACTCATGTGGTACTGTTCTAGGACAGTGGAGTGGCGAAAATGCCCTTCAAAAATTTTTCCCTCAACGTTTTCCTTCAGCTTTTATACAGTGCAAGGACGATTCTGCCCTCTGTCATCGTTTTTCTTCCGACCCATTTTTCTCTGCCTTTTGTTTGGGTTCCCTTCTCTCTCTTCATTTTGCAAGGACGAATCTTCCCTCAACGTTTTCCTGCTCTCCCCGTCTCCTTCCTCGCCTTACTCTTCTCTGCACCAAGCAGCTTCATTTAGACCTTCACCATATCTCTTCGAATCAAAGGTCTCTATTTCTCTCTCTATTTTCCCAATCTAGGTTTCCCTCTGTCTCTGTGGAAAAACCCTAGATCTCGCCGCTGCCGGAGAGTCGAAGCTCCGCCCTTCGAGCTTCAATCCGCCTTGCTGATTGCCTCTTCTCGGCGCCTCCACCTAAACCCCTCTGGTAAATTTCCCAACTTTTCCCCTAATTCTTTTCTCTCTATTTCTGAGTAAGAAAGTATGATGCTTAAGTTCTTTCAATTTTTTAATTTTTTTTTCTGTTTAATTTGAACTATTAAGATGTTTTACATTGTGGATTCACTTAAAGATGGTGGAGAGGTATGAATCTAGCAACCCACCTTTTTTCTTGAAGATTTGAATCGACTAAGCGATAATTGGTAAAATCGAAATCTTTCATTTCAAAAATTAAAAGAAGGGTTAAGCTAATAAAGTGAGAATCTGATCATATTAGGGTTATTTCCTAAGAAATTGATCAACTGGGTAATCATTGTTTATCACTTTCTTGGAGCAAAACATATATTGGAATTGATATGAACACAGAACAGAGAGCAGATATAAGTCAAACAATTTATAAGGAGGAAGGGAGAGAGGGAGGGAGGGAGCTTACCCAGTAATCAATACACAGAGGCAGATAGAAAGTTGAAATCTTGATAGAACAGAAATGGATGAAGATGAAGAATTGGGGTGATCAATCTGCAGTTCCTTCACTATATATACTCTGCATTGCCTTTTGAGGTTTTATAAAATGGCAACTTGCTGGAGGGCTTTTTCCATTTCCTTTTTCTTTTTAGAGACACCTTCCTGGAGTATGATATTTATTTTATTTTATTTTTCATGATTGCAGGTTTTTGAAAAAAGAATCACCTTCAGAGATTGAGTAAAAATATATAAAGACTGTTGGTGATCGGTATAAAGACAAAATAAAAAAGGTATGAATAAAATGTTTGAGATTATATGATTTGATTTGATTTTGTAATGTACAGAATTCTCTTTATATTGTAAGCTCAACAGTAACTGTTTTTGTGTCAGTTGCATCTCTTAGTAGTTAGCAGTCATTTCCTTTGCATTTGATGAAATCATTTGTATACATTTTTCAACTTGCTCTTTTAATTTATCATTCTCCCAATTTTATCTTACTTATTTTAACATCTCTCACTTTTTTTCTCATTCAAATATGCATTACTGAAGCTTTGTTATACACCTAGCCCCTTGCTTCTCTTGCCTACTATCATTTTCTACTATTGGAATAGAATTTTATACATGTTTTATAAACTTTTAAAACCCGCGGCAACGCGCAGGCTCTATTACTAGTTATACTACTATATGACAAGAGAGGCAATTGGTTTATTGGTTTGGAGCCACACTCTCAAATTACACCATTGAGGTAGTTGGTACATTTTGTAACGTTTGGTTTGGTTCGGTTAATTCACGATTCAAAAATTTAGAATTGGTATCAATTCGACTGATTCGATTACAAAACCGATTAAAATCATGCATTTACAGATTATATGACGAACGAAACCGGCCGATTCGTCAAGTGTTCAACAAAAGTTCCAGATCAAGTGTGTGTATATATATATATATATATATATATATATATATATATATATATTTGGGTTACATTTTACCACCTTAATTTTGGATCGCTTAATAATTTAATACTTCATATTTTAAACACTATAATGTCATACATCAACTTACAAATACGTTGCAATGTCAGACATCCGTCAATATTTCTTTTAAATTTTTTGTTAAATGCAGATGTGGCAGGCATGGGGCCCACTCCCTGTTAATGTGGAGGCCAAATTTGAGCCACGTGGAGTGGGACAACAAACTAATTCTGTCCAAAAAAAAAAACTAATAAACATTAACTAGGATATAACAAAATAATATTAACAAAAATTAAAAAAAAATATAGGAAAAGATGAAGATGTGACGCCATATGCATCAATTCCTCTTCGCCTCTTTGTTCTGGGTATTTATCAAAGCAAAAAAATTAATTTTTAATTTTAAAAATGTTAGTTTTTATAAAAATAAAAAAAAATCAAATATATACAAAATTTCATTTAAGTAGACACAAATACTCTCAAATTTAAAATCTAAATAAATTAAAAAATAAAAACCCTAGACTTAAGAAATGGTGGCGACCTGTGAATAGATTGAAACAGTGAAGACTTGTGCAGCCCTAAACGACGGTGATTGTATGTTTTTTGCATTGTTTCCCAATTATGTTTTCTCTTTGTTTTTGTTGTTTCTTCTTCGATTGAATATTTATTAAAGAATGAACTATCAATCTTAATAACGTTATTTATCTCAATTTTCCTTTGGTATGGAATCTCTAAGTCTTCGATTGTAATTGTTTCATATATGTATTTCACATATTGAGAATATTCTATGAAAGCAGTTCGTGCAATTATCTATTTCTATAATAACTTGTTTGTGCAAAGATTCATGTTTCCAGCTAATAATGTACATAACAAACCTCCATTTGTAGTTGATTGTATATTCAAGATAATCAAATAGGACGCATTCATGTCTATTTGATTATACTGAAAAAAGCATGGAAAAGTTTTTACCATTCAATTATATTGAATAAGCCTGGAAAATTTTTGCCATGTCTTAATTGGGTAGATTTAAAAATGTTAAAAAGCCTTTAGGGAACAAAGTCGATTATATATGGGCTCGTTTGGATGTGCTTTTAAAATGACTGAAAGCGCTTTTTAAGAAAATGTCTTTTGGTTCCAAAAGCATGTAAAGTGCTTTTTGCAAGAAGCATCAATTATGTGCTTCTTCCAAGAAGCATTTTAAGTGCTTTTCCAGAATTTACTTGCATTTTTACTAAGGATTGGTTCAAAAAACATTTTCACCAAAAGCGCTTTCAGTCATTTTGAAAGCACATCCAAACGAGCTCTATATTTTTCCAACCTGGGGATTGTCTTTATTGCTGAGATTTTGAATGATGTACTAAGGTTTCTTTGATTATTTATTGAAATAAAATTGAGAGAAACTTTTGTTCTTCGTTTGGAAAAGAAAAGAAAAGAAAAAGGATAAATTTTTAGTGAGAGATTGTAACATAAGAAGTCTTTTAGTCAATAATTAGTTATTAATATAAATTGTGGATACTTGTATCTATTTAACTGAAATTTTGAAAAATATTTAATTTATAAAAACTGACATTTTTAAAATTAAGGTTAACTTTGGCTATATCCTCATTTGTTCTTCTTCCATATTCTCAATGTTGTTCATCGAAGGATTCCTTAGAGATCTCCCAGAATTGACCCACACAACCACAAACAGCACCCACTACACCCAAAGTAGGTAGGAAATTAGAGATTTAGAAATGGTGAGCCCCAAATCTGGAGGTGTAGAGGGGAGCCCGGCGATTTCTGCAGCGACATCCACCATTCCCCTTTTTTCCTTTGCCGAGCGACATCACCATTTCCATCCCAATATGAACAGCAGCTTGAACAACCTACACACACCCAGCTTGAACAACCTGCACACGCCCAGTTCATCTAGGAAATTAAGATGAAGCCCGCACAACCAGCCGTCCCAATTCTGATCTCCCATCGACTGGTGCACCTGCAGATCCTGATCCCTTTCGTTTTCTCTATTTCCCCAATTTTGAAATCTCAAGGCACGAGTGAGCGACGCCGTGAGCTCAGGCCTACTCGACTATGTCGTCCGTACAACCCCCATTTCCAAAGGGCTAGTGGGTTTTTCTGCAAACTCCAAGTCGAAGAAAGGGTCTTCGTCGTTGTCGCTATAATGTGAAGTTCCTGATGAGCGAATTAGGAAATGGTTTGGGTGCTGGTGGTCTGGCAGAGGACTTGGTGGAGGCTGTGGCGGCGGGGGTGGGAGGTTTTGGAGAGGTGGAGGAGGGCCCATTTAATTTTGTTCAGACAAAAAATTTCCTAATATATTAATATTTAATTAATTTCTCAGTCTAGTTGGACAAGAAAGTGGGATGTGCATCTGCTATATCAGCATTTAACAAAATAATTAACAGAAAATTTGACCAAAGTTTGACATCGTAACGAATGTGTAAGTTGATGTATGATATTGTAATTTTAAAAAGATGAGATATGAGATTGTTATACGATCTAAAATTAAGTATGAAAAATAAAATATATAAATAAATGAATGATAATAAAATCTCTTTTTCCCCTTCTCTCTTCGATCCATAACTCCCATGCAACCACCCCCAAACCCAACCCAATTTTGACGCAAAAATCCTCGTCAACGTCCCCACGCTATACGCCTTCTTCACCTCAACGAAAAAACTTGGGATTGTTGTTAATGGTGCCTACGTCACTCTCTCTATGCTCCATAAAGCCAAACACTAACACCACCACCAACAACGAACAACCACAAATTGAACCAATTTAAATTCAAAACACAAGTCGACGCCATAATGGGAAAGCAGAGAGGGATGGCTTGGAGGAGAGGGATGAAGAGAAGGGAGAGAGACTTTTTGTCTACAATTTTTGTTAATTATTTAATGTTTTATTTTAGACAATTTTTATTTTATATTTTAATATTTATTAACTCACTCGTATGTCACATGACATTAACTATTTTTTTTAATAAAATTTGACAGAAAGAATTAAATTGACGCGTGAACTGAACATTGAACATTGAAGCTAAATTGATTGAATTAAAACATAAAAGACGAAAATTATTGATTCATAAAATATAAATGACCATTTGTGGTAAATTAAAAAAAAAAAAAAAAAAAAAACCTAATTTGGTAAGTTCGTTACTTCTGAATTCATAAGAAAACAAAAAGTAATACAAAATTCACCGCACGTGCCACCCTGGCGATATGCAGGAGGAGCAGTGGAGTCCATCGGTTTTAATCCATCCCTTTTATTATAAAACCGTGTTCGCCGAATTTGACGCTGTCGGTGATCCCCCTAATCCTCCTCCCCTCCCTTCCCCACATTCCTCCCACCTCCCCATCTCAATTCATTCCCCAATTAATTTCTTTTCTTTTTTTTAAATTTTGATTTTAATTTGTCCAAATTTTGATCCGATTTTTCGTACAATCCGATTCAGATCGGACCCGGATCGGACTTAGAGAAAAAAATGGCGGCATCTCGACGGCTCCGGGACCTGCAATCGCAGCCGGGGAACAAGATCTGCGTGGACTGCTCCCAAAAGAACCCGCAGTGGGCTTCGGTTTCGTACGGCGTCTTCATGTGCTTAGAGTGCTCCGGCAAGCACCGCGGGCTCGGCGTCCACATCTCGTTCGTCCGATCCGTGACCATGGACTCGTGGTCCGAGATCCAGATCAAGAAGATGGAGGCCGGCGGCAACGAGCAGCTCAACGCCTTCCTCGCCAGCTATGGCGTTCCTAAGGAGACGGATATCGTCACCAAGTACAACACCAACGCCGCCAGCGTGTACCGGGATCGGATTCAAGCCCTAGCCGAGGGGCGTCCCTGGAGGGACCCACCCGTCGTGAAGGAGGCCCTAGGGTTTGGGAAAAAGAAGCCGCCTTTGGCCCAAGGCGGCGGCGGTGGAAGCGGCAGGGGAGGGGGTTCTGGGAATAATGGGGGGTGGGATAGTTGGGACGACGACGGTTTCAGATCGTCGAACGATATGAGGAGGAATCAGTCGACCGGTAACTTTAGAGGCGGCGGTGCTCACGGTGGTAGTGGTGGTGGCATGCCGGCCAGATCGAGGTCCACGGAGGACATCACGAGATCGCAATTCGAGGCTTCTGCGGCTAACAAGGAGAGCTTCTTCGCCCGGAAAATGGCGGAGAATGAGTCGCGGCCTGACGGGCTACCGCCCTCTCAGGGCGGGAAGTACGTCGGGTTCGGATCAAGCCCCGCCCCTTCGCAGAATCATAATGTGAATGCGCAAGGCGATGTGTTGTCTGCTGTATCTCAGGTTGCATTATTTTTGTTAATATGTTTATTCTTGATTCGTGATTGTAGATGGAAATGGCTTATATTGATACACACTACCCGTCTGTTTTTGGTTTATTTAATTTGAATAGGGTTTTGGAAAGTTATCTTTGGTTGCCACATCGGCGGCTCAGTCGGCTGCAAGTGTAGTCCAGGCAGGCACAAAAGAGATAACTACTAAGGTATTTCTCTATCCATTCTTAAATTTGTTAGATGCTAGACGATTGCTCCGCAACTGCCAGGCATTTATATTTGGATATGATTGAAATGCCATGCACTACACTGCATGTTTAATACTTACTTTGAATGCCGTCAATGGCATCGCTACGTGTGCGGTATGCCTGCTGCATTTCTTTTGGCTATAGTGGTATATGTTTGGCACCCTTTGTTCTATTAGTTGTGTTTTTTCCTTTTCAAAATCCTCACTGTTATGTGCTTTGTCAGTTCGATAGTGTACAACTTCATGATTTTTGACTGTAATGTGTGCTTTTAGTGGTACTCTTGGTTTATAACCTTTTTGGTTCGTATTCCTGACATTTGGTGCGATGTTTTAACTGTGATCTTATTTGTGCAAACATCACTTTTGAGCTAGCGAAAGGCAGGCAGTAAACAGGAAAATGAAAACAAAGTGGTCTCTTACTTTTCAGCTTAATTAACATTTAGTTCTCAGTAAAAAAGCATTTCTGATCATTCCAATCAGAAGATGGTTAGTATGCTGGAAGGCAACTTTACTTTAAAAAATATGGTGATTTCCTCCCTGTTAATTGTTCTTTTAAATATTCGGATAAATTAGGTGAACAGGCTTGTGTCATTTCTCTATTGCCTCACCAATTAACTCTTTAATTTTCAAACTGTTTCACAAGTTTTATTTTGTAACCCTCCATTTCCACATACAGTGGGTTAACTCCTCAGAACTAATGACTTGCTCATTGGTTGTATTAAACACCTCATCACCTTGATCTCCCCACTTCAACAAACAGCATCCCGAAATACCATTACACCCATAACATCTCCTATCGACATAGAAGCAATTACCAAACAGTCTACCCCAAACAATTACAAACATAAAATCTCCCATATGGCCTCAATTTCTGGCAGGCCACCACCACCACCACTACTCATCACATTCATCACCTCAATTAACACATAGCAAACACCCAGGTTGGCCAAATGGATAGCCATTGGCTGTTCCTATTCCTTTCGTAATTGATTAACCTAAATATCCTGAGGTTTGAAAATATTAAAAAAATATATTAATGGAGGGAAAAAGAACATATATCATAAGGAAGACACATCTGGGTGATTTATGCATTTTTGTCTCTCTTTCTTTACTTTCTTTTCAACATTTTCAAGAAGGGTATGAGAATTTTCTGTCCTAATCTGTGTGTGAGACTGAGAGTTTGTGTGAGAGAGAGCGACCACTAAACATCACTTAAAAGCTCCGTTTAGACATCTTATACAAAGTTTCCATGAAATTGTTCTAGTTGCATTTGTGTTATGTGGATGTGGTACACAATAGTTTCACATTAAATTAATATTGTCCATTATTTTTACAAGAAACAGATAAATTGAAAGCTATATTTACCAGTAATAATTAATATAGACCTAAAGGTTAGCCCATTTCTGAAATTTGACAATGAAGTTGTATGATTGAACTTTTATAACAGGTGAAAGAAGGCGGCTATGATTACAAGGTGAATGAAACTGTTAATGTTGTCACGGCAAAGACTTCAGAGATAG
This sequence comes from Heteromeles arbutifolia, assembly GCA_024362995.1. NCBI lineage: Eukaryota > Viridiplantae > Streptophyta > Magnoliopsida > Rosales > Rosaceae > Heteromeles > Heteromeles arbutifolia. The sequence continues at coordinate 22,425,566 of JANCRC010000010.1, forward strand.
GACAAAGGACTTGGGGGATTATGAAAGGGGTCATGGCAATGGCATCACAGAAGGTTGAAGAGTACACTAAAGACGGAACAAACTGGAAAGCTGAGAATAACTGGCAACGAAATGATAGTGAGCAGAATGGATACTATCAAGAGTTTAAACAGGAGAACAAAGAATGGAATTCTTCTTCCGTAGGGGGGCAATCATCGAGTGGGAATCTTAATTCTTATGGCTCTAGTTCCTGGGATGATTGGGACCAAAAAGACACAAGGAAGCAAGAGACTACTAAAGGAACGGGATCCAATAGCAATGATGGTTGGGCTGGCTGGGATGATGGGAAAGATGATGGATATGATAATGCTTACCAGAGTGCATCTATTTCAAAGGCTGGTCACAATGGGAAATCTGATTCAGCGTGGACTGGGGGAGGCTTTAACTAAGGTTAGTGTAATACAGGGAACTAATTTTCTGGTTAGTTATAACCTTTTCCATATCTTACCTTTTTACCATGCTGTTCCACCAGTATATGCGGGTGCTCGAAATGATATTTGTCTTGAATTGAATTTGGCTTGAGATAGTTACGGATTTAGTTTGGAGTTCTTATTCCTGTCTTGCATTGTATATCCAAGTAGGAACCTCACGTGGTCTCTGCAATTTCTGGTTAACCCATATATCGTGGACACAAATTAGAACTCAAAACGGATGGATGCCAAGGGTGATACCTAGGTGATGGATATGGAATTTGATGGAGGCGGAATTGTTAGCCGCTGGTGCTGACTGATTGGTTGGTGATTTGTTGGAATTTTGGAAAAGACACTTTTGTTGAGGTTAGTATATTTGCAGTAAAGTTTTCTTCTCTCTCTTTCTTTCATCTGGAAAAGATTTTTATGTAACTTAATTGGGATATTCGTCGTTTTCCAAAAGTTGTTTATATGTACAACTACCAACAAGGAGGGTTAATTGCCCGATTCAAAAGAGGACTGAAAGTTTGAATTTGTTTGTGGGATTTGAGGAATGAAATTTTCATATGATTTGCATTTGTTCTTGTTTGTTATCCCTCATTCGTGTTCTGATTTGTGCTCACGCTTTCAAATATCAGTCATTAGCAGTCATCTGAATAGTATGACCATGTTCGGCTTCTCAAATCCCTGCCCCGCTCCATTCTTTCCGTTCTCTTATGCTGCTCTATTTAACCATTTGGAGCAAGTCCATTACACTAGGGGAATTAGTGAATAATAATTGGCCGAGTGCCGATGGATTGGTATTAAAAAATTATTTTTATAATAATAAAAGATAATTTTATATCTAATTTTTTATAGGATTTTTAATCAATCTCGTCACGTCACGTGTTATTATCCGAAATTACAATTTTTGTGGTTTGATTTTCAATTAGAGACACGTGTTATTATCCGAAATTACAATTTTTGTGGTTTGATTTTCAATTAGATTTTTAACTAATTTCGTAGTGTCACGTGTCATGAGCTTGTAAGATGGGTTGGAACGCCTATATGCCTACTCTAGGCGCCTTATTTAGTAATATGGAATGTCCTTGAATAACTTCCTGAAGTATTTCTCCTACAACCAACGCTAAAAATAATAGGCTAAGCGTAAATTGATATGTTGATATCGTAAATAAGGACAAATGAGATAGAAAAAAGAAACTGTAACTATAGGGTTTGGATGTTGTGAATAGCTTTCTGATAAGGTTTTTAACCAATTACATCGCGTCACGTGTTACTATATGTTTAGAATTCTTTAGGATAGATTTTGGACAAGACTTTCAACCAATCACAACGTGTCACGTAGCATCATCTACAATCTGATCCTTTCATTTTTTTCTCTATATAAACCCTACACCCAACCTAAACTCACATGCCAAAATTAAAATCTCTTTGAAGCCTTCATGGTGTATAAATCTTGAGTTCTTACGATGTCTTCTATAAGGACTGTCGTTCATGCTGCTAGACCATTTGTCACAATTTTGTATTTGGGCAACTTACGACAACATTCCAACATTCAAAGATGTTGAATGACTTATTCTTGTGGGCCGCATTGTACCAAACTTGTGTTTGAACTTGAAGTGCCTACAATGAAGGATTTGAAGGTCCTTTCGTCTATTGGAGGTTTTAGTCGGAAATATTGCCCCTGTAAGAGACGGGGATTTTGAGAGGAAATGACATCCCATGGGGATTGTAAATGGTCATCGCTGCTGGAGTTGTCATGGAGGTGGTAAAAACTGCCATCAGGATCAAAATAGCAAACATCTAGTCGTTTTAGAATCTGCAAAGCAAAATTTTTCATCGATCTCTAAGGTCAACACAGACTTACCCAACGAAGGTCCGTTGGCACGTTCGTCTGGAAAGGTGAAGTTGCCCAACAGAATATAATTTCCGTTGGTTAAAAGTTGTGTGATGAGTTTTACGCGATGACTTTTGCTCGATGGATATCTGTTGCCTTGGAACCTAGGCGACTTATGTCTGATTTAGGAGACGAATTATTTTTGCCTCACAAGTAGTTTTTTTTTTTTTTTTAGTGGCAATCAATATATATATCCAATCTCAATCTCAGTGATGAATTTATTCAGATTCATCATCTATGAACACTCACTTTTTTTTTTTTTTTTTTAGCTCTTTTCGTTCAAGTAACTGTCATTCATAAGATTTGAACTGAAATCCTCTAACAAAGCAGAGACGCCTTTAGACCATGTGATAATGAGCTAGCGTACACATGCAGAGACTTACGTATAAACACTTAATTTGTACTTGTTAATTAGCGAATTGGGTCACACAGATTCCTTAGAGATCTCAAGCACAGAACTGGAGGACTCATCCGCGACGAACCTTTTGTAATCACCGTGCAGTACCTTCGACACCGGAGCCTCCACGGCATGAGCTACGTCATGTTGTTGAATCACAAGCACTGATGAGGCCACACCCTGGCTCGATGAAGCCAATATGTCTCCAATGGGGCCTAACTCTGCATGGCGGTCGGCCAATTCTGCCACCATGCGTGACGGGAATCTTCCTTTGCCTACAATTACCAGGTCATGATCTCGACTTCTTCCTATTTCCAAAACCCCCTCCACAATGTTATTGGCTGCCACCTTCTCTATGTACTCTGCTTTCCCATCCCACTTGCTTCTGAACTCAGCAACTGCTTCCTCATCCAGCTCCTGATGATCAAAATTTACAAAAGATTAATACATACTTAAAAATGATAAACATATATACTAAACTTGTGTGATTCCCCTCTGTGAGTCTTTCTAGCCCTCGTAATGATGGACTGCTGTAACGAAGCCACTAGCTTGTCCCCTTTTCAAAAAAAAAGAAAAAAGACTAATCTTTTAGGGTATGACACCCGTGTGAAAAGGTGCATTTGTGAATGATCAAATAGATGAGAAAATCTTCCCTTCACGTCCCAGAAAGAGTATCGAACCGGTGAGAGGTAAATTATTTTCAAAATGTTGGAACATCATGCATACCTTTTCTTTCTTTCGGTCCATTTTAGCTGTGGAGAAACAATAGCTATTCTCGGTAGACTTGGAAGGTGAAGGCTTTAACATGATCCCATTACTCTCCATGCCCTCTTTCTCAACAAATTTCAAAACCTTCACTTCAACTGTCGGGTGTTCGGCCATCCTACCGCCAAACTCCAAGGCCTCGCGATCATCAGGCCCACCAAAAAACACAATGCAAACTCGTCGGGTCACAGTGCTGCTAGGCCTTGGAGTTTGGGCTCCCATGTTACCAAACCCCCGATCAACGAGCACTGCAACAGAGCACGGCGCAGTTTGAAGTACCCTCTGGTTGACCCCTCGCCAGCCGTGGCCAACAACCTCCGTCGCTTCATGATTATCGCCCTCACGCAGCCATTGTTTGTGGAATGGCAAGATGATCATCGTCACCCTCTGGTCGTCCGCCACATGGCAAACATCCTCGTACATTGTGGACAGGGTTGAAATTGCGGTTGTGGGTCGGACCGTGACTCGGCCCAATTGGCTATAGGCGTTGAAGGCGGAAACAACGCCGTGGCTCCATGGGCCACGGCCCAATCGATTAAAGAAGGGAAAGCCATTCTTTCGGGCCCGTTGGACCATGATGATGGAAGAAGATCGCTCAGAGAGCTCCACAAGGTGCATGAGGAAGAGTTTGAGTTGGGCTTTCTTGTCACCTCGGATGGACTCAATGAGGCTAATGAGTGAGGGCACATTGGAAGGCCCATGAACACAAGCCAGGACTCGAAGCTCGTCCTTGAAGGATTCAGTGGTTGACAGATCACAGAGCTTACGGTGAGTGCGAACTGAGATGCCACGTGCGGGCTTGTAAATGGCAATCACTAATGGACTAGTGATAAAGGTGGTGAAGAGTGCCATGAGGACTAGAATAGCAAATGTCTCATCATTAAGCACCTGAGATCAAATTAAAGAGAAAGTTGTAAAAGTTATATGAACACCTTAGATTAACATGATCATGTCACTACATGGATTTTCTTAAGCTCGCTAGCTAGTTTATTTTTTTATGTTTGTGCTAACAAACAATTCCTATAAAGTAGCATTGCCATTATACTTAAAGACAACACTATGCTACAGACACTTCCGATAAAGTTGTTTCTATTCTATCTATCTATATATAAAGCCAGCGGTGCTGATGAACAGTGGATTTTGGTGTCATTGGCTTCGACAAAAAAATTGGACCAAAATGCCCCTCAGCCAAAAAAATCTAAAACCAATCCAAAATAATATATCAAATCATGCAAGGGTAATTTGGTAATTTGGCTATCATAAAATATAATATAAATGTAAGTAGGAAGAGAGAAAAGAATAAAAAATGAAAGGGAAGAGAGAAAAGAATAAACAAATGATAAAGTTGATGGTGCCCACGTGATGGTGATGGGGGAAGAAAAATATAATAAATAAGAAAAATCATGAATGTTGTGTTCAAAACATTTTAAGAGGTGCGTAGCATTGGTGATAAAAAAAATAATAACAAAATAAAAAAATATTGAAGCAATTCACACTTATAAATTCATTTAAAATGTATAAATCGCGAGTAGCGCGCTGTGATTCAAAAAAATACATTTTGCACGCGGTTGTTTATTAAATATTATTTTTCAATTTTTAATTAAGAGGTGCGTAGTGCCAATTATAAAAAAGTCTCTGGCACGTGCATAATAATGTGATTCAAATAGTTGTCAAATGATTATTTTTTTCTTTATAAAAAAGGTTTTTCGCACGCGGATAATAATGTGATTAAATTAAGGGAGTTTTAACAAAACACTCCCGGTACTGTTCATTTTTAACCAAAATCCACATTTTTACCTTTTCCTGATACTATTCACTACACCTTTATTTGTCTTTTTTCATTAAAACTAAAGTTTTTTTGGACTTTTCGTTAGTTTTCCTTTAAATTAATTGTCAAATGATCTTTTTTTTTTAACCAACGATATTATCTACACTAAGGGGGAGGGGGTGGGCTTAGCCTCACAATGGGCTAGCAATAATGTAATTCAATCACTTGTTTATTAAATATTATTTTCTCTATTCTTAATGTAAATTCTATAGAAACTGATTTTATTATGTGAATTCAGCTACTTTAATTGGTTTATGAGAGGTTTCTTCTAGCATGATCTAAAATTATTCATTTACTTCAAATATTTAACTTTCTTTTTGTCAATTTACGCATATAACATTTAAAACGTGTAAGTCGCGCATAGCGAGCCGTGATTCAAAAAATGTCTTTTGCACGCGCGTGAGCACGTGCGTAAAGGCTAGTTATATATAAAGAGAATGAAAAAGGTGAATAGGATTTTGGTGTCACCAAGCTTCAACAAAAAAAATTAGACAAAAATGCCCCCAAAACAAAAACTTCAAAGACATCCCAACATAATGCATCAAATAAGACAGGAGCATTTTCATTATTTTAATAGTATTTTTTTAAATAATTAATTATTTTGTGGTTTGTTTGTTTTAATTAGTACCTCACAATAGGCTAGTAATAATGTGATTCAATTTATCTATTTTTAAACACGTTCAAAACATCTTAAGAGACGTGTAATGCCGATTATAAAAAAGATCATTCGCACATAATGTGATTAAATTAGTTGTCAAATGATTGTTTTTTTTTGTAATATACGATATTATCTACACTAAGGGGGAGGGAGGTGGACTTAGCCTCACAATGGGCTAGCAATAATGTGATTCAATCAGTTGTTTACTAAATATTATTTTCTCTATTTTAAACACGTTCAAAACATCTTAAGAGGCGTGTAATGCCGGTTATAAAAAAGGTCTTTTGCACGTGGATAATAATGTGATTAAATTAGTTGTCAAATGATTGTTTTTTTTTTTAATAAACGATATTATCTACACTAAGGGGGAGGAGGTTGGCTTAACCTCACAATGGGCTAGCAATAATTTGATTCAATCAATTGTTTATTAAATATTATTTTCTCTATTTTTAATGTAAATTCTACAGAGACTGATTTTATCATGTGAATTCAGATGCTTTAATTGGTTTATGAGGGGTTTCTTTTAGCATGATCTAAGATTATTCATTTACTTCAAATATTTGACTTTCCTTTTGTCAATTTACGCATATATATATATATATATATACATTTAAAACGTGTAAGTCATGCATAGCACGTCGTGATTCAAAAAATACATTCTGTACCCGCGTGAGCGCGTGCATTGAGGCTAGTTATATATAAAGAGAATGGAAATGGTGAATAGTGTTTTGGTGTCACCATGCTTCAACAAAAAAAATTGGACAAAAATGCCCCAAAAACAAAAAACTTCAAAGGCATTCCAAAATAATGTATCACATAAGGCAGGGGTATTTTCGTCATTTTAACATTGTTTTTTTAATAATTAATTTTTTGGTTTTGATTTTTTTTATATAATAATTAGTACCTCACAGTAGGCTATTTTTAAACATATTCAAAACATCTTAAGAGGTGTGTAATGCCGGTTATAAAAAAAAGATATTTCGCATGCGAATAATATGATCAAATTAGTTGTCAAATGATTGTTTTTGTCACATCCCGGCCCAGGCCCCCACCACATCCCGGGCACACCTCCACCGTAGCACGATATTGTCCGCTTTGGACCTCGACCACGCTCTCACGATTTTGTTTCTGGGAACTCACACGAGAACTTCCTAGTGGGTCACCCATTATTGGAGTGCTCTGGCACGCTACTCGCTTAACTTCGGAGTTCTGATGGAACCCGAAGCCAGTGAGCTCCCAAAAGGCCTTGCGCTAGGTAGAGATGGGAATATACATATAAGGCTCACAGGATCCACTCCCCTGGGCGATGCGGGATCTCACAATCCACCCCCCCTTAGGGGTCCGATGTCCTCGTCGGCACACACGCGGCCAGAGTTAGGCTCTGATACCAAATTGTCACATCCCGGGCACGCCTCCACCGTAGCACAATATTGTCCGCTTTGGGCCCCTACCATACCGTCACAGTTTTTGTTTATGGGAACTCACACGAGAGCATTCCCATGATGGGTGGCCCACTGGGAAGTTCTCGTGTGAGTTCCCAGAAACAAAAACCGTGAGGGTGTGGTAGGGGTCCAAAGCGGACAATATCATGCTACGGTGGAGGCGTGCCCGGTAGGTGGTCGAGCCCGGGTCGGGATGTGACATTTTTTTATTTTTTTAACAAACGATATTATCTACACTAAGGAGGAGGAGATAGGCTTAGCCTCACAATGGAATAGCAATAATGTGATTCAATCAATTGCTTATTAAATACTATTTTCTCTATTCTTAATGTAAATTCTATAGAGACTGATTCTTAAAACGTGTAAATCGTGCGTAGCATGACCTCCTCAAATAGAAAGTTTTTGGCTTTTTTTATACAACCGATAAGATAATTTATGCTAACTTTATTTAAATTACGGAGGAGGGTGAATAAGGCAACCCAAAAGCCTATACACCAGAACAACCCAAAAGTCCTAACCTAAAAAAGTTTAACTTTTACAGCAATAATTGATAGAATATATATGCAACCCAACTTTATTTTTGGATGGATTCACAATAAAGCAAAGGCCGACGAGACAACTATACCAGATATGCATGCTTTTAATCTTTTCAACGACATTTAACTACCGAAGTGTGCATTATGCGGTAGGGGGGGGAATTGTCATAACGCACCAAAGGATTCATGGATTGGCAAAAGCTTTTAGGAAATCTTTCCAAAAAGCAAAGAGATGAGGGAAAAAGTTGAGTTGTTGTTTTCAAATGATTTTGATTTTGCAATTGATTCCCTAACATCTCATGATACTTTTTTTATTGTATTTTTCTTTTAAAAGTGGGAGAACCGGTGACAAGTCAAAGTTACCACTTCTTCCGAGCTCGAAAATAATATTCACAGTTTTAATTACTCTTTCTGGCTATTAGTACAATCTAAATTTTTGTTTTTTCTCTTCATTTTCCATTACTGGTAATTTGTAAATTTCATAATTGCTTTTATAATGGAAATTTGTGGTAAAAATTAAATCAATAATAATTAGCTGACCTTTTTCTCCTTGCCAATGTTGAGAACAATGAGCTCCACCAAACCTTTGGTGTTCATGAGCACACCAAGCGTCAACGATTCTCTAACCGGAATCATAAACGTCAATGCCACCACAAACGTCCCCAAAATCTTCCCGGCACAAGCGATCGATATAACGAGCACCAACAGCCCCCAAGCCTCTGCACCGTGTATCTTTGCTACATCGGTCTTCAACCCACTTGATGCAAAGTAAAGTGGAAGCAACAAGCCGGACACAAAGTCCTCAGTCCTCGCTACCAATCTGTCCGCAAACTGTCCTTCTTTGGGAATTGTTAGACCAAAGACAAAGGCTCCAAATATAGAATGGATACCAATTAGGTCAGTAATGAATCCGGATACCATGACTCCGGCTAGGGTTAGGCATATATAGGCTTCGTCTACGGCATCTTGTTCTGGGGAGCTCCGGCGGGCCACCCAGTTCATGGCCGGTCGGATCACCATCATCATGAAAGCAACAAATGCAACACCTGAGATTCACAAGGCAGTAAATGCCAATGTTACCAAGGTCTAAAAATACAGAATGTTAAACAAAATATAGATATTAAATAAATGATAAGCGATCACGTTGTATACTAGTTCTTCCCCTCTTCTTAGTGTAAAATATATCGTTGTTCAAAAGAAAAAGTGAGCCATTTATGTAAAACTCAATTCATAGGGAGGTTTTGATAACATATTAATTTATTTACTTTAAGTGGAGAAATAAGTTATACGTGTGTTTTATAAACAATTGTCACAGATCATTCGGAACTCGTTTGGATGTGCTTTTGAAATTACTTGAAGCACTTTTGATGAAATTGTTTTTGGAATCAATTCTTAGTAAAAATGCAAGTAAATTCTAAAAAAACACTCAAAGTGCTTCCTGGAAGAAGCACGAGTTATGTGCTTCCTGGAAGAAGCACAAGTTATGTGCTTCTTCGCGCAAGCACCTTAAATGGTTTTGGAACCAAAAAACATTTTCTCTAAAAGCGCTTTCAGTAATTTTAAAAGCACATCCAAGTGAACCCTGGTTCTAGAAATATTTTCATTAAAAACGCTTTTAGTCATTTCAAAAGCACATCCAAACAAGGTTTCTTTAGTAAAAATGTAAGTAAATCTTAGAAAAATACTTAAAGTGCTTCATGGAATAAGCACATAACTAGTGCTTCTTGTAGAAAACACTTCAAGTGCTTTTGGAACCCAAAATCATTTTTTTTGTAAAAACGCTTTCAATAATTTCAAAAGCACTTCCAAACGAGCTCACAATCTTTAGTAAAAACGTAAGTAAATCTTGGAAAAGCACTTAAAGTGCTTTATGGAAGAAGTACATAACTGGTGCTTCTTGCAGAAAACACTTCAAGTGCTTTTGGAACCCAAAAATATTTTTTGTAAAAACGTTTTAAAATCACATCCAAACGAACCTTATATTATTTCATGTGTTAAGAGTACAAACGTATAACTGAATTAGTATATATTTCACTTGTAAGATAAATATATTAATAAAACTACAAAAGTTAAATACACCTTAAGTGAAATAGTATAGCACATGCCTATCTCCTAAATACACTAGTAAAGTAGTACCCAATGTCTCATTTGCTGGAGTCGGTCACGACTACAATTACACGAATTGTTTATTTTAAAAAATGGAAAATAAAAAGAAACTTGTGAAAAGGCAAAAAAATGAAGAAAAAAAAATCGAGAAGATTGTGGAAACTTTTGGACCAGACAAACCTGATAAGAGGACCCAGACCGATACCATAGGACTTTTCTTGTGGCCACCAACGCCGTCACCGGCCAAGGCCACCGCAAGAGCGAGCAAGATCCATGCAGCGACGTCATTCAACGCGGCAGCAGCCATGGCAGTTTCGCCAACCCTAGTAGTTAAAAGCTTGAGCTCTGCTAAAATGCGGGCGAGTACAGGGAAGGCCGTGATCGAAAGCGATACTCCCATGAACACAACGAACTGACTGAAGCCGACTTTGTCAGCCCCGTCGATCGTTCTCCGGAGGACCACAGCGACGCCGATGCCACATAGGAAAGGCACCGATATGCCAGCGAGGGCCATGCCGAATGAACTTCGGCCACTACGACGTCGGATTGAGCTTAAATCGAGCTCAATGCCTACGAGGAACAAGAAAAAGAGAAGACCAATGCTTGCCACGGTTTCGAGTATTGGAGTGCTCCATGAGGGAAATATTCTGTGTAGGTAGTATTTGTTTCTTCCAAAGGCTGACGGCCCGAGCAATATTCCACCCTATACAAATAAATAAATGAGAAAAACAAAAGCTATAAACTAAGAATTAATTATGAAGAATTAGACGCATGTAAATAGTTATCTCGATACAAATTAGAGCATGTCTCAAGTTCGAATAAATTAGGAGAGTAGGACTTACAGCAATCTCGGCGATGACTTTGGGTTGTCGGAGGGGTTTGAGAAGGAAGGCGAGAAAGCGGCTGACGACGATGATTAAGGTGGTTTGGACGATTAAGAGTGGGAAGGCGAAGTTTAGAGGATTGTCACCTTGCAATAATCCACTTGATGCAGTTTTGATTGAAGTTACATTCACCAGAGCCATCGTGTGTTATGCAAATAGCTAGTAGCTGTATATAATAGGATATCATGGAAAACTAAGCAATTTATAGAGAGGGAAAGCGAGTGTTGGTTTTTGTCGTTGTGAGTAAGGGTAATTAAAGTGAGGTCACATAGGTACCGTTTGGTATGCAGACGGGACAGAACGAAGGTTCCGTGTTATATTTGGTACGCGCAGGACGGAACGAGATAGTTGTTTCGTTCTGCGTTTGGTACGCGCTGGACGGAACTGAACCAAAAGATTGAATAACTAACTTATCCATATTCTGTCTATTGTTTGGTACAATGTGTATGCGTAGGACAGGACAGGACTATTTATTTTTATTTTTTTGAACTTGTTCGTATTTGAACACATATATGCTTATCTATGATATATTTTTTACACTAGCACATGGCTGAAGATATGTTATGCCATGAATTCCATCTTGTTGACCTCAAGGTCATGGATAATTGCTTGAAGGTTACTAAGAATGTTGACCATGTGTTCAACCTCGCAGCTGATATGGGTGGAATGGGCTTCATTCAGTCCAACCATTCCATCATTTTTATAACAATACCATGATTAGCTTTTGGAGATTGCAGAAGAAGCAAAACGAAAAACAATGGCAGAGAATTTAGAGAGAGAAAGTGAATGACTAAAGATTGTATTCCTTGAACAATGAATGAATTACACAGAGAGAGAGAGAGAGAAGAGAGAGAGAGAGAGAGAGAGAGAGAGAGGTGTTTGTTATTTATACAAGTATTCTTTGCTTCACTCATAAGCTACTAATGAACTAACTTCCTTATATCCCTACAATCCCAACAACAGCCTTCCTACAATCTCAACAAACTAACTGCCTTGCTGATGTGTCTGTAGAGCCATACTGATGTGTACATATCAGTCAACAGACCAATGGCCTGAAGCAATAACTTCATGTTTCTCGAGTATTCATCTAATAAAAGGCTATTTGGGACAAGACTGGATCTTTAAGATAATCTAATGTGCTGCAACAACATACATGGAGACCTATAAAACAAAAAGCAAAGAGCATTGGTAAGTAATAATAAAACAGAAAAACCGCACAAATCACAATCAGAAAAGTTTTAGATGCATAACTTCCTAATGAATAATTTTAGAGCAGTTCTAAAGCCATAGACAAACTAGTCCGGCACCAAAGCATATGACTCCATGCATCATATGCCTTACACTAAGCACTAGATTCAAAGTTCAGGACAAGAACAGGACCTAAATAATCCGATAACCAAATCCATCATATATTCTTTGCAAACTGAAATCAAGATCAATAATGTTTCACAAAATCTGAGGTGCGCATCATACCAAAGATCACATTTTTTCGGACCAAAAAAGCACAGATCTTTCACAAAACCCAATTGCACAAAGATTTATTTTTTCATATTTAGGTCCTCAGATTCATGTGGTAGAGAGATACATCTAAAAGATTTATCTTTTAGTGTTCAATAAACCCAGAAATTTTGTGGCCCTTGAATAAATAAGATCAGCAACAAAAGATAAAAAAAGAAAACCCCAATTAATTAAAACACAGAAAACTTTCAACAAGCTATCAATCGATTAAAGTCAAAAATTGAGATTCAACAAGCTATCAATATTCAATCGCATACTTGGGTCAATCTTCATGAACGACATGCGAATACATAAACAAGAAACAAAAACACAGAACACAAATACTTGCTCACAATGTAACCACAAAGAATGGATGTTGAGTTTAAGTTTGTACTCTTAGGTCATTTACTCTGTGTAGATTTACAACCAAAACACAAACATACCACTAATCAAATACAATTCCCAAGCACAAGTTAAACCAGAGAAACCAAGAAAACTAACTTATTTTCTCATAATCATCCTATTTTCCCAAAAATTGAAATTTTCCATGGAAAAATCAAGAAAACGAAAAAGTAAAACCCAATCAAAAAAGCAAAATTAAAGATCTATAGAGATCGAGATTGAACCTTGAGATGCAGCGGCCACGGGAGAAGATCGAGATCGAACCTGGAAATGCAGCGGCTACGGGAGAGGATGAGGAGGAAGGCTTGACCAATTAAATTAATATAATAGAAAAAATTATTAAATTTTTTTTTTAATTAAGCGGGAGAAGGGTTGGGTTAATAAACTTTTAGATTGATTTGATGGTGTAAAAATTGAAAAAGATAAAGGGGCATTTTTGTCTTAAAATATTATAATTTTGTGTTCCATGGAGTGGAACGAGTCGTTCCAAGGGGGGGGAGGTGGAACGAAAATTCAGCCAAAACTCGTTCCGTGGGATAGTGCGTTCCACTGTTTTTGGTGCACCAAATGTGGGACGGAACGTCTCGTCCCACTGTGTTCTGTCTCGTCCCACGTACCAAATGACAATGAAGGGCAACAAAAGCTTAATTTGGCATTTGATAATCCATTGTTTTTATAGAAAACTTCATTGTAATCCTTGGCAAATATGATTTTTAGATTAAAACTATGAGTAAGATCAAAATCTAATTTTAGTCCCTTGGTACATTAATAACCTCATTTATTAATTATTTATTAATTTTTTTAATTATTTCTCTTTTTCTTTCTAATTTTTAATGTATTAATTTTATTTCATTATAATTTGAATTTTTATTTCATTTATCGTAATATATTTTGTTGTAAACATTTAGATGAACTAATTTTCGTTATACATATATTTCGATATACTTTGTCTTCTTCATTTAGGTACATTAAATTCATTATAATACATTTCGGTGCATACATTTAGGTACACACATTTCGGTACATACATTTCGATACAAACATTTAGGTCCATTAATTCAATATAATAAATTTTGGTACTAACATTTCAGTGCATACATTTCGGTACATACATTTAGGTACATTAATTTAATATAATACATTTCGGTGCATATATTTCGGTACATACATTTCAGTACTAACATTTAAATACATTAGTTCAATATGATACTTTTTGGTACACACATTTCGGTACATTAATTTGAGCCTTTCAAGTTTGAAGAATGTTAAATAAAATTAATAAATTAAAAAACTCTTTTTTGGTCAAAAAATAAATTAAAATTTGTATGTTAATAAATTTAAATATTTAATGGGAGACATTAAATAAAATGCACATTAATTATTTTGAATTAAGGACACATCAAGGGATTATAATCAATATGTAATCTAACACTAGGTTCATTTTAAATTTCAATCTTCTTGAATGACTAAAGTTAAAAAATCCCTTGTTTTTATTTTATTAAACAGATGATGATTTGAACTTGTGACTCTTTCGCAATGTTCTAAAAATCGGCCTAGGCGGCCGCCTAGGCGCTGGGCATAGGTGTGCCGATCCGATTAGGTTCAAATCGTTAAGAAAAATCGGGGAGCTGTTAGGTGTCCACCTAGGCGCTCTTAGGCGGCTGTCTAGGCAGTGGTCTAGGCAGAGTGAAATGGTTTCCTGGGAAGAAATTTCGCTTCGACTCCCTCTGTGCACCACGACTTTCTTAGCTGTCGCGACTCCCTCTCTTTGAAATCCATCGAAGAGGAGGAGCTTAGAGCTCAAAACAGAAGAAGAGGAAACAAAAAAAAAGAGGAGAATTTACAGCGGGAAAATTGAAAAACAAAAAAGAAGAAGAGGAAACGGAAAGAAGATCCATCGATTATTAGAGAAGGAACGTCGAGATTTGTGACTAGGAAGTGAGATGCAGCGAGACCTCCTCGAATGAGCCAAAGAACAATCCAGAGAGATAGAGATAAAAGGAAATAAGAAAAATTAGGAAAAAAGTAAAGTGGGAGAGAGGTTTGGTTGGATTGGGAAAGGGATATAGAGGTCAGAGGAGAGAGGCGAGATGATTGAGAGAGAGAGAGAGAGAGATGAGAGGAGAGAGGAATTGAGAAAAGGGCGGGACGCGTGAAGATTGAGGAGAGGAAGTGTAAAGGAACACAAAAATCTATTTTTTATTTAAATATATTAAACTAGAGGGCACGAAAACATTAATAGTGTCTTTGTAAATTAATAAAAAAAAAATATATCTAACATTGAAAGACACATGCAAGCTGGATGGACACCAAAGGCACAAAAGCCATGTTTTTCAAGGTGTCAAAATGGCCTCCTTCGTTTGGGAGCCTCTAGGCTGATGTAATGGGGAAGGATGCATGCACCTCTTCATAATTGTCTTTTTATGATTTCTGATCTCAACTTTCAAATCAATTGCTATATAGGTTTCTGATCGGTTTTCTTGCTCCAAAGTTCAAAGTGGGACACCAACCCAAATAAAATCATAAATAAAAAAGAGGATTTTCGGGATGATACCAATGTGCGTGGTTTGGTTAAGGGATGCCTGGCATGGCTTTCTAGTAGTTTTATTAAGAACCACCCAACCCATTACATGGGATTTTTACTTTTATTTTAAAAAAATTAGATATAATCATTTAAAATATCTTAAGTTATATGGCATATATGCTTAATGTATTTTTAAATTTTGGACTTGTTTGATACTCTTTCTGTATTTTATCATTCTTTTATTATCTTATTCATGTATTTCATACAAGTATAATTTTATTTTTTATGTGTCAATATGTACTTATTTACAAGATATACAAGAAATTTACCTAAATCCGTCTAGGCTGCCTAGGCACCCGCCTAGATCCTACATAGGCACCTGCCTAGCCGCCTAGACGTTAGGCGCCAGCCCGCCGCCCGACTAGCGCTTAGTGTTTTTTAGAACATTGTTTTCGACATTAGAGAGAAACATAAATCACTAAATTAATAGTTAGTTGGTATTTTAAATTTAGTTGTTTATTAACCAATTAGACATTCACGTATTATGGACCGTGTGAGTTTCATTCATTTTAAACCTAGTTGGTTAACCCAAGTAATCAAGCTCAAATGGTTAAAAGTATTTACTCAAATGCTCGAAGATCTTTATTATATGCTCTACTCTTCAATATTACTTGTTTAATGCAATATGTTAACATTCGTTTATACATATCTTTGATACTGTTAAAATCATTTAATGAATATAGTAATTGATTTTGTAAAAAGAAAAGGATGAATCATAACTAATTTGCCTCCATATATGCCGATTCTTCTTTCCATGTTACCAACCAAAGTGAACCCAAAAATCCAAACACTTCATGTGGCTAAATGAAGTTTTGTTTTCAATTTTGATCAAACGAATATCACGAGATTCTTGCAAAAAATGATTGTGATTTTTGTTCACGACTCCACGTTGAACCTGACCCATGGGACCTGTACACTTAATATTACCCCAAACAATAATAATCCATAGTACTCATCAAATGCGGAGTCTAAATCTTCTGCATCCAAAAACTCATGTGGCATCTCTGTGCCTTTGATTTTATTGAGCATGTCAACAGTCACACCCAATCAAATCAAGCTTCAAGTCCCGAGTCCCAAGACATGCTCAATAAAATCAAAAGCACAGAGAGGCCAGAGGAGTTTTTGGGTGCAGAAGATTCTCAAATGCGTGCCTCTCCATTAATATTACCCCACAATGTCAATGATTAGTACTTGCACAGTAGTAGATGGTCCAAAATTCATCTGACTCTAGTATTAAAAATGAGACGTTTTCTGCACTCTCTCGATTTTACCCTCTTTTACTTCCTTTCTTATTTATAGTCACATAATTAAATAAATTGCGATAAAATTAAGGGACAAACATAATTAGGAGGGAGTGTGAGAGGAACAAAGAGTAGTGTGATGGAAATTAATCATTTCCTTTACCCTCTGTTT
Organism: Heteromeles arbutifolia; assembly: GCA_024362995.1. Classification (NCBI taxonomy): domain Eukaryota; kingdom Viridiplantae; phylum Streptophyta; class Magnoliopsida; order Rosales; family Rosaceae; genus Heteromeles; species Heteromeles arbutifolia. The sequence goes on from JANCRC010000010.1 coordinate 22,442,424, forward strand.
AGTGTAAGAATGACTTATATGTGAGTGTCATTTAAACCACAGTGCAGATATACAAGTGAAAGGGTTGTATTATGTAAGGACTCAATTATATGAATTACACCGGATTAATTCTATATTAGAGGGAAAACTAAAGGTGGTTATCAATTCAAATAAAAGGCAGTTGTAACCTACACAAACTGACAGCAACTGTATCTCTGATAAGGAGATGCAGTTGCAGCATATAAAGTCGATTTTGGTCTCTCTTCTCGGGTACTACTTGTTCTCATATCGAATACTAGTCCTATTGAGAGTATTGAGATACTATTTCTAAATCCAAGAGAAGAGAAGACAAGATCATGGCTTCACTGTCTTCCACTCCAAGTAAATATATTTCTTATACTGTCATGAACACTAATCATGTGTGTACTGAATTTAATATGATCATGCATGGTTTTAATTATTGTTGCAAGCACTGTCGTATTGGTTTAGTTGTTATTGATCCTTATACATGTCTACAAGTGGTATAAGAGCCACACAACTGAAACCTCTTTTCGGATAAAGAATGGCTATATTTTTCCGTTGTGCATGACAGTGCTTAATTTTGGTATCAGCATGCAATATTATATCAGTACATGAAATTCGAATTTTGTGAATTGCATTGTTTGTATCTTTGTTATTTCAATAAGTTATTAACTTGCTTCTTATCATTTCGACATACATATATGTGTATATGCTTGATGATTTATGCAATAAAAGGTCTGAATTGCAAATGAGCACACTAATGAATCATTACTGAAATGTAATTGATGTTGCATTCATGACAGAAGGAAACACTCTGAGATGAATCTAGTATAACACTAAAGTGTAGGGCTAGATAATTTTCAGAACTTGAAGAATAATGCAGAAAGTGTGATTTACAAATATTAACAAGTAAAATGCTTCCAAAGGAGTGACTTTACTGGGTTCATTTGTATAATCAGTGTATAGTGAGTAATGGATTACAATCTATCTTTGTGCTCTAACTTGCCCAAAGGTACTGTTATAAGGATAGTTTTTTTTGTAGTCAATGACTTGGCTATGCAACATTTGGAACTTATTCATGTATATGGACAGTTTCTTGCCCAAAGGTGTGACTGAGTCTATAGTTTAAGTATGACAAGAAACTTCTGTAATTATTTCTTGGTCATAGATTTACAAAATTCTCCAAATTTGAAGCAGGTTTCAATATGATGAGTTTGGTGAATGTAGAGAAATTGAATGGCAATAATTTCAAGGCATGGAAACAGCAGATTGAAATGAATCTTGGTATGTTGGAGTTTAACATTGCATTCAAGGTTCCTCAACCTTCTGCATTGACAGATCAGAATACTGCACCAGAAAGAGAATTCTTTGCGAGATGGGATAGGGCAAATCAAATGTCCTTATCATGCAGAATTCAATGGAGGAACACATCAGGGGAGGAATTCCTAGCTGTGATTTGGCTAAGAATTACATGGACAGAGTTGAAGAGAAGTTTAAAAGGTCAGACAAGGCTGAAACTGGTGCATGTTTGTCAGCACTCATTAACTCAAAACATGATGGTTTTGGGAGCATTCGTGAGCATTTGTTAAAATTGGTCAACATTGCAAACAAGTTGAATGCAATGGATATTGGAATAACAGATCAATTTCTTGTGCACATGGCACTGTACTCTTTGTCCAATGATTATGAGCAACTGAAAGTGAGTTATAACACACAGAAGGAGATTTGGAGTATTAATGAGTTGATTGCTATTTGCTGTCAAGAAGAGGAAAGATTGAAGAAGATGAGGGCTGAGACTAGTGACTTTGCCAACCTTGTAAGTGCTGGAAAAGGCAAAGGGAAGATTACTACAGTTCACAGAAATGAGAATTACAAGGGAAAGAAGCCAATTGCATTCAAGAAGTCTGTGCCAACTGCTGGAACAACTTCTGGTTCCAAGAAATAGTTCAAGTCCACTGTGATACCTGCAAAAGCTCATGCTACCTCCATTGTTTCTGGACCTAAGAATAATAACAATGGTGTCAAAAGATGTCATTTTTGTCATTCTAAGGATCACTTAAGAAAGGATTGTCCTGGTTTTAAAGCTTGGTTAATCAAGAAAGGTAACAAAATAATAAATGTTTTTGTGACAGTAGAGTCCAATATGGTTTTTATTCCTCAAAACTCTTGGTGGTTTGATACAGGTTGTTCAATACATATAACAAATTCTTTGCAGGGATTTCAAAGCCAGAAGAGAACAAGTAAGGAGATCTACAATGTTTATGTTGGAAATGGGAATAAAGTTGCAGTTGAGTCTGTTGGTTCTGTCAAACTGAGATTGTCAACTAGTTATGTTTTAAATTTAAGTAATGTACTTTATGTTCCTTCCATGAGAAGGAACTTATTTTCTGTAATTCAATTTGTCAAGGATGGTTTTTCATTTGTAGGGGATGTTAATCAAATTAAATTTTATTTCAAGAATCAGTTTGACAATCTTATTGGTTATGCATTTCCCAATGGTGATCTTTGGCAAGTTCAGTGTTCTTACCATCAAGAATGCTTTAATATAGAACATTCAGCCTCAAAACGTGTGTCCTCTGATGACCAATCTTATATGCTTTGGCATCAAAGACTTGGTCATATCTCGAAAGAAAGGATAATGAGGTTAATCAAGGATGGTATTTTGCCAAAATTAAACCTTAATGAATTTGTAGAATGTATTAACTGCATTAAGGGCAAAACCACAAACTCCACAAGCAAAAAGACAGCAACAAGAAGTAATGATCTCTTAGAGATTATACACACTGATGTATGTGGACCATTTCCAACAAAAACCGTATGTGGGAATTCATACTTTGTTCTTTTCATAGATGATTTTTCCAGATACACTTTTATATTTTTGATCTCTGAAAAGTCGCAAGTTTTAACTTGTTTTATAAATTTTAAGTTAGAGGTTGAAAAACAATTGGGGAAATCAATTAAAGTTGTAAGGTCCGATCGTGGAGGTGAATATTATGGAAGGTACACAGAGAAAGGACAACAAAAGGGACCATTTGCCATTTTTCTGGAACAAGAAGGAATTGCAGCTCAATATACAACTCCTGGTACACCATCACAAAATGGTGTTGCAGAACGACGAAACCGAACTTTGAAGGAGATGGTAAGGAGTATGCTCTCTCATTCACAAATGCCAGAATTTCTTTGGGGAGAAGCAGTCAAAACAGCAACTTACATTTTAAATCGAGTGCCAACTAAAGCTGTTGCATCCACACCATTCGAAAGATGGACAGGAAGAAAACCTAGTCTATCTCACTTTCATACTTGGGGTTGTAGGTGTGAATCTAGACTCTATAATCCCAATGAAAAGAAATTAGACATAAGGACCACTAGTTGTTATTTTGTGGGTTATGCAGAAAAATCCAAAGGTTTCAGGTTTTACTGTCCTAATGCATTCACCAGAATAGTGGAGAGCAACAATGCCAAGTTTCTTGAAGATTGTGGAGCTTTGCATTCCCATTCCAGGAATTCTTATGAATTTGAAGAGATAAATGATGCATCACAGACCATTGACCATGCAAATACTGAGATTCTCATACCTGTGCCACTTGTAACTTCCCAGCCAAGTAGCATTGCATCTTTACCTTTGTCGCCAACAAATGCAGTTCCAAATTCAGCGATTGTTGCAGATTCATTGCAGCTTACTACATCATTTCCAATTTCCATTTCATCTCAGCAGCCTACTGCATCTACTTCAGTCCCAGTGTTATCACCCCTCATAGTTCAACCAAGGAAATCCAGTAGGCCTAAGAGATCTACAATTCCTAGTGATTACTTATGTTATTTGCAGGAAGTGGAGTTTGACATTGGTGATCATGATGATCCAACTACTTACAAAGTAGCTATGGAAAGTTCTAAGTCTTCAAGTTGGCAAGCTGCAATGGAAGATGAATTAGATTCCATGTACAAGAACAGTGTTTGGACTTTAGTTCTGCCTCCAGCCAATGTAAAATCCATTGGTTGTAAATGGGTGTATAAAACCAAGAGGGATTCTCGAGGACAAATTGAGAGGTACAAGGCAAGGTTAGTGGCAAAGGGTTTTACTCAAAATGAGGGTCTAGACTACAATGAAACTTTCTCTCCAGTTTCCACAAAAGATTCTTTTCGAGTGATCATGGCACTCACTGCACATTTCAATCTTGAATTACACCAGATGGATGTCAAAACAGCTTTTCTCAATGGTAGTCTTGATGAAGAAATATACATGCAACAGCCAATTGGATTCATTGAAAGGGGGAAGGAAGATATGGTTTGTAAGCTTAACAAGTCAATATATGGACTCAAACAGGCCTCTAGACAATGGTACAAAAAGTTTGATCAAGTTGTAGCAGCTTTTGGCTTTGTGGAGAACAAAATTGACAATTGTATCTACTTCAAAATGGTGAAGTCTAATTTTATTTTTATGGTTCTTTATGTGGATGACATTTTACTTGCTAGTTCAAATGTTATTTTACTTGAAGAAACCAAAAACATGTTGTCAAGTAGCTTTGACATGAAGGATTTGGGTGCAGCACACTATGTTTTAGGCATTGAGATTACTAGGGACAGATCCAAGAGATGGTTAGGGTTGTCACAGAAAGCTTATGTTGATAAGGTTCTCAAAAGGTTCAATATGGAGAATTGCAGTGGAAAAGATATACCACTTGGTAAGGGTGACAAATTGTCTTTATCTCAGTGCCCCATTACTGACTATGAAGTGCAGGCAATGAAGGACAAGCCTTATGCTTCTTTAATTGGTAGTGTGATGTATGCTCAAGTATGTACAAGGCCTGATTTGGCCTTTGTGTTAAGTGTCTTAGGAAGGTTTCAATCCAATCCAGGATTGGCTCACTGGAATGCAGGTAAAAAGGTGTTGAGATACATGAAAATAACTCAGTCATATGTGTTGTGTTATCACCATGTAGACAATTTGGAATTAGTATGCTACACTGATGCTGACTTAGGTGGATGCATTGATGATAGAATGTCTACAAATGGAAACATTTTCTTACTGTGTGGTGGTGCTGTCTCATGGAGGAGCAAGAAACAAACTACAAGGGCAATATCTATTATTGAGTCTGAATATATTGGCTGTTTTGAGGCAATGAAACAGTGTAACTGGATGAAAAACTTAATTTATGAGATGAAGATTGTGAGAAGCATTGAAAGGCCAATCAAGCTTTACTGTGATAATACAGCTGTAGTATTCTTCGCTAAAAACAACAAGAGATCAGAGGCATCAAGGCTTATGGATATTAAATACTTGAAAGTTCAAGATAAAGTCAGAGAGGGTGTGATTGATATACAACATATCAGTACACATGACATGGTCGCAGATCCATTGACAAAAGCCTTAAATGTTACAGTCTTCAACAAGCATGTATTAAGAATGGGATTGCAGTCAGTTTTTGATGTTCTTTAAATGTGGGAGTAATCTGCACAAGTATGTATTTAAGTTGCAAAAGATGTGAGTAATGCTTAATATGAATTCATATGTTATGTTAATGATGATTAATGAAAATTGCAAATGTTTAAAGCAATTAAGAAATCTGCAGTATCTTGTGACCAAAAGAAATGTGGGAGTGTTTGATTTACAAGCAATTAAGTCCCAAAATCTTTTATTCTCTCGGCTACAACAAGAATGTGCTGGAGCTTAATCAGTTTGTGGTTTTGAGGTATAAACATTGTATTCAATGTTGTGTAGCCTTAAAACTCGACAGATGAACTCGCATTATATAGTTGTAAGAGTCAGTTAATTTATACAATCTGTGATCACATTTCATTTTTATATTTTGCAATTAAGAATGATGGTTTAATCTCACTCATGTGGGAGAATGTAAGAATGACTTATATGTGAGTGTCATTTAAACCACAGTGCAGATATACAAGTGAAAGGGTTGTATTATGTAAGGACTCAATTATATGAATTACACCGGATTAATTCTATATTAGAGGGAAAACTAAAGGTGGTTATCAACTCAAATAAAAGGCAGTTGTAACCTACACAAACTGACAGCAACTGTATCTCTGATAAGGAGATGCAGTTGCAGCATATAAAGTCGATTTTGGTCTCTCTTCTCGGGTACTACTTGTTCTCATATCAAATACTAGTCCTATTGAGAGTATTGAGATACTATTTCTGAATCCAAGAGAAGAGAAGACAAGATCATGGCTTCGCTGTCTTCCACTCCAAGTAAATATATTTCTTATACTGTCATGAACACTAATCATGTGTGTACTGAATTTAATATGATCATGCATGGTTTTAATTATTGTTGCAAGCACTGTCGTATTGGTTTAGTTGTTATTGATCCTTATACATGTCTACATTTAGATGAAGAAATTTAAGATTACTGAAGAATTTTAAAATGACGAAATTTTGTACTATAGAATTTGTGAATTTTCTTGTTTGATACAATTGAATTTGAATACGGAATTTATTATTTTTAAACTCTCACTCATAGAAATTTGGAAATAACACCTATTTACATAGAATTTAAACTTGGGAATTAGTGGTCTTACATTCCAAGTTTTTTTTTTTTTTTTTTTTCTTCCATAGGGATATTCTAAATTTCTATGTTTATGAATCCAAATAAGAGAATTCGTTCATGTCAATTTATAAATTTTGACTTTTTTCAAAAATCCATGTTTATTTTCCTCTTCCAAATAAAGTTAGAGAAAAAATGTAGATATATAAATTTTGATGAAATAAATATTCATCAAAATACTAAGTTTTGACTTGCCAAGGCTTACGTGGCTCGCACATTGGGTCTCACAAATTGCACACATGGCATGACTCATCTAAGATGGATGAGTCATCAAGAGTGACATGTGTCGAATCTGGAGTAATGCAAAAAAAAAAAACCCAGATTAAGTTGATTGTCGAAACAATTGGGGAATTATCTTTTAACTCAACTTTGATATAAATATACAAATTATGTCGGTTAACTCGACAAAAATAAAAAAAAGAAAAAGAAAAAGAAACAAAAAGAGAGAATTATTTGGTTAATTTACCAAACAATTACTTAGTTAAATGATTTGATTAAATCAAATTGGTTATTGTACTCCAATCAAATCCTTCCATCCGTAGAATTAATCACGTCATTTAATTAATTCAAAATTATTTGATTAAATCAAATTGGACACCAATCAAGTCCAAGCTTATAATCAAGTTCTTCGACGGTTTACCAGATTAACTGATTTGGTTCAAATCAAGCTTTGGTTCTTTTATCAATTAAATTATTTGGTCAAATTACCAACTTATTTGATTTGGTTCACATTTATATCAAATTAAGTTCAAATCAAACTTTAATCAAGACTATTCATGGAGACAAACTCCATAAATTAAGGCCTAGAAAAAGAATTGATTCAATGCAAAGAATCATGGAGAGGCTTGTAAATACGAGCCTCCAAGACAAAGAAAGGGACACTCAGACACCCTACAAACCTGAAAGACTCAGAAAACTCTCTACATTCTTCACAATTCGTGGACAATCAACAAGCATACATGCCGATTCATCTACCATCAAGGTCAAAAATCACCTACCGCGTGACACTACTTGTGATCCTGATTTGTGCAAGATCAAGTTGTGACGGCCCTTGAAGAAATTTCGTGTTTACAAAAACATATGGAGCTTATGCATAGAACAAAATAGTACAAACTCTCTTTTTAAGCGTGAGTGGAACCCCTTTTGTTTGGCACTTTATCGTTTAGCTGTGTTGTGCTTCGCATAAATCATCTGCTAAGTTACTTTCTTGCTCCCTTGTTTGCAAGTGGTCCTAGGGTGGTTAATCAGATGTGAAATTTTAGAGATATGTCCACAAGTATAAAAATAAGTTGCTAGCTTTACATGACATGCATCCTTTCCTTCACTTTGAGATGAAATAGGCTACTACGTGGATCCATCACCGTGCATTTTGTGGCCCAGGATACACCAAATCAATTATCAATTTGCAACTTCCATCTCTCAATTATTCCCCAATCTACATCAAATTTGTGAAAGGCTTTTTTTATTAGCACATCACATAATGTTAAATGCACCTCACTTTAAAATTTAATATTAAAATGACTTATGTACCTTACTATGTAATGACAATTTTGACTTTAATAGGTTTAAAAAAATAAAAAAAAAATTTCTAAGTACACCCCAAATCACTTTTAACATATTATTTATCTTCTTCAACTATTAAGGCTCATCTCACCCTCCATTATTAAACAAAACTCTAACGAATGAAACTAACTTTAAAAACCTTTACTGCGCTTTCGTATCTGCCCATCCCTCCTTACCCAATCCCTTTCTCTTTTTCTAGGTTATCAAACTTTATAAAAGTATCATCATTATCTTTCGCCGTCTCTGACATTTTGGTGGGCCTGTGCCAATTTAATAAAAAGACCCTCCTTATTTAAAAAAAAAAAAATATATATATATATATATATATATTTCATTGGACTATATATCCATACAAAGCTCAACAATTAATATTCAAACTTAATTGAAATCAGCAACTCTCTTACTAATTGAATAATCTCCAACATAAAATCATGATTTAGAGTTCATCTATGAAAAAATGGAGCACAGCTGAAAGAGAGATATGGAAATACGTTTGTATTTGTGGAAGAAAGTAATACACAAGTTCGTTTTTTATTGCTTAATAGAAAAGTGGAAGAAAGTAATACACAATTTTTTTATTGCTAGAAAAAAGTAGAAAATTAATATATTGAGTACAAGCTCCACTTACTCAATTGTAATGATGATGATTTTTCTTTTCAGTTTAAAACTTTCTTATTAGAAATTTATACTCATATGTAATATATGGGAGGATCAAAAATTTTAGGGCCCCTAAAAAAAATTTAGGACCTTGTGCCATTGCACCTTTTGCCCGGGCTTCAAAGTGAATCAAGATCAATTTAATACCAATATTTATTTAAGCCTATTATTAATTCAAGCCTATTTATTAACAATGTCACTAGTGCTACTAATCAACAATTTTAATAATTTTGATCTTGAGGTGTATGATTCTTAGCAAATAATATTCATCAGTTTGCTATAATCAATATTTCTAGGGTTCTCTTGGAGAGATTTTCTTCACAGCGGCGCATAGGTGGCGAGGGTGGTCTAAATTATGGATTTCTATTCACGTCAGTATCCCCGAAGGAATGTTTCTGTTTGGTCTGCTGGATGTTTATTGGAGTGCTACGACTACTCGCAGAAACAATCGCTAGAATAAACAAGTGGTGTTTAGAGACTATGGAAGGAGCAATGGAAGACATAGTTCCCAGTTCTCTGCGCAACTGGCCCTCACAAGTGAGGAGCATCAAGTGATTGTGGTTGATAAACAAGAGGGCTTACTGCTAAGAACTTCCAAAGTTTTCTTAATGAAAACTTTGAGCAATGATACATTCAAGAAACAAATGAGTATTATAAGATTTGAAGAATGTGGGGTGTATAGAAAATGTGGGGTTTATGTAGAAAATGTGATGTTTATGTTGAGAATGTGGGGTGTAAGGGTAATATGAGAAAGTATATATGTGAGGTGTATTAAGATAATTTTCAATTGAAAAAGCAAATGCGGGGTGTATTAAGTATGTGGGGTTTGTTCAACAATATGTGGGGTGTTAATATAATAAGTCTTCGTGAAAAGAAAGTAATACATTTGCCCGCTCTATATGTAAAGAGTCATTTCTCATTATAAGACAAACTAAATTCTAATATGGTTGCAAAGGCCATACTCACATCACTTTTCGATTTTAGCAAGGTAACCTAAGTTATTCTCGTACAATCATCAAATGTGACAAACCAATGAGCTCCACCAAGAGAGGCAATTATGGAAGGGCCCCAAACATCCGAGTGCACAATCATAAAAGGAAAGGAACTCTTATTTAAACTTGGAGGAAAAGAACTTCAATGGCTCTTGGCCATTTCACACACATCACACTTAAATTGAGAAACATCGTTTTTCACAAACAAACTAGGAAATAACTTATGCAAATAACCAAACGAAGCATGGCTAAGACGATGGTCCCACATCCACACATCAGACCCTTTATTATTCTCGGCTGGAGTCTCATTCACTGACAATGCTTGAGTGAGCAATCTCGAGCTACTGGAATTCAACTCGAGGTAGTACAACTTCCCTCATCTAATACCATAACCAATCGTCTTTCGCGTCAGGATGTCCTTAAATACACAAAAATAAGGCCAAAACACCACTAAACAATGTAAGGCAATGGTTATTTGGACAACCGATAATAAATTATAATTCGAGGGAACCACAAAAACAGTATCAAGTTTCATGGTTTCAAAAAATGAAACCGTGCCTTCCCTAAGGACTGGGGCGACATCACCATTAGCCACATTAACCTCGGTGTAGGTGGAGTTTTATAGTGAGGGAACCAGTCTAGAATCACAAGTCATATGTTCAATAGCTCCAGAATCAATTATCCATGTATTATTCATAATAGAAGTGGAGACATTTAGTGCCTTACCATCGGTACCTGCCGCGACAATCAAGGTTGATGCTTTGCTTACTACATCGCTGAATCATCCTTGGTTTCTGCAATGGAAGCTCGAGGTTTGTTGAAGCGAGGGTCAAGTGTGTTATCCCAACCGGCTTTTGGAATGTCCCATCATACCATAATGGGGACATTTACCCTGAGGACGATCACGACCGGTTTGGCGGGTTCTTGGCTACCCCATTTTGTTCTGGGACCCACTTCAGTTGGTGCGGTTGCAATGGTCGTGGGCCTTAGCTGTCATCGCAGCCGGTTCTGAGTTATGGCCCTCCATCTTCATAGCTTCCTTGCGATTTGCTTCACGACGGACATACGCATAAGCAGCCTGAAGTCCAAGTGGTGGGTCTTTGCGCAATATTTCTCCACGAACCTGATCAAACCCATCATCAAGCCCACCAAGAAACAAAATACAACCTTTGTCGCTCGGTTGTCTTTTGGAAAATCAGAACATCTTTTTCACATGCCATGGCCACTTTGTTAAAGTGGTCTAATTCCTAAAAAATCTTTGTTAATTCTCCTAAGTAGCTAGCCAAAGGCCACTCATTCTGCCTGAGACGTGAAGCTTTCTGATTTAATGAATAAATTCTAGCCTCATCATTCTCATCAAAATAAGCAGTCTTAAGAGCATCCCAGATCTTTTTAGAAGTTGACAATCGAATATAGCGTTTCATGATCTCCGGCTTCATTGCCAACAAGAGCCAACTCTTAATTCTCTGATCTTCAGAGAACAAATCATCATATTTGGGATCATCCTCTGTAGGGGCCTTAATGGACCCACGAAGATATCCCATCATCTTCATTCTAGGAATATGAATTTGAATAAGAAAAGCCCATAAATCATAGTTCTTCTCATCCAAAACCATCCCAATGTTGAAGCTTGAATTATCCAGCTGAATCATGACCTGAACGGTAGTAGAAATGATTTGGTTGTTCTCGGCATACATCTTTCACGAAGAATACGAAACATGTGCAATGGCAAAGGTACTCGGGGCAGCAACAACACACGTTGCTCACCGTAATTCGGGGCAGAAGATCGGGACACAGCAACAACTTCACGTTGCTCGCTATTCGTCGGAGGCACCACTGTGGTGCTGGGCACGGCACAGTAACAAACCCTATTAGGGTTCGAAACTTTCTTTCCTTTTTTTACAACCTGGCTCTGGTGCCAAGAAGAGAATGCTTTGAATGTGTTAATTGTATTCTTCTCATTTTGAGGTATATATAATCATGTACAATCCTACTAAAATAAGGAAAGAATAATTACAATCAATTTACAACCTAAACTAGGAAACCCAATATTATAGGAATCCCAGAACTAATGGGAAATATTATACAAGTCAACAAAACATTTCAAAACATTTCAAATTATAACATATGGAACTATGGAAGCGTCAGGCGAATGATATGATATGCGTAAGCACGTTACTCACGTCTCAACCAAACTTCAGGCATTCTGGAAGCAACTGCATAGTTCATCACTGAAGCAGAAACAGAATTTGCTGCACTAGAATCTTTCTAAGAAAATCCACGAGAGGAGTCCCCTGAGTAATTATCATCCATATTGTTCCAGCATCTACACTTGGCAGTGATCGTCAAATTCCTCGGTTCAAATCTGCAAATCAAATTTGTAGGTGTTTACAGTTTGTGAACTTTCTCTTGCATCATAAAAGGAAACAAAACAAATTGATGAGCTTCCAAAACCTAGCAGAAACTTTGAAACCCGAAAGTTGTCAGCTTTTCCTCTTTCTTCCACGTTGGCGTCAACTCCCCTACCTCTCCCCTGTTAGACCATCTCCAATGGTTGGGCTAAAAGCCAAATATTTTAGCCCGAAAAATTTAGCTTTTAGCCCAGAAACAATTTTTCTGCTCCAACCGTTCTAGCTTAAAATTTTAGCCCGGGATTATTAAAGAATAAACTTAGGCTATTTTTTTTCTTAAATTAATTTTGTTTAAATAAATATGTAGACTATCGTAAATTAATTTTATGAACAATTTAATCTAAAAAAATTTAAATTTCGATAAATATTTTCACTCGATTCGGTGGAGCCCACATCGATTTCTGGGCTAAATTCTAGGGGGAATCTGGCCTTGATTTAGCATTTAACATTTAGCCCAAATTTTCCTCTTGGGCTGGATTGAGTTTGAAAGGGAATTTTGGGAGGTAATTGGGCTTTGAGCCCATCATTGGAGATGGTCTTAGAAATTTAATAATTTAAATATTAGTATTATTAATATTTAAAATATTAATTATTCAAGTGAATGAAAATCAAAGTGGAAAAGTGGTTTGACCGACAGTTTTCAAGAGTTGTGTATGTTTCCTTTTAATTTTATTTTATTATGAAAATGGTGAAAGTTTTGACGTGCAGCTTTTCCCAGGAAGTTATGTATGTTTAGGAAAAGCAGACGCAGCTTTTGGAAACAGATGCACCTTTGAACAAAGGTTGCATCTTTTTCTTTTGGAAAAGCAGACGAATTGTTTCGGTAGCAGACACAATTTCAAACAAAAGTTGCATCCTTTGTCTTTTGGAAGCAGACATGATCTTTGGAAATGGGGTATGTCAATGTGTAACAGTTCGTTCCGAACTAAGGAATATATTAGTTGTGAAATGACGTTTTTACCCTTGCGGGGGTGTGAGAATGGTTAAGTTGGATTAATGTTTTTGTGTAGGGGTACCTATATAATTATTTTATTTTATTTTGTTTTGTTGATTTTATGTGGATGGGGTTGGATGAGAGGTATATACACATACACACATGCACAACACGTGTGCAGCATCCCATCCCCGTCACCTTCTCCATCCTCTTCTCGAACTCTCTATCATTTTCCCCTGCAACCGTACGGACACCTTCGTTCCTTTCGATTTGGTCACAGATTAGAGCCCTAAGTAACATATTTGGAACCCTGGTAACCTGGTGAGTGCAACCGCACCATTAGTTTAGGTTTAGACCGTCGAAAACCCTAACAACCGTGAAGTACCAAGAATGGTACTATTTATGCACTCGAAATCTATGGCGTTTCAGCCTATTTTGAGATCATAGAGAGGTTTAGAATGGTCTTGTGAAGCTCGGAGGACAAAGTTGGAGGTTTTTTGACGTCGGGATCGGGAGTTCGAGGTTTGGCCGGATTTCGTGGTTTTTCTCCGGCGAGATTCATGCGGATTTTGGGTTCAAAACAAGTATAAATCTCTTCTCCTTGTCCTAAGGATCATTTTGGTGTAAATTTCGTGAAATTTGGTTGAGAAATGAGCTAGAAATCGAAGGTTGAAAAATTACCAAGTTTCCAGTGACACAGCGGCGTCGGCGCCGGTCGCCGGCGAACTGAGGTTGAAGGTGACGGAATATTCCGTCAAAGTTGATGGAATATTCCTAACGGAGGTTGACGGCGTCAGTTAACTTTAACGGAATATTCTAAGGATTTAACGGAATATTCCTTAACTACGTTAGGGTTTCCGTCAGTGTGCACGGCACGTGGCCGCTCGTGGGCGGTGCGTGTTGCCGTGCCTTGGTCGGCGCGTGAGGGCGTGTGGGACTTCCAAAAATTATTTTAAAAATATGGGGGTGTTCGTGGGAATGAGTAGAGCATGTTGGTATATTTAAACACCCCAATTGAGCAATGTATGAGAAGTTATTACTTGATTTGGGTTATGTGCGTAATTAACGGTTATATAGTTGTTTCGCATATAGGTGAGACGTATCCTGAGGACAAGCGCAGCCACGCGAGGCTCGGGGGCTACGACCCGTCTACTTATCAGTGAGTGGGCTTTTGTTTTCAGTATATATATATATATATATATATATATATATATATATATATATATATATATATATATATATATACACACTTAATTGATTCCCATAAATATGTTTTAAAATGCTTTTATGAAATTGAATGCCATGTCGAATGCCATATATATTTCTATGTCTATATGATTATATGTCGATGCACCGCGGGCGCCAGGTAAGCCAGGTAAGTATGTGATTGTGATATGATGATTGAGGTGATATCGATGAGATTGGAATATGGCTCATTTACCTGCATATCGGGGTTTGTGCCGCCAGAGTAGGGCTTAGCTTTCATGTGATCGTTCACCTCCCGCACTGTACGCTCACCTTGGATCCAAGGCAGGTGCCAGCCTGTCGTACAGACCACACTAGATGGTTCCGACTCGTAGGTGACTTGCGATTTGTCGCCAACCTTCACGTGATCGTAGCACAGAGCGTTTTATTTATATACCCAGCTTGACGTACAGACCACATTAAGTGGTTCCGTCATGGGTGCAGGTTATTGATTGAGAGATGAATTGAGGATTTGGTTGAGGAGCCATAGATTCAGCCGTACAGGTCACTAGAGGTGACTCTGGCTGACTGATTTATATTGCTGGCATGATTTGAGTTGGGATATCACCTGATTGTTTTGATGTTACTTGATGCATGCTTATTGCTGATTATGGTTCATTCGATCATGGCATTAGTTGAATGATGATTTTCCAGTATTAGTACGTATATATATTTTCTGGGAAGTATACATGTTTTACAGAGAGGGGTTACAACTTTTATATCGAAGTGTTTTTGGTAAAGCCTTGTTTTTGCCCACTCACACTTTTGTTTCGCGCCCCTCTAGGTTTTAGATAGCGTTGGGTGGCAAGCGAGGTTTCAAGGCATATCTGACAGTACACTATCCATGTAAATATTCTGGCTTTGTTGTTTATGCCTTTCTGGACTGCACCTAGGATGCTCGAACTTTGTAAATTATGTTGTTAACTTTCACACTCTTTTATGCTCTTGTATCACTAGTTGTGCTATTCTAGTACTTCTTATCTATATTTATTCTTCCGCACTACGCACATGGCTTCGTCACGCTCACGTGACGGCCAGCACGTCCCGATGTTCGAGTCGAGGTGTGTCAGTTTGGTATCGGAGCCTAGGTTTGGCAGCAATTCATCCGCATGTTATTTCCAATTCATCCGCCAGTCACAAGGATTACATCCATCCGCATGTTGATTACTATTGCAGCAATTCATAATCTTGAGATTCATCAAATGGATGTCAAGACTGCTTTTCTAAATGGTGATTTGGACGAGGAAATTTATATAGAACAACCTGAAGGTTTCATAGTACATGGCCAAGAAAGAAAGGTATGTAGACTTGCTAAATCACTTTATGGTTTAAAGCAAGCACCTAAGCAATGGCACCATAAGTTTGACACTGAAATGTTGTCAAATGAATTTAAAATAAATGAGTGTGACAAATGTGTTTACACTAAAAGCACACAAGAGGGATATGTTATTGTGTGTCTATATGTCGATGATATGCTAATTATTGGTAGTAATCATGACATTATTAAATTTATCAAAAGAATGTTGGCTAGTAAGTTTGATATGAAAGATATGGGAGTTGCAGATGTTATACTAGGAATCAAGATTTCTAGAATGCCTAAAGGACTAATTTTATCTCAATCACACTATATTGAGAAAATACTCACAAAATTTAGTAATTATGTAAGTAGTCCTGCAAAAACACCATATGATGTCAATTTGCATATATCAAAGAATATTGGTCAATGTATATCTCAAAGTGAATATGCACAAATAATTGGAAGTCTAATGTACATTACAAATTGTAGACGTCCGGACATTGCATATTCAGTTAATATATTGAGTAGATATATGAGTAATCCTGGAAAGGATCATTGGAAGGCAATTGCAAGGGTTCTTGGTTATTTGAAATTTACGCAAAACTATGGATTGCACTTCACAAGATATCCAGCAGTACTTAAAGGATATTGTGATGCTAATTGGATATCTGATACACAAGACTCGAAGTCCACGAGTGGATATGTGTTTACTCTGGGAGGTGGAGCCATTTCATGGAAATCCTCTAAACAAACGTGTATAGCTAGATCCATTATGGAATATGAGTTCATTGCTTTAAACAAAGCAGGGGAAGAAGCTGAATGGCTTTGTAATTCCTTAGAAGATATTCCCAATTGGTCGAAGCCGGTGCCCGCCATATGTATACATTGTGATAGCCAATCAGCGATTGAAAGGGTACAAAATCATATGTATAATGGTAAGTCCCCACACATACGGCGTAGACATAATACCATTAGGCAACTTCTCTCAAGTGGTATAATTACCATTGATTACATAAGGTCAAAAGAAAATATAGCGGATCCTTTTACTAAAGGTTTGACTAGAGAGCAAGTTTATAAATCATCGAGGGGAATGAGTTTAAAGCCTATGTCTTAAAAATCGCCATAATAGCAACCCAACCTAGCAGATTGGAGATCCCAAGATCTAGGTTCAAATGGACAACCAAATTGTGGATGATTCAGTGGGATCAATGCGGAGATAATCTTCTACCCATGTCCTATGATGAAACAGTGTTATCTGCAGCGTGTTTAGGATAAGCTTTGCTTTTAATGATTCCTATACTTGGAAATAACAAGTGGGGTATTGTGCAGAATACTCTTAATGGGATATCACCTACATGAGTGTGAAAAGTGGCCGTTTCTATTAGAATTATAAGGCTGAATTCTCTAAAGCACTCAGGATTACCGGGAATTGTTCAGGGCCAAAATGAACACAACCGTAGAACCATATGTGTTCGGAGGAATACCGTGTGAATATTATTGTCTTGGTTTACATCAACGGCTGAGCAGTTCAAGATATCGCATTCACTGATTAACTAGTAAATCCGATAATATTTCACTAAGGAAGGTTCAAAGCCAAAAGCTACCTCTCCCCATACGGTATTTGTCCACTTAAATTCTCTCTTAGTGTTTGCATCTTCATTTGTATTAAATTTTATTAATTTTCATTCATGTGGGGATTGTTAGAAATTTAATAATTTAAATATTAGTATTATTAATATTTAAAATATTAAATATTCAAGTGAATGAAAATCAAAGTGGAAAAGTTGTTTGACCGACAGTTTTCAAGGGTTGTGTATGTTTCCTTTTAATTTTATTTTATTATGAAAATGGTGAAAGTTTTGACCTGCAGCTTTTCCCAAGAGGTTATGTATATTTAGGAAAAGCAGACGCAGCTTTTGGAGCTTTTGGAAACAGATGCACCCTTGAACAAAGGTTGCATCTTTTTCTTTTGGAAAAGCAGACGAATTGTTTCGGTAGCAGACGCAATTTCAAACAAAAGTTGCATCCTTTGTCTTTTGGAAGCAGACATGATCTTTGGAAATGGGGTATGTCAATGCCTATAAATAGACCACCAAGTCAAGCATTTTAGATATACTTTTGCATCTAGAAATCATATAGAAATTAGCATAGTTTAATGTTCAAGAAATAGAGAGTTTTAAATATTTTCGGTTCGTTGTTCTTTGTGGATTAGAGTGCTACTTTCGCAAAGAGAAAGATCGTTGTATCCTGGGAGACATTTGCCAACGCAAACCTTGAGACACCGCTGAGGGGCAATCTTGTCTTAAGGCTATATAATCAAATTCTAGCCTCGATCTCTTAAGGTTCTTCTATTCCTTTTTCTTCTTGTATTTGTAGAGATTTTATTGTGTATTATTTAATAACTTATAATAAAATATATATCAATTTTTCCATAACTTTTTCCAACATCCCCCACCTTCCTTTGCCATAGCACGACCACTGCCCAAACACCTCCACGGCTCCACCCAAAGAATATAACCCCCAGGCCCCTCTCCGACCTCCACCAATCTCTGTTTCCCTGCAAAATTATCAACACAGCCACGCAACCCATCATCTAATCGATTTCCCTGGTTCTGCAACACACCCGTTGCTTCCTTTTCTCCAAGCAAAACGGATCAACCACCGTCTTAACCCAGAGAGAAGCAGATTTCAGTTTACAAATTTAATTTGGAGTTTTAATTAATTAAAAAAACAAGATAATTATTTGCACCCCATCTCCGGGCATTAGCCAGATTCATAAAAGACCTCAATAGATTTAAATTGGGAACTAATCTGTTAAAAAGGAAAGTAACTTATGGTTTTATTTTCTGGCTAGAGGGAATGTCTGCGCGTTGCTGCGGAACTTGAATGCACTAGCCTTAACTAAGACACATTTAACCTGGAAAAAAAATTCAACATAATCATGAACAAACAAAAAGGATAGACGAGTGAACGGTGTCGGTAAGATAAGCAGCTTCGCTTTTATATACATTCAACCGAGCTGATTACAAAAGATGTGGTTGCAAAAAATGCTCTGCTTCCCTGAGAAACAGAAGCAACATGCATTTTACACATATAAGATGTTTGATGTTAAACCTAAAATCATGTGATTATGTATGAAACGGAGAATAATGCAGAAAGATGGTTTTCTACCAATGACAATTAATTTCTCATGAAAACAAAGAAAAGAGAAATAGATGTATAAAAGAATATTATTTTTTATAGTTGCAAATATTATGAATTCCAAAAACAAAAACTACAGATAACACTTCAATCACAGACCTAAGCATCTAAAACGCGGTAGCCAAGATACCATTCAAGACAGGGCTTAGCGTCGTGGATGAACTAACCTATATGTGTCCCTGAGCTCACTGCATGTCATATATACCCAACCAACTGGGCATAGAAGCATAATGAGAAAAACTTTCAGCACCATTCTGTACCTAAAAAATGAGGGAGGAACAAATTGAAGTGTATCCTCACTTAGAAGAAAATAAATCATGCATAATAGCCACATGGACATCGCGCATATAAATTGTTGTGGCGATAATTTGCAATAGAAAACGTAGTTATAAATAAGATATACGAAATACCAACATTGCAATGGTATTTTTTTTCCATTCGATTGTACTGAAGCATACATCTTAAATCAAGTACTACGTGAGGTCTCTATAATGAAATGGGAGATTGAATACACTCGAGGAAACTAAAAATTCAAATATGTACTCACTCCATAGTGTATCTTCACAACCAAAAGAAACGTTTATATATACGACATATGTTTGACATTGTTTTTCCCCACTCAAATCGTCTTGAGAAAATTTAACTACATTGAGAATAAGCAAAAGAGCACTTTTTACTACCTAATTTACTAAGATCCACCAAATCTAAAAACTACAAAACTTTGATTAAAGAATGAAATAGAATAGAATGAGAAAGTTATTAAGACACCATATCTGAATTTTTTGCAGATAAAAACACCTGTATTTCACCTGATTTTCCAATGAAATGCACATGCTTGTATTTCACCAGTACATAGCTGCCTGACATCTGTTGTCTTCTTCGGGTTCAAGATCCTTATATTGTCTGAGACGTGAAAGAATAAAAAATTGTATACAGTTTGATAAAGAAACATGTAATGTGATTATGAGACAACCATGCACTAAGAATCAAAAATCTTATACAGTTTGATAAAGAAACATGTAATGTGATTATGTGACAACCATGCACTCATCTCTCAAAAAGACAAACAAAGATACCAAAAACACAGAGGCAATGTTAAGATAAATAGAGAGGCAATGTCACATTGTTTTGCAAGATCTTGAAAATTGGGGATAAGGTATTCAAAGTGCTAACAAAGACGTGCAAATGGTATTGAAATGCTAAAAGGGGCATTTTGAATAATTATATGATGCGGCAGTTGATACATACCAATTACATCAATTACTATGACTAAATGACGCGTCAATTCGATCATTATGCAATAAAAAACCATAGGGCTAACGAATATGATCAATCATTCTAACATTCTTCCTAGGTTATCCAATCTAGATGACGAAAATGGCTAATTTCATTGAGCAATTAACCGGATTAGCTAACACTTCCTAAAGAGATGTTCTTCATGCTTCACATCTCTTAACTGGAGCTGTAATATAATTCTAGCATAGTATCCCAAATGCTATTGAATTGGATGACGAAAATGCCGAATTTCTAAATAGCTCATCGTATACTTGTGATTTGTGAATGAAGGTTTTGGATTGTTTTGTATTCATGAATAACAATCATATGGTTGACAATTATCGTGCTAAATAATTACCAAATGCATGAAAATTAATTGAAAAATAAAGCATGACAATTAAGAAATTTATCTGTAATGCCTCATTCAACCGCCTCATTCCCTTTTCCCCTACTAAATATAAAAGGGGATAAATTGAAACAATATATGCTTTTAATCGAGAACTTCATCAATAAACAATAAAATATAGGGGTGGGTTCGGTACGGTTACCGTACCAAAACCCTCGTACCAATTACCGTACCAAACTTTTGGTTTGGTAAAATCTATTATCATTACCGTAACAAACTTTCAGTATACCGAAATTCGATATTGCCAAAAGTTCGGTTGGCATGGTATGACAATGGTAATTGCCATTTTGTTTTGGGACAAAATCTGTTTTTGTTTTTTTTAACCCAATTCAAGGGCAAAACTTTTTCTTTTTGTACCTTTATCTCATACATTGTAGCTTAAATCATCAGTCATAATTCACACACACAATAATTCAAATGATGCATCAAGATTCATGATGAAAATTAAGTTTACAATCCAAATAGAAGTTACGAACCAAAACAAACAGAAGTTAACAATCCAAATAGAAATTAAAGTTTCAAACCAAATGAAATTTGGAACTAAACTTCAAAATGTAGAATTCATTGATCAGTTATTCAAGCTTGAGATGTCGAAACTTTTGGAGGAGGCATTGAACTTGTAGAAAATTGAGTTTGTGTCAAGCCTACATTACAAACAAAGAAAACATATTAATTAGTAGCAAGAAGAATTAAAGTTGAAAACCATTTAATAACAAATTTACTAAAAAAATTAAAGCATATCTTTCTTGTTTCCTCTTCTTCCATTTCTTTGTAAAATTGAAGCATATCTTCCGTTGGTTTCTTGTAGAAGTTTACTTCATCTGCCCTAAGCCAACCACTCGTACACACTAGTGCCTCTACTATTTTAGGAGTCAAGGATGCCCTAAAAGGGTCCACAACCCTCCTCCCTAGGCTAAATGCATGTTCACTAGCAACGGTAGAAGTGGGGGTTACAAAGATATCTTGGCTATTTGTGAAAGAATTACTAACTCTTTTGTGTTTGATTTCCCCCATTTCAAGAGATCAAGGTCACCAACAACAATGCTAATATAAGTAGGGTTTTATTTTCAAATTATTGGAATATTATAAATATGTGTTATATAATTATCTATTATATAATTTATAAATTATATATTATATTGTATTTTCAGTACAGTACGGTAATACCGTGGTAATGGTATCCATTACCAATACCGTACCATTACCAATTGGCACAAAATCGGTATGGCATGGTTGGCAATTCGGTTGGCACAACAATTTGGCAAAAAAATCCGCCCCTAATAAAATATAATGTAATATGTCAAAAACCAAAGAGAGTGATAATTTGAAGGCATTGCAATGTCTTGGGCATTGCACACTTGCGGTATATGACTGATGCATCTATTGCTCAATCAAATCATTTGCTTGGCTTAAAAAATTAATTTTTTACAATAAATAGATTCACATCCAATTTATGAGAAATCATGCAAAAGTAAATGTAAATGATAACGGAATCATGAATACGAATAAGAAACACAAACATGCCAAAAAGAAAATCTATTATAGTGTGTCAAGTTACTTGCAACATATTTTTTTATGCGATTATCCATTTCGCAATACTTTAAAAAAAATTCGTTTGAAAAAGCTTTGCTATGGGTTTTAGTTTTGGGAAAGATAATACCATAAAAATTAAAAAACAATTACTAAAAAGACAAAATAATGGCATGTTAATGGCAAAATACACTCCTCAACAATGTATATGAACATGTGAGTTGAAAATTTGAAATATTCGACAACAAAAAGAAAGAAACAAAATCAGAAGAAAAGAAAGAGATACTCACTCAAAAATAAAGATGTAATAATACCAGGCTTCTTCTCCTCGGCATCTAGAATTCCATCGTTGTCTCCATTTTCAACCTTTAACGTATTTAAAATATGAAATGGAAAAAAAACCCAGAAGAAATCATTACATAAAATAAAATTATCCAAGTAAAATTAAAGCATGGATAGAAAAGAAATGAAGGCAGTTTATTCCGACTTAATTAGAGACTTACTGAATAAGCTCAGAATCTGTCTCACACTTCTCTTCAACTTCAACCCTTATCCTCCTTGCCCTTGTAATATGTACACATAAAGAAAAAGAAATCGACTTTAGAACCTGCATCAATACATATCTTGTGTGAGTAGGTCTTTCCTGCTTTTCCCCAATCATGCATATCAAGGAAACGAAAAAGAAGAAAATCACCCATATATATAATACTTTAAGTTTAAATGCATCCCAATTTTGGGTTCCAACATCACAGAAAGAATGTCTTATTAATTAACAGTACACCCGGCATCAGTCCATCCATTCGTATTAATAGTTCTTGTATGCACAAACTTCAATTACCTTACAATCTATAATCATTGACATATAGTTCATACAAAATGGGACATCATGACCTCTCTTTGGCCAGCAACAGTTTTCCCGAAATGAAATCAACTATTACTTCATTAATTATGGGTCCATCCGATGTGGTCCACAATTTGGCAACTGTAGGTTCCCCAAAAATTGCGGCATTTTATATGGAAGGGATGCAAAAATATCCTTGCTGTGCGTACAAATTTGCAACGCCGTGGTGTTCGATTGGAGACGAAGTGTCCACATTGTGATGATGCTCTGGAAACCCAGGTACATTTATTTTTTCAATGCCTATTTGCTCGTGTGTTTTGGTTTGGATCACCCATTCAATTGGATGTTGTTCTCGTGGAGGGGGGATTTTTTGGATTGCTGGAAATGGCTTTGTCGAAAATATAATGATTCTGTGGAGAGGGAAAAACTATTACAGTGGATTGTATGTGGTCTTTGGAGAATTTGGAAGTGTCGAAATAGGTTGATTTTTTATAAGATTGCTGTGGAGCCAAGGGATGGGGTGGAGCTTTTGTGCCAACATTGGCGTGAGATTGAAATGGCTGCAGGGGAAGAAGGACAACTGACACACCTCAACCCGATATGTTCACTAGGACTTCAAATCGAGCTGTGTTGGCCGACACCTAGAAGGTGAATAAGCCATAAAGTGTAGAGATATGGAAAATGTGAATAAATTTAAACCCAAAAGTGCCTAAGTATAAGAGTGCGCTGTGAGTGGGAATGAACTCATTTCATACGTGATGTCAGAGCATAAGCAAAATACAGTAGAGTAGATTGAGAATTATACCATCGATGGTAATCATCAATGTCCAGATTGCCAAGAATCCTCGTCGATATGAAAGCTCAGCTACTAAAACCTAGAGGGGCGAAAAACAAGGGTGAGTGGGCCTAAAAATAAAGTTTTAATAAAAACCTTTGAAAACGTTATAACCCCTCTCCGCAAAACATGTATAGTTTCCAAAATATACATACTACGTATAGTATGAAAATACTTACCGTAGCCTGCAAAATGTAAATAAGGCATGACATCCCAAAATCTCAACAGTAATATAAGTAAAATTAGGTGCTCAACAACCTATGCTAGCACACTAGTCGGAGTCGCCTAATGCAACCTGTACGACAAAGCTGAGTGTAATAATATACGCTCTAGTGCTACGATCATGTGAAGACTGGCGCTATGCGTGGTCACCTACTAGTCGGAGTCGCCTAATGCGACTTGTACGAAATGACTGGCACCTACTTGGATCCAAGGTGAGCGTGCGGTGCGGGAGGTGAACATACACGTGAAGGACTGGCCCTGGCCCGAGGCGAGCACTAACACCGGGGTGCAGCAATGATGAGCAGACTACATGAATATACGTATACCATAACAATTCAATAATTCTAATCAACATAATAAACTTACCTGCGCATCCCGTATGATTATTTTGGCATTTCACAACAGTGCAACATTTCTTATAACATTATTTAATCATGGCATCAAAGATTATAAGCATATATGTGCATCTTGTAGGATTTATGATAACTTCATAATTTTCCGTTATTTCGTTATTTCTTATAAACTTTAGTCTAATCCAGGCGTATGTAAGAAATTATTTTCCAAATGCATAAATGGAAACTATCAATCATATAGATATATATATATATATATATATATATATATATATACACTATAAAAAGGAAAAGACCCACTCACCTGAAGTCTACGCTACAACTCCCTAGCACGAATATTGAGGCGTCACGAACGATTGGCGCCTAGAACAGATAGCAAATCACGTCTCAGAATTCTTAACTATAGAACACGTAACAGAATTCTTATTGACATAACACATAACTTACATAAAACACATCCCTAAGGACGTTCTAGAATGATTTGAAACCCATTGACCAAAAGTTAACCGTCAGTCAAAGGTCGACGGTATGGTCCACAACCCTACGTAACTCGATCCGGAAGATCCGCACCTCGGATTTCTAATCCGTAACCTCCCAATGGTTTCAACAAGCTTCTAGAACAACATCCTAAAGTTTCGGAACGATCCAACGATCGGATCTCCGCCAATTGCTAAAATTAAGTGGTGGTCAACGTTTTATTTTACGAACTTAGGAATCCAATTCGGGAAGATCCATACATCGAATTCCCAATCCGTCATTTCCTATTGTCCTCAAATATTACGTACTATAATGTATTAAAGTTTGGTGACGATCCAATGGTCGGATCGTTGAATCATAAAATGGTCAAGTGACGTACTATTCCATTCTAGGTTCAAACTATCGAACTTTAACAAATGGTTATCAAATTGACATCAGAACATCAAATTTAACTAAAAAAGGCAGCATCGGCCCACTGGCCACCCGCCGCCGCACATGGCGGTCGGCAGCCCCAACTCGCCAGAAAATTCAATTATTTCCAAAAATTCTCAAATTTTATAGGAATGAAGATCTCAATGAGTATAACAAGTTTTATACCTGTGGCCAAGTCCAATTTGGCCGAAAAAAGCTCCAATTTGTCTCGAACCCGCCGAAAACCCTAAAAATGGGTGGCTTCGATCCTTCACCTCCGGTGCTCCGCCACCCCTATAGTTGTTTGGGTTTTGTTCCAGGCCTCAAGGGAAGTGTTTTGGTGGTAGTGATTGAAGGCAAGTTTTTCAGAAATGGATGAATTGCCGTCGTGTCCGTCCCACCCATCGGTGCGTTCTTCTCGAGATTAGGGTCAAACCCAGTCGGGTTTGGATGAAATTAGAAGCATGGATGGCTCTGAGGTGTATGGTGGCCGTGATTTGCCAATTTTTTCCGGAGAAATCGATGAAAATCTCGTCAGAAACCATGCAACCCATCGGGTTACAATCGAGTCACGAGGAGAAACGAGGCGGGATGGTGGATTCGGTGCTTCTCATTCCCTCCCTTCCCCTCCTTTCCTTCTCTTCCCATTGGCCGGCCTTCTTCCTCTCTCCTCTTCTGATTCGTCCTCACTCTCCTTCTTTGCCTTCTTCCTCTCTCCTCTTCTGATTCGTCCTCACTCTCCTTCTTTCTCTCATCTGGTTGGGCAGTAACCCTTTCCTTTCTTCTTTCTTCCGTCTAACCTTCCCATTTCCTTCATTTCTCTTAACCAAATAATAAAATAATAATAATAATAATAATAACTAAATAATCTTAAAATAATAATATAATTTGAATCAATAGACATAAAATAGTAATATTTACAAAAAGTATTTCTTTTTTTTTTTTCGGATTCGTAGTTCCGTAAAACTTCTATCGTAATTCCAATCTTGATTCCATTTGTGCCTTCGCGTTCATAGTGACGAGCACTACAAGGATACACTAAAATAATATTTCGTACATCTCACTATCCGTTGGTCAACGAAAGACAATACCCTCGCCTCTAAGGCATTTTCGTCAATTCATGCTCTCTAGGGAATTTTCGTCAATTCACGCTTTCAAAATTAATAAAATCGTAAAAGTAGGGACATGTTGTCACAATCTACCCACCTTAAAAAAAATTCATCCCCGAAATTTGAAATCACTTGTTATACAAAAGTAGTGAAAAGACAGCAGGAAAAATAAATATGTAAAGGAAGATATCAAGTTAGAGTGGTTGCATAAAAGAGAATGTCATTCCGTCGCGATCGGAGTGCAGTGATTCCTCTTTCATGCCCCCAAACTCTTACTTTCCTTCTCCTTTAGCACAATACTATAATATAATACTTTTATAGATATATAAAAACATAACGTCAAAATACGTATGTAGTGAAATAAAGTTAAAATAGTTGTACTGAAATCAAAAACCGAACATAGAAAGGTTCCACCTACGCACTCGTAGCATAAGGTACTCTGAGAATAAGCGTGTAGTAACACTGGGCTAAGCCCAAATGATAAATAAATAACTAGACGTATAAATAAATAAAAACATTAACGTAGACGGACCTAAATGTCCACTTGCTTAACAAGTTCAATAAATAAGTTATCGATATTACAGTCTGCAACCCGCAATACCGATCACTCACTGTTGTCATGATAAGTAAGCAACAAATTCCCGAGGGTGGAATATTACCATCTTGCCCCTCAATAGGAAATACGTATAATTCGTAGTTCCGTAAAACTTCTATCGTAATTCCAATCTTGATTCCGCTTACGCCATCGCGTTCGTAGTGATGAGCACTACAAGGATACCCTAAAAGAATATTTTGTATGTCTCACTATCAACGAAAGTCAATACCCTCGCCTGTAGGGCATTTTCATCAATTCACACTTTTAAAATTAATAAAATCATAAAAGTAGGGACAGGTTGTCACACAACAGTCATGCCGACAGGTGCTAGGAAGTGGGGAGGTTGGGGGAAGATGGACTAAACCACCGTTTATGATAGTTAAAGTTAATTGTGATGGAGCGTGGTGTAATCGGAGTGGGAACGGAGGCTTTGGGTGGGTAGCAAGGGATTTTGCTGGGATATTCAAAGGCACTGGAGGGGTGGGAAATGTACTGTGCCAGTCTAGTTTGATGGCAGAGGCGGGAACGATGAGGGCAACTTTGTTGGCATGTGTGGAGAAGGGTTTTGAGGTGGTTCAAGTTGAATCTGATTCGAAAATCTTGGTGGATATATTAAATGGGGTTTTACAAAATGAGGCCATCATTGAAGGTCTTTTATGGGACATTCAACAGTTAAAGCAGCAGTTAAGGTCGGTCGAATTTCTTTTCACTTCTCGTGCTTGTAATGGGGCCGCGCATCAGGTGGCATCTTTTGTCACGCGTGTGGGAGGTGTTCATGTGTGGGATTTTTATGAACCAGAATAATTGTTTAATATTCTGGTTTCTAATGTAAACATTTCAATTCGCATTTAATAATATTTACTCTTTGAAAAACAAACAAAAAACAAAAAACAAAAAAAAAACACTTTCTATATTATGGATTGTGTATATATTAACGGGGGCCGGAAAGGGGATTATGTCGGATTCATCCGACACATCCTTTGGATAATATGAGATTATATATATATGGGATAGGATTAAGAGACAAAGATTTTGACAAATATTGCTACACTTCTTCCCAACCTTTAGATCTAATTTAATCTAGCGAGTGCATTTTTGCTCACCACCATTTAATGTTATGTATGATCACCACCTTATGTATCACCGTTAGATGAGTTTGAATTTTGAGATTTGTACCTATCCACTACGCGAATCTCGAAATTCAAATACATCTAACGATGACAAATAAAATGGTGAGCATACCTCACACTAAATGGTGGTGAGCAAAAATGCTCCCTAATCTAGCGGTCCCTAAGTAAAACTTAAATTGTTCTCGTTGACATGGCAGTGACATGGAAATAGATAAATAAACTAATTTAAGTAATTTTATTTTTACCAAAAAAAGAAAAAGAATCATGTAAAGAGAAAAAAACTCAACAATCCTTCTTCTTCCTCTTCTTCTTTCAATCTCCATATTTCTGAAACCTCATATGTCGTAGATTATATTTGATTAATATATATATGTGCAATGAAACCAATAGATTTTTCGTATAAAAAAAAAACATAAGAGTAGAATTTAATTATAGAAGTGCTTATGGTTTTAACTCTTGAATTGCAATAGCACCATCCAAAAATTACTGAGGATATAACTTGTTCATCAAAACCTAATCCCAATGTCATGATAAACAAGTTTCCATGGCCTTCACTAGATGCTACTTTCATTCGATTCATACAATATTCCGAAGCATGGAAAGCATATCAAGCTATCACTCAATTTCTTTTATCTTTTGTTAAACAAACAAAATTAAACCCTAAATTAAGTCTTCATTCTTAGTATATTTGGGTGAGAATTGGATTATGGTAAAACTTTGATATCTTCAATTTTAGATAGTTCTTAAGTTGTAATTATCACTTTTTATTTCTTTTGGTCAAATTGTCATGAAGACATACCAAATTTGGTTGTTCGGCAATCATGAAATCAATGGAGGTCTTCATCCCTCCCTCCTACGTTTTGCAGATTTTATTTATTTATGATTATTTATATTCTATGTCATCATTCATGTTATTTATTGATTTAAATCCTCCACATCACTTGTAATTAGGATCATTAGATGATATAAAATCTAAAAGTTAAAAAGAAGTGTAAAAATATTTGTCAAGATCTTTATCCCCTTCATCCTATCTCTCTCTCTCTCTCTCTATTGATAAGACCCCGAGTTGCATACACAACTCTCCGACTATATGATATGAGTTTGACGTGTGCAGTTTACACTGTAATGAAAATTGCAGGATCAAATGAATATTCGACCAAAATATGTGGAGTTTATTTATGCAGTGTGACAAATGGAAGAATAACAACGTTATTCTTAACAGAACAAGTACACTGAAATTCACCAGAAATATGAGAAAACCTCAAGTTTATATAGATAACACTGTTATCTGGGATTCCATTGCGATCCATGTTTTAAACTTTGATCGTGGTGTAACTAGTTGTACTTAGGGATGACCAACGGTTATAGCGGGTGGGAACCGCGGTTATTTACTCATAACCGTTTAAGTCATTATCGCATAACTGTTTACCCGTTGGGTAATTGTATAAACGCGTATACGCATACCCATAACCATTTGTAAACTATTAACTGTAACCATTAAACTGTAACCGCATACCGTTTACCCTTTTTTAACAAGTTGAAAATTAGAAAAGAAATTTGTCATAATTTTCTTTTTTTGACTATTAAACGCTGTTATTGGTACATTTAGCATGCATTTTTCTATTTCAATCTTTGAAGTCCTTATACTGTTCCGGATAATGAAATAATAGTGTACGGATGATATTTTTAACTATTATCAATGAAGGTGATATAATATATTTGTTAAGAATTGATTGGGTACTATCAAAAGATCTCTCATTACTTGACCAAGAAAATTCAAATTTCATAATAGTTTTTCTTTTTACCAAGGTTCTAAAAACGCTAGGTGCTCGTCGGGCAGCGTGTCACATCCTGGCCTGGGCCCCCACCACGTCCCGGGCACGCCTCCACCATAGCACAATATTGTCCGCTTTGGGCCCCAACTACGCCCTCACGGTTTTGTTTCTGGGAACTCACACGAGAACTTCCCAGTGGGTCACCCATCATGGGTCCCATAAACAAAACCATGAGGGCGTAGTCGAGGCCCAAAGGGGACAATATTGTGCTATGGTGGAGGCGTGCCCGGGATGTGGTAGGGGCCCAGGCCGGGATGTGACACAGTGGGCAGGGGCCTAGCGCCTAGGCGGATTTATGTAAATTTATTGTACATCTTTTAAATAAGTTCCTATTTACACTAAAAAATAAAAAATAAATAAATAAAACTTGTATGGGTAATAAAAGAATGATAAAATGTAAAAATAGAAGTAGAAAAATACACGAAGTACATCCATCCAACAAGTTCAATATTTTAAAAACAGTGAGCATATAATTATAATGAGGAGTATTCTTGGATGATAGACTAAATTCTTCTTGTTCATGATCCTTGCATTGGATTGAACATAGACAAAATTATTTAATCTTGATGTATCTAGTTTATTTCTTTTCTTTGTATATATATCCCCTCAAAAGTGCTCCAATTCATTTCACAATTGGATGAACTTGTAGTCAATCCATCCTTTGCAAATTAGATATACCATTTCCACAAGTATACCATCATGAAACTAAAAAAGAAAAAAGCACACAATTAATAAAAAATTATTTTTTAAAAAAAAACCGCTTAGGCCCCGCCAAAGTGCCGACTAGGACTGCCTAGCTCTAGACCGATTTTTCGAAATGATTTGCACTATATCGCAGCCGACCTTCACCGTCTAGACTGATTTTTAGAACACTGCTTTTTACAAACTAAAGCATCTAGGAAAGAAAATTCATGCATTTTCAACGTACTTTTCTGCCAAGCAAGTCTTCAATTATAACATCTAGACCAAGAGTGAAATAAATCAAACTTCCTATGATACAAAGTAAAGCGTCTATCTCAAGGTAATCATTATCTTGAATATAGATGATTCGAAACTTCTAAATATCCTAAAACTAAACTTTGGAACACTCTAATACTTTAGCAAATTCAATCATGACGTCTCATCGACTCGTTTTATCAAAAAATTTCTAATAGCTTTTTTTCCCTACATTTCAAACTTAATATCACTGCCATTTACAATTAGTAAATAATCAGATAGGAAAACTAACCAAAATGGCTTAAAAACTTTTAATTTTAACCAAAAACCATACTAAAAGTTTATTTAATAAAAAGGACAAAGCCCATTGTTATATCAGCCTAACTTAAATGGCCCAACCTAAATAACAAGTTGGTTTGTCAATTTTGCCCCTAACGGTATTAGGTTAACTTACGTTAATTAATCGTTAGTTTAGTTATTTTGAAATTAGCACAACCGATTGAAACGGCTTTGTTTTTGCGTTGCAGAGTTCTTCGATCTGCAGATTTTGAAAGTCAATTTTTGTGAACCGGGCGAAGGTATTGAGAGTCGATTTTTTTGAAATCCTTTTTGTTTTTTTTGTTGTTCGTTTAGGTCTCTCGAAGTAAGAATTATTCTTCAATTGAAGGTTCTTAGATTTTATTTTTTTTCTCGAAACCGAAGGTTCTGAGTTTTTTTTTTTTATTCGTGATCTTCGTTGTTGTTCATTGTTTCACTGAAGTTCTGTAATTGATCGCCGTTCTTCATAGTTTCGTTGTTTGAAGGTAATTGGGACTGCATTACAGGTTTTGAGATTCTAGTTTTATAGTTTTTGAGTTTTTGCATTGACTGGTATATTTTGTCTTAATTTGTGTTCAAATTACAATATATCAGGTTGTTAATTCCTTTTTTTTTTTTTGAAATTTTCAGTTTTGATCTTACTATTTTGAAGAATTTGCAGGTAAGTCTTGATTTGTTCATCACGCTGTATGTGTTTAATTTTTCATAAATAGTGGATGTAGTTCTATAGTTTTTCATAAATAGTGGATGTAGTTCTATAATTGTTTTAGACATATTTTTAGTTTTTGGTTTATTTTATATGAATATGATTTTCTAAAACAGTTATTGTTTTGTTTTACAAATATTGGGTTTAGTTTTACAACATATTATTAAATATTTTTTGTTGTGTTTTATATTTTGTCATTGTTTTTTTGATATCTGCATATAATATTTTGTGTACTGATTTGTAACTTGTGGAGCCAAAAATATTCACAAGACGACACGTGGATTTTTGGGTAAAAGAGGACAAAAATACCCTTGAGGCATACTGGGATTCCTACGCGCGAGCAGCGGACAATCATCCGTCAATCAAGTCAAAAGTGTCCAAAATAGGTAACCAATTCAAAGATATTCTCATCCATCCTCATACCATAACTTACAAAACCTCTACAAGGAAATCATTCCATAACTTACAAAACCTTCCATATAAATTGGATGAATTAGGCTAATTAATGGATTAATTCCTAATTAATCCATTAATCACCATTTTCACCCAAAAAAGCCTTTAAGGGCCGGCCACCCCATGTGCCATATATATGACTCCATTTTCTCTAAAAACGGAGGTTCATACTCTTGCAAACCTCCCAAAAATTCTCTAAACACTTTTTCTCTCTAAATTCTAACTTTGGCATCGGAGGTTCTTCGGCCAAAGCCCCCCCCCCCCCCCAATTCATCGTGGGCATGTGAGGCTTTTGGCCTTGACCAAAGGTGTTAATTATTTTGTAGGTGCAATTTTGTCCAAGAAGAAAGCGGCGGAAATTTGCATCCACAAATTGGTGCTTTCATTGAGAGTTTGAGATCCACACTCGTAGAAGACTCTCACATACAAAGGTTTTTTTCTCTATTTTCTCTATTTTCTAGTCCATTTGAATTTTTCATACGTTCTTATTATTAGAATTTTTTATTTGCAAAGATTCTTTGACAAAACATGAAAGAAAAATATAATGGCTAGAAATTTAGAAAATTCCACAAGTGAAAATTCTAATTTTCAAGAAACGGGACCGCGGTGATCCATGATGCTAAACGTGGTCATGGGTAGAGTGGCACCACCACGAGCTTCCATCATGGCAACCACCTTCGGCGAGATCCATGGCACCACCACCGTGGCCCAAGCCGTGCCATCCAAGCTTGCACGGGCCCGAGCCCTAGCCTCGCACCCACGTGCTTCACATGCCGAGCAGCCCACTCTCGTGGCCCAACCTGCTTTCACCGAGCAGCCTACTCTTGTGGCCCAGCCTACTTCCGCTGAGCAACCCACTCCCATGGCCTAGCATGTTCCCGACGAGCAGCCCACTCTCGTGGCCCAGCCTGCTCCCGCTGAGTGGCCCGCTCCCATAGCCCAGCCTGCTCCCGACGAGCAGCCCGCTCATGTGGCCTAGCCTGCTTCCGACGAGCAGCCTGCTCCTGTGGCCCAGCCTGCTTTCGCTGAGCACTCCGCTTCCGTGGCCCAGCCTGTTCCCGACGAACAGCCCGCTCCCGTGGCCTTCCAATCAGCACAAGTCGGTCCAAGATTAATTCAACCGTCCCGACTTCAAATTTTTGGGCCTACGATCAAACCGGGGGCATTGTTACCACATTTCTCCCCGGATTTGACATTTTCCAACTCAAATCCCGCGTCCGGAGTCTACCATACTTCCACTGCTCAAGGAGACGACCTTGGTGCACCAGCTTCTGCAGCGCACCGAGATCCAACGTGCCCCAGACGAGGTGTCCCGAAGTAGGACAAGGGCAGACGAGGAACCTCTCCAGCAGCATCCCGGCAAGCAGCCACTCAACCAATCATGAACCGAGCGTTCGGGCAGGGTACACTCCCGATTGGACCCCCGAGATAGCGTATACTCCTATTTTAGCCCGCGGATGAGCGTGTACTCTCGACTAGGTCCACGGACGAGCATACACTCACAGTTGGGGCTACACTCTGATAATCAACATGAGCAGCCTTCCAAACGAAGTGTTCATTCGCGGCTAAGCCCGCAAAGAGCATCATCCACCTCACATCGGAGTAGGCAACATGACGGACGAAGAGAAACAGTCACTTAATCCGGCTCAAGTTCAACTAGCAGCCTGTGAAGAACTCGCTCGCCTGCTAGGAACGCACCACATGCACCGCATCCGCGACATAAACGAGCCAAACACATGGAAGAGCAGCCTATACCAGCAAGTCACGACTGGGGGCAGCTGAGAGCTCTGCTACCCCAACAAAGGCAAATTCAGGAAAAAGTAGAGATACTCTTGACCAAGCAATTGCGCAATTTCCAACGCAACAAGGTCACCGACGAGGCAATACGACGTGACATGACCAACATAAGCAGGTCACCTTTCACGGATGAGATCGAACAGGCAGAGCCTTCATGCAAGTTCAACCTGCCACATTTGACATCCTTCAAAAGGGATGGAGACCCGGAGAGACACTTGAAGCATTATCGAAGCACAATGATCCTCTATCGAAACAACGACGATCTCATGTGCAAGATATTCACCACCACTCTACAAGGCAAGGCACAAGATTGGTTCTACACCCCGCTGCCACAATCGATCCGGAGTTTCGACGAACTATCTTTGGATTTCACTAAAGAATATTCATCATATCGCTCAATCAAGAAGAAGTTCAACCACTTGTTCAACGTCAAGAAGAACCCAAATGAATCATTTCGTGATTATGTGAAGAGGTTCAAAGCAGAGAAGGCAAAGATAGTCGGATGCAACGACTCGATAGCTAGAGCAGTTTTCCAAAAAAGACTTCCAGTAGACCATATGTTATTCGGAAAATTTATCATGAAAAAAGATCTAACTCTGACAGATTCTTTCGCTCTAGTAGAGAAGCATGCACTTTGGGACGAGGCTAGCCAATACACATTCAAGGACTTGAAGAAGTACTTGACATCACCTCTCTAATATCCAAATCGGAAGCAGTGAAAGACTTATTCGCATGTTTGACGGTATCTAAAGCAGCAATAAGCTCTACCATCATACGAGAATAGCTGGGGGCCTGACTACCTGTATTCCACAGATCTAAAGCTCTCATCGATGCTACCAGAAATTCAAAAGCTAACTTTGGCGATAGTGTTGCAACTCGGAAGCTCAAGTTTTACCTTCAAATGCACGCAGTCATCCTCATGACTTATTATTCCGCCTAATCTAGACGTGCGACGATAAAGGCGTAGACCCTAGCGGATGCAAAGTTCTATGACGAATGCAACAAATTTTGTCCAAAAACACGTCAAGGGCAAACGAACACTGGAATGACAGTCAGAAACAAGTTTTGTCCTCATCGCCCCAAAAAATTCTACATAGGAGCAACATGTACCGACAGTTGAGCACCACCTCCTGCTACGCGTCACACGGCCTCAACCGACCTTTGCTCCATAATTCAATTCTAGAATGGCCCAATACCAGTAGTTGAACATCTCCTACTGCGTGTAGCATGGCCCCAGCTCCATGGCTCCCTACCACGCCTTCACGCCTAGCCAAGGCGATGCAACAGAGCGGTCCAACAACACCCCGAAGGCAGCCAAGCATACCTTAGCCATACATGCTCCTTCAATAGTTCTGGCATTTGCATGTCGACAACGCGTCCAACTACAAAGGTTCACGAGCAGGCGTAGTCCTTGTTACCTCAGACAGATCGATGCCTGAGCAGTCGATCACTTTAGGCTTCAAAACATCCAAACAAGACGATCTTCGACTGCCTCAAGAAATCCCTAACCAGCAAGAAGGGAAAATGGTTAGATGAACTTCCCAGATGTCTATGGGCATATCGCACCACCAAAAGATGAGCAACCGATGAGACTCATTTCTCTTTGGCATTTTACTCAGAAGCAATCATTCATCCTAATGTCAACAAGCCAAGTATCACTGTTCTACTACCAAGCGTTGAGCAGAACAGTAAGGAGATGGCCACAAACTTAGATATGGCAGAGGAGAAGGGCGAATAGACCATCACCCGCATCGCAGCCTACCAGCAGCAGCTCCTCTCTAGCTACAAAAAACGGGCCAAGATTCGGCAGTTCCAGCCTGGAGATCTAGTCCTAAGGAAAGCCTTTATCACTGCCCGCAAAGAAAGCTCTAAAAAGATGGATTTCATCTGGGAAGGTCCGTACAAGATCAACAAAGAGATCAAGAAGCAATGAAACGCTTACAACCTGAGGAAGTACCATGTGTGACCTCGCACTATATCAAGACTCGAAGACTCAAGTAGCTCAACGGGCACCACCTCTCAAGCCGATGACTATCCAGTTGTTATACAATCTCATACAGCTAAGTTATTCGTTCGTTTCACTCATTTTTCAATGAGAAATTCAAAAGTAATTCATAATTTGGCTCGACTACATGCCTACAACAACTGATCATCCCTACACTTCAAAAAAAGATTGCGCCCTTCTTAGGGACTTATCGCATGAATTGCGCCCTCCGATGGACCAACCATGCTCTTCAGTGCGAGAGGGTAAACTAATTGCTCTTCAGTGCGATAGGGTAAACCAATTCCCTGACACCTACATGGGTTAGCTCTCCAAGACGGGAGGATAAACACTGCACTCTGAATATCCAGACGTGGATGAGCCTGGCTGCCCTAGTATAACTAGATGCACGATGGCTTGTGCCAGGATTCCTAGAAGTAGCCACAATGGTCTTTTTCAAGGCTTAGCTAACTGAAGGATTTTGGGTCTCTTGGCCTAATCTGCAGGGAACCAGGCCCTAGAGACGGAGGGGGCACATTACGCAGTACGTCCTATGGACGGCTGCCCCTGGAACCCTAAAGCAGCTACCGAGTGCACTAAGGTAGCCTACGATTTCTGGAAGACTGCCTAAGGCATACCCTTCGAGCAGTAAAACCATGTTAGACTTATACAACAGCACATTCTTGTGAAAGGTTAAACAAGCTAGCGTGCATATACGAAGCTTTATCCGCTGCCAACATGCTTCGTAGTCGATAAACTTCATCTCTGCCAATCGCGAAACAACCTATACCAAGTCTTAAAGTGTTGTGATACTTGCTACGTAACCTACAGAATTGAGAAAGCTAAGGTTAACAACCTAGTGGTTACGCAGACTTGTCTACTTCTGTAAGTAAGGCATCCGGCTGCCAACCCTATGGCTAACAACTTTGCAAAGTTCTACACCAACACATACGGCTGCATAGGCTACGCAGGCCTGTCTGCTTATAGAAAAGTAGCATGCCTGCCACTAGTCTATAAAGTCCAAAAGTTAGGGCATTAACAAAAAAAGCGACAATGAAGAGAGCGAAGGAAGCATGTTTATAAACAACTTGCAAAGGCTGAAAGAGTTCATGCAAAACAAGAGTTACAAGGAAAAACAAAGAAAATCCTAAAGGCTACCTAGAAGACTACACTTCAGCAGCTTCGGCATCCCACGACTACTCGGTCGCCACACCTTCAGCAGCCGTGATAGGAGCATATTTATGCGACTTTGTTAGCTTGTTTCCTTGCATTTTCTTAGTTAGTTTCTACTTATTATAGTGTCTTAAGTCATTTTCGTGTGTTTATAGGTCCAAGAAGCAAAGTTGGCAAAAAGATGCAATTTGGAGCATTTTAGAGCAATTTTGGGCTTGGAATGGATATCACAAGATTGGAGCAAGATGGATGGACGAATTTGAAGTTCAAGAGAGCCTAGGAATGTGGAAAAGAGTTGAAGAAATAAATCCAAGTCAAAGAAGATAAGGAATCAGCTACAAAGAAGGAGAATTATCCAAAACATTATCCAAAACCTTATCCAACCTTATCTTATCCAAACTAACCTTATCTTATCTTATCTTATCTTATCTTATCTTATCCTATCATAATCTTATCTTACCTTAATTCCAGTTACAAGGGGGACTCCTTTTCATATTAGGATGCCTAAAACCTGTTTTTATGAGGCCTTTTTGTTCTAGAAACATGCCACAACACTCCTTTCTAGAAGCCCTAAAAATCTGACGCCCCAACCTTTCTAGATGGCCTTTTCCTTGTTGGTTTGGAGTCCTAAATCCTTTTCCTTGACAACCTAGGCCAAGTAATCCCTAGGCCTATAAATACACTCTTTTGCTGCACCATTCAGACCACCACCCTCTACCATAACTCACCTACATCCATCCACCACACACTCATTGTGCCGCAGCTTGCAAAGGAAGGAAGGAATCTGGAGCGTTTCTAGGTGTTTTCTATCCTTTGTTTTCAATGTTTAATTTTATTTATGTTTGCTTGCTTGTGGACATGAGGAACTAATTTCTTTTTAGTTAGAGGTGAATTTGAAGCCATGATTATATGTTTTATATGAATTGATTACGTCCAGTTATTGTTTCTTAAGACTAGAATGTGATTTGCTTAACTAAGTTATTAAAACTTGTTTGTGTGTGTTAATTGGGGGTCGACACTTAATTTGCATGCATGAATTTGATGCTAGAGTATAAGGGAGTTTCACCTAATCGTTATGAACTTATATTCACAAGTAGTAAAGGTTGCTAGTCACAATCATGTTTAGTAAGTCCTAGGCAAGAGTATCATGATGTCATAGTTACGAATGTCTCGTCAACACTTATGATTTTCAAAGAACGTAATGACCTTTGATATGTTTTCTATCATGCTGTCATAGTTAGGAGACTTGATAAGGATAATTTGGTTGTAATGTGTCTTCCATTCAATTCAACGAACTAAGGAAAATCTGATGGTTAATTTGTGCTATCACGGTTAACTTGGGGTGTTGTCATTCATGTCTAAAGGAATAATAACTGGAAATTGGTTCATATGCATATATCATGTGTGGAGAAGGACCCTCTAACTAGCCTTTCACCCTTCTTAATTCATCAAAATCGTTTTTCCAAAGTTTTTTTATGTAAAGTTCTGTTTTTAGTTTTAAATTCGTCAAAAACAAATCCCCCTTTATTTTGAAGTGTTAGATTAGTTAAAATCTGTTTTGATTTGTGTTTTTAAGTATCTTGAGTCAAGTTAAAATCTATTTTCCTCCAAAGTAGTGTTTAGAGTCCAAAACTGCCCAGTTTGTGTTTTTAGGCAGTTTTGAGTGTTTTTGTGCTATTTTGAGGCTTTTGAGTTGTTTTAGTGTTTTAGAATTTAGTCTTGCATTCTTTGAGTCTAGTTTAGTGTTTTAAACTTTGTTTTTACGTTTTTGAGTCAGTTTCAAGTGTTTAGCAATCCCTCCTAATCCCCGGTCCAGAATGATCCCTACTTATACATATACTACAACTGTCAAAAAGAGGGTTTAATTTGTGTGCAATTTAATTTTCACATCAAATTTTGGCGCCGTTGCCGGGGATTAGCAAATTTGCTAATCCCCCGTATCTATTTGTGTTTTTGTCTTTACATTTTAGTTTTTGATTTTGTTTTGTTTCGTTTTCTTTGTTTCAGGTACTAGACATGGCAATTGCCAACATTCAAGCTCAATTGGCGAATCTTACTTCTCAACTGTCCCAGATTGCCAAAAGAACCACAATGCATACTGCCCCTACATTTGGGGTGCCCTATGGGCAAGGATGTCAAACTCATCAACGTCATCAATTCACTGCGAACGGAGGTGCTTGGGGTTATCAAAGCCATAACCAATCAAGGGACAACATGTTTTCCAACACTTACAATTCGGATTGGAGAGATTATTCAGATTATATGTGGGAGGAACCTCAACAAATTCAACAAGGTGGATATTGGCAGCAAGAGGATGAGTTCTATTCAAGATCTGCGCAGCCACCACAGCCTCAACCATATTCGGCCCAACCAAGTTCAGGTTCGTCAATGGATAATGATAAAATTCTTGAGTTAGTCACTTCTTTATCTCAGGGACAAGAAAATCAAGACAAAAGGGTGGACTATTTGGAAAAGCAAATTGGACAGATAGCGGAATTCATAGGACAAATTCTAGAGCAAAGTGAACTCTCCAA
Organism: Heteromeles arbutifolia; assembly: GCA_024362995.1. Classification (NCBI taxonomy): domain Eukaryota; kingdom Viridiplantae; phylum Streptophyta; class Magnoliopsida; order Rosales; family Rosaceae; genus Heteromeles; species Heteromeles arbutifolia. The sequence continues at coordinate 22,482,204 of JANCRC010000010.1, forward strand.
CTCAACTATTGTCAATTCGATGGGAGATTTAGAAATCCATGATGCTATCACTTTGGGAAGTGCTATGGAGGTTGGAGCTGACCTAAAAACGTCCAAACATACCTTAGAAGTGGACAAAGAGCTGCTGATTGAGGAGGAGGAAGAAGACATACACACGGCAAGGGAAGAACAACCCTTGCCGCAGCCTCCTAAGCCTTCTCAACCACCCACCACAAGTAAGGACGTCCCAAATTCAATTCATTCTAATGTTATTCCTCCGAATGCACCTTTTCCTCGCAGGTTTTTAATTCCCAAGAAAGATGAGAGTGAAAACAACATCCTGGAAGCCTTTCCAAAGGTGCAAAGTGATATCCCAATTCTTGATACACCAAATCAAATTCCAAAATGTGTTGAATTTCTTAAAGAACCTTGTATATCAAGAAGAATGATTCAAGAGAAAGAAGTGGCTGGAGAATATATAGAATGCATCAAAGAGGATATACTTGAGACAACCAACCCCAAAGAAGTCGCATTTTATGACACAGGACAAGTCACAACCATTACATTAAATCTGGCCAAGTCCAACATTCCTGAAACTTTCAAAGAATGGGTGTTTGTCCTTGAGTTCATGTCAGAGCACACAGGTAAGCCACCTCCCCAAATTTCAATTCTGTTTTATACTAATATGTTGTTAATGATTCAGGTACCCACACTAGAATTTAAACCATTGCCGAATCATTTCAAGTATCACCTTCCATTCAAAGATCAATTCCATGCCGTGGCCTCCAATGAAGCATAATTGAAGGATTCGTCCGGCTGGACGACGTTAAAGCAAGCGCTTCTTGGGAGGCAACCCATGTAAATAAAGAAGACCTAGGAACTCTTCAGCTCCACAACCAGATTTGCGTTTCTAAACCCTCATCTTTATTGCTTTTACTTTGCATATTTGTCATGTTTGTTTGTTGTGTTGTTTGCTTGCTTTTGTGTGTGTCTATGTTTGAAACATTGAGGACAATGTTTGGTTCAAGTGTGGGGGGTAAACAAGTGTTTTCATTGAAAAATTCGTGGGTTTTTGTCACCTAGCACTTCTAAAAGTTGTTTTTCAATGTTTTTGAGTGTTTTTAGGGTGTTTTGACGTGTTTTTATGTGTCTTGAAAGAAAAGTACGAAAATTTTGAAAAAAGTCTTGAAAAATACCAAAACGAGTCGTTTTTGTGTGTTTGTGTCTTAGGGTACCTTCCAACACAATGATAAGGATTTGCTTTTTAATTGCATGACTGTTAAAGAAAGTTACAAACATGGATAGAAGTTTGATATGCTCTTTGGTTTATGCTTAGTTGTAGTTGTTGTTTACGAATTCACATGTAATCACAAAGGAAAAAAATCAGTTTTTGTAACATGCTTGAAGGAAGAAACTCAAACTAACGCTACAACCTTGAGAGACTTGAGCTTATACTTTGTTTGGAGAGTTATTAATCTGTGCATTCTTGTTTTCTAAAGTCGTTGCATGATCTTATCATTCTTTGCTTGGTTGCTACTTAGAATGCGTTTCATCACTATAGTTCCAAATACTAGAACTCATGCCCGTTTCATTCAAAGCATAAAATTGATTAGCATAACATAACAAGATAAAGTTGTTTAGTTAAAACCAGAGCCAAAATGCCATACCCCTTTCTCATTTATTTTGTAGGTTTAACCCTTTTGAGCCTTGTTTAGCCTATGTTCGTTGTTAACCCACATGTTCCCTACCTAGCCTGGATTAGGATCATCCATACCCTTGTTCTTAAAGGATAGTGAAGCATGACGTAGAGGGAATTCCTTTTGATCAACAATTTGCAGAAAAATAAGTGTGGGGGAAGGTTTTAGTGGTTTGGGTGAAAAAGCAAAAAAAAAAAAAAAAAAAAAAGAAGAAAATTCGTGAGAAAAAGAGAAGACACAGGAAAGTATGTGAAAAAGTGTGAAAAGTGTTCAAAATAAGTGAGATTAAGCTCACAAGTGTTGGTTGTTGAAGAAAAGGGTCCAAAAAAGTTGAATTTGGCCCTAAGTATGTGTTTTCTGTCCCTTTGTATCAAAGTTTGTGGCTGCGTTTTTAAGGGAGTTCTAAGTGTCATATTCATTACTTTGCTTGCTATTGCTTTAAGAACGTTTGTTCTCCTTACCTTTCTTTGTTAGCCAATACCCTTAGCCCCGTTACAACCCTTTTGACTTCTATCTTGATTGTTATGTGTTTCAACATGTGGAGTTTGGGATTGGTATGAGCATATGGTGTCCCTAGTTCTCGCGTCTAAGTGGTGGCATTCCATTCATGAGATCATATATATACATGCTTAATAATTCCAAAAAGTGCCTTCTTTGTTAATACATATGTGAGTACTAGTTTTCATGTTTACATCAATCTTCTCACATATACCTAGTGTAGGGAGTGTAGTCAGAAAATCTGTGTGAAAATAGAGTGTATATCTTATGAGGAATTGAGGGATTCTCTAAGGCATGTTACTACATTCAAAATGTTGTTTTAATGGATTAAATGCGAACTAGTGAATGCTGACTTTGATTAAGTATGCTCGAGAGTAGGGATATCTAAAATCTAAGTAATGATTTTTAATGTGTTATGTTCCATTGGAAATCCCTGAGGCGAATGTTGGAGGGTTTAGGTTATGTTTGTTTGTTTGTTTTGCTCGAGGACTAGCAAAAGCTAAGTGTGGGGGAATTTGATAGGAGCATATTTATGCGACTTTGTTAGCTTGTTTCCTTGCATTTTCTTAGTTAGTTTCTACTTATTATAGTGTCTTAAGTCATTTTCGTGTGTTTATAGGTCCAAGAAGCAAAGTTGGCAAAAAGATGCAATTTGGAGCATTTTAGAGCAGTTTTGGGCTTGGAATGGATATCACAAGATTGGAGCAAGATGGATGGACGAATTTGAAGTTCAAGAGAGGCTAGGAATGTGGAAAAGAGTTGAAGAAATAAATCCAAGTCAAAGAAGATAAGGAATCAACTACAAAGAAGGAGAATTATCCAAAACATTATCCAAAACCTTATCCAACCTTATCTTATCCAAACTAACCTTATCTTATCTTATCTTATCTTATCTTATCTTATCATATCCTAATCTTATCCTACCTTAATTCCAGTTACAAGGGGGACTCCTTTTCATATTAGGATGCCTAAAACCTGTTTTTAGGAGGCCTTTTTGTTCTAGAAACATGCCACAACACTCCTTTCTAGAAGCCTTAAAAATCTGACGCCCCAACCTTTCTAGATGGCCTTTTCCTTGTTGGTTTGGAGTCCTAAATCCTTTTCCTTGACAACCTAGGCCAAGTAATCCCTAGGCCTATAAATACACTCTTTTGCTGCACCATTCAGACCACCACCCTCTACCATAACTCACCTACATCCATCCACCACACACTCATTGTGCCGCAGCTTGCAAAGGAAGGAAGGAATCTGGAGCGTTTCTAGGTGTTTTCTATCCTTTGTTTTCAATGTTTAATTTTATTTATGTTTGTTTGCTTGTGGACATGAGGAACTAATTTCTTTTTAGTTAGAGGTGAATTTGAAGCCATGATTATATGTTTTATATGAATTGATTACGTCCAGTTATTGTTTCTTAAGACTAGAATGTGATTTGCTTAACTGAGTTATTAAAACTTGTTTGTGTGTGTTAATTGGGGGTCGACACTTAATTTGCATGCATGAATTTGATGCTAGAGTATAAGGGAGTTTCACCTAATCGTTATGAACTTATATTCACAAGTAGTAAAGGTTGCTAGTCACAATCATGTTAAGTAAGTCCTAGGCAAGAGTATCATGCTATCATAGTTACAAATGCCTCGTCAACACTTATGATTTTCAAAGAACGTAATGACCTTTGATATGTTTTCTATCATGCTGTCATAGTTAGGAGACTTGATAAGGATAATTTGGTTGTAATGCGTCTTCCATTCAATTTAATGAACTAAGGAAAATCTGATGGTTAATTTGTGCTATCACGGTTAACTTGGGGTGTTGTCATTCATGTCTAAAGGAATAATAACTGGAAATTGGTTCATATGCATATATCATGTGTGGAGAAGGACCCTCTAACTAGCCTTTCACCCTTCTTAATTCATCAAAATCGTTTTTCCAAAGTTTTTTTATGCAAAGTTCTGTTTTTAGTTTTAAATTCGTCAAAAACAAATCCTCCTTTATTTTGAAGTGTTAGATTAGTTAAATCTATTTTGATTTGTGTTTTTAAGTGTCTTGAGTCAAGTTAAAATCTATTTTCGTCCAAAGTAGTGTTTAGAGTCCAAACCTGCCCAGTTTATGTTTTTAGGCAGTTTTGAGTGTTTTTGTGCTGTTTTGAGTCTTTTGAGTTGTTTTAGTGTTTTAGAATTTAGTCTTGCATTCTTTGAGTCTACTTTAGTGTTTTAAACTTTGTTTTTACGTTTTTGAGTCAGTTTCAAGTGTTTAGCAATCCCTCCTAATCCCCGGTCCAGAACGATCCCTACTTATACATATACTACAACTGTCAAAAAGAAGGTTTAATTTGTGTGCAATTTAATTGTCACATCAAGCCGCGACACTCTTAGCAGCGACATCATCTAGCACTTCACCCCTGGCTGCCCCAGTCTGGACACCAACTTCTCAAACTACTTCATCAAGGGAAACCTCAAAAGTAAAAACAAGCAAGTCTTCCGGAGAAATAGAGAAGGTCTCGAAACCTCGAGCCCATTCTTTGCACCCTTCATATGCTCATTCTCTTCGAGCAAACCAACACGGATACACTGCAGCTCATCCACTTCCTTCTTCAGACTTTCGTTGATCCTCAGTACATCTTGAAGTTCCAACACTTGGGATTCAAGCCTATCGACGATTCTCTTGAAGTGGATCACTTGATTATAAGTAGCAATCAACTCTTCATCCTTTGCATAAGCAAGGAAACGAAGCTCAAAAATGGCATGCTCAAGATCTTGAATCTGAGGTATGTGACATCCGATCTTCTTCTCTACACTTTCATATTTAAAGTTGGATCGCGTCAAGCCTAGTCTTCAAGTCAACGACCTCTTGGTGAGTGGTCTCAAGCTGCAGAGAAGTGGGGGCAAAGATATTAGACCCCTTCAAAGCGACGAGCTCAGATTCCAACCTCTTAATCTTCTCGGCAGAAGAATAAGCTTCAACTGCAACAGCCTTTGCCACCTCCGTGGCAGCCTTGGTATCCTCTTGATCAAGGAACATAGTCTCGGCTGCCAAAATCACCATTTTCTACATCATGGCCAGCAGAGTAGTCTCCTATACTCGGTCGTATGCTTCGCAAAGAAACTCGAGCCAACAATCCATTTGACACCATTGATAAACTTGGCACAAGCGTCCATGTCTTCAAGCAAATCTGGTTTCAAAAGCATATAGATCTCAGCAGCCTCCCAGAAGCAGGTTTAGTGGATTTCTCACAGCTACCCACTCGAGCAGTCTCCTCCTTCCCAGTAAGCGAATCAATCTCAACAGCAGAGGGAGTGGGCTTTAGCACCACTTTAGTAGTAGAGTCCACCTTATCGTTCTTCATAGTAGGAAGCTTCTCCAAAGGTGAACCAGACTTTGCTCCCTACAGACATCTTGGTACAGACTTCCACATTGGAGGCATGATAGGATCTTTACGCTGAGCAATCCTATCAACAATTGTACTAGCCATTCTCAACATGGAAGCCACCACAGGCTTAGATCCAGCAGCCTTATTTTTCTTCCCATTGGAAGAATTCATGCCAATCACAGGCCTCTCGGCAGCAAACAATTCCTCACGAGCAGCGGAGGAAGTCTTCAATTTTTTCTCAACCGGCATCTCTTGAGTAGGCGGGGAAGATTTCTTCTTTCCATCTTCATTCATAGTAGGCTCCACGACAGCGATCAGACGAGCCAATGCATCTGGCTTGATCCTCTTTACGTCTTCTTTCGGGAGCGGCCCATCTTTCTCCTGGCGAAGAAAACTAAGCAGCCAACATCATTCACGGTACTAAGCAGAAAAGCTTAACCCAGCATTCTAGCAGGCAGGAGGCATGCATGCCTAGCATTCTAGCAGCCCATGAGGCCCACGACATCCTCATTTCTCTCAGTCACCAGCTTAGCCCGAGTCAGGTCCAAGAGCCCAAAGGACATGAGCCATGCGGCTCGCCTAGCACTGCGCCCCAACGCCACAATCCGCGGCCCCAGCCGCACAACCTGCACTTGGCTCTAGTCAAGCCAAGCAGCTTAAGCAGTGGTCCCTGTCACAACACCTTATCGGCCCATGCCAAGCCGACTCCTGGCCCTTGCCAGCCGACGTGCTGCACCACCCCGACGGCTGCCCCGAAATAGCATTATCGAAGAAGAAGATAAGAAAAAATTAAATTCTTCTTGTATCGGTACGACACAGAGAATACGAAGAAATCAACAAAAGACGGTCATTTGCACAGGCAAGATGTAGAAGATTGCTAGAGGAGGGGGAACAAATATCCTCTAAGCTCTCTCTCTCTTGTAGGGTAAAATAAATCACTCTCCAAAGTTGATTTAATAACCTACTTAAGGTGGACTTAAATAGGCTTTGAGAGAAATTTATTTCCCTTTCCTAGAAGGATCTAATTTCCAATTAAAGAGGGAATCTACATCAAAATAGGAAGCAGTCTTAAGTTTCCTAAAGCAAAAAGATCTCTACACCTGCTGCCTTTCCTGCGAGCAGCCCAACAGGTGTGGGGGCATTTGTGGAGCCAAAAATATTCACAAGGCGACATGTGGATTTTTGGGTAAAAGAGGACAAAAATACCCTTGAGGCATATTGGGATTCCTACGCGCGAGCAGCGGACAATCATTCGTCAATCAAGTCAAAAGTGTCCAAAATAGGTAACCAATTCAAAGATATTCTCATCCATCCTCATACCATAACTTACAAAACCTCTACAAGGAAATCATTCCATAACTTACAAAACCTTCCATATAAATTGAATTAATAAGGCTAATTAATGGATTAATTCCTAATTAATCCATTAATCACCAAATTAATCACCATTTTCACCCAAAAAAGCCTCTAAGGGCCAGCCACCCCATGTGCTATATATATGACTCCATTTTCTCTAAAAATGGAGGTTCATACTCTTGCAAAACTCCCAAAAATTCTCTAAACACTTTTTCTCTCTAAATTCTAACTTTGGCATCGGAGGGTCTTCGGCCAAAGCCCCCCCCCCCCAATTCATCGTGGGCGCGTGAGGCTCTTGGCCTTGACCAAAGGTGTTAATTGTTTTGTAGGTGCAATTTTGTCCAAGAAGAAAGCGGCGGAAATTTGCATCCACATAACTGTTTGTTTTTTTGTTCATTAGTTATGGAGAATTGTAAACTAGCTCAGTTTACATATGTTGGTTTATCCATTGTTAGTTATATTTCATCATCTTCTACATTCGATCAGATTTGTATTGATATTTGTTCTAGGTTTAAGGGTTTGAGACTTGGTTAGTTTGAGTTGCGATATGCTTTGAATGAAGATCCTACTTGTCTTCTAGATTGTGATGCCGATGTTAGGAATATGCTAAAAGTTCTTGATGTTGTTGGAAAATCCATCATAGAAATATTGGTTATTGATAAATGTGATGGTTCTATAGTTCAGTTACCTACGGAAAGCATATCTTCATCTTGTCGTACGTCAAACTTTACGATTGTTGTTAGTGAAAATGATCATTTAGGGAAGTATGGTTCTCCTGGTATTCATAATTATATGTCATGTGAATGGGATGGTTATATAGAATCTGAGGGGCAAGTTTTTAGGGGAGGTTGTGTTGATTTTTGAGATAGGTTGAAGAAGTTTTCTGTTGAATGTGGTTTTGAATTGAAGTATTTGAAGAATGATAAGAATCGCATTAGTGTTGAGTGTTCTAGGAAGGAATCTGATGGTTGTCTTTGGCATGTGTATGCATCCAAGTGTGATATTAATAACTTTTTCGTTATTCGGAAGTTGCATAATGTGCGTACATGCAAAGGTATGATTCGAAAGAAGAAAAACAAAGTTGTTGGATGGTAGTTTGTTGCTTCTCTCATCAAGGACAAGGTTCAATCAAATCCGCTTATTAAACCGAAGGAGATCATTTCAAACTTAAAACAGTTTTATGGATTAGATATTGATTATGCTATTGCATACTTTGGCAAAGAGATGGTAGTTTTTGAACTAAATGGTGCTGATGTTAATGCTTATAAGTTCTTGCCTTGGTATGTTGAGTCTGTCAGTTCAAGCAATCCCAGTTCTATGTTTAAGCTTGAAGTTGTACCTGAAACCAATAGATTTCTTCGTTTGTTTATTACTTATGATGCATGGATAAAAGGTTTCATGTTTTGTCGCCCGATGTTATTCATTGATGATACTTTTATCAAGAGCAAAAACAAGGGCACACTTCTATCTTGTTGTGCAAAAAATGGGGACGACGGTGAGTTAATACTTTCTGAATTTACATTCAATATTATCTGTTTTTTTTTTTTTTTTTTTTGTATTTTTGCTGTGCAAAAACTTTTCATAAATAGTTGAAGCACAGTTTTACGAAATAGTGCCATGACATTTATACTACTAGTTCTATCACAGTTTGATTAGTAGTTGACAATTGACTTTATTTATTTCTTTTTGTTATGCATATATATTTGATTTTATTGTTAAATAAAGGAAAAAAAATGTTGCAAATATACTTCAAACATAGTTTAAGAAATAGTTTAATTGGATTTCAGAAGTAGTTTATATTTTGACAGTACATTTTCCTTTTTGTTTTGCAGAGATTTTTGAGGTTGCTTATGCTATTGTTGGTTCAGAAATGATAGCAAATTGGAGATGGTTCTTGTCAATATTATCTGGTATATTGAGGCCTCAAGGGAGGGTGATCACATTTATGTCGGATAAACATGATGGTATTTTGAAGAGCATTGGAGAATTCTTTCCCGAGTCTCCACATTCATTTTGTATTGTTCATTTGAAACAAAATGTGAGTACTTTATTTCCAAAGGCTGCTGGTGAAGGACTAAAGAACAAAATGATGAATCTGTTGGCAAATTGTGCGTACACATGTACTCCATCTGAGTTTGATGATTGCATGGCGGAATTCAAAGATAATGGGCAAGGGCATGTGAAGAATTTTTTGTATGATTTGCCGAAAGAGAACTATGTTATTGCCCATTTTCCTGGTAAAAGATGGGAATCGATGAGCAATACACTTTCAGAATCTTTTAACACCATGGTGTCGAATAATCGTTGTATGCCACTTATGGATCTTCTTGAAGACATTAGAGTTCGGTTGATGGTTAGTATGGCTGAGAAGAGAATATTCATACGATTTTGTGTCCAAAGAAAGAAAATGAGATGAAGTTGTTGTTGAAGGAGGGCATGCATTGAAGGATTAGTCGTTCTGATGAGGATGTTTTTGAAGTTAGGACGGAATGGAATCGGTTTGTTGTTTGTTTGGATGATAGGACATGCTCTTGTGTGCAATGGCAGCATAATGGTTTTCCATGTTCTCATGCATTGCAAGTGTTGCAACATGATAGTCGTGATGTAAACGAGTATGTTGATGATTACTGGAAAGCAAGCTTTTATCGGCAAACATATCAGTTTGTGATGCGTCCATTTTCAGATTTGGATAAGCCAAATGTTGATACTGTCATAAATGGTGTGAGCCTCCAATTACGAAGATTGCGTCTAGAAAACCAAAGAAAACTAGGATTAAATCTGCTGGTGAAATCAGCGGGACTAAGAAGACTGTCACTTGTAGCAGGTGTGGATGTTTGGGACATCACAAGGCTTCATGTAAAGTTGTCATACAAGATGGTTGATCTTTTGAGAGATGAGAATTTATTGGTGATATGTAACAAATTTTCATTTTGGAGACTGTTTATTTTTGTTTTGAATTGATGTTTTAGAGGATGTAATTATGGTTTTAGAACTTTGTTCAATTATTTCCAGTTTTTATGAAAACAATGTGTTGAGTTTGATAAAAAAATTAATACATAGGCAAGTTTATGGTTTTTGTGGTTTCAATATCTGTTTACTATTTCGTTTAGTTTTGAAATTAGTTGATGGTTATGTTCAATGACTTTAACTTTATATAAACTTATTGTATGTAATAGGAGGTTTATTTGATTTTGATGAAACAGATTTTTTTTATGAAATAATGTCGATAATTTTAGAAATAGTTGTTATTTTTTACGAAATAGTGTCGATAATTTCAGAAATAGTTCCTATGGATGTAGAAATAGGGATACTTATTTATTTTTAGAAGAAAAAAAATGAATGTTTATGGCTTTAACATCTTATTAATGTTATTTTGCTATATAATTTTAACCATTTTGTTGTTCAGCATACATTTATACAAAGCAAGCTGTATGAAAGTTTAGATTATGAAATGTATGTTAAACCACATTAACTCTAAACTTGAACAATATGTAGTACATGTGAAACCATATTAAAAATAAACTTGAAGAATTTGTAATATATGTGAAACCACATAAAGGCACTTGTAGAATTTGTAATATATGTGAAACCACTTTAAAACCAGGTTGTACTTTTAAGAAGTAAATGCCCATCAGAATTACATATAATCCATATTATGAATTTTGATTCTAATATCCAATGCTTGTGAGTCTCTGTGATATTTTGACAAATGCTTCTTGTTCTCTTGTCCAGCTGAATTCATGGTTCATCAAATTGGTGACAATATCTTTGTGTGCCTTTTTAACTTGGTAATCTTTGATATGTCCTTGAACTTTCTGGTTGTTTGAGAGTTGATCAATGAAGCTTATCATGTATAACCCGCAATCTCAGGACCTAAAATAGTGAAACCAAAATGGTGCTAACTCCTCATACGGTACTGTTAGAACTTAGTTCCTTATTCTTGTTTAATCTGGCTTCTTGCTTCAAGTATTTGTATGCCTATTCATTACTTCATTGCTTATTGTTATATGCAATGATAATGTATTGGTTTTGATCAAGTGTTTTCCCTTTTGATTTTACTTCTGCCAACTAAATAGCAAATTACATTACTAAATGATCGATAATACATACAAAGAGAGCATAATCGATATATGACCCTCGTTGGTTCAAAGTGGGTTATAGTATGATAATGCTCTCATTGTACATACTATCGTGATAAAATAATTCAGCTCATGTCCATCAACCTATACCAGCTCTTTATATTATTCATAGTTAAGAGTTGAGGTATGAAGAAAATGGTAGAAAAGTAAAATTTTCTAAAAAGAAATCTATTTACAGTTAAACTTTAAACCCAAAATATTAAAAAAAAGCCTTTATGTTATGATTCTAGTTGAACTTTAAATGTTTATTTTCATTGTCTTTGATTCTAGTTGGAATATTTATGTTATGATTGTGTTGGAGATGTTAAAATTTAAGATTTCAATTTTTTTTCATTTTTTGAAAAAAACAAAAACAAAAACAAAAAAAACAAAAAACCGAAACCGAATCGAAAAAAACCGAACCAAAAAAAAATGAACCGAACCGAAATTTAGGTTCGGTTTTGATTTTGGCAAAAAACCAAACCGATTTGAACCGAACCCACCCCTACACATATGAGTGAAGCAAGATCTTGTGTGCCATTAGGTGTTTCATCTTCAAGTGCTTTCTCATATGCCTCTACAAGATGCTTCTTCTTGACTACCTTGACATCTGCGAAGTACTTTTTGATGAGGTGGTCATCATCACCAAATTTGGTTGATTTGTTTGTATTCAGCAAATCGATTCCTTCGTTGTTCAATCCGAAGATTTGGGCAACATCATAGCTGGAAATCCTACGTGCTTTATGACGTCTAAATTTGAACTTTTGGGTTGTTGGGTTATAGTAGTTTATGATTTTGATGAAGTCCATGTCGGACTTCCTCTTCCTTTCTGATGTAATCAAGGTCTCATCCATGTACGTCTTCAGTAGACTCCAAAATGGCGTCTTTGCTAGTTCATTACAAACGTCTTGACGCAATTGTAACATAGGGTTGTAGACTTTCATTGCTTCTGCAAATCCGATCATGTTGCATCTGTACTGGAGGTATTCCTTCTTTTGTGTAGCTTCTTTTTTCAGAGTTTTACACTTCTTTGCAGGTTTTTTTGTTATTTTCATCTTCAACAATGAAAATTGTTAGGATACCATTTATTGAACTATAGCAAAAAAAATGCATGTTATTTATGAAACTACGCTAAATAGACTCACTCTATTTTATGTAATGTACCAAAATAAACCCCATTGGCAAAAACTACACACAAATTGCAGAAACTAACCAAAAAATGATAGAACTCACAGTATTTATGAAATATGTCAAACTATTTATGAAATATCCCACACTATTTATGAATATAGAGCAATATAACCCACACTGTTTATGAATTATGCCACATTATTTATAAGGAAAGGGAGCAAAACAAAACAAAATCAACGTACATTGTTTATGAAAGGGATGAAAACAAAACCAAATCAATCAACATTATTTATGAAATGGAGCAAACTGAATATTAGTCCAAAATAGCTACCAATATTTAAGTCTCGCTAGTAAAGCCACCTGAATAAGGTAGAGGTTCTCCCCTGTAACTTTTCCTCGACATTTTAGACTACAGTACTGTCATTTGGAGATAAACGACATTCTAATTGCAATATTTACTACAAATCTACAACGACACCAAAATTCCGGAATCTATCACAAACGAGATCCTATTTTCTAGAAAACTCGGTAACAAAAAACAGAAAACCCACAACACAATATTGGAAAATATTGGAAGACCATGCGGAAGATTATGTGCATTTTGATAACCCACAACAGAAAATGCATTTCTTCCTCATTTTCTTCCAAGGTAAAAACGACCTGTTGTTGGTGTCACTGTCGCCGCTAAGCCTAGCAGAAACGACGAAGCTCGCCAGCTATGCCACAATTAGAAGGAGCACTCTCAAATTTCAAAATCTTTTACACACGTCTGCCCCATTTGGCAATGAGAAGGAAATCACAAGGCAAAATAACAATATAACCCAAACTAATATACAATATTGCTTGAACTATCCTAAATTAAACATGAAATTGAAAAATAGTAGTTATCAAAATGCATTTTCTAATTTAAAATTGATAGATTATATGGAATCAAGAACATGCAAACAAGGATTTCAGTTTAGTACCTTTTGTTTGGAGGGAACTTGTTGTTGCTCGGGAGTTTGGTGTTCAATCGGAAGTGGTTCATCGTCGGTAACTTGTTGATTGTCGGAAATTGTTCTTCGGCCGTAATTTGTTGTTCTTCTGCCATTGTTGCTCGTCGGGAACTAGTTTCTCGTCGGAATTTGTTGTTTCCGGCAGGTCCTTTGTAAATTTTGGTTTGAATTTTACATTTGTTTGAAGTTTGAACTAGGTTTTGCGGAAAGAAGAGGGTGGTTGGTGCAATTAATGGCGGTGCAGTGGAGGATTTAATGTAGTAACCGCTATGTTAATATAACGGGCTTGGGTTATTTCCGTCAGGGTTATTTTGGGAAAGTAAATGTTATGCGGGTTGGGCTTTTAGTTCAGCCCGCGTTTTTTGTTTTTCAAGGGCTTGGGTTATGTCCTTATGATTAAAACTTAAGCCATTTTTATTAAATAATAGTTTAGACTGGTTTTTCATTAAATAAAAGTTAGTCCAAGCCCTTTTCGTTAACGCTCCCTAATCAGAAACCATTAGGCCATGCACCATGCCGCTTCATTTGAACTTTTGAAATATGGACAAATGTCTGAATTTTTCTTATAAACATATATTAAAATAAATAGTTAAATCAGAGTTTGGGAGAGAAGTCAGATAGTTTTTTTAATTTATAAATGTTAAAATAAACAGTTAAATGGATAACCGTTTGTAACCACAAGTAATATCCACAATCATCCATTTAAGTTTTACGATTAAACGATAAAATCCATATCCGTTTATTTATTTAAACAGTTACATATAACTGTACCGGTGAGTTTTAACGGGCGGGCGGATATTATGCTTACCCCTAGTTATCCTCGAGGTTTTTCTTTAAATAATGGTTGTTTGTTTTTGGAGCCGAAAAAAGAAAGAAAGATAAGAAACTAATGCCGGTACGCCACAACAGGGGTGAGCGACTGTATCGTTGTTTTTGTAGAAATTTTGGGTCATGGCCTAAAACGGACACTAGAGCCCAAATTTGGAACACTGTTCTTCTCTTTGGCCCAAAACGGACACTACTCTAACATCAAAGAAGTAGATGCAAAATGAACAGAAACACTTCTGACAAGGCCAAGAACGAATCAATCCATTTATAAGAAAGAAAATACAAATGCATCGCACCGTAAAAGAAATTCACAAAGCATTATAATTGTAGGTGTTTGCTCAAACGGTTTCTCCAGAAAAGTGGACTTCAATTGTTCATGCATTGCGCAAGTAGCCCTCTAACGGATAAGCGTTACTCTTGCATATTTGAATTCCATCAACTCCCTAATCTAACATTTCATCTGCATATTTGAGTTCCATCAAATTTCATCGACTTCCTAATTTAACATCTAACCTGCATATTTGAGTTCCGTCAAATTTCTACTTTAATATCTAATCCAACATTAGATGTTTAAATTTCTTCGACTCCCTAATCTACCATCAAATTTAACATTTCTATTATTTAACAAATAAAAAAATAGGACCCATTTTACCAAAATTCACCAAGCCCACTAGACATGCTTCTCACATAGCATTGACAAATAGGTTCAAAGGGAGCCCGACTAACTTCCGAGGCAAGTCCATTCCATAACCTTGACCCTGTTAACAAAGTGGGCCATTCGTATATCTGACTTCCGTAAATTATTTGATAAACTTGGAACAAAATTGGTCAACGTCGAAACAAAATTGATCAAAATTAACACAAAAATAAGAAGAATAATAATTATGCAGCAAAATCAAGTGAAAACAAGTAGATTTTTCATTCAAATCCAAATTCAAAACAGAAAATTGCAGCACTTCCGTACCTATTTCTACCCACCAACCAACCCATTTACAAAATCCCCAATCCGAAACCCTAGTAACCTAACCCCCAAACCCGTAGAGAGTCCTGCCCTGCCTCTTGAGTGCGTAGACGACGTCCATCGCCGTCACGGTCTTCCTCCTGGCGTGCTCAGTGTAGGTCACAGCATCACGGATCACATTCTCCAAGAAGATCTTGAGCACTCCACGGGTCTCCTCGTAGATGAGGCCACTGATACGCTTGACGCCACCACGGCGAGCCAGACGGCGGATGGCGGGCTTGGTGATGCCCTGGATGTTGTCCCTCAGCACCTTCCTGTGCCTCTTGGCTCCTCCCTTTCCCAGCCCCTTGCCTCCCTTGCCGCGTCCCGTCATTGCTGCGATATGAAATTAGGGTTTTGATTTGGGGTCGAATTTTCGAATTCGGTGTGCAGGTGTTTATGGGGAACGAGTGGGAAGGTGGGGAGTTTATATAGAGAGAGGTTCGGGAGTGAAACGTGGGTTTTGTGTTTGTTGATGTGAGATTTTGGGTTTGGGTTGGGCGCAATCGACGGTTGAGGGCTGCGATCCGTGCGTGGGTTTGGGTGAGGGGGGACCGTGGATTGTGTTTGGATCGACGACTGGCGGGGAGTTGAAGACTGGTGTGAGGATTCTGGGTTCACGAGGATCGATGATGTGGCGTCTTTTGTGTTTTTTCGACAGAAATGACTGTAGACCGTTGGATTTAAGCGTTAACTACGTCTAGATAATCGGGGCGACTCGGATTGAGTTTTTTTTGTGTGTCCTGACTCCTGAATGAACTAATTAATTAATCACTTAGCACATACATGAAATTATCCTTCCAATTGATGTTTGAAAAAGGTTTAACAGCAAAATTGAATTTTCGAGATTGAGGTCAGACAATTTGCCTCGAACAATTTACAAATTAAATGATATGTCATTAATAAGAAAGAAGTACGTTAATCAATGCTTAAATAATAATTCAATCATTAACAAAAAAAAAATCGTATAAAAACTAATTCCAAATTAGCTTAAAAAATTCAACGAAATACAAAAGTATAATAAATTATACATTGAGGGTGAAAATTATAGATTTCTTACTGTTAAAAACACCCGCATCGCATCTCGCACCTCGCATTTGGCATCTGCACCTGCATTGGAAACTATGGCGGCTTGCTAGAGATTTCTGGAAAAAGAGAGGGAGCAAGAGAGAGAGGAGAGAGAGTGGTTTTGGGTTTTTGTGTCATGGGCTCACGGGAAGAGTGAAAATTTATGTAGGAAGAGGAATTTTTGTTTGATTTTGCCACGTGTGTGATTTTTTATGACTAAAATAAATATATTTTTAATGAGGAAACCTGGTCCAATTGTTTTTCAATTAAAAACAAAGTTCAACAATGATTAATATATATGGGGTAAGTAAATGTTACAAAATTAACAAAAAAAAAAAAGTCCTCAAATTATACACATATACTCTCATATTTTATAATATATATTATAAATTTATGTAAGGCCGCCTAGGCCTCACCTAGGCGCTAAGCTCCAGTTTGCCGCCCGACTAGCATCTAGCGTTTTTTTAGAACCTTGATGAATGATTCACAATTATTCAAAGTTGGTGGTGGTTATCGTGATTCATTAGTGCGGCGGTGCCTTGAATTGCGAGATTAGATACGCATGTGGTCGCCATAGTGGCTTGAACATAGACAAAGAGATGGCCATCAGAGAGAGAGAGAGTAGGCGTCGGGAGTATAGACAGAGAGAATACAAACAAAATTGGTATTGGGAGGCTGAAACGTGTTGACAAAAAATTCGTTATTTTCGTATCGCTTGTGTCGAATTAACGATCCGTGCAAGAAATTGTCAGGTCTAATTGCAACGGGCTAATTGGAAGTAAAGGGTTAATTAGGGACTAGCATGGTAATTAGAGTATTGGTTTTATAAAAGGGGTTGGGGAATTTATCCGTTTTGCACTATGGTTTGAAGATGGCTAAAACAAGAAACTTTTCTCATCTGATTGTAGAGGTGGATTCTTCTTTGGTGAATGATTGTTTTGGCGTTACTAGAGTTAAATTAGTTGTTTCTTGGTTTGTTATTCTTTTCTTCTCCCATTTAACCGAAAAATCTCGTGAATAAGTAGAGAAAAGTTGAAACTCAAATCTCAAAAGTGATCATAACTTTTACAATTCAAAGTTTAGCGTGACGATCATGGGATTGACATGACAAACCCAAATTACCTGATTTGACGAGGTGGTCTTGCAATGCTTACGAAAGAAAATTACGAAACAAAACTACGCGTGTTGACGCTCTAGATTAAAAGAAATGGGAAAAAAATAGCCCCTTTGGTTTACACTTAAATAAACATCTGTAAACAACATATCAACTTGTGGCTGTAGTTTAGTGGTAAGAATTCCACGTTGTGGCCGTGGAGACCTGGGCTCGAATCCCAGCAGCCACACTTACTTCCTTTTTTTTTCCCTCTTTTATTTATCAATACCAACACACAATACGACGCCGTTTCGTAACTGTAATATATCAGTTTGTGTCTTTCCTCGACTCACAGCGCTAATAGTTTTCGCTAGTTTCAGAAGGCACAAGCTTCGTCATTGACTGACATCGACTCCAAAACTGTAAGATTCTCGATCTATTTCTCAATTCTTCGGATTATGATCTCTTCGATCCGTAAGATCTCGAAATTCATGATTCCAGTTCGAATTCTTTGCTTTGTTTTGCTAAGCAATTGCGGTTTTGTTTATCCGTTTCGTAGATCTATATTCTGGACAGAGTCATTTGGAATTTTTTAATTATTAATTTGGTTATGGGTTTTGTATTTTAAGTCGAAAAGTTGAATTCTTTGAAAGAATCAAGTTTTGATGTATTTGGGTTTGGAATGAAGGGAAATTCAAAGGAAGCATAAGAATTTTTAATCGCTACGAATACATTTGCGTCGAGAATTTAAGTGTAATGGGTGTTTTATGATTTACGAAATGTTGCCAAAGGAAAAAAAATTGGGGACGAATAGATGTAGTAATATGAGTTGGATACATGAAATGCTTAGTTGGGTATGATTTTCTGTTTTCTTAGAACACTTAACATTTCCGATTAATATACAAGTTATAAACACAGCCCGATTTCCTCTGTATGCTTTATTTGTTGATTTCAATCGTTTCTGCGATGTTGCTTGTTTTCTGGTTGATGGTTTTTGAGTTTGAACTTCATTTAGATGTGATCTTTTTGTAGGGTCAACTAGGGCACGTTTTGATAACCATTTCATTTTTAGTCTTTTAGTTTTCATTTTTTGTGCTTTAGATAGAGGAAAAGTATGTGGGAGAAATGAGGAGCGAGAAGGATGAAGGGAGGTGATGGGAGCGATGATGGAGAAATAAAGGAGATTATCTGAAAACAAAAACTTGAAAGTGAAAACAACTTAAATTTTTTTTACAGTTTTTGGGTTTTGTTTTCATTTGTTGTGTCATTCCCTGCACATTCCTTTCACATTTATTCCGTCATCCTTCCTTCACCCCTTATTCCGTCATCTGACAAGTGTGTGTAGGAAACCTATTTAACAAGTATTTCACATGATATTGAGGAACACTGAATTCTACTGCTAAACTTTCTAGTTTTTTCGTTTTGATGTTACAGATGATGGATGATCAGGACCTGGGCTTCTTTGCCAATTTTCTCGGCATCTTCATATTTGTACTGGTAATAGCGTATCATTATGTGATGGCCGACCCAAAATATGAAGGCAACTAATGATCTGTTTCTTTTTTATGTATTTGCAATAGAGATGCAATTTTCTTGCGACTAATGGAGATATCCTATTAATTTGTTGCGTGAACTATTTCAGAACGGATGCAGCTTGATTTACGTTATACAATATGACTATGTTCTGTTATACACATTATTTTCTTCTCTATTTTATCTGTGCATCATATTTAATTTTCCACACCTTTGCATTATCAAGGGTGTTGTCCGTGTTCGGATTGTGTTTTGAAGGTTCCTATTGGCTGTGGTAGTGAATCAAGTGATCTGTTGTTCGTAGAAAGTGCGAAAAGCATATTTTTACGGTTCACCGAAAAGAAAATTCTTTTTGGTGCATTGTTCAGGAAGATTAGGATTCATGGTTATGTATATGATCTAACCAAATGACAATGTGTACTGAGGTCATTTGAAGATTGGCAAATCTAATAGCATCTGCCAATTAGTTAGATGTATTGTTAAAGTTAACCATCTCTCATAGGAGCTATGTGTTATAATTTTGACTCTCCTCTAGATCTTGCTCTTTGACGTATCCCGCAAAAGACTAAACTTAGCAAATTGGAGAATAACTAGAACCACACAAGAATTATACTGGTTTGGCGGAACTTTTGCCTATATCGAGTTGTGATTTCCTTGAGTAGAGAAACCACAGCTTCTTTGATTAACAATAGAGTTACAGTATTTTTGCAAACCCTAGAACTAATCCCTCTCTTTCACGCGGCTCTCTCTCTCTTTCCAGCGGCTGTCTCTAGCTTCACACACTTTCCATAGCCTTGCCACACCCTATTTTTAAGTATAGGGTGGTTTACATGCCTATTTTATGATTAGTTTCTTATTCTAAAGAACACTTCCTTTCCTTTTCCAAATTATCTTCTAGGATTCCCAATTTATTAAAAGAATCGGTACACCTTTAATTTTCTTACTATAACACTAAACAAAATAGGACACTAACTGTGAGTATGTGACGAGCCAAAATCTTAAACACTATGTAGGCGCATTCAATTTGACTAGTTTTCTCACTTTTTTCTTCATCTCCATTGTTTCTCTCATCACGCTTGGAATGCAGAATCCCAGGCTAGTCAAACAAAGAACCATTTGGCTCTTATGTTTCTCTTCACTGTCACTAGTATGTACCTTGTCAGCCACTTCCTGCAAATGTTGAAGAAAGCTACTCACAATAGTCTCAACCTCTTTATCATCAGCACAACCCAAAGTCGCAAATCCCCTTGGTGGTTTGCCCAATTCACTGTCGTGGTGATCACTTTCCGACATTGTCTCGGATACTGGCAGAGACTTGATCGAAGACGCCTCCTCAAGGCAACCCTTTAGCAGCTCTAGATCAGCATTCATTTGTTGCCTTAGTTCCTCCCAAACACCTCCAAAGTTCTGCTCTACTTGTGCGAGAAACTCCGTCTTATAGGCCACAAATAGTAAAAGATCAGCGATTTTTGATAAAGATCCTAGGACCCGATTGTAACTGGCACCCTGGAAGGGCAAGAACCAGCAATTAGGCTCTGTTTCAGCTTCTTGGATGAATGTTTCTAGTTCTTTGACATGGGACTTGAGCTTCCTCTGCTTTTCCCTCAATCCTGTGGAAGCCGGTACGCAAAGATTTACTCCTCCTATACAATCTCGAAGCGCCTCCATGCTTTGTGAGAGCTTATTTTTCGCTAGGGTCGCTGCTCTCGTCGGATAAAAGACAATCTCTACTAAAAGGAAACAAAGCAGTCCAATGGATACCTCTATCATTCTTGCAAATGCAAATTCACTTGGAGGACCATAGTTTTCCCTACCCAAGATAAGTAATGCTCCAATGGCTGCCGAGATCCCACCAGCTTGGCCATACATCCTGCTATGCCTAAGAAAATGGCAGAAAAAGATCCAAGGTATGAGTGGTAAGAGCTTGAATTTCTCAAGTCTTCGGAAAATAAATAACCATATGATTCCGTAGATCGATCCCAGTGCCGTTCCTTGAACTCGAGCATTTGTAACTGTGAATGTTGCTTGCCGTCCTGTTACAAAGCTGCTGGCAATAGTGAGGCCTGACCAGTACCCGTTTTCCTTGTTATACAACAAGCCGAATAACACAGCAAGGCCTAATGCAAGTGAGCACTTGAGAGCAAAAATTATACTCCTCCTACTTGGGATTATGTTTCTCCAAACACTTTTGAAGTTCCACCGCCGTTGATTTTGCGAATCACTCGGTTCTTGGTTAGGTTTCCTAGTGTTTCCAGGATTCCGGGCAATGGGTTGGTTTTCTAGGAGGAGTTCCATGCAGTACAAGAAGAAGAAAGCCGGAAGATTCTCACGGTTATTGGTGGTGGGTTTTCCGGCCCAAAGTGGCTTGTCGAAGATTTCTCTGTATGACTCCGGAGCCAATGTTGCATCGGAAGGCAAAGAGTACTTAGCTTGCAGAAGCCTTAGGCTAACCTCTACTTCTGAACTTTGTAAATTGCGTCTTAGCTCTTCATCAATTAGCTTTACAGGATGTGAATTGCAACTAGATAAAGCTATTTCCAGCCCTCTCAGTGGAACCTCAATTTCTTGCAACCTTTCACCTGAGTCCAGATAATTTGGTTTCAGAAATTTGATATGTGGTCTCTCCCACACCATGGTTTCCTGCTTACAAAGAAACGAAAACCTTTAATTAGCTTACAGAGCTAATTCACGAAGCTCAAACTTAATTGCCTATTACAATTTGACACATGCAAAAAAAAATTTGTTTTGTGCTTTTTATGAGCTATTTTTGTATGTGCGTCAAACTGTAATTTACAGGAAGAAGCAAAGTAATGTCCTTTTGTGAGTTATTAGTAGTGTACCAGATTATTACTGATGCTTTGAAGAAGCTTAGCTGCTTCTTTGGAGAGAGATTGTCCTCGAGAGAGGAATTCGAGCGCTCCGCTCTTGTCCCGGGAAGAGATGGCCTCAATGAAGCAAGCTAACCTCTGAGAAGCATTTCCGGCATACATGCGCCACGATTTACTGACCTGCGAATGCATTATTTCCATTTCAGCTTACATAATTTGCACATAAATGATTGTTCCCTTGCAGGCACAATCCTACTATTTGCAGCATGGCTAGAATGTGATCTAGCTAGAATGAGTAGTTCTTGTTGTCTCAGTGTGGTGTTTTATTCGATTTCTACATCTTTAGCCAAACAGATCTTTTAGCATATCAAGCGGGAGATATGATCAATTACCGCAAAAATGTTAACAGCACGATATTCTAAACTACTATAATTTATAGAAGATATAGCAAAAACACTATTTTAATTATCTGTTGCACGCACGCAAATGCTAGATGATACGTAGATTTTCTTTTTCTTTATTAATAAGGAAGGAAAACAATGTTTTGACGTAACCTAATTATAATATGTTTTCTTACACGTCCTCACCACTTGAACTAACCAGAATGGCTTGCATGGATCGTTTTCTTGTTCTTTAGGATTTAAGAGACAATTAGACAAGACCAAAGGGCTTTTATTGTTGTTTCGATTCCGGCAGTCTCGACATACAAGAAGCTGCCATCGCTGCCATCTGCCGTACGACGCTGTTTTGTTGCAAACTTTGTGTTTCCAAATTAGCTGGATGCATGTATTATAATTTCCTCGTTCTGATTGGTTCAGTTATCAAAGCTCTAAACTAATACAGTTTAGACATATAAAATGCAAATAATTAGTAGTTTTTAACTGATAAGTATATATACAAGCTGTTACAATGATGTCTATAGTAGATTACGCGCCCTACCTCAGGCCCTGTCTGTTTAGCTAGCAACGTAAGTCTGACAAGAAAATAATACTTAGTATAATGCATGTGTAAAGAGTTTAAAGAAAATAAACTGGATAGTTACCTCATAGTAAGATAGCCGAGGATAAGGAAACAACATAGCAACAACAGAAGCGAAAGCTCCAAGGGCAGTGCTTGACGCAACACCAAGTGGATGCATGACAACCCCAGCTTGTGCTCCATGAATCACAGTGTCAACATAAACAATCACAAACTGCCCAAACGCAATTCTCTTCGACAACAAGTGCGTGGACTCCGGCCAAGCCACCACAAAAGCACTCAGAGCAACTGCCACTGCCGCTACCTCCACCGTGAAGTTTTTAGGCTCCACCAGCCAAAGGGTCAGCACAGAAGACAACAGTACCTGTGCCGTGGCAAAGATCACATGCCAACAGCTTCTCATGACGTCCCCAAGCGTTGCGTCCGGGGCTATTAGGATTGTGGTCATGTACGAAAAGGACGGGTAGGTTATGTACTTTTTAAGTTGTGGAGGTCCATAGAGGACGGTGCAGTCGACAATGGTGCATGCCAAAGCCGTGCGAAGGGCGGAGCCTAGGCGCATCCGCCACAGCGATTGGGTTTGGTAATCCCCCATTGTCGTGGAGACGGATAATTTATGCTCACGGACACTTGTGAAACAAGGAATTAATGGTGTGAATTCCGATGGAAGGGTTTTTTCGCTTCAAGTGTTGGGAAGCTTGTTGGTTTTGCATACAACCCGATGACTGATGAGCATGCATGAAGGGTTGAGAGGAAAGGCTGGTTTGGAGGAGAAGGAATACATACATTATCTATGCTCTCATGGAGCAACTCGTATATTATATTTATACTAGAAGCTTGACCTTTCAAAGAGAGGCTGCATGTATTTATACTCCATTTCAGATTACATCAGAAAAGCAATCCCTATTTACAAGGCTATTCAAAATTCAAAAATCACACAAACTGTACAAAGGAAACTTATCCCAGAAACAACAAACACTTAAAAGAGTTGTAACCTAAGCTAACTCTGCATGGATAAGAGTTTGCAGTGAGCACAACTTCCTGAAGTCGCGGGAGCATGATCCACCCACCGACTTGGTCTAACAAACTCAACATCTAATCACCCGCATTTTAAATTTTTTTTTTTTTTTTAATCTTTTTGCTACTGGAGAAAATAAGAGTTTTGATTTGTTTTTTTTTTAGTACATCGATATTTTTACACTAAGATGAATGAGAGTTCGGCTAAGCCACACAATGGGCAACCTAATTTGGGAACGAATAGATGTAGTAATATGAGTTGGATACATGTTATGAACACTTAACATTTCCGATTAATATACAAGTTATGAACACAACCCGATTTCCTCTGTATGCTTTATTTGTTTATTTCAATCGTTTCTGCGATGTTGCTAGTTTTCTGGTTGATAGTTTTTGAGTTTGAACTTCATTTAGATGTGATCTTTTTGTAGGGTCAACTAGGGCACGTTTTGATAACCATTTCATTTTTGGTCCTTTAGTTTTCATATTTTGTGCTTTAGATAGAGGAAAAGTATGTGGGAGAAATGAGGAGCGAGAAGGATGAAGGGAGGTGACGAGAGCGACGATGGAGAAATAAAGGAGATTATCTGAAAACAAAAACTTGAAAGTGAAAACAACTTAAATTTTTTTTTACAGTTTTTGGGTTTTAGTTTTCACTAGCAATGGTGCCAGCGCGTTGCTGCGGGATTGAAAATTTTATGTACAACATATTTACACTCCTATTTACACATAATATCTTAATCATAATTTAATTGAAATGAATAATTAGTGACTTACTCAATAAGGTCCGAGTACTTTTCACTTAGCCAAGAGTAATATGACCAACTGCTCCAAGAACTCCATCCTCGTTTGCTCTTCCAAATATGACCAACTGCTCCAATGTTTTGCCTATAAAGAACCTAGAACATCAAATCGATTAATCTTGGACCAAATTAAATAAATTTAAACAACCCCAAAATTTAATTTGTAGCCCAAAAAACCAGAGGAACAGTAATCCTGACATTTGATGAGTACATATACGAAAAATGTACCTGAAGAATGAAACTTTCATCAAATAAATCACAAAAAAGCAGAAAATTAGAGAAACCCAAAATCATAAATTGCATAAAATTAGATCATCCATTTCAGTCATGCGTAAATACACCATCACACATAACAAATTTGCCTATATGACGGTGATACACAATGTAATCGTTCAGATTCAAACCACAGACAAAGCACTTGTAGCTCCCAAGTACACCTGCATCACATTCTGATGTTTGCTTGTTGACTTTGCCCCTGGAGTCCTGACTAATGTGATCTCCTTCAGTGGTGCATGAGCTTTTTTCTCCAAAGTTGCTTCCTTAAACATCCCTCTTTCCTAAAAAAAAAACCCAAAACATATCATATTAAGCATCAACGCTATTAATACTTACTAAAGAATTTGGTCACAACAGGTTTCACATACATCAGTTCTAAACCTAAAGGGCTTCAGATTTGTAGGCTTTGGTTTCCTATACTTCTCCCCATGAGCATTGCTGGCAACAGATGTGGAGTTTTCTTTCTGAATCTTATCTGCTTGATTGACCTGCATTATTGTTCAAGCGTTAACAGGCATAAAAAACCGTAGGGGAGAAATGAACAAACATAAACACTATATAGATACGTTATTCTCATATACTTTGTAGCCTTCTTCAAGGCCTGGAATTATACAACTATTTTTTTCCACTAATAGCTCTTACTTACATCTTTACTGGATTTGCATCACTTCTTTTATATTAATAAAATTAGAGGATTGCACATGCTTCTTTTCGCCAAAACAATTTTTTTTTTCAATTATTCTAGTTCCTTGTGGTTGAATCTTCAGATTTCAAAAACGGAGAGTTTCGAAAAACCTCAGAGCCAGCACCAATGAGCTGAAACAGAACAGATGAGAGCTAAGCTACTTCACCACTTCCATAAGTCCACGTCTCCACCTAAGCCTAGACATCCCAACATTGCCCAGATAGGTGTCCCATCTTGACCTGCAAGATTTACACGGAATTGCAAAATTGGAAGAGGTTTAAGCATGAAAGCAGATTGTAAAACGCAAAACTTTATAGCAGCAAATTGGGTTGCAAGCGAGCACGAACCATCATGAATTAAAAGTGGGTACACAAAATTGGCAAGAGATAAACTTGTTTCCTGAAACGCAGCTATGAGCGACGGCGATCAATCTCTCCATTTTTTACACAATTAAACTTGAACCTGTGCATAACCAAGGTTTGGAATCCTACTGAAATCAGGAATAGGCCCTTGTAAGTTGCAGTTCCTCAAACTCCTGAAAGAAACAACAAAAACACAAAGATATTCAATCTTGACATGATTGGTTGTGTTAAATATTAAGAGCTACTTCTCGATTGTCATTCCAAACAACCAGCACCATCACCTAATGTGATATAACATCAGATAGAAACGGGAGATGTTCCCTGCACAGTGGTTGGAAATACGTGTTTCCCAACAAAAACTATGATTCCCTCTATCGTTGCTATGATTAATCACAAATCTTTTGGATTTACACCTAAGTAGTTGGAGCTTTAAATCTGATGTATGAATAAACAGAGATTGTAGTCCTTGGATCACACAATTTTACCTTTAAACTTACTAAAAGACATAGAATCAGAAGCAGCACTTACAACTTGAACAGTTTAGACATGTTGCTATACGAATCTGGAATTGTAGTCCCACCAAAGTTGTTGTCAACTTGACTGCAAAACAAATAGGATTATAGGGCTAAGAAACTTTATATGGGATTGCATCCCTCAAATTATGTTGTAGAAAAAGGAAAGTCCAGAGAATTGTTCCCAACAGTATGAAAATTCAAGAAAGGAAAGGATGAAAACAGAATTAAGGTGCAAATTTATGTTCCGAAGTAAGAAAACATACAGCATTAATAAGCTTGGCAACTCCGAGAACTCTGGCGGAAGATACCCAGATAAGTTGTTGTTGTCAAGAAGACTGCAAAAAGGTATTGGTCTGTAATGTGATTTGTTTTCTGGTCAGTGGACTTGTCATTAGAGTTAGAGTTTTTCTTCTTTTTTTACTTCACGTTAGAATATAGGGGTTGATCTATGACATCTACCAACTGATAATATATGCATGCTCTAACCCAAGAAGAAAATAAGAACATACAGTGTTGTGAGCTGCAGAGCCACCATACTGCTGCGCAAGAGCATCTCCCATGCTCTGGTACATATCTGTTCGAGCTGCAGCAACAGTGCTATCAGGATTACACAACAATAATTATTTGAATATTAGAAAGAAATCAAACAAACAAAAGAGGAGAAATATTTGACGACCAAACAATCGTCAATTTCTTCACCCATTAAATAAACCTTCTTCGACTGTTTAATCCCACAATCAAAAAAGTAAACCCTTGATAGAGTTTTGGGCAACAATAATTCTCTAAACACAACAGAAGAAAACCCACAGAAACCCAGACTTCTCTCCCCACGGCCAGCAACTCCTCTCAGAGTTTGAAACACTAAAATCCATAAGAACCCATCACCCAATCTCTCAAAACACAACAGAAGAAAACCCATATCACAAACTAACACAAAAATCTACAAAGGAAGATAAAAATGGAAAGAAAATCGCGTACCACAGAGTTGTCCAGAGAATGAAGTAGCTGTGAAGCGAGAAAAGCGGGGCTGAGAAGACCAAAACACAAAAGCGCGCGAAAGGGAAGCAGACAGTGGAGAACAAAAGGAAAAACAAACCGAAAGCGACAGAGAAGAGGGAACGGGAATAACAAAGGAAAGAAAACGGAAACGAAGCAAAATAAACCCCAAAAAGAACACATTATTTTCTTCTCTATTTTATCTGTGCTTCACATTTAATCTTCCACACCTTTGCATTATGAAGGGTGTTGTCCGTGTTCGGATTGTGTTTTGAAGGTTCCCATTGGCTGTGGTAGTGAATCAAGTGATCTGTTGTTCACAGAAAGTGTGAAAAGCATATTCTTAGGGTTCACCGAAAAGAAAATTCTTTTTGGTGCATTGTTCAGGAAGATTAGGATTCATGGTTATGTATATGATCTAACCAAATTACAATGTGTACTGAGGTCATTTGAAGATTGGCAAATCTAATAGCATTTGCCAATTAGTTAGATGTATTGTTAAAGTTAACCATCTCTCATAGGAGCTTTGTGTTATAACTCTGACTCTCCTCTAGATCTTACTCTTTGACGTATCCCGCAAAAAAATAAACTTAGCAAATTGGAGAATAACTAGAACCACACAAGTATTATACTGATTTGGCGGAACTTTTGCCTACATCTAGTTGTGATTTCCCTGAGTAGAGAAACCACGGCTTCTTTGATTAACAATAGAGTTATAGTATTTTTACAAACCCTAGAACTAATCCCTCTCTTTCACGCGGCTCTCTCTCTTTCCAGCGGCTGTCTCTAGTTTCACACACTTTCCGTAGCCTTGCCACAGCCTATTTTTAAGTATAGGGTGGTTTACATGCCTATTTTATGATTAGTTTCTTATTCTAAAGAACACTTCCTTTCCTTTTCCAAATTATCTTCTAGGATTCCCAATTTAATTGTACAAGAAAACTTTGATTCTTTCCTAGTCCTTTTAATTTTATTAAAAGAATCAGTACACCTTTAATTTTCTTACTATAACACTAAACAAAATAGAACACTAACTGTGAGTCTGTGACGAGCCAAGATCTTAAACATTATGTGGGCGCATTCAATTTGATTAGTTTTCTCACTTCTTTCTTCATCTCCATTGTTTCTCTCATCACGCTTTGAATGCAGAATCCCAGGCCAGTCAAACAAAGAACCATTTGGCGCTTATGTTTCTCTTCACTGTCACTAGTATGTACCTTGTCAGCCACTTCCTGCAAATGTTGAAGAAAGCTACTCACAATAGTCTCAACCTCTTTATCATCAGTACAACCCAAAGTCGCAAATCCCCTTGGTGGTTTGCCCAATTCACTGTCGTGGTAATCACTTTCCGACATTGTCTCGGATACCGGCAGGGACTTGATCGAAGACGCCTCCTCAAGGCAACCCTTTAGCAGCTCTAGATCAGCATTCATTTGTTGCCTTAGTTCCTCCCAAACACCTCCAAAGTTCTGCTCTACTTGTGCGAGAAACTCCGTCTTATAGGCCACAAATAGTAAAAGATCAGCGATTTTTGAAAAAGATCCTAGGACCCGATTGTAACCGGCACCCTGGAAGGGCAGGAACCAGCAATTAGGCTCTGTTTCAGCTTCTTGGATGAATGTTTCTAGTTCCTTGATATGGGACTTGAGCTTCCTCTGCTTTTCCCTCAATCCTGTGGAAGCCGGTACGCAAAGATTTACTCCGATACAATCTCGAAGCGCCTCCATGCTTTGTGAGAGCTTATTTTTTGCTAGGGTCGCTGCTCTCATCGGATAAAAGACAATCTCTACTAAAAGGAAACAAAGCAGTCCAATGGATGCCTCCATCATTCTTGCAAATGCAAATTCACTTGGAGGACCATAGTTTTCCCTACCCAAGATAAGTAATGCTCCAATGGCTGCCGAGATCCCACCAGCTTGGCCATACATCCTGCTATGCCTAAGAAAATGGCAGAAAAAGATCCAAGGTATGAGTGGTAAGAGCTTGAATTTCTCAAGTCTTTGGAAAATAAATAACCATATGATTCCGTAGATCGATCCCAGTGCCGTTCCTTGAACTCGAGCATTTGTAACTGTGAATGTTGCTTGCCGTCCTGTTACAAAGCTGATGGCAATGGTGAGGCCTGACCAGTACCCGTTTTCCTTGTTATACAACAAGCCGAATAACACAGCAAGGCCTAATGCAAGTGAGCACTTGAGAGCAAAAATTATACTCCTGGTACTTCGGATTATGTTTCTCCAAACACTTTTGAAGTTCCACCGCTGTTGATTTTGCGAATTACTCGGTTCTTGGTTAGGTTTCCTAGTGTTTCCAGGATTCCGGGCAATGGGTTGGTTTTCTAGGAGGAGTTCCATGCAGTACAAGAAGAAGAAAGCCAGAAGATTCTCACGGTTATTGGTGGTGGGTTTTCCGGCCCAAAGTGGCTTGTCGAAGATTTCTCTGTATGGCTCCGGAGCCAATGTTGCATCGGAAGGCAAAGAGTACTTAGCTTGCAGAAGCCTTAGGCTAACCTGTACTTCTGAACTTTGTAAATTGCGTCTTAGCTCTTCATCAATTAGGTTTACAGGATGTGAAGAGCAACTAGATAAAGCTATTTCCATCCCCCTCAGTGGAACCTCAATTTCTTGCAACCTTTCACCTGAGTCCAGATAATTTGGTTTCAGAAATTTGATATGTGGTCTCTCCCACACCATGGTTTCCTGCTTACAAAGAAAAAAAAACTTTTAATTTGCTTACGGAGCTAATTCACAAAGCTCAAACTTAATTGCCTATCACAGTTTGACACGTGCAGAAATTTTTTTGTTTTGTGCTTTTTATGAGCTATTTTTGTATTTGCGTCAAACTGTAATTTACAAGAAGAAGCAAAGTAATGTCCTTTTATGAGTTATTAGTAGCTTACCAGATTATTACTGATGCTTTGAAGAAGCTTAGCTGCTTCTTTAGAGAGAGATTGTCCTCGAGAGAGGTGTTCGAGTGCTCCGCTCTTGTCCCGGGAAGAGATGGCCTCAACGAAGCGAGCTAACCTCTGAGAAGCATTTCCGGCATACATGCGCCACGATTTACTGACCTGTGAATGCATTATTTCCGCTTCAGTTTACATAATTTGCACAATGTGCTTATTCCCTTGCAGGCACAATCCTACTATTTGCAGCGTGGCTAGAATGTGATCTTGCTAGAATAAGTAGTTCTTGTTGTCTCAGTGTGGTGTTCTATTCGATTTGTACATCTTTAGCCAAACAGATCTTTTAGCATATCAAGCGGGAGATATGATCAACTACCGCAAAAATGTTAACAGTACGATATTCTAAACTACTATAATTTATAGAAGAGATTGCATAAACTCTATTTTAATCATCCGTCCTTTAGGGTTTAAGAGACAATTAGACAAGACCAAAGGGTTTAATATGTTTTCTTACACGATCTCACCACTTGAACTAACCAGAATGGCTTACATGGATCATTTTCTTGTTCTTTAGGGTTTAAGAGACAATTAGACAAGACCAAAGGGCTTTTATTGTTGTTTCCATTCCAGCACTCTTGTTGTTTCCATTCCGGCAGTCTCGACATACAACAACCTACCATCTGCCGTAGGACGCTGTTTTGTAGTAAACTTTGTGTTTCCAAATTAGCTGGATGCATGTATTATAATTTCCTTCATTCTGATTAGTTCGGTTGTCAAAGCTCTAAACTAATACAGTTTAGACATATAAAATGCAAATAATTAGTAGTTTTTAACTGATAAGTATATATAGAAGCTGTTACACAATGATAGCTGTTAGACAATGATGGCTGTATAGTAGATTAATTAGGCGCCCAACCTCCGGCCCTCTCTATTTAGCTAGCAACGTAAGTCTGAGAAGAAAATATTACTTAGTAAAATACACGTGTAAAGAGTTCAAAAAAAAAAAAAAGGATAGTTACCTCATAGTAAGATAGCCGAGGATAAGGAAACAACATAGCAACAACAGAAGCGAAAGCTCCAAGGACAGTGCTTGATGCAACGCCAAGTGGATGCATGACAACTCCAGTTTGTGCCCCATGAATCACAGTGCCAACATAAACAGTCACAAACTGCCCAAACGCAATTCTCTTCGACATCAAGTGCGTGGACTCCGGCAATGCCACCACAAAAGCACTCAGAGCAACTGCCACCACCGCTACCTCCACCGTGAAGTTTTTAGGCTCCACCAGCCAAAGGGTCAGCACAGAAGACAAAAGTACCTGTGCCGTGGCAAAGATCACATGCCAACAGCTTCTCATGACGTCCCCAAGCGTTGCGTCCGGGGCTATTAGGATTGTGGTCATGTACGAAAAGGACGGATAGGTTATGTACTTTTTAAGTTGTGGAGGTCCATAGAGGACGGTGCAGTCGACAATGGTGCATGCCAAAGCCGTGCGAAGGGCGGAGCCTAGGCGCATCCGCCACAGTGATTGGGTTTGGTAATCCCCCATTGTCGTGGAGACGGACAATTTATGCTCACGGACACTTGTGAAACAATGAATTAATGGTGTGAATTCAGATGGAAGGGTTTTTGCCCTTCAAGTGTTGGGAAGCTTGTTGGTTTTGCATACAACCTGATGACAGATGAGCATGCATGAAGGGTCGAGAGGAAAGGCTGGTTTGAAGGAGAAGGAATACATACATTATATATGCTCTCATGGAGCAACTTGTATATTATATTTATACTAGAAGCTTGACCTAACTCAACATTTAATCACAGGCATATATATATTTTTTAATTTTTTTATCTTTTTGCTACTGCAGAAAATAAGAGTTTTGAAATAAATTAAAAGAAAGGAAATAGGCCATTAGAGTGATATCATGTTTCAATTGATGGGTTGGCAAAAGGACCAAGTGAGTAAAACACACACTATTTGGCCCTTAAAATCTTGGAAAAGTAATTTAAAACTTAAGGCTCTTTTTATAAATTTGTGTTTTCTTCTTTTCTACTTAAAATTACAAAAAAAACTATGGGGAAGTAACTACATTCGCTAGATTGAATGTGTTTCTTCCATGTGTACTGGGGGAGTAGCCACATTCGCTAGACCGAATGTGTTCCTTCCATGTGTACAAGGTTTGAATCCCCTTCAATTTAGATTAGTTTAAAATAAAATATTGCTTTGGTGGTTAGGCTCTTTCTATTCAACCTATTACGTCACGGGTTGAAACCATCCTCCTCCCCCCCCCCCCCCAAAAAAAACTTAGGGTAAATTAGTGTAGAATATCGTTTATAATAAAAATAATCCTCGTTCATGTAGTGTAAATATATGTTGCATAAAAAAATGGAGAAAGACTAAAGAGAGAAAAGTGAGAAAACAGATTTTAGTTTTTATTAGAAAAATAAAGTTTCACATACCTACCTTCATGTGAGAAATATTAAATTTTGGTTAATCTAGATCATTAGCTGCTAAAATCTCCTAATCAAAATTGAAGTTTGTGATATCTTTGTGTAGTTTGTTTGTCATTTTAAAGCTTATATTTGGTTAATTGCAGCATAAATCTGCCATTTATATTTAAGCTACTAGAATCTTATACGTCAATTCGGATTTTTTTTTTTTTTCTGCCCATTTGTCCTACAGTTTTCGTAAGCATCGACCATGGAGACTTTGTGATCGTTCCTTTCCTACAACTCAACATTTGAGGAACTACTTATTTAATAATTTGATTTACTCTTTTTTTTTTTTTTTGTTATGAATAATTTATGAATGTATGTTTATAAATTATAGGGTTAAGTACAAAAACCACTCAACATTTAGAGGTGATCCCAAATTAATCCCAACCTTTCAAAACTACCTAACGTTTTGAAAATTAGACAACTGATAAGTTGCCAAGAACTTTATCAACATTAAGTGGTGACATCAATAACATTAAATGATGAGGTGGACAAATACTAAAGTTGGTTTTCACTAATTGACATATTTGGAGTTATAATCCTCCAAATTGACCCATTTTATCCAAGTTAAATCGTAAATTTGCTTAGCTACATGGCGTCAATTTGGAGATACAAATCTTTATAGGTGACTTGAGAGTCAAACCACGCTTAATATCCGTTCATGTCATCCCTTAAGAGTGAGGATCCTTGCCGGATCCTCTTTGTGAGGATCCCAGGGATCCTCAAATCACATATGTTCATCGTATATCGTGCGGTCAGAAATCATTGGAAATTTTTTTATTTAAAATTGAATATAAACAGTACTTGATGAAAACTGGCCGCACGATGAACGAATGTGATTGGAGAATCCCTGGGATCCTCACAAAGAGGATCCGGCGAGGATCCTCTCTAATTCCTTAATAGATGTCAACTTTTCAAAACTTTAGATAGTTATTTGGAACATTTTAAAGGTTAGGACCAATTTGAAATCGCCACTAAAAGTTTGGTAGTTATCTGCACATAACCCTAAATTGTATCCCAAGAAAGTGACTTTGAAATTTTTTATTTTTTTAATACAAAAAATTATTACTACTTTAATTTACATTTAGGTGAAGAAGAGATTTAAACCCGAGACACAGAAAGTTGATGAAGAAATCACTAGATCTGTTACCAGGTAATCGCCTACTTACAAGTGACTTGAAAATTTGATACCAGTAAAATAATTTTACCAGGAATGAGAATAGTTTTCATGACAACCGTAAATCTGTTACCAAACCCATTAATTATTGTGTCAGTCGGCTCCAGAATACCAGATTTTATGCCTTTGGAATCAGTTCTTGTGTACCTTTTCTGGACAAGTTAAATATTTGAGAACTGTTGAAGCTGCTTTGTGTAAAAATGGAAAGGAATGGGTGAACCACAACCAGCAAGTAGATTATGGATAAGTTAACCATAGTCATTAAGTGACTAATCACCGTATTAGGCCGGCCCTAAGTGACTGATCAAGTCATTAATGACAGGTCTATTAACAGAAAATGGTTAGTTGATTAGGGTCATAACCAAACTTGTAATTTTTGGGCATGTGTATCATGTTCTGCTTCATTCCCAAGTAACTATTTGGAGGTTTGTGATCATATCTTAATTGGGTTTTTGTTGATTCTTAGAATCCATTTTCCTATTTACTGGGACAAAATAGATAGGGAAATAATTTTCCGCACCTCGTTTTCTCCTTCCCTTGTTTATTTCTGTCTCTTGGTTCTTAATTTCTTCAATCTAAAGGTCAGAAATAAGCATCGAATGTGTGAAAATCACTTTCCAATAGATATATTATCACGTATGATGGTGGTCAATTGTTGATGTATGTGAAAGTATAAATTCTACAAATTAATATGAATAGCTAAACAAACAATCTAGAAGCATTAACGGCTGATAAACACCAAGACGCTTGTGAATGACTGTGACTAGTATTTTTCCTACCATATAGTCCATATCAATATGGCAATATCTAATCTAACATGTCTTGTCAAGGAAGCGTTCTTAGTTATCTCCGACTATATATCTTCTTGTGTCTATCTATCACGTCATGTGTACTGATTACAAGACAGATTTTCTCCTTATTCAGACTCGAAAGGATTAGGTTACACAACTGCAATATCAAAAATAACAAAGCAAACTGTCCGTCCATAGCAAACAATCACCTTATACCAGAAGGGTGGGTTTTATGTTTGGCTTCATATATAACCAATGAAAATAATGACTATCTTTGGATTTATATGGTTGAAATATTCTAAGCATTTACTAAAGAGTCCAGATTCTCGCCGGATCCTCTTTGTAAGGATCCCAAGGATTCAAGAATCGCGTCCGTTCATCGTATATCGTACGGTTAGAAATTATTTTAAATATTTTTATTTAAAAATAAACATAAACAGTGACAAAAATTGACCGCACGATATATGATGAACGAACATGATTCACTGATCCCCAGGATCCTCACCAAAAGGATCCGGGGAGGATCCTGTTGGTTTACTAAAATCTTCATTTCAATCGCATCATCGCCTTTTCTATTGTGGTATTAACAAAAATAAAGAGACTTTGACAACAAAATATAAAAAGACAAAGAGTAGGGAAAAGAAAATAAATAAGTAAAGATTTGAGAGGGAAATCCAGCTCATGTTAGAACTTGGCAACATGCTTGTATGAGCTAACTACGAAAACGATTACTAAGAAACGACAACGGTCTATTATACATGTACTTTTTTATTAGACAGTCTAACATATTATGTTACTATCACCGTACAATTGGGCATGATTATAGTAATTGATAACTTTACAACACGAATACCTAACATGAGGACATTTTTTCTAATGTGAGAGCTCCTAATATGTTGTCAGGTTGTGAATTATAATCCGGCATTCAAATAAAATTTCACTTGATCAACAACCTTTGACTAGTTTTCACAAAAGAGTACAAACTGCAAGCATACATGAACTCCATTTATCTTGTCTAATAAAACAAATTCATGTTTCAGCAATGCATGCAAACATGCCTAGTTACCTTCCTAACTTGGAATTCCCAATGGGGTTAATATCAGAGATGGGTAGTAGTCTGAGGCAATAGGGCCTGACTCAAATTTGGTGTAAATTCGACTCGATGTGACTCGTCCCCTTTCGTCTGACTTCATACGATTAAGAAGAAAACAAACTTATAACAAGTAAAATGCCTAATTGCCCTCGAAATATAGATTAATATACCAATATACCCAAAAATTAAACGAATTAGCTCCTGAGCCAGATCAAATCAAAACCACCGTAACTGGCGCGCATAATGTCAGTTTAACACAAAAGAACCTACAATCTTAGTCATATTCCTAAGTTTATTGGACTGTCTGTGTATCCACCAAGCACTTGTCGTATTATCTTGAACTTATTCATATTTTGTTACCATTCACACTGCCCAAGCGTAGCGTGGTTCGTTGGGCTCAAATGGCAAGACAAACGAAATTAAAAGAACGATCTCAAACTAACAAGGTTCCCCGCTTTGCGCGCCCGGGGAGGGGGGGGGAGTGATCCCAACCTAACAAGGTTCTCCGCTTTGCGAGTGCTGCCGCTGGGGGGGGTTGAGAATTCTCTCTTTCAAACATATGCAAAGAAGGCGGAATAGTTTAAAAGAACTAGGATTGCAGGGAAGGTAAAACACGCAGGAAAGCTATAAGACTACACAAGGTTTTTCACTATGATTGCATACCCTCAACATTGTAGGGAGCAACCTTTTTATAATCACTTTTCAGATTACATCAGGGTTTCAAAAACCCTATTTACAAGCTTACATTTCGAAATTCAAATATTATAACTAATTCTGATAAAACAAATATTCAAAATTCAAATGATTTTAACAGAAGCTCCACTTGATAAGTGTTGTTGACTGAGTAAACCAACTGAAGAGTTTCTGTTTGAAGAGGAAACCTGACTTCGTCTAATCCCCCTGCAAGCTAACAGAAGGAGAAACGACACTAGCATTTTGAAATGTGCAGAAGACAAACCTTTCGTAAATAGGTCTGCAACTTGATCTTGGGAACATATGAAATTCACTAGCAACTCTCCACGAACCACCTTCTCCCTTACATAATGATAATCAACTTCCAAGTGTTTGGTGCGTGAGTGAAAAACTGGATTAGACGCCAGGGAAATTGAGGAAATATTATCACACCAAATCGTAGGACGAGCAAGATTGAGTTGCAAGTCCCTGAATAACGAATGCAACCAAGATAATTCAGCGGCAGTGTACATAAGCTATCTGTATTCGGCCTCAGTGCTAGAACGAGACACTGTCTTATGCTTCTTTGAACTCCTCTCTGTAGTCAAGAGAAGAGCTTCAAGAGTAGGGTACGTGATCGGAGTATCACGTGCCTGTGCTGCATTAACCGTCATTTCGAACGTGGAACCAAGATTATTCAAAATGATTTGGACGAGTTCATCATCGTCCATAGGCTTACCAGCTAAAGCCAAATTGTCAGCAATGGCATTCATCTTATCAAGAAAGTCAGTGACAGATAAATCACCTTTCTTACTTTGGAGTAGTTCATTTTGCAGGAAAAGAATTCGATTCTGCGAAGAGGAAGCATACCTTTGCTCCAGTGCTTCCCATGTTGCACGAGCTGATCGTTTGCTTGCCATAGTGGCAAGGACAGAGGCTGTAAAGGAGCCATTGATCCAACTGAGGATCATTTAGTCTTGCTGCATCCAAGTGATGTAGGTGGGATTGACAGTGGTGCTTCTAGGGAGATATGCTTGGATGGACAGACAATGGAACCATCAACATAACCCATAAGATCACGGCTCTTAAGGATTGGAAGAATCTGGGCTAACCATAACGGATAGTTAGTCCTATCGAGTTTGATGTTGACAATGGTAGTCATGGACGAAGACATGTTGACTAGAGCAGTTGCAGGTGGGGGGGGTTTGCTGGGAATCAGGGATGTTGTTGTTGTTGGAAGACATGATGAGCAGGGAAAAAAAATGGATCGTTTGTCGTTGGACTTAAAAAGCTCTGTGTACCATAAAAGAACTAGGATTGCAGGGAAGGTAAAACATGCAGGAAAGCTATAAGACTACACAAGGTTTTTCACTGTGATTGCATACCCTCAACATTGTAGGGAGCAAACTTTTTATAATCACTTTTCAGATTACATCAGGGTTTCAAAAACCCTATTTACAAGCTTACATTTTGAAATTCAAATACTATAACTAATTCTAATAAAACAAATATTCAAAATTCAAATGATTTTAACAGAAGCTCCACTTGATAAGTGTTGTTGACTGAGTAAACCAAATGAAGAGTTTCTGTTTGAAGAGGAAACTTGACTTCGTTTAACACAGTTTTACCTCTTTCCAGTCCCCAAAATGTTGCATCACTTGATTGTGTAGTTCCAATGAAGAAAGATAGTTGAAGACTTCTTTTGTGAGCGAGTCCAAAAGAGAAACTTCAATGGTGGAGAAAATCGCAGCTTTTGCTTGCAGTAGGAAGTAGACTTCCTCTTCTGGCCTTGGCTTTTACCATCACTTCCTGAAACATTTCCTGCACAATAAATAATTCTAAGCTTAGAATGCTAAAATTAAAAGAGGATTAGACAGTAACTGTGGCGTGCAACAAGAAAGAAAAAAGGAAAACCGTAGAGTAGACAGGATTTGCTTAAAATCAAGGTGATCAAATAGATTTGACCTAAGTGTTTGGGATGATATTTGAACTTTGGGTTGAAGGAAGGGAAGCCCAGGACGAGCCTAGGAAGCAAGACTGCCCGAAGGCCCAGCATCGAACATTTTTGCTCAGCCCAAGGCAAAGTGACGGTTCCCATTTAATGCAAAGGCAAGTGGCCTACATGGGAGATGACAGCTGATGGGAATCCACGAACTCTCAGCCGACTTTTAGCCCAAAAGTACTTTCCAAGAGGGCAAATATGTAAATAAAGTGCTAAAAGCCCATTACCCCGGTTTACTTTTGGGCAAAGGCAGAAAGGCTACAGTGAGCTAGTTTTGCCTATAAAAGGAGGAAGAGGGCCCAGGGACAAGGACACTCAAATAATCAAACAAACACATATACAAACTCTGCTCAAGCCAGATTTGCATACGAAGCTATAGTCAGCACCACCTTTGATCCTCTTTAGGATCAACCCTCGCGAAAGCCATCTTCTCCTTATTATAATAGCTCTGCTACTTTCCCCATCATTGTAGTATCGATTCCCTTAGGTTCACCTTGCTCACCATTCACCTTCATTTCATCCCCAAGACCTTCGAAATCACAAGGAAGAAAAGCTGTATAAAGATTCAACATTGCCCGACAAGATTAAATCTAGCCCGACTCCCCTCGTTTTGTTGTGTACTTAATAGATCTGGTATTATTATGTATTCGTCAATATATATCCAAGTTATTTCTAGTCTTCTAATGGTTTTAAGCTCTCCCAGCCCCTCATTCTTTAAAGCATACAAGATAAGCAAAAGTCCTTGATCTCAAGGCATAGAAAATAACTTAATGTAGACTTAACCCATCTACTACAATCCTTTGATAACAAGAAGTTGAGATAACTTGGGGCGTAAGTAATCGGCTCAAACACACTTGTTCTACGTCTGCCATATAGAGATGGCAGTGGCACGCCTAAGCATTTAGTTGGTTTTGATTGGGAGCCTCCAGGCCTACACCTAAGGCCATGCAAAGGCACCTTTCGAAACTAACTTTGTTCTCCTCTTGCAGCACTACCACAAGCAGGAGCCCGACAAACAACACAAGTGCCAACCTCTCAGGGAGCTGTGTGCTCGAGCCAGGCAAGCCCGCTAACCAGATTTCTTGCTCGAACACTAAGTTTAAATAAATGGAAATTCAATTAGGGATGACAAATACACACTTTTAAGTCAGTTCTAATACACTGCACAATGCCGAA
The DNA here is from genome assembly GCA_024362995.1 of Heteromeles arbutifolia. Taxonomy (NCBI): domain Eukaryota; kingdom Viridiplantae; phylum Streptophyta; class Magnoliopsida; order Rosales; family Rosaceae; genus Heteromeles; species Heteromeles arbutifolia. The sequence continues at coordinate 22,521,631 of JANCRC010000010.1, forward strand.
AACCAGAATGCAAAACTGAGCTAAATGTTTGAGTTCTGCAAATCAGATATGTTTTCTATGGTCTACCCAAGTAACATAAGTTACATAACACATGATTATAACTAGACAGACCACATGTGAATATAAACATATATAACCTTCAACTTTTCGAGTGTTTCCAGATCTTGTGACAGCACCAGACGTGCTTTTTATTGTTTTCTTTCTTCACCAGGCACATTATTGTCCTTGTCAGCTGAAGGAGAGACAGCTATTTTCTTTCTTGGTCCATGACTTTTCTCTTCCTTTCCATTGTTTTCAGGAACTGTTACATTCTATTCAGAAGAATGTGCGGAACGAGTTGACCTCCTCGTGTTGGTTGTAACTGCTGACTTAGTGTCTTTAGACTCTTTACCATAAGTGTTCGCTCCCTAAATTCGCCATGGGCCTCGCGGGCATGCCGGGAATTTACTTGAACATGAGATTGGTGGGGTGCGGGCGTGCCACTACTAGATGCCGCTAGTAGACGGGATTTGAATGATTGCGGTTGCGCCTGAATTCGACTTCTGATCAAGAGATTGTGCCATTGAGTGGGAGTTGCTCAAATCAAGGTTCTTTGTTTGCCTTAAAAATAAGGACTTTACTTATATGGAGAGATAGAACAATATGTAAATGACAAGGTTGCTGGAAATGTAAATGACAGAGGAAAATGATTAATATTGCAGATTGCTTGTAGATTAAATGACTGGAAATGAGTTGTACATAAAGACTACAAATGAGATCGATACTACTAGTGAGTAGCAGAACTAATAAACTAGACAAAAGAAGGCTTTTGTGAGGGCTGATCCTGAAAAGGATTGAGGTTGGGGCTGACTACAGCTTCGTATGCAAATCTGGCTTGAGCAGAGTTTGTGTATTTGTTTGTTTGATTGAGTGTCCATAATCCTTCTGCCTCTGCCTCTTTATATAGAGATCTGAAAAGAGCCCCCTTGCTGAGAACATTACACTTGCCCGAAAGAAGCTTGGGCAGCTTGCATTGCATTTGCCAACTTGCATGTAGAAATAATATTAAAAGGGGAACTTGCATTTCCACCACATGTTTCTAGCACATGTTTCCTCCACTTGTAATAAACTAACAATTAAAAGAAGCAAGTTGGCTTCTTTCACATTATCATTGCCCGAAAGCTCTCATATTGCATTCTCACCTATCCCACTTGATAGCCAAATATCTTCCAAGTTAGTCTTCTTGCCCATTAATCCTCCAAATGCCATATTTTACCCAAATAAGTAAAAATGGGTATATTTTAGGTGTAAACAATAAGTCTTCACTGGAACACATATCTTTAATGGCTCCAGCATCACCAGACATCAGCCATTTATCAGTTTCTTTCATAAGGATGTTACCCTCGGCATGAAGCGGCGAAGAGACTACTTTCTTCTTTTTTTGATGCATCATTTTTCTCTTTCAATACATTGCTTTCCTGAACGGTGACATTTCCTACCGAAGAAAACTATACTGCAGCATGAACTGATTTGCTCTCTTCCAATCCTTGTTCAACTGTCACAGTTAATTTATCTTTTCCTTGTTGAATTGCTGAGCGTGTCAACCTTCTTGCACTGGTTGAGGCCCTTGGTTTAATCTCTTCGGCATAATTTCTCACGTGAGTATCACTATTTCGAATTTCAAAACGTCTCGGAACCGCTGAACTAGTTTTTCTAGCATCTGAAGTCTTATTTCATTCATATGAGCATTAGTATCTTTAATAGACATATTGTCACTATCACAAGATGTGAAAAGTTCAGTTCCACCTATAGCAATATGCTTGTGACTACTTGATACTAGTAAAGCCAGAGCTGCATGAGTGCCAAGAGGACTAAGGCGGGACTTGTATTCTGAATGCTCTTCTTGTATGGATGAGCGAGGGGCTTGTGGACCCTCATCTTCTATGTTTGCTTCGTATATTCAATAGAACTCTGAGCAGTACTTTTGATCGATCTTGCTCATGAGAAACCTGAGCATTTGAAATGCATTTTTCGGATGCAGCAACAGTGTTGAGTAAAATATGTCCCATGTTATCAGCTGCATGCAGGGCCAAGAATCTAAATGTTTGTAGCACTGCATATGTAACCATGTATTTAATTTTGAAGGGAGATTTGAATGTAAAACCAAAGGAAAACTGTTGAGCTTTCACCCCCTAAGTTCTCTGTAAATGGAACCACTTATCTCCTCATTCTCTCTTTCTTTTCTTGTTTTCATAATTTCTTTTGAAACTTCAACAGGCTAAACATTCAAAATGATCACCATGGCTAACGCACCGGCATAGGCTAGGGTGGAAGGGACGTTGCAGAGAAAACTTTCCCCTCATTTTTGTGTATCGGCCTTTTAAGAGTAAATGGAAGTTAAAAACTTGCAGGAAAGAAATAGAGCAGGGGACTAAGTAAGAAAAGGTTTTAGTTCAAATAGAGTCACCTCCAGCGTACTCGGGTATCAAGCAGTTAAATCTTGCAAGAATAACTCCCATGTATCAGCCTTCAGCCTTAACATTGATGTCAATCTCATTTTCTTGATGAGAGCCGGAGGGGGTGAGGAAAAGGAGGGAGTACATTTACCCGACTATGCATACGCCATGGATCATACACTAGGTGAAGTCCATCTACTGCTCATCAGTTTGCAACCACCATATTCCGCTAATTCAACTTAAGGAGGGCATTCCAGGTTGTGCAGATGCAAGAGATATGTGGTTGCAAACAGTTGGTCGAGATCGCTTATGGAGATAATCTTCTTTAAACAATTTAAAAAAGATATCCAGAACGAGATATTGCAACAACAAGCCTGATTCATCAAAAATTTGAAGTAGCGAGAACGGCTGGTTACCTTTTACCCCCTCTGAAATGTTTTGTGTGATTTCGTAGCTGAAATATTGATCTCTTCTATTTGCTTTTCCAGCAATTTATTAAGGTCCAATTCAAATCCAAACTCCTCATGCATGACTAGTAAAGGAGAAGCACCATTCAAATCCATTTGTTTAGCTGATTTCAAGAGTGCAGCAACAGTTGGATGGACAACGATGCTTTTGCTCGCTAGTTTCGTAACTGAACTAGACGGGACAGTCTGTCCTTTGAGTTCTTGGTGAAGCCATTCGATCATGAAAGTGCACCTACAAAAGACCCTCTGTGAGTGTCTCGCTCTGAGTACCTAGTCGTCATGATGTTGGGACATGAACTCAATTAACAGAACGGCTTTTTGCATGCAAAAGGCGTAACATGTAATGTAAAGCATAATTATCACATAAGCTGAGGACTGCAGACTGCAGTACATTATAACCCACTGGAGCAGTACGCTATCAGCTGAGGACTTCCGTTGATGAAATCAAGGAGATGATCGCTGGTCTGTTGTACAAGGTGAGCGACGAGTTATTCAACATGGTGTACGTAGGCTGGTTCGAACATAAGAGTGTGAAGCCCCAGAAGATCGACTTAATCCTAATGGACGAGATTCAGATTCCGAAGACGAAGAAGTTCCCCATCCACCCGTGAACGAACGAGACGAGACCAAGAAAATTGAAATTTCCAACTTCAATGAGAATTTGTCCATTGAAGATTTCTTGGATTGGTTTGCTGAGTGTGAGAGGTTCTTTGCCAACGCAGAGATCGCTGAAGCCCGTCAAGTGAAGGTAGTGGCTTGGAAATTGAAGGGTAGTGCAGCCTGCGTCAGATCGAACTGACCAACATCCTATAGTAACTGAAGAAAGCGAGTTCCAAAGCCATGAAGATTCAACGAAGTTAGAAAACGGGTACCAGGATGCTCATGCCAAACTTATTTATGGAGTTATATTCGTGATTACACCACCAAAATACAAGGATTCTTGGCTCCATAGCACAAAGGTATACGATTTGGTTTTCATGGATGATCAATTTTTATTCACAGAGAATTCAAGTCCAAGTTATTTTTTGTCCATCTACGGTGAAGTTTATGCCCATAGCACACAAGATAAAATGTTTGTTTAAGATGAACTTCTATTCGAAAAGAACTCAAGGTTGAGTTCTTTCCAAAAAGAGGTGAAACAGAAGGGCGAATTTGTTGTTATTTTAGATGCGGGAGAGTTAAAAGAAGGAAACGTCATTTAATTAAGAAAATTGATTGGAGAATCGGTAATTCAGGGGTTAAAAGATTATTTGGTGCCAGTGCAAATAATCACCACCGCTAATCAGGGTTCAAATGTGGAGTAGGGCCAAGCGTGTTGCGGCTTGTCCAAAGCGACGGAGTTTTAGATGCCCCATTAGTCCATCCCCTTCTTGCTTGTTTTCGTTTTTGGTTCTGCTTGGTGCTTCAGATTTGTTGGCTTTTTCTTTGGTGTGGCAGTTTTGGTGGCAAAATTTGATTGAGGTTTTTTTCTTGTTGCATGTTGAATTGCTTTATGCTGTGACACTTTTGTCGAATTCAAGTTAGTTTTCTTCGGGCGGCTACCCTTGTGGTCGCTGGCGGTTGAGGATTAGGGTTTCTTTTTTATTTTCCACCTTTTTACCGGATGAACTTTGTCTAACACACACTATTGGGCTAGTCAAATGAACTTAAAAAATACAATTTTTCAGCACTTATATAAAAGGACGTGGTGTACCATCCATGTTTCCGTTACAATAAAAATTTTCTCTTTTTTGGGGTTGAGGATTAGGGTTTCCTTTTTATTTTCCACATTCTCATTGGATGAACTTCGTCTATCCCACACTATTGGGCTAGTTTGATACAAGGGAACTTCAACGAAAAACTTCCGGTACTGTTCACTTTAAAGAAAAACCATATTTTTACACTAAAAAGTCAACCCTGATACTATTCACTTTACATTTTATTTTGTCCTTATCATTAAAACTCAAAACTTTCAAATCATTTTCATTAGTTTTCCTTTGATATAATTCTTGGGTCTTTTTTTCATTCATTGAAATTTTTTGTTTCTAGACTTTGAAAAATCAGAGTGGGACCCTCCTACGCGTAAAAACGTGAAGGGGATGGTTGGAGGCTTGGAGCAGTGTAGGAACAAAGAGCCCAATGAGAGGCAACCGACTAACCCACCACAGCCACGCGGATTGGGGAGCGCAATCTCAATCAAACTTGACCACGAGTCTTCAATCGCAACGGGAAAACAATCCCAGCCGTCCATTGTCCTCACATCTCACGGCTCCAAAACTCTAGGGTTATAGAACATTCTGGAATTCGAACACCCCAACTCTATATAAAACCTTGTGGATACGCCTCTTCCTCTCATTCACACTGCAGAACCGTAAGCCGCATTATTCTAGCTCTCTTGCTTTCTACGATCCAAACAAACCCTAGAGAGCTACAATGGCCGGCAAAGGAGAAGGTCCGGCCATCGGAATCGATCTTGGTACCACTTACTCATGCGTCGGTGTCTGGCAACACGACCGTGTTGAGATCATCGCCAACGACCAGGGTAACAGAACCACCCCGTCGTACGTCGCTTTCACTGATACCGAGCGTTTGATCGGAGATGCCGCCAAGAATCAAGTCGCCATGAACCCCATTAACACCGTCTTCGGTAAGATCTGAGCTCCTTGTTCTGTCTCTATCAGTGGATTATAGATCTGTATTGTTTTTTTTGGCTAGTTCCTGGATCTGTATTTTGTTTCTAGTATTTAGATCTGTGGACGTCATTGGATTCCTTTTCGTTCGTTGGCTTTAGAGGTTTATGGTTGCTGATTTAGATTGGATTTGAAGCTAACGATTTGGATCTCTGAATTGGAAGTTTTGTAATTTGCATGTTAGACCTTATAAAACAGTATCTTAGTTCTGTAAAAGTATGATAGTTTTGATTAATATATAGTGGGTTTATGTACAAATATTTTCATTGTACTATGATTGATCTGTCAAAACATGGATTAGTATTGTATGGATTAACTTTTTGAATAATTGTATTAATAATATGATTACAGTGATTGTATGTTGATTGTGAAACAAGTATATTGTGGTTGATATGATTTGCTAATCTTTGATTTGTTAAAATTGCAGATGCTAAGCGGTTGATTGGTCGTAGAGTTGCCGATGCCTCTGTCCAGAGCGACATGAAGTTGTGGCCATTCAAGGTTACCTCCGGCCCCGGTGACAAGCCCATGATTGGTGTCTCCTACAAGGGAGAAGACAAGCTCTTCGCCGCTGAGGAAATCTCCTCCATGGTTCTCATCAAGATGCGTGAGATCGCCGAGGCCTACCTTGGCAGCACCATCAAGAACGCTGTTGTCACAGTCCCTGCCTACTTTAACGACTCCCAGCGTCAGGCAACCAAGGATGCCGGAGTTATTGCCGGAATCAATGTCCTCCGTATCATCAATGAGCCCACCGCTGCCGCCATTGCTTATGGTCTTGACAAGAAGGCCACCAGCGTTGGTGAGAAGAATGTCTTGATCTTTGATCTTGGAGGTGGTACCTTCGATGTGTCTCTTCTCACCATTGAGGAGGGTATCTTCGAGGTCAAGGCCACAGCCGGTGACACCCATTTGGGAGGAGAAGATTTTGACAACAGAATGGTGAACCACTTCGTTCAGGAATTCAAGAGGAAGAACAAGAAGGACATCAGTGGCAACCCCAGAGCACTCAGGAGGTTGAGGACATCCTGTGAAAGGGCGAAGAGAACCCTCTCTTCCACCGCGCAGACCACCATCGAAATCGACTCCCTTTATGAGGGTATTGATTTCTACTCCACCATCACCCGCGCCAGATTCGAGGAGTTGAACATGGATCTCTTCAGGAAATGTATGGAGCCAGTCGAGAAGTGTTTGAGGGATGCCAAGATGGACAAGAGCAGCGTCCATGATGTTGTGCTTGTCGGAGGATCCACCCGTATTCCCAAGGTGCAGCAGCTTCTCCAGGACTTCTTCAACGGCAAGGAGCTCTGCAAGAGCATCAACCCTGATGAGGCCGTCGCCTATGGTGCTGCCGTCCAGGCTGCCATTCTCAGCGGAGAGGGAAACGAGAAGGTTCAGGACCTTCTTCTGTTGGATGTCACCCCTCTTTCCCTTGGATTGGAAACCGCCGGAGGTGTCATGACTGTTTTGATCCCGAGAAACACCACCATCCCCACCAAGAAGGAACAGGTCTTCTCAACCTACTCCGACAACCAGCCCGGAGTCTTGATCCAGGTGTACGAAGGAGAGAGAACCAGAACCAGGGACAACAACTTGCTCGGAAAATTCGAGCTCTCCGGAATCCCACCTGCACCCAGGGGAGTACCCCAGATCACCGTCTGCTTCGACATTGACGCTAACGGTATCTTGAATGTCTCCGCGGAGGACAAGACCACCGGACAGAAGAACAAGATCACAATCACCAACGACAAGGGCAGGCTGTCCAAGGAGGAGATTGAGAAGATGGTTCAGGAGGCGGAGAAGTACAAGTCGGAGGACGAAGAGCACAAGAAGAAGGTGGAGGCCAAGAACGCCTTGGAGAATTACGCCTACAACATGCGGAACACCATCAAGGACGAGAAGATTGGCGCCAAGCTGCCGCCGGCCGACAAGAAGAAGATAGAGGACTCGATCGAGACTGCCATCCAGTGGTTGGACAGCAACCAGCTGGCGGAGGCGGATGAGTTCGAAGACAAGATGAAGGAGTTGGAGAGCATCTGCAACCCAATCATCGCGAAGATGTACCAGGGAGCTGGAGGCGACGGTGCCGGTCCAGTTGATGACGATGCTCCTCCCAGTGCCAGCGGCCCAGGCCCCAAGATCGAGGAGGTCGACTAAGTTTCTACTGCAAGGGTTCTCATGTCGTTTATTGGGATTATTTAGGTGTTTTGGACACCTTTTTTTATTAATGTTTTTATTTGGGCCTTGAAATTATAGATGAAGGCCTTCTTTTTAAATTTTTTCTATTTGCGGAAGCTTTATATAGGCACCCGGGCCTAAACTTTTTTTTTCAGCCAGTTTTAAAGAAGTTTTCTTTTGGCTAACACGCTCTTTGTTTGTCTAATCTTTTGAGGTATTTTCTAGTAACAAGATTGCTGTTTTTGAAAATGGAAAACGGTTTTTGGGTCCTCGAATCCAGAAAGTTTTTTCTAAACCGACCGTCTGTCACGGCGTGAGAGTGTTATCTAGAAAGTTAGAAACAAGATATAGAAAGACAGTAGGAGAGGTGAGTCAACGGCAGCATGTTAAGGACAGCAATACACGTGGGGTGGGGGTGTCTAAGTGTGTCGCGCCTGGAGTGGGGCCCTTTACCAGCACTTTCCATTTCTTATTTCACGTAACAAAATGATTTCGGACCCCATTAGTTTAGTTGTATTGCTTCTTCATAATTGTGTTAAGAGTATGAATTTTATATACACGAATTCAGAAATTTTGATTGACTTTAAAGATTAAAGAGTTGAGTCACTCAATTAAATGAGATATTTTGGTTATTTGACCGAAAAATTTAGAAAATCAAGCTCTAGCAAGCTAGCTAAATGATTTGGTTAGGAAGACGGAGAAAGTTAATTTTTGCTATACATTAAAAAAATAAAAAATAAGTAAAACTATAAAAAATGCACTGTTTGTGGCTTCAAGAGAAAAAAAGGGCTTGGGTTGTTGAGTTTAGAAAAAATAATATTAAAATATTTTAACTTAAGCTAAAATAACAAGTATTTTTGGGAGTGGTGGCTAGCCAAATTAACATTTTGGTCATTTGGCTAGTTACAATAGGAAAAAAACTAACTAATATTGTTGGAGATGTTCTTATTGATTAGTTTCAAGGTGAAGCCTAATTTTTGTGTGCATATTGTCCTTATGTTGAGCCCAACCAAGTAATGTCCTCCCACATAATTTAACATGCCTCACGCGTTGGGATTAAAGAACTATGACGATGTGTGGAGAACCCCACATCTGAGAATTGAGTATCAATTAATTTTATAGTGAAACATTAGCTTTCTTCAAATTGTTCTAATTTGTGACTTCTTTGTTTCAGGTAAACTCCTTATCCTAATCAGCAGACAAGACTTGTCACTTGTGCCACTCAGTGGGCTACATTTAACCTCGAACAAAAGTATTTTGTGGATCCTACACGAACTTCCTATCTCTTTCTTCCATCTCTCTCTAAATACAACAATTATTAATGTATACTAGAATGCTACATTGAACAAATAACAAGAACCTAAACCCTTTATGTGCTGCTGCAAAAACCCAACCTAGATTGAAATTTCAGTCACCGCCCTTTGCTCTTGCTCGAGGTGGGCGGCAACCCGCTACTCCCTCGCTCTTTTCCTCCTCCTTCCCACCCTTCCCACCCTTCTCCTCTGCCTTTACCCTCTTTTCCTCCCCTCTCATCTCCTTTTTCCCTTCCCCCTCACAGCATCCCACCCTCTCTTCCTTCCCCCTTTACAGTCTTCTTCCTTCTTCTTTTATTTCTATTCTCCTCTGAGTTTTATCTTAGTTTTCTTTATGTTTGGTCTCAATTACCCCTAATCTTGTCTTAGATTTGGGCTTAATGTCACTTACCTGGCATTTTTCGCCTCCTTTTATTGCTTTATGTTATTTACTTTTTTTTCCTCCTTCCCCCTTAGTAATTCCATCCCCACGCCATCCTATGCTCGGATTTGCGACTCTGATTAGAAATTGGATATCAGATTCATTTCTCTCCCATACTTCCCCTCCTCCAACCGGCATGCCGGATCCTCATCGAGACCAAAGCGTTTTGCAGCCTCCGCCACAGTAAAGGTATTTTACATATCCGTTATCTTCACTTTCTAACCATAAGGTACTTTGTTTATACATATTTGTAGGTGCTCGTGAAGGGGACTTGAATCCGGTGTCTACTTTCTCAGTTTGAAGTTTGATTTTCTCCGAGGATGTGACAACGGTGGCAGCTTGGTTTATGCTGCTTGATATTAGGGTTTCTCTATTGTTTGTTTTTGCTGCCCTTGGTGCCTAAGTTTGTGTGGGCCTCTCACTATATCTTGGGTTGTTGCTTTCCTTTTGCTTAGGTCTTTTAATTTATCTCTTATTGTTTAGCTGACTCTTTTTGACCCTTGTGCTACTTTTTAACGAAAGTAATCTTGTTTGACCAAAAAAAGAAAATTAGTGCATCATTTTGCACTGCTAGAGATTAGAAAAACTATAGCCGAGATTATACGTTGTAAATGATATATTGGTAAACCACAACATAGCCTTCCGCGCTCTTTCCTTTGCCGCCGAAGATGTCCTTACTATGGCCTCAAATAATCAATCTTCCCATATGAAGATGGAGAGAGGCTTTCTCCATCCCTTTGCAAGGATAAAGTAGGTCATTACTCCTTGCTGAACCAGATCACATGGAATATTTACGTGTCAAGCAAAGTGTGGATACTCTGTCTGAACTTGGAAAAAGTGGAAATATAAATAGAGTAGTGCCAAGGAGACGAAATTTGTAGACAAACTTTACAAACTAAGACAATCTCCAAATGAGATGTCAAATCATAAGTGGAATGTCATGTAATCAAATTTGAAGGTAGGAGCAAGTATGATTGACATATCAATTTTCATATGTCAAATTTGACATATGAGAAAATGTGATGTAAAATAATTTTTAATTATTTTATTGTGTGGATCTCAATAATGCACCAATTATAGATGTTGAAAACTTATTTTAATTGATTTCTTTTTAAAATGGGTTCTAGAAATATCATTTTTTTTTAGAGCAAATGAAATATCATTTATAACAAAAAAAATATATCGGTTGGAAAAAAAGAAAATCTGACATTGCTATGTCAGCCATCAAATTAACATTTGTCATTTATCTTTTGACATCTCATTTACAGATGCTCTAAATGACGTGTCACCAATAAAAAATGAGCATGTTTATCAATGCTTAAGTAATAATCAAATCATGAACTTCTATGTCATTTAGTTTATAAATTTTTATCTATAAATTTAATTTTTCTAACATTATCCATATAAATATCAGCACATCAAAATTGGCATGAAAGACATTTGAAGCAACAAGCAACAACCACCAAGGTGGCGCATCAAAGAGGCCAGACGCCAACATTGACCTCTTCTCCTTCTCTGCCTCCACCCTTTCCTATTCCTTCCCTCCGCCGAGGCGCCGACTCCCCCTTTGACTGACTGGCCTTTCAGCAATTTTTGTAATAATCAAATGCAACCCTCTCAAAGAATATGAATTTACGAATTTACGGTGAAAGATATTGCACGTAATGTAATGGTGTTTAACACGTTGAGGTTGATAGACATTTTATGAAAATACGCATGATTATTAATACGATTTGCATCTTATATGCTCCAATAAACTCTTAAAAATATTGTACTCGAATAAAAAAGATAAGGGTCCGGATAAAATCACGAGATTGAAATTCAAACCTAAAATCTCTTCTAATATTAAAAAAAAAACGTAACACTAAATTGTGAGCTAGTTGACGAGTTTCGTTACTTAATACTATCATCATAATGAATTGCAAGATTCAATACCTACTTATTTGACAGTAACTATTTTGTTCCTAGTTAATCACTTTTGATCCAATTTCTCTAACAACACCTCCACCGTGAACCGAAAAGAACACAAATCTGTTGTGCTTTTGGTGAATAAAGTGGAATATTCCCACAACCTACATCTTTTTGGAATATCCAACGAATCATAAACCCTAATGCCACGTCGCCTTCCTCAAAATATCTCCTCTCTTTTGACATGCTCAATTTCCAGCGACTTAGATATTTTTCCCAACCAGATTACGACTTCCACAATTTTTATTCTAATCATAAAGCAGAAGCCATTGCCACACACTCGCAAAGACACAAGAGATGGAGTAGCTTTTAGTCTTTCCAAATTGCACTACAGTCCCACTGGCGTGGAGGAGTTAAAACCCTAATACGACCTTCCGTTTCGAGTTCCAGACTTTGTTAAAAACGGTTTGTAACTTAGGTCGTTAACCGATTTTATAAAAAATAATTTGTAGCTTAAGTTGTTAAGATAATATATTAAAATACTCGAGATTATGTATTTCATTCTTTTCCCCTAACAAAAAGTCTGACTCTTGTAACCGTGACACATGTCCTGCTTCAAAGTTTTTTTTTTTTTTTTTTTTTTAAGTGTTGATTAAACAAGCGAGGAAAAGGAAAGTTAAGGGCCAATGACGTAAGAATCCTTTGTGTATTTGTTGCCAACTGCTACTCAGCTAGTGGATTTTTATCAATTAAATATGACAAAATTGCATAATCTATTCTCCCAAGTATGACTGTTCAAACCACTTTTAAGACCCCACAACGGCAGTATGAACGAATTAATCTCTATTTTGAGATTCATCCCTGCCCCGCTTCGGTTCATTAAAATAAATAAAATATCTGAAAAAATAATCATAAATTAGATTTCAATTATTGAACTAATCATATCAAATATCAACATCGTCCTAATAATTGATTATTTACACAACTGGAATGAAAGAAAAAAATGATCGTTTCAGCCAATTTCTCAATATAAATTGTTTAATTCATTGGCATCATGCCCTTTCAATAAAGAACCAGCTCATACAACCACACTGAGTGTTATAAGCCATCGCCACAAGCTACGAAAGTGAGAAAGTGAAAAACTGAGAAAACAAAATCATATTTAATGTATCCACAAGGCAAACTTGCCTACAGTTTAACGACTCGAACCAAATCAAAATCAAGAATTTTGTGACACAACTGTACAAATTAAGAAAATAATGAGAGTCAATCCATAACCAGATGCATAGATTAGTAGCAAAAACTGAAAAGACAAATGTGAGCAGCACATTTTTGTTTTCCTTCATGCAATACACTTTATGGTACAAAAGTTAGTAGAACAATGCACCAACCATGACAATAAACCCTTACAGATCTCTATGAATGCCTAATCTCAAGTCAACATAAGATCGTTGCCCCCGAGGTGAGGGCGGAGGCAAACACGAACCTCGTGTTCTTCTGGTCCAGCGCGGAGTTTTGGAACCATAATCTCAAGCACAGAACCTGGCCCGTCGTAGTAAGCTTCTATGTTAGCGTCTTCAGGAATGCGGGTGGCAAGCGGGATCTCTCTGACAAACTCTCCTGGGGGACAATGCTCAGAGGCTGGATCTGTAAGCATGAAAGTCCGATCATGTCTCTTGATGTATGGCAAGCGGGACGTGCTTATACAAGATACCTTAATGATGCCTTGAGTAAGAGTATTCCTCCAAGAAACTTTCACCCTCTGAAGATCCACAAAGGGTAAGCTGATGATGATTAAATAACCTGCATCATCCTCATAGATTGTTTTGGCAGCTGTAACAGGCCCGTAGACATTCTTCATTACGCCACTAAATTGATTTGGCCATTGCACCTCATTTGGGTGGGTTTCCGTATCTGGGATTCGATCAGACGGAGGATTAACAGCCAGGTAGCAATCATCATCATTCCCGTGGGGGAAAAACTCCTTCCTCCTCTTGCTGACAGGAGATAGGTCCATTCCATCAGAATTGTTGTTGTTAGATGGCTGGGTAGACAAATTTAGCCCAGATCCATTCAGAAGTTTCTTTGAGTGGGAATTGGGCACGCTCTTTATTGGAGCCGGTGGCCTCTCAAGCTCAAAATCTGTATTCGGAAGGTTTCTCCACGAACTAAAATCGCCCGCTTCTGTAGGAATTGTGAAGTTCACATCCCTCCCAGTCAGTTCCATCCACCTTTTACGGTCTTCTTCATCAAGAGCAATCAAATTAGGTGCCCGAACAAGCTCAATCCCATGCACACACTGGGGGTTTGAAAGACCCCTATAATGCTTCCGCTGCATCCTGTGAGATCGAACAAAACCCTTGTCGACACTAAACGGAAATGGACGCTCCCCTTGGCGGGAATGCCCATTCATGTAGCTCCTTAGCTGCATCTTCCCCAATGCATTCTCAGGCCTCTCCTTGAAAACCCACATGTACATGTTCTCCATGTCATGCTGAACCATGAAAACATCGAGCTTGAGATCAGATTTATCAAACCCAGAAACCCCATTGCTGTCCCGGACAATTTTGGCCTTCGACTTCTCATTCAATGCGGGCTTGAAGTAAAAACTGAAGAAGAACCAAGCGCCCCATATGCTGTCTACTCGCTTGGCGCATTTCCGTCCAACCTTGGGGATCGTTAGCAAAGTCTCAGTCTCATACACCTGGGGACCAAGCCCAACATCTAGAATATCACAAGCGTCTGAACTCCACGAAGGCGGAGGTGGGCTGCGCTCGGCTGACAGGGGCAAGTTGATATCAGGGGGGCGGGAAAGTATGATCTGTCGATTCATCTCCAAATCCAATTCGTCGTGAGAGGAAGCGCTGGAATCCATGGACAATAACGTGGACGGGTGGTGATTCTCCATTGACCGGGCCGTGAGCAGAGAATCTCCCATTTCAGCTGAACAACTCCTGGGTGGGGATTGTTGCTGGTGGATTGAATATTTCCATTTTTCCAAAAACAATTCAAAGAAAGAACTTCATCACATCAATCAATCCCCACTATATCTCCCCTCCATCAAAACCCTAGATTTATCAAACCAGATAAGAATTTCCACACACACCCACATCAAATATTCAACAACATAAAACAAGATTCAATATCCCCCAATAAATAAATTATAAAAATAAATAAAATTTCTGAAAAAAATCAATCAGAAGAAATTATAGTATATAATTTATTTCAATCACTAACTATGGAGGGAGAGATATTTCTAAAAACGCTATAGAAAAACAGTACCCAACCCTAGCCCAAGATTCTCCTGAATTCCACCAGACCCAGGTGGGAGACACTGAATCATAACCATCAAATCCATGAATTAAAAAAAAAAAAAAATTCCAAAAAAGCAAAAACCCACCTAAAAAGCACAAATTTTATCCCAAAAAAAGCTAAAAATCCAGAGAACCCCGAAGCAGAAAATCGAAGCAGGGATCTTGAAAGAGATTACCTTTCGGGATACGCATCGGGGAAGCGGAAGCAAGAGGAACCTCCAGAGGCGACCATGATGCTCATCTCCAGCATATCATCAACTACCATGTTTGCTCTTTCCTTATTCCAGTTTTAATTATCTTTAATTTTTCTCTAATTTTTAATTGAAAATTTAATTAAAATTCTGGGTTAATTTGGCGTCCGAAAATACAGAGACGTGTGTGGAGGATGAAAGAAAGAGGGCTAAAATTGGATTTGGGATTTAGGGTTTTGGGGTGGGAAATGGGATTGAGAGTTAGAAAGGGAAATCAGAAACGTGCGGGAGCGTCTACTTATAAGAGGTGGTGGGTTAACGCCCCCACTAGCTGTCACCCGTTTGGGCTGCCGTTACCGACCTGACGGTGTTTGTTTGTACCTTTTGGTTTTTTTTTTGTTTTTTTTTTGGTTCCGAATTTTGTACTTTTGGGTTTGGACTGTGAATTCACCGAATTGAATCAGAATTTATCATTTTTGTTATTATCTACGAAAGAATCCAACTATTGACCTAATTTTATTATGTTCTATTTTTTGTTAGTTAACTCAAAATATTTTTGGGTGGTGCTATGTACATTAACTTCGTGCGTCAAATGTTATGGAACATTCTACATCATATATAAATTTTTATTATAATTAATTTTTTTATTAAACGATAAATTTTGTTAAATTAGATATTAGATTAGTTTTCGACGGAGTTTGAATCCACGTTGTCATGCAATGACTCAACACATTTCTACTGTGGTAAATGGCCACTTGGTTTAGTGTAAAATTGAGTGGTGACACATTCATTAGAGCACAAATTTAGTGTACCCAGTATTATTCCTTTGTTATTATTTATTCAGTATTTTGAGTCTAGTCAAGTTAAGTTTTTTGGACAAAATGAACCTCGAATGCATGAGTGAATGCTGTTATCCAACTGAGTTACAAACTACTTACATTTAGTTAAGTTAGTTACAATAACATATTTTTGCACCTGTGTTCGAATCTTCTTTTGTGGGTTAAATTATCCTATCGCTTATAAAAGGTTTGTATTTAATTTACAAGTTAAACCACAAAAAAGAAGAATCTACGGTTAGGTGCAGAAAAGGAGCACATTGGTCTAACAAATTTTGGCAACACCCATGTTTATTGGTCAATCCAAACAACTTGAAGGAATAGACCAATTTCACTTGCTTATATAATTGCACCAGTTTAGTAAGATAACTAGTTTACCAAATAAAAAAATAAATTAAGCATGCTGTCATAATAAGAAACACTAAATTTCACAAAAGCAAGTGTTGACTTGACTTGTATTATTCCCCTGCTTATCATTCAACTCTTATCTCTATCTTTCTCTTTTGCCACTTGCTTTTAACTAATTTACAATACTACCCATTTTATTTTGAAAGTTATTTTCATTTAAATTAAGGATTGCAACTGTTAGCAAATGAAAGCAGCTTGTTTAGGGTTGCTTAAATTTTTTTAAAAGCAGCTTCTTAAAGAGTTGGGGCTCTAATTGTGTTAAGTAAATGAAAACAAAATGTTTTTTTCTTTCCCAAAATCATGGTGCCTAAATAGCAGAAAATAGAGACAGTTCTACACATGCTTCTAAAAAAAATGCTGTTTTTTTAAGCAAGCGAACAATACCAATTAATGAAAGTTTCATGCTGCCAATCTTACCCCCATATATATATATATATATATATATTTCTTTTTTCTTTTTTCTTTTTTTTGCTAAAGATATTTTTAGCACTATAATTTATCAAACGCTTACTTTTTTTTGTTGTTCACAATATTTATTATTACATGACGGCAAATGCAGTTTTGACAAAAAAAACATAGTAACTCCTGACTAGCCAACTGTTCATATCGGATAGAAACATGTCATATACATTCCCATAAAGCCATAACCACGAAAAATAATACATATCTATTTATAATCACCAAATTACCATTGGGTATTCTCATAATTAAACCATTAAGCACTGGCGGATGCACTAAGGGGCAAGGGGGGGTCAGCTGACCCCCCGAACTTCAGTGAACGTCCATGGACATCTTAGGTGCTGACCCTCCGAACTTCAGTGAATATCCATGGATGACTTGAGTGCTGCCCCTTTAAAGGTTAGAGTTGCCATTCATATATGCCCTTCAATTGCATGATAAAATGCATTAGAGAGGTGTTGCCCTTTTACAGTCTAGTCCTAATATTATTTACCTCTGGCTTGTTTGTTGGTTGTGATTACAATTGTTGGCAAAAAAAAAGAACCAAGGAAAAAACTATCCAAAAATGCAAAGTAAATGAAATGGTTATCTCAAATAATAACAAAGCATCATCATTCTTGGACAAACATATTAATGGGATGCAGTGATATCAAAGTGTTCAAGATAAGTGTATTTATTTGTTAAGCATTCATATGGGAGCAGCCTTAACATGTTAGTTACCCACGCAAATGAGGCATTAACAGGTGTGCAATATGTTTTTCCAAATGACTTAAGGCCTATCAAGACTCGATGAAATGACGATATGCATACTATTTCTGCTAAAAAAAATTTGCGCGCTACGCGCACCATTCTTACTGACCCCCCGAATATTATTTCCTGGATCCGCCACTGCCATTAAGTAACGAAGTCCCATTAATTAACGACTTATCCATTTCGTCAATAAATACTTTTTTATTTTCTCATAATTAATGAAACAAATCTTTGATTAGATGATGTCAAGCAACATTAAAAAAAATTATGAATGGAGAACCTAACCATAAAACATCCACATCCAAAACCAAAAATTATGATCGGAGAAAATAAAAAGAGTGTATAACCATACAAATACAATACTTGGTTGTTGACGTTTTATGATTAAATCTCTACCCTTCATCTTACTTTATTTTGGTTCATAATTGTCGTCATGAAAGTAGTAATTGGGTTAGTATTAGTCACGGTCTTTTGTAGCCAAAGGTTTTGGCTCCAATTGTCACCTTTGATATGAGTTTTAAGCTGCAAGGCAAGAAAGCTCTAGGATTGCGCCAGTTTCTGGTTTAGTCAGTAAGGTACTATGAGTTTAGTTGGTACGATGATATGGTTCTCTTTGGGATGCATAAGGGCAACACTGTTATGTTCTTTCAGCTTGATTTTGTTTAATAATTTTTTAAAATGATCTTTGTGGCACACGAAATTTAACGACTCTATTGATCCTTTTAATCCTGTAATTCTTATTAAGCTCGACTTTTAACGAAGTGCTTGTAGTATAAATGCTCATTGTTTTGCAATCAGTCATGCTTTATTCTATTTTTTCTTTAAATCTAGTTTTTATTTATTTTTATTTTTATTTTTTTGTCAAATGATAGATTTTGTTATATTAGATGTTTGATTAGTTACCGACAGAGTTCGAACTCACGCCGTTATACAAGGACCCAACCCCTTTTCATCACTGTGATAAAGGGTCACTTGCTTCTTTAAATCTAGTTTGAAAGAACTCTCTTAATTTTAATATATATATATATATATATATATATATATATATATATATATATATATATATTATATAATGCTCTTTATTCAAAATAAATTAAAATTTGTTGATGATGTTGTAGTTGTACCAAACACTCTATACGTTTGTCAAGAGATGGAAATGATGATTAATTAATTTACTAGGTAGCTGAGGAAACTAGGTAGCCGAGGAAACTGTGGCTATGGCTGCTTTCTCTTGTTATATTATTAAAGGAGTTTTAACGAAAAATTCGTGGTACTGTTTACTTTAACAAAAAATCATATTTTTACACTAAAAACTCAAACCTGATACTATTCATTTTACCCTTTATTTTGTCCTTATCGTTAAAACTCAAAATTTTCAAACAATTTTTATTAATTTTCCATATTATTAAAGCTCTCGACTCTTTTAATCTTTGAGGGACCTCCCCGCACTCCCTAAACACCCAAAAATCTATCATCCCATTCCCAACCAATCAACAAAGTGGTATTGCCTTTATATATAATGTTCAATGTTGTGGTTTGTGCGCACATTCAATATTTTTTCAGCTTTTGTTATGCTTAATGGAGCAAAAGATATAGCTTCTCTCTCTAATATCTCTATTGCATTTTAAAATGGATAGGGTTTCTTCAATTATTCACATTTAAAATGGACTGTTATTAGCATTTTAAAATGTTCGTTTCGTGATTCGTTATGTGAAGCAATTCAATGTCTCTTGTATAAATCATTTTAGTGGGCAGCACAATTGACACGACACGTGTTACATTGTCATTGTGACATCTCAATAATAAAACGACATATGTAAATTTCTCTTTGCATAATGTCGAATGACTTGTAAGTGAGAAGTTTTAGGTTCGATTCACGTCAAAAGCAGAGTTGAACCACATTATTATGGCAAGCCCATTGTAATGCTTAGCTCACTCCTCACTCCCTTAGTATAAATACTAGCGTAAAGCTTAACCTACTCCCCACCCCCTTAGTATAAATACTATTACTTGTTAATGTCATCTCAATGATATAAGAGTAAAAAGTTATAATAATTATGTATAAATGTCATGTAAGTCAATGTTACTGATGGGATCACATTTGATAAAACAAATATTCGACAATTGCATTTGTCCCACATGAGCAATAATGACTTTGGTCCATTAAGTCCATGTGTAAAAAGCTAATGGTGACAAGGAAACACAGTTTCCTCATATGCTTACCACATAAACTATATATTTTTATAGTATATAGTATTAGTACAGGACAGTCCTCTACATTTGTATTTATTTAGGGTGCGTTTGTTTCACCTTCTTAGGTGAGACTGGACTGGCTAGGATTATTGTCCCATGTTTGGTAAGCTTGGGGACTAACTTAAATGAGACTAGCCCGGACTCGTGTGGACTATCTCCCTCGCTAGGTCGTCTTAGCGAAGCTCCCTGAAAACCACGGGATTGCTAAGACTTGCTTCATCTCGTTTGCGCTGCTTGGCATCCTCCCTCTACGAAGACCTTGCTCCGTCTGCGTTGCGTCCTCTCTCCAACGAGATCACAGCACCACACCAAGACCATTCCCTTGTTTCAAATTTGAGAGAACTACAACGATATTCTCGGTGACCCAACCAAAATGCACCCCTTGCCGTCTGCAACTCCAATCCCTGCCCATGCCCATACCCAGCCCCACCCACCCGTGCCGTCTGCAACTTCAATCCTCACCCATGGAAGAACAAGTGAAGTTGGACGGGAAAAGAGGCAAAGGGAAGAGAGAGAGGGATTTGAACTGAAAAACAAAGGGAAGAGAGAGAGGAAGCTGAACAGGAAAGCTCACCACGGCTGCCATTAAATTGGCGATGCTAAGCTTAAGAGGGAGGGGTTGGGGTTTTTTGGGGGAAGGCGGTGGTACTGAGAAAAAGAGGGAGAAAAGGTAGAAAAAAGGGAGAGGGGAGGGAGTCAATGGGCGGAGATAAAAATGATGGAAGAAGATGATTTTAGCGAAAAGGCAAATGATAAAATAATAATAAAAAAAATTTAGTAGATTAGATTAAATTAATGATAAAATATTGTATATATAGATTTAATAATATAATATTAAAGTCCTGCTTCTTCATCCGGCACTGCATCAAACGCTTCACTAAGTCAGTCCAGCTTAGTCTAGTCTAAGCCAGTCCAACTTAGTCTCTGAAGCTAGCTCAATCCAAGATAATCCGATGCAACAAACGTACCCTTAGGGTTTAAAATTTTGATACTCGTGTCCAATTATCATACACCTCATCTGCACCTTTTCTTCCTTGTTTTTTTATTTTATATTTTTTTTCTTTTTCTCAGCTTCACTTTTGGAGTCAAACTCAAAGACGCAAGCCAATACATCAGTTGAGCAAGTACAATAATGTAAAGCTCATAATAATTACATCCCACGTAGTCAGAGAAGAGTCCAAATCTTCTGCACCCAAATATCCCTGTGGCTTCTCTGTGCCTTTGATTTTATTGAGCTTGTCTTGGGACTCGGGACTTGAAGCTTGATTTGATTGGGTGTGACTGTTGACATGCTCAATAAAATCAAAGGCACAGAGAGGCCACATGGATTTTTGGGTGCAGAAGATTTGGACTCGTCAAAGAAGGGTTTTTTTTACCGGAATACGAATCCGACCTGTAAAATCCCAAATTGAATATCTAAACCAGTTGAACTGTTTGGGAATTGATATCGAAAAAATATCGATTATTCGGTACGGAGATCAGGACCTCCTTTTCATGTTTGCAGTTATCTTGAACCGAACCGAAAATTAAATATGTATTTATTTAAATTTTTGTCATACAATATAGATAATTTTAAATAATAATAGTCGTCGGATTGGTTGAGATTAAATTTCAACTATTAGTCTGAAGTCTAATCTTAGAATATGAAGACGAGTCTTCTCTCTCGAGTCTCTCATTTTTTCGATGTGGAATCGAACCAGACTTAGACGATATTTTACTAGCCACCACCACTACTTCATCACCTTTGTCCTCTCATTCAAAACAACGGCCAACCATCACCACTCGTCTACTCCATTGTTAGATAGAACACCACTAGCACACCTCTATTTCTCTCTCAATCACCAACCTCTTCCTCCACCTTCCTAACGAAACAAATTTGGGTTTGGGAGGAACCTCACCTCAACTCCATTTTCCACTTGCAATTCAATATGTCTTAGAAATTGTAAAATTTGAAATTAGGTTTTTGATTGTCGAATCGGGGTTAGAATTTCCTCAAAACCGAATTATTTTTTTTGGTATTACAATTTGATTGAATTGAAAATTTCGATTCGGTTTTTGGTTTGGTATCGATATACAAGGAGTTTTAACAAAAAACTGTGGCTATGGCTGAGGAAACTGAGGAAACTGTGGCTATGGCTACTTTCTCTTGTTATATTATTAAAGGAGTTTTAACGAAAAGTCCGTGATACTGTTCACTTTAACAAAAAATCATATTTTTACACTAAAAAGTCAAACCTGATACTATTCACTTTACCCTTTATTTTGTCCTTATCGTTAAAACTCAAATTTTTTAAACCATTTTTATTAGTTTTCCATATTATTAAAGCTCTTGACTCTTTTAATCTTTAAGGGACCTCCCCGCACTCCCTAAACACCCAAAAATCTATCATCCCATTCCCAACCAATCAACAAAGTGGTATTGCTTTTTTTTATATAATGTTCAATGTTGTGGTTTGTGCGCACATTCAATATTTTTTCAACTTTTGTTATGCTTAATGGAACAAAAGATATAGCTTCTCTCTCTAATATCTCTATTGCATTTTAAAATGGATAGGGTTTCTTCAATTATTCACATTTAAAATGGACTGTTATTAGTATTTTAAAATGTTTGTTTCGTGATTCGTTATGTGAAGCAATTCAATGTCTCTTGTATAAATCGTTTTAGTGGGCAGCATAATTGACACGACACGTGTTACATTGTCGTTGTGACATCTCAATAATAAAACGACATATGTAAATTTCTCTTTGCATAATGTCGAATGACTTGTAAGTGAGAAGTTTTATGTTCGATTCACGTCAAAAGCAGAGTTGAACCACATTATTATGGCAAGCCCATTGTAAAGCTTAGCTCACTCTTCACTCCTCACTCCCTTAGTGTAAATACCAGCGTAAAGCTTAACCCACTCCCCATCCTCTTAGTATAAATACTATTGCTTGTTAATGTCATCTCAATGATATAAGAGTAAAACGTTATAATAATTATGTATACATGTCATGTAAGTCAATGTTACTGATGGGATCACATTTGATAAAACAAATATTCGACAATTGCATTTGTCC
Source organism: Heteromeles arbutifolia (assembly GCA_024362995.1). NCBI lineage: Eukaryota > Viridiplantae > Streptophyta > Magnoliopsida > Rosales > Rosaceae > Heteromeles > Heteromeles arbutifolia. Next base: position 22,544,293 of record JANCRC010000010.1, read on the forward strand.
CACATGAGCAATAATGACTTTGGTCCATTAAGTCCATGTGTAAAAAGCTAATGGTGACAAGCAAACACAGTTTCCTCATATGCTTACCACATAAACTATATATATTTTATAGTATATAGTATTAGTACAGGATAGTCCTCTACATTTTTATTTATTTAGGGTACGTTTTGTTTCATATTCTTAAGTGAGATTGGACTGGCTAGGATTATTGTCCTATGTTTGGTAAGCTTGGGGACTAACTTAAATGAGACTAGCCCGGACTCGTGTGGACTATCTCCCTCGCTAGGTCGTCTTAACGAAGCTCCCCGAAAACCACAGGACTGCTAAGACTTGCTTTGTCTCATTTGCGCTGCTTGGCGTCCTCCCTCTACGAAGACCTTGCATCGTCTGCGTTGCGTCCTCTCTCCAACGAGATCACAACACCACACCAAGACCATTCCCTCATTTCAAATCCGAGAGAACTACATCGATATTCTCAGCGACCCGACCAAATTGCACCCCTTGCCGTCTACAACTCCAATCCCTGCCCATGTCCATACCCAGCCCCACCCACCTGTGCCGTCTGCAACTTCAATCCTCACCCATGGAAGAACAAGTGAAGTTGGACGGGAAAAGAGGCAAAGGGAAGAGAGAGAGGAAGCTGAACAAGAAAGCTCACCATGGCTGCCATTAAATTTGCGATGCTAAGCTTGAGAGGGAGGGGTTGGGGTTTTTTGGAGGAAGACGGTGGTACTGAGAAAAAGAAGGAGAAAAGGCAGAAAAAGGGAGAGGGGAGGGAGTTAATGGGCGGAGATAAAAATGATGAAAGAAGATGATTCTAGCGAAAAGGCAAATGATAAAATAATAATAAAAAAAATTAGTAGCTTAGATTAAATTAATGATAAAATATTGTATATATAGATTTAATAATATAATATTAAAGTCCTGCTTCTTGATCCAGCATTGCATCAAACGCTTCACTAAGTCAGTCCAGCTTAGTCTAGTCTAAGCCAATCCAGCTTAGTCTAGTCTAAGCTAGTCCAGCTTAGTCTAGTCTAAGCTAGTCCAGCTTAGTCTCTGAAGCTAGTTCAGTCTGAGATAGTCCGGTGCAACAAATGCACCCTTAGGGTTTAAAATTTTGATACTCGCGTCCAATTATCATACACCTCATCTGAACCTTTTCTTCCTTGTTTTTTTTTTATATTTTTTTTTCTTTTTCTTTTTCTCAGCTTCACTTTTGGAGTCAAACTCAAAGACGCAAGCCAATACATCAGTTGAGCAAGTACAATAATGTAAGGGTAAACTGCCAATTTAGCCCCTGAATTATCACCTTAGTGAAAATTAGGTCCCTAAACTATTTTTTCAGAAAAATTAGTCCCTGAATTATAAAAATCTGCCAATTACATCCCTAATGTTATATTCGAAGTTACTATATTCAATTTTCCGTCAATTTAAGTCATGTTACTTGCATGTGATACACATTGGAGGGTAGATTTGTAGTGTTTCATAAAGAAATAATGTATGGAGTTAACTTTGGAGGAGAAATTTGTAATTTTTCATAAAGAAATAGTGTAAGTTAACTTTTGAGGGTAAATTAAACATTAAATTCGCAACCTATATGAAATATTAAGCACTTATAGACGAGAAAATGATGGTATTACACTCTAAAGTGTATCAAGTGACTTAAGTTGATGAAAAATTGGATAAAATAGCTTTGAATAGAATAGTAGGGATGAAATTAGCAATTTCTAATGAATTTAAGGACTTATTTTACCGAAAAAATAATTCAGGGACCTAATTTTCACTGAGGTGATAATTCAGGGACTAAATCGGCACTTCACCCATAATGTAAAGCTCATAATAATTACATCCCACGTAGTCAGAGAAGGGTTTTTTTTACCAGAATACGAATCCGACCTGTAAAATCCCAAATTGAATATCTAAACCAGTTGAACTGTTCGGGAATTGATACCGAAAAATTATCGATTATTCGGTACGGATATCAGGACCTCCTCTTCATATTTGCAGTTATCTTGAACCGAACCGAAAATTAAATATGTATTTATTTAAATTTTTGTTATACAATATAGATAATTTTAAATAATAATATTCGTCGGATTGGTTGAGATTAAATCTCAACTATTAGTCTGAAGTCTAATCTTAGAATATGAAGACGAGTCTTCTCTCTCGAGTCTCTCATTTTTTCGATGTGGAATCGAACTAGACTTAGACGATATTTTACTAGCCACCACCACTACTTCGTCACCTTTGTCCTCTTGTTCTAAACAACGGCCAACCATCACCACTCGTCTACTCCATTGTTAGATAGAACACCACTGGCACACCTCTATTTCTCTCTCAATCTCCAACCTCTTCCTCCACCTTCCTAACGAAACAAATTTGGGTTTGGGAGGAACCTCACCTCAACTCCATTTTCCACTTTCAATTCAATGTCTTAGAAATTGTAAAATTTGAAATTAGGTTTTTGATTGTCGAATCGGGGTCAGAATTTCCTCAAAACCGAATTATTTTTTTTGGTATTACCAAATTTCAGAATCCTAAAAATTTTGGTTTGGTATCGGTATACAATTTGATTGAATTGAAAATTTCGATTCGGTTTTTGGAATAAGAATTTTGGTTCGGTTACAGAATCCAACCCAACCCTAAGTACAAGTTCACCATTACACATGTGGTGTTGTTGTTTTTGTTGTTATTGTTGCTGTGGTTGTTGTGGGGTGTGTGTGTTCTCCGAAGTCTGAGGTATCCCACACTTTGAAAAGTAATCTTTAATGGGGCTCGGAAAGGCTAAGGGTATTTTAGCCTACCCCTAGCCACGATCAAATGGCACACGTCTTTGAGAAATTTTCAACCAGGGAATCACCTGTATTTTTGCCAACTTTGTACATCAAACCCAATACCATTATATAATGTTTTAATCAACAATATAACATCGTGTGAGGAGAAATTTTCACATAACATTGTATTATTAGACTCGAACATTATTTGTCATTATACTCGTTCCATGTAAATTGCTTTTCACTTAATTACCTCCTAGTTAAACAGCATTTAACTAATCATTCCCCCAATTACACGGAAAAATAAATTCCAAGATAACTAATCTTTTAAACATGAATAAACTAGAACGTGCACTATACATTGGGTGGCTAAACACAATGCAATTGATCGACCATCCACTCACATGATCACATCATACTCAAATCACGCAAGATTTATCTCGCACACCACAAAAGATTTGTCCCCCGCATAAGAATTCCTGTTATTTGCATAATTAAATGTCTTTGTACTAAACATTATGTTATTTACATAACGAACGATTTCAATTACGAGTTTATGATTCAGATACCGTAACATGTATGTATGTTAAGAAGAGCACTAGTTTTACTAATCTATGAGCAGATTCCTGGGAAATGTGGAGAAGTAAAGTGCACTCCCATTAGGATACACGCTTTCGAGGCAGCAGCCACTGACTCAATTATTTAATGGGAACACACACACATCATAAACACGGATAAGGATTCTCGCCCGATCTTTTTTCTGGGAATCCTAAAGATCCCGTGATCGTAACCGTTCATCATACATTGTGCGGTCAGAAATCATTTCAAAATTTAAAATTTAAAATTAAATGTAAATAGTACCTAACGAAAACTAACTGCACGATATACGATGAATAGTCACGATCATTGAATTCCAAGAATCCCCAAAAAAAGAATCCGACAAAAATACTTTTCCCATAAAAACCCTCGATAATTTTTCCACTTAAAGCAGAGAGGGAAATGGGCTTTTTTTTTATTTTTTATTTTTTTTTAACTTGAAAGTGTAGAATAATAATGGACACATATGTACTGTACAAGCCAGCCTCAGATATCACCTACAGATATAATTCAGGTGTCTTCTGTTTGAGAGAGTGCACTTACCGGCTCCAGATCTGATGTTCCGTGTTTCATGTCTCATTTGCGTCTCTTGTTTAATTTTATGACAAGTGTCTCCTACTTTACGGAGTATGATTCTCTTCTTTCTTTTTTTCCTTCTCATTCCATTCACTCCTATTTGAACAGTCACGGTTAAGCAACGTTAACATCTTATATTAAATTTTTTATAGAAAGAGAAAGACAAAATAGAGAATGTGAGAGGAGGGAATGAAAAGAGGAGGGAATAGAAGCCTAGCCCCTACTTTACCCCCACATCTAACACTGTTAAGTTAACAAAAACACTGTTAACTTTTTATAAAATTCTTTAAAAATAAAAAATTAAAGAAAGCAACTCTCGAGATTTCATCTCTTTCTCTTTCTCTCTCACCTGGGAATTCTTGTGTTGGACTGTGATTTAGAAGTCAGGTGTACAGAATTCAAACGACGGTTCCGATGAGGGGTGCCATCAAGCACAAATTCTCCAAAAAAAATCAAAGAACTGCATACCATTGCTATCATGATTGATCAAATCTGGAATAAAGAAACGAAAAAATTAGAGCTCTGACCATTTCGCTACCAATCACAGCGTGTGGGCTCCGACCTTCTTGGCCGACCGATATCACCGGTCTCTTTATTCAGCAACCCATCGTCGTCATCTTCTTCTTCTTTAGCTTGATTTTCTAGATTTTCTGCGATGAGTTCAGTTTGCTCATTGCTGGGTTTGTCTGTGCTGGGTTTGCGATTGCGAGGCGGACGAGCACAGAAGCCGAATGCTCTCTGTGTGCTGGATTTGCCATTGTTTGATGAGAATAGACACTCCAGATTAACCCGTTTGGTTTAACTTTGGTTTTTATTTATTTTTGGCTTTATAGTCAAAATGGTCCCTGAAATTTGTATAACACATCACTTTGATTCCTGAGATTGAAAATCAATAGAAATGGTCCCTGAGATTGTTCACTATTCATTATTTTGGTCATTCCGTTAAAAACTCTATTAAGTGTCCCGGAGCTTTTGGCCGGAAGTTTGGGCAATTTTCAAAGCTTGATAACTCAATTGTTTCTTAACCAAATTCGACCCATAATATATCAAAATGAAGATAGGAAAGTGTAGAACAAGATTGTACCTATTTGGAAGCCCAATGATTGCCACAGATGGTTGGAAAATAGCCTGAAAGGTGACTGGTCCGTGGGAAAACTGGAAAACTCACCAGAAACTGGGTAAATTTTAAACGTTCATAACTTCTTCAATACTCAATGAAATCGAGTGATTCAAAAACTAAAATCATACTTCTCAACGAGACGAAGAGAATGGTACCTTTCTTAATGCTAACTCGCTGTGGTTTGGCCAGAAAACGGCTCGAAAGTGGCTAACTCGAGACCAAGATAGCCACTTTCGAGCCTTTTTTCGGACAAACGACGGCAATTTAGACATCAATAAGGGTACCATTCTCTTCGTCTCATCGAGAAGTATGATTTTGGTTTTTGAATTACTCGATTTCGTTGAGTATTGAAGAAGTTATGAACGTTTAAAGTTTACCCAGTTTCCGGCGAGTTTTCCAGTTTTCCCGCGGACCAGTCACCTTTCAGACTATTTTCCGGCCATCTCTGACAACTATTGGGTTTTCAAATAGGTATAATCTTGTTCTACACTTTCCTATCTTCATTTTGATATATTATGGGTCGAATTTGGTTAAGAAACGATTGAATTACCAAGCTTTGAAAATTGCCCAAACTTAAATCAAGAGCTCCAGCACACTTAGCGAAGTTTTTAACGGAATTACCAAAATAATGGATGGTGGACATTCTCATAGACCATTTCTATTGATTTTCAATTTCAGAGACCAAAGTGATGTGTTATGCAAATCTCATGAACCATTTTGGCTAAAAAGCCTCTAGTTTTTAACTAGTTTTATTAAAGCTTAACAGTGTTAGATGTGGGTGTAAAGTAAGAGACACATGTCAAAAAAATTAAACAAGAGACACAAACGGGACATGAAATCTGGGACAGTAGACCTCAAGCCACACTTACCTAGCAAGAGTCAAGTTCCTTCCCTTCTTTGTGCCATGTACGAGGAAAATGTGGGACGTGGGACTGCGTGGCTCTTTTAGTAATTAACTTAATTATTTTTGCAAGCCCATTTATTATCCAGTACTACAGTACAGTGAGATTTTTTTTCACTTGTAAGAGATTTTAATTATAATTCTGACAAGTTTGATACTAATTTATTGCTCCACCTTTAATTTAAATATATCTTTGTATAAAAAAAAACATGTATAATCTTATATAATCGTTGTTTTTGTGTGTGTGTGTGTGTGTATGTAGGTCTCTCTATTTTTAGCAACATAACCACTAAAATATTTAGATCACATCTGCACCGTACTAGGTTGAGTGATATTTGCTTCACACCGACCACAAATAAGCTTTTCTCTCGAGCAACGAAATTAGGTTATGGTGCAATATGGTTATGTTAGTGCATGAAGAAGGAGAAAGATGAAGATAGATTCATAAAGGGGAAGTGTCATTGAGTTTCTTGGAATCTTTGTGTGGGCTTAATCTATAGGGGCAGTTTAGTCACTCAATTCACGGGAAAAAAAATAATCATTTAATTTGTAATTTAGTCTCCAAATTTAGTTTTCTTAGTATTATCCTTAGAGAATTCCGTAACAAAAGCAAGAAGAAAGTTGAAATGGAATATCATGATGTTTGTTTGTAGTACAAGAAACTGTTGACCCTAAAATTTATAAAGCTTAAGTGGCAACTAGCCATGTAAGTATGAGCTAACTACATTATTTTTGTGAATGTGGGCATGCTAACTCGCATTGTGCTCGGTCGGGCGAGTAGAATAGATGTGGTGATGGTGGTGTCGAATGCGTGCCGACTTCTGAACTTGAGCGATTACGGCCAATGAAGGAACTCGTCTCCATCTTGGGTTCGAGAACCTGAAAATAAGGTTGCCTAGTTCATTGCGAAGTTTAGGATCTCATGTACCAAGTTTGGCTGCCTCGACTATATTCGTGAGAATATAGGCGCACCGAATTGGTACCAGGCTGTAAGGGCACATGTATTAAAAGGAGATGAATGCTTTTATGGTGAACGTGGTTCAGTTGTCTGAATGCCGAAATGCAAAATGCACCTGAGAGTAACCAATCATAGAACATTTCACTTCGCTACGAAGCTAATGAAGCTACCTTTTTGGGCAAAAGAATTAAGAACTCTTTGCCTGTCGAGACTTGGATAGGTAATTGATAGGATTTTTACCACCTGCAAAAGTAGGGATAAAAATACTTAAAAATACTTGCAATACTCAATCCTCTGATGGCATTCCGACCAAATTGCATCCGATTACTTATCTAAACATCCTAGTGGTAGCTAAGCATTAAGATATAGAGACAGTTTAAACACAGTGATTAATAATTCAAAGCATGCATGTATAATATCATAAACAATTAAATAAAGACTACATATTCAAGATAAGGCTCAAGGCATCGCCCTAGCAAATGAAAATTAGTTACGAACAATCATAAAACATAATATTATTAAGAACATGGATAGAAAACACCTTAAAAATAAACTTGAATCGTCAAAAGCAATTCTCCAAATTAGTGCGTACGTACTCTCCCTAATGGCTAAATAGCCTTATTTATACTACTAGAAAATAAAATCCTTCCTAGAAAGGTCTTCTAAAAACTAGGAAACATAGTAGAATAAAATAACTAGGAAATAAAAGGTTTCTTATTTAAACTGAAATTCGGACTTATTAAAAAATCAGACTTTTGACCAACCAAATCAACTCTGATTTGGTCCCAAAAGGTCTCTTTTTAAATCTTGAGACGTCCCTAACAAATCCTCTGAAGGAATCTTCCTCAAAATATGCCATCTTGACCTCCAAAATACCCAAAACGTCTATAAACGTCAATCTGGGAAAGTTGCACGCTGGGTTTTCTTTTCTTCGCCACGGTCAAACGGCTTAGTAGAAAAATCTAAAACTTTGAACAATCATCTTGAAAGAGTCACGAACATCCTCCAATTAGAATCACTCCAAAATTCATCCGTTTAATCACTTTTTGCTCTAGAGGAAGTCGAATGTCCTACATTAAAAATATATAATAAGGTATTAAAATTCAACCAAAATAACCAATAAACTATAACTAAGAATAGGGTAAAATATATGGTATAATATGGACTCATCAGTAATCAACCAACTTAGAAGCAGTGCTATTTATCCAAACTGAAAGTGCTCCTATGCTGTTTCAATCTACGGTGGCAATGTTGTTTACTTATCCAAATTGAAGGTGTCGCCGGTTGTCAACACAATACTGTTTACTTATCCAAATTGAAGATGTGTTGACGAGAGGGTTAGGATAGTGTTTTTCTCAGAGGTGTGAGAAGGGTTTCGTGTAGAGTATTTGAGTTGTTAATTGGTTGAATGAGCTCTCTACATCGCAAATCTTCTTGTATTTATAGGAATGAATACGTGATGATATTCTAGTTCTTCGACGTATTCTCTGAATATACTCAGAATTATACTCGACCAAAACTCTATCACCACCAAGTCTCGCCGTTTTCGATTAGGAATCTGAACCTGAATTAATTATGCGATTGATTCAACTTTTATCTGGAAACCAATCTTGATCTTTAATATTTCTCTCATCCAACAACTTAGAGTATAAGCTGAGTGCGTGCAAAATGGGTCCAAACATAATCTTGTGATTTATGGAGGATTTAAGTCGGCAGCCATTTATGTCGTTGGCAATGACAAGTAACACGTGAAATGGCAAACCGAGGAGGAAGAAGTATGCGCAGATCAAGGCCATTCCCATGACATTTGGGACACGTGTTGCAAGACCCGAATGATATAATAAAAAACAAACAATAAAAATAAGTTAAAAAAAGAAAGATTTATAAAATAATTATGTGAAAATGAATTAAAATACCACAATAATTGAGGCAGCTGGTAGAGGAGATAGAGATCTTGAAAACGAGGTGTTGAAGATTTCTGGAGAGAGGATTGGTGGCATTTGGAATCCTAATCGACTCCAAAGATACAGAAAGTGCAGAGCTTTTTACATGGAAAAACAACATCTCTTAACAATAAGTTGAACAATCTTTTGGACTAATAGCAATCTGCCAACTTGTCATGTTAATTTTCAAGTTAATTTTGTTGGTTTGACCATTAAATACTACAGTCTAATAATATTTATCTTCACTTGTAAACGAAAGATCTTATATTCGACGCCGATATTATTGATGCTGACTCATTATGTGACTTAGCTAAATCTCTCGTCACTTACTATAAATATATCCTTGCGTTAAAAAAGTCAAACATACCAATTTACATTTTCTTCTATTTATTTATTTCTTTTTTGATCCGCTTTCAAAACGCTTTCAAAAGAATTACATGTGAGAGAATAAGAGGTGCTTTTCAACAATGCATAAACGACAAAAGTTGATAATTATGTTCGATGCGACTACAAATTGGCTCGATACAACTCTAGTTCTGAACATATTTAGGGCAAACTAGAAGGGTAGAGAAGGCTAGAACGGTGTTGGTACATGAAGAGAATGTAATAGAGCAATACTGGCGGTGCCTTGAGTATGTTCTAGGGTTGATTCTGTTTCAACTATATGTTTTATTTGTCACAAATTCTGGATTTGGATCCCATCTGGATCCAAATTGTAGGGATTCTAGGGATCCTCACATCTTAACTATTCATTGTGCATCGTGCAATTAAAAATCATGTGATATTTTTTATTTAAAATTAAATATAAGTAGTACCTGACGAAAATTGACCGCACGATATACAATAAATGATTAGGATGTGAAAATTCCTATAATTCCCACAAATTAGATCTAGAGAGAATCTTTTTCCACAAATTCTAGCATCAAATCATGAAGATGTGCATATGCTATTTAGTGTGGACCCCAAGGAATAAGCAATTATAGGAAGAATGGCTGGCCCTTGATCAAAAGGAATCTCCTTGGACCCATGTTACCAAAAATTAAAATAAAATAAAAAATAGGGTTTTTAACAAAATGATCTCTGAGATTTGTATAACTCTTTATTTTAGTCTCTGAGATTTAAAATCGATAGAATTGGTCACTGAGTTTGTCCACCATCAATCATTTTTGTCATTCCGTGAAAAATCTCCATTAAATAACGATAAAATGACAAAAATACTCTCAATTTTTGTCAAATCATTTTGGCCTATTGTTTATTAAATTGAGGGTATTTTTGTTATTTTAATCTTTATTTAACAGAACTCTTCACAAAAGAACTAAAATGATTGATGGTGGACAATCTCAAGGACCACTTGTATTAATTTCAATTTCCAGATACCAAAGTAAAAAGTTATGCAAATCTCAGAGATCATTTTAGCTAAAAAGCCTAAAAAAATAAAAGAAAGAAGCAGCGGCCGAATTGAACGAACAATTTTCGCTTTTGTCAGAGTTTGGGCTGGATCAAGTCACTACATGTTTGTGATGGGCCAACTTAACTTGAATTGGGCTTCTTCACACCAAAACCCATAAGCTATTGACCAACACTGTTGACTGAAATTCCATACCGTGTTGACTGCTACCTTGATGATATTTGATGATCAAATGCTAATATTTATCCTTACACAGGTCAATATTTTTATATTATTCCTAATTATACTTGTAATAAAGTCATTTTCTTTTTATCCGTAACACCGACGTTTAAACTGAGCATATATAAAAGCCTTTATTTTGTCACAATGTCACAAGACAAAATCTCAAATCTCTCCAGGTCACCTATAAAACAACCATGCCAATTTAACATGCCCAAATCCTCCTCTCCATCTGCCACCATCCTTATCTCTAATCTCTCCACCATGGCCGACGGAGAACCGCACCACGGATACCAACTCACCCCCGAACTCATCGGCCTACTGGGCGTTGCAGCCGGGGCCATAATTGTCACGACGTACCAACTCCTTGTCATCCACTTTTGTTGCGGCCAAATGCGCGAAGAAAACAACATACAAGAAGAACAAACACAACATGAACAACGTCGTCAATGGCATGACGTCAACCGAAACTTCAGATCAACAACTGCACGCAGCGTTAATTCGCCCTCCTACGATAAGCTGATCCCGGTTTTGAAGTACACCAAGGAATGCAGTGAAGGAACCTGCGCCGTTTGTTTGTGTGAATTTACCGACGGCGAGGAAATCCGTGTGCTGCCGGAATGTGCACACTTGTTTCATGTGGGGTGCATTGACATGTGGCTCAGCTCACACTCTAACTGCCCTCTTTGTCGAACTGATATTATTCCTAGACGAGCACCGCAACACGTTGTTCCTCCTCCTCCGCAGAATACTTTGCCAGCACCACATGTTGTGATACTGATGCCAAGTGTTGGAGTATGAGTACTTGTTCTGCGGAGTCATGGATTGATGGCTTTTATTTTGAGTTGATCAAGCCACTTTTGTTGAAGGAGTGTGTGCAATTAGACTGAACTCAAATTAGTGGAGGTTTCATGTAAGGGTTGCGATTTTGACACTCCAATTTAGCTTCTGACACTGACTTGAGTAACTATACACTCGTAATGAGAGTGACAAAACCTCAAACGAAAGTGGAGCTTTCATTCATATGTAACTGTAACTATAATCTAAACTGCTTCTGAATTACTGGATGCATATGTGCCCTTATTGCGAGGGACTATAGGATTGGAATAATAGTCATCTCAGCTCGTTTGGCAGCTGGGACGAAGCAGATTGAAACTAAGTCCAATCTTAATGAAAGTCTCACCTTTTATGTAGAAAAAAATTTCTGGAGTCCGCTAGTCGAACCATATAAAGGGTCCTTTAGGTACCGTTTGGTACGCAGACGGGACGGAACGGAACGAAATGGAGGTTCGTGTTATGTTTGGTATGCATAGGACGGAACGGTTCGGATTTCGTGTTAAATGACTAACTTAGCCTTGTTTGTACAATTTCTCCAGCGTCGTCGTTTTCCTTCGTTTTCTCGGCAACCAATCAGACCCCAAAACAATTACAAGAAGAAGAAAAACAGAAATTCTCGACAACCTTCGTTTTCATCCTCCTCTTCTTCACCTTCTTCCCTCCGACCCACCAAATTGTTTCACTCTCTCTCTCTCCCCAACCTCCCTCTCCAAATCGAGCGACTCCGTCCTAATCCAATGGTCCGGCATCGACTCGCCCTCCCAACTCGACTGGCTCGGCATCTACTCGCCCCCTTCCTCCCACCATGACAACTTTATAGGATACAAGTTCCTCTCCTCCGCCCCCACATGGAAATCTGGGTCGGGCTCCATTTCCCTCCCTCTGGTCAATCTCCGATTCAACTACTTCTTCCGGATTTTCCACTGGAACGAGTCCCAGGTCGACCCCAACCACCTCGACCAGGACCACAACCCCCTCCCCGGCATCGCCCACCTGCTCGCCACCTCAGATGACGAGATGCGGGTCATGTTCGTGACGCCAGACGGCGCCGGAGAAGAAGAGGGTTTGCTATGGTGACGTCGTCGTCGTCGGATGGGTTTGCTGGGATTGGGTTAGGGTTTGTAATGATTTAGATGGTGTAATTTTTGAAAAAGATATGGGGTATATTTGTCTTAAAATGGTAAAATATTGTGTTCCACAGGCGTGGAACAACTCGTTCCAGGAGGTAGACGCGGGACACAAAAACACCCAAATTCTGTCCCGTGGAACAGCGCATTCCACCCTTTTTTGGCGTACCAAACGCGGGACGGAACGCCTCTTCCCGTTCCGTCCCGTCCCGTCCCGTGTACCAAACGCACCCTTATGGTACCGTTTGGTACGCAGACAGGACAGAACGAGACAAAACGGGATGGAACAGAGGTTCCATGCTACGTTTGGTGTACGCTAGGCCGGAATGAAATGAAGGATTAAATGATAATCGTACCCATCTACTCTGACGAGTTCGACCTTACCTGAGCCACCGCCGACGAGTTCAACGTCATCCCTCACATCTTCTGCCTAATCCTCGTCGTCCCATCCCTCAAGCGACGACGCCAGCCACGTCCTGCGAGTGGGTGGTCTTGAGGTTTTCGCGGCGGAGGGCGACGGTCTCGTTGTGGGACTAGCAGGGAGGAAGGTGGGGTTGGGTTCGGATGGGTTTATTGGGATTGGGTTAGCCTGGGTTGCTGGGTTTATGGTGGAGGAGGAGGAGGCTACGGGAGGGGGGTAGAAGAGAGGGAGGCTACGGGAGAGAGAGGGTAGATAGTGAAATTAATGAAAAGAGGAGGGGTATTATTGTAATACTCTGAAAATTTAAAATATATGATTATGTGGAGTAAATCGAGAATAAATAGATTTATGGTTATGAAAATTTGATTAGAGAAATTTTAGAATTTTGTTTCCGAGATTTATTATAATTTACGTTGAAAAATTTATCAATAAGTGGAAAAGACGAAAATGCCCCTCTTGTGCTAAATGGGATTTTTCATAGACGTATTTGATTCTTTCATATTTTTCTACTGTTCTTGGCATATTTAGATATTACGGTTTACTAGAAACGTGTAAGCGCAATCGGAGTAGAGTTTGAAATTTTAACGAGAAAGTTACGAACTTTCTAAATAAAAGGACATTTTGGTAAATTCAAGGGAACTTTCGGGAAGCCAAGGGCTTTCTTTTTCTTCTTCCCTGCGTGCAAAACCAGCGGCTGGGCTGCTGTGTTCTTCTCCTCTCTATTTCTCCTTCACTTCAAAACTTCATGGAATCATAACTATTTCGTACGGCAACGAAATCACGCACGGTTGAAGTCTATGTATTCGTAGCGAAGCCCTCTTCAAATTGATACCAAAGCCATATGCTGGAACCAAGCGTGCCCATATGTTGAAGCCTAGAAGCTTCGACGGTTTTCGTAGTTTTTTCGCCGATTCTAGCTAACCTCGCCAGAGATAGGTTTTGACCCAAGAGAGAAAAATAATCCTTTCTTCATGCGCTTTCAGGATATGTAAGTGGATCTTCCGAATTTCAAGTTTCATTTTCGAACAAGTTTGAGATTTATGTGTTTAACTTGAATTTCTGGTGTTCTTGTTGAGGAGTTGTGGTGGTGACATTGATTTAAGAGCTTAGTAGCTAAGTGGTAGATTGATGAACCACTTTGGAGGAGTTTGGAGGGCAGGACAAGAACAAGAAATGGTACATACTTTAATTTTATTGAATTGTTTGTAGTCCTTGGCTAAAAGAGGAAGAATTAAGCATGATATGGGTAAGCTAACACATTGAAATAGAAGTTAAATATGATTCCTGGATAGTTTGGGATTGCCCTGAAATTGTAAATTGGATTAAACGAGTATGGGTTTTACATTTTTTTCAGAGAGAAACTATGTTTCAAGTAGCCTACTTTGGCTCTTGATTTCTATGTCCTTTTGAGTTCCTTTTGATCTAATATTATGTGTTTTGATAGAAACCCATCAAATTTCACTTAATTGCGTTGAGTTTTGATCAAAACCCATCTGATTTCACTTAATTGCGTTGAGTATGGATTTCTATGTCCTTTTGAGTTCATCTTGAGTTCCTTTTGATCAAAACCCATCTGATTTCACTTAATTGCGTTGAGTTTTGATAGATCAAAATCATTTCCAAAGTTGAGTCACAGGGCCGCCAGGCAGCAGCAAGTTCTGTATTTCCAGTTTTGGAACTCCATTTTATAGATGGAATAATTCACAATTCAGAGTTCCGTTCTCTACCGGTATTATATGATTTCAAAGTACACAAAACAAGCCTCCAAAAAACCATTGAAGTTGTACCATTTGGTTCAGGTTTGAGCGTTCAAGGTGAGCTTAAACTCGGTTGATTGAAGCAGTTTTTATGCAACTTTTGTAGAGAAAAGGAGTGTTATTTCTACATTATTCAATTCTTCTCCGAGTTTTTTCCCTTTAAAGTACTTTTGCTTTGTACTAGTATCGTTATTTGGAGTATATATTGTACTAAAATGATGTCTTTGTTACATGTTAAACAAAGGGAAATATGATATTACTTTGGCTGCTAGTTGATTTATTTCAAATGGAAGAAAGGATAAAGGAATAAATTACTTTGACTTGTGATCAACCTGGAGCTTGCCTATATGGGTAAACATCCCAAATGTCTTTATTCTTCTAATAACTGATTATAGGTTGTTATATACAGAATTAATATGGTTTATGGTTCAGATAAGTAGAAAGCATGAATTAGAGCGAAACCCGATGGCTCCTTCTATTTTGGTTCATTGCTTTATATATATACAACAGGAGAGGTGACTAGTATAATAGGTAGTTACAGTAGGGAGTATATACCTCTTGGTTTTTATGTATGGAGGTCGATATACAAAAGGCTGTATAAGGCATCTGGTTATCATTTAATTAATTTCAAAGGATAGCATACTTTTATTTGACTTTAACATTTTCCATGTTTTCTAAAATCGTGCTCGTTCAAATGTATATGTGAACCACGAATGACTTGATCCCTTCGTAGGGTACGTAGACAGTCTAACCAGGATGTTAGATGCATCCATAAATTAAACAAATTGATTTTTTTTTTTTGTGTGGTTAGTTATACTTATAATTAACCATTATTTTTATTGTGGCCTACTTGTGTGCTTGGCTTCCGAATTATAAATTTCAGGATGTTACAATTATTGTCCAAAAAGTTATAATTTTGTGTTCCATGGGCTGGAACAAGTCGTTCCAGGGGGGAAGGTGACATAAAAAATTGACTAAAATCCGTCCCACGGGACAATGCGTCCCAGGCAAATTGGCGCACCAAATGTGGGACGAGTACGTTCCGTTTCACTGCGTTTCGTCTCATCCCACGTACCGAACAGTATAAACGTTGGAATTGTCCGTTGCGATATACTACCTTTTTCTGCCGTCCCTATCCGTAGTCTCACGGTCTCACCCAGTTCTCTCTAATAAAAGTTGGCCGGTTGATGAAAGTTTTTTCTTTCAGTAGAGGAGATTTGTAAGCCACTACCCGATACGATATCTTAGATTGTTTGTTTGAATCCATTTAGTCATATTATGTACAACATGTCTTACCCTTAAACAAGTAAATATATCGTTCGACTTATCAATCCAACCTGCCAAACTTGCACACCAACAGCCAATTACCAATTGTTCGGTAGCTAGTCAACTTCGAATCATATTGCAAAAGGTGGCAAGGGCCCAGATAGGAAATCATGTTTTAGAGTCATTAGGGTGGGAAATCCCAAAATTAAGCCTCATAGATTCAACTATTCATCTATATGTATAATATTGTTAAACTTCTGTACTTCATTGATTTTTTTATGCTAATAATTTTGGAATTAGTTTCTGTATAATCCATCTTGTTTTATTTTTACGAACATTTTGATGTAACAAAATTCAAATTCCGAAACAAATTTGCTGAGATATTTTTGAGTTGGATGGGTATTATAGAGTTTTGGTGTTGGATCTTTTTTGGATTAATTAATAATATTATTTTGATTGTAGATTTAAATTTAAGCTGTTGGATTTTTTTTATCATTAAAATTGATTAAACTCTAGATGTGAGCTGTTGGGTTTAAAAAAAATAATCGTTAAAAAAAAAAAACTAAAAAAAATGACCGTTGGATTGCAACGGTAAAAAAATATGTGCCACACAACAAAAACGCATTGGAGTAGAGTGTAGCTAGGTGCCCCGCACTGGATTATAATGAAAAAAGTTGAGGTTCCATCATAAAACCAATTGACAATATGGTGAGTAGCCCAACCTCTTAGACTATCTCCAACCCTAAGGGATAAAGCTTAAAAATTTAAGCCAGAAAATTTTAAGCCATAACTCAGAAACTATTTCTCCTCCAACTCTTATTGTTTAAAAATTTAGTTCGAGATTATTAAATAATGATTTTAGCCTTTTTTTTTTTTAAAATAAAATTTGTGTAGATTATCCTTGGTTGCAGTCTTATTAGATTAGGGATGTGAATATTTCCTAAGGGTTAGATATTATCCTATTATAGTAGTAATCCTATTAGGATAAGGATTTAACCTATCATACTACTATAAATAAAGGCACAATGGGCTGATACAACACACATCTCAAAATTACATCTCTCTCTTGTCGCCGGCCCTCTCATTCTCTAGTCCCAAATACAGTTCTGTAAATTAGGCCTACAACACGTTATTAGCACGCTCTTGCCAGAAGCTAAGAAACTGAAGGATCGCGGATGAGGCTCTTCTACACAATCAAATGCTTAATCGTTTTCTGCCAATCAGGTTCTTTTAAAATAAATTAAGATATTTGAAACGACCTATAAGCATGAAAACATTCCCCATGATGCATGAACCCTCTATATTTATATTTTCCTTTCAATTATATATATATTGCATATGTGTTCATATATTTTGTCAATATATATATATATATATATATATATATATTTGTTCATGCAATACCCAATTATGCTATGTGGAATTTGTGAGTCAAACCATCAAAATTAATTTAAAAGCAATTAGGGTTTTTAACCTTAGAATTTGAAGAAAGAAAAAAAACGGATTTTTCATGGTTAAGTCGCAGCTCCATGCCGCGCTGCCGAGCCGACATGACTGGCCTGCAGCTATGCCACCAGGACGACGTCGTTTTGACGTTATGGACCATCTCTCAGTAGCCCCGTGTGCTTGCTGCCCCTGCACAGATAACCAAGCTTCGACCTGGGTTGGGTTTTACGTTGGCTTAAAGCCCTGAGCCCACTAGCAGACCTACAACCTTGCTGGATTGTCCCTTGCAGCTTGCCCCAACTTGCCAGCAAGCCTTGTGCTTGCTGGGCTTTGTTTTAGCTCCGGCTTGCCTGCAGCAAGCCGAGGCTTGCTGGGCTTCACCACCTATCACGGCTCGTGATCACTAAAGCTAGCCTAGATGGCTAGGTTTGTTTCCCACACCCAAAATCAAAGCCAGCATATGGCTGGGCTTCGCGCGCACACCCTAAGCCAACACATGTGTTGGGCCCGTGTCCCCTCGCACCATTTTGGCCCAAAACCAACAGCTTGGGCTGCTATGTTCCTTCCCATAATCAGGATGTTGCCTGTAGCCATGATTGGACTGCCTTTGCAGCCAACCCGTGGCCCATTAAACCCCTTTAGGGCCTTGTCCCGTACACGACAACCAGTGCACTAATATTGGGCTATGATTTTTCAAATCCAATGCTATTTTTTTTAGCATTCCCGCTAATATTACCCCGAGTGTTATTATTTTGCTCCTACATCAAACCTAGATGGTTACGATCTATTAAATTAATTAAAGTGACCAGCAGTCTATTAATCTGACAATTAATCCAAAATTATTGGCCTGAAGCTCACTTTTTGGCAATTAACGATTCAATAAATTATTTCTTTTCTTTGAACAGTTGACTATCTTTCGTGGTCCCGATGCACTCACACTTGGGTTCCTAAAGCAATCCACAAATTCACTACACTTAGTTGTATATTGTATTATGTGTTCTTGCAGGTACCCCTATATATGAACTAGACATTCATAACTAAGTCGAACATGTAGTTTGGAATTTAGAGCCTTTGAAACCCGAAGTTTTCATTCAAAACTTACCACATGAAACCCGTAGGTTTCATACTTAAATTAAACCAATACGTCTATAGAACACAAATGTTCTATAATGTATGTCTATGGTTTTCCATATGACTAACCATGTTTTTGTTGTACCATATGTTATAAGGCTGGTTTGGTATGGGATATCGAACCAAAATTGGCATATCAAATCCCGAACCAAAAATTTTTGAGACGAAAATCTCATGACCGATCCCGAATCAAAATTTCGGCATTCCGAAAATATTTTTGGTATTTCGGAATTTCTCGAAACCAAACCTGCATCAGAATCCAAATCATCTAAATTGAAATTGAAATCATCCGAACCTACATTAAAAATCAAAATTGAAATCAAGGCCTTAGTGATAGTGAATCAGTGAGGATTTATGGTAGAGAAAGACAGAGTGAAGAGAGAGACCCACGTCCTCCTCTTGACCCGACCCCCAATTTGAAACCTTAACCTTAATTCGAAAGCCCACACACATAAAGAATTACTGGAGAGAACCGGAGGCAAGGTTCTAAAAATCGTTGGGCGCTAGTCAAGCGGCGGGCAGGGGCCTAGTGCCTAGGTGGCTAGGCAGGGCCTAGGCGGATTTATGTGAATTTATTATATATCTTGTAAATAAGTGCCTATTTATACCTAAAAAAAACTATACTTGTGTGGATAATAAAAGAATGATAAAATGCAAAAATAGAAGTAGAAGAATACACAAATTATATACATCCAAAAAGTTCAATATATAAAATGCAAAAAGTATATAATCATAATGAGGAGGATTTGGATGATAGACTAAATTTTTCTTTTTCATGAATCATGATACTTGTATTGGATTAGAGATAGACTAAATTATTTAACCTTGTTGTATCTAGTTTATTTCTTTTCTTTGTATGTATCCTCTCAAAAGTGCTCCAATTCGTTTCACTAGTGGATGAACTTGTAGTAAATCCATCATTTGCAAATTAGGTACACCATTTCCATAAGTATACCACCATGAAACCAAAAAAGAAAAATAATTAATAAAAAATATATAAAAAAAAAACCGCCTAAGACTGCCTAGCTCTCCGCCTAAGACTGCCTAGCTCTTCGCCTAGGAGTCGCCTAGGCCCGCCTAGCTTCCAAACGATTTTTTCAAACACCTTGCCCAAAATCGGGGCGGGGATCCACCGCCCAGCGCCTAGGCCTAGGCCGGTTTTAGAACAGTGACCGGAGATGGGGATGAAGCCGTGAGGTGTGGTGGTGGCCGGAGTCGAGACAGTTCGTCAGAGTGAGATTGTTAGATGGTGGGTGGCTGCTGAGTTTCGAATTCGAGAAAGAGAGAGTCTGAGACTAAATGAAGGCAGATGAGAAAGACAAAATGAAATGAGAGAGAGTGAGTAGGAATGTGTCGGCTCGATTTTGGATTGAGTGGAAGGAATTGTGGTTTCGGTTTTGGAGTGAGTAGGGGTGGTTTCTGGGTTGTAGAGTGAGAGAGAAAGAATACGAGAGAGATGAGATAGAAAATAAGTGAGAGATAAAGGGTTAGGTGGTTTATGGGTTCTAGAGAGAGAGACAATTCGAGAGAGATGACTGATGAGATAGAAAATAAGAGAGAGAGAGAGAGAGAAAGAGAGAGAGAGAGAGAGAGAGAGAGAGAGATAGAGTTCTGTCTTTAGAAAACAAGCACATGTGACCCATCCATCCTATGTGCTTGATACAACTTTTGTCAGCACCACACCATACTTTAGTTATTTTAATAATATAATAATAGTCATTACACATTCCAACACACACACACTGACATATATATATATATATATATATATGTAATATTAGTAAAGTTCAATTCGGGAATACATAATTATTTCAAAGTGTGAGACCAAATCTCATACCAAACAATTCAGGATCGGTTCGGTTTTGTTACCAAAATTTTCAGGATTTTTGGATCAGTATTTTTTCGGTTCGGTTTCGGTATGGTTTGGGATTTTTGGTTTTTTTTTTTTCCAACCCTAATCTGTTTTAGGGACATGTCGAACTTAAACAAGCTCGATTTCACTGCTTTGGAAGTATTTGGCAGAAACTACCTAAAGTGGATTCAAGACATGAAGCTCCATCTTACTGCAAAGAGTCGTCGAACCACCATCGAGGAACCTACCGACAACCCAGTTGATGAAGCTAAAAAAGCTACTACTATGATCTTCATCTGAAGACGCGTCCATGATGCACTGCAGACCGAGTACCTCGCTGATGAGGACCCTCGCACCCTCTAGGTTACTCTGGTCGGTCGCTTCGATCACCAGAAAAACATTTACTAGCAGCCACAACCGACAAAAATCCTGTCATGGTCGTGGAAATGGGTGGCAACCCCCCTAATGAGCCCAAGGTCAACAAAGCAGAGGCCCACCCCTGGGAGGAAATTTGACCCAGAAGCGCTAACCATTTGCCCCTAAGGCCCCAAACTTTAAGTACAAGGGAAAAGCTACCGTTCAATCGGCTTTCACTGAGCTGGACATGTGCTACCGCTGTGGATGGATCATTGGTCATGAGTATGCCGAGCTACCCCCGAGGCTATTGCCATTCTCGTCGTGAGACTAACTTTGTGCATATGGAACATCCCGAATATGCTACTACAACTATAGAGGTTTCAGATTTTCAGGAGGCATCCGCTCCCATGGAAGAATAAAATTTTATTTTCCTAAGACATGTTAGGGTGTTTTACACCCCTAGTGGCCGAACCCCCTTATTTTTCTAGGTTTATGGTTAAATTTTTGGACAATTTTTCTAAGTCTTTGGAATTATTTGTTTGGTTTTGGTTTGTTTTGAATTATGGATATTATTTCTCGATTGATTAATTGAATGAATGGAATTATTTTTATGCATATGACTGATTCAATTAAATTATTTCTAGGTAAGACTAGTGGGGAAGTTAGTTATCTGATTGATAGTGCTACCATGCACACCATCTTGCGTGAGCAACACTATTTTACTAACTTCATACCTAAAAATGCACATTTGACAACCCTTTCAGACCTATCCAACCTGATAGAAGGATACAAAAATGCCCGTATAATATTGTCTAATGGTACTGAATTAACCATAAACTGGCCTTCTAGTCTTCACGTTCCGAAAGAACGTTGCTGAGCTTTAGAGATATTCGAGATAATCAATATCATGTTGAAACCACTGAAGAGAATGGTTCTGAATTTCTTTGTATCACTTCTTACGAATATGGCTAGAAGCGTATTCACGAGAAGCTAGAATGTCTCCCGAATGGGTTGTACATAACAACCACGCGATCCATGGAAACCCACCAAGTGGCCCGCCATATGCCTGGGTTCCATAGCACTCTCCTGCTTTGGCATGATCATATGGGACATTCCATAAGAGATATGATGCGCTGTATCCTCAAAGTTACACACGGGCATCACCTAAAATCTTATCCTAGCCATCTACCATACAATGCATGTTCCCTAGAAAAGTTGAATATTCAGCCCTCAGCTATAAAGATTATTCACGACCTCCCTAAGTTTCTTCAGAGGATTTAAGGGGATACTTGTGGACCTATCCAACCAACATGCAGACCATTTAAATACGTCATGGTATTGGTTAATGCATTAACACGTTGGTCACATGTCTACTTATTGTGCACACGTAACGCTGCATTAGCAAAACTCCTAGCTTAAATCATTAAGCTTAGGGCCCATCACCCTAATTATCCGATTAAGTCAATTCGACTGAATAATGTTGGAAAGTTTACGTCACATACTTTTGACAATTATTGCATGTCAGTTGGGGTTGAAGTTGAACATCCCTTACCTTATGTTCACAACCAAAATGGCATGGCAGAAGCTTTCATAAAGCGCATTCAAACGATAACTCAGACTTTGGTTATGCAAACCAAATTGTCGGTATCTGCCTAGGGCCAGACAATATTGCACGTAGCTATGTTGGTTCGCCTGAGGCCCACCGCTACGAAACCTCATTCACCGTTACGGTTGGTTACTGGATACAAGTTTGACGTCTTGCATTTATGTGTGTTTGGGTGCGTAGTCTATGTGCCAATAGCGCCGTCATTACGTACCAAAATAGGTCCTCAAAGAAGAATGAGAATATATGTCGGTTATGATTCACCATCAATTATTCGCTACTTAGAGCCCTTGAAAAAAGATCTTTTTACCACATGTTTTGTGGATTATCAGTTCGATGAGACAGTCTTCTGGTTATTAGAGGGAGATAAGATCACTAATGTTCATGTAGAACGCCGTGAATTGTCGTGGATTACTCACACTTTGTCTCATTTAGATCCCTGCATTGCCCAGTCTAAAATTAAAGTGTGACATATTATAGATCTTTAGAGCATTGCTCAAAGCATGCTAGATGCTTTTATTAATTTAGCAAAGGTGATGAGATCACATATACCTGCTACAAACGCACTTGTAAGGATAGACGTACGTAACGTATGCCATAACACCACATTGGAAGGCCGGGCCATCCCCAAGGGTGGGGTGGCCGCACCTCCCATGCGGCTCAGTACACTAACGGCTAGCCAATTATCTGCTTTTACCCTAAAGTTTGGTAAACCCTCTGGTTTAAAGGATTCACAACCCTGGAAGAGGAAAACGGCACAAACTAGTGACCCTAGTCAGAATTCGACCACCACTTACTCATATATCCAACACATGAGGTTATTCTAGATTACAGTGATGTCTTAGATGAGACAAACCAGCCTCTAGAGAATCGCGAGATTTCGGTCTATTACGCAGTATTGGATGAGGTTTAGAATCAGAATGAGAGGATTGTCGATGATGCATTAGCGTATACAGTTGCTATTGACATCATGCTTAGTGATGACATTGAACCATTTTCCATTGATGAATATTGACGTAGAACCGATTGGTCAAACTGGAAACAAGCAATCCAGGTCGAACTCGATTTGTTTGCGAAACGTAAAGTGTTTGGGCTCGTAGCTCTTACTCCACCACATGTGAAGCCTGTGAGCTACAAGTGGATTTTTCGTGAGGAAACGTAATGAGAAGAATGAAATAGTGTGATACAAAGCACGCCTCGTAGCGCAAGGCTTCTTTCAACACCCTAGGATTGATTACGAGGAAACGTATTCCCCCGTAATGGACATCAAAATGTTCTACTACCTTACCAGTTTGGTAGTTTTCGAAGAACTAAATATGCAACTTATGGATGTGGTAATCGTATATCTCTATGGGGATCTAGATACGAAAATCTACATGAAAGTTTTAGAAAGACTTCCATTGGCTGGATCAAATAGTTCTAGACCGCGGAACACCCTCTCGATTAGATTGAGGAGATCACTCTACGGCTTGAAACAATACGGGCGGATGTGGTATAACCGTCTAAGTGAATATTTGACAAGTCATGGTTATGTGAACAACGAACTATGACCATGCGTGTTTATCAAGAAGTCACATTCCTGATTTACGATTGTTGTAGTTTATGTCGACAACATGAATCTCATCGAAACTCCCGTGGAGTTTGAGGAAATTACCATTCACTTGAAATCAAAATTTGAGATAAAAGATCTTGGGAAAACTCAATATCGTCTCGGCCTGGAAATCGAGTATTGTTTGGATGGAATCCTAGTACATCAACTACACCTAGAAGGTGTTGCGATATTTTAATGAAGATAAAGCGAAGCCTTCAAGTACTCATATGGTCATTCAGACTTTAGATGCTAAAAAGATCCCTTCCATCCTAAGGAGGATGAGGAAAAGATTTTGGAGCCTGAAGTTCCATACCTAAGTGCAATTGGTGCTTTATTGTACTTGGCTCAATGCACTAGACCCGACATCTCTTTTGCTTTTAATCTTTTGGCTAGATACAGCAATGCGCCTACACACAGACACTGGAATAGTGTTAAAGACATTTTCCGTTACCTCAAGGGTATGATGGATTTGGGCTTATTCTACACCCATGAATCCTCGAGATGAGCTACCGCCCCCCTTGGTCATTGGGTTGATTATCGCCTTGTTAGTTATGCAGATGTTAGTCATTTGTCTAACCCACATAGGGCACGTTGTCAAATGGGCTATGTCTTTACCGTTGGAGACACTGCAATATCTTAGAGGTCTACCAAGCAAATGCTAGTTGCGATTTCTTCGAACCATGTTGAGATTTTCGCCTTGTATGAAGCCTCGCGTGAGTGCTTTTGGTTGAAAGCAATCATGGAACACATTCGAAGCACTAGTGGTCTTACTACCGTCGTTGACCGTCTTATGACGATCTTTGAAGACGATGCATCATGTATTGAGTTGTTAAAAAAATGATATATTAAGGAAGACAATACCAAGCATATAGTGTCAAAGTTCTTTTAATCTCACCAACAACAATAACATCAGAACATTGAAGTCAAGCAAATCTGTTCCCATGACAACCTGACCGATCTCTTCACCAAGTATACTTTTCAGAAGCTCGTCCAAGGAATCGGAATGCTTAAATTATCTGAGTTGAATTGCTTGTAGTTTTTTTATTTGGAAGTTATGTCTAACTCAGGGGAAGTATCCAGAAGCATACTCACTTGATCTGAATGTACTCTTTTTCCTACGATTATGAGCATTTTTCCCACTGCTTTTTGCTACCTAACGAGGTTTTGATGAGCACCTATTCTGGGATGATCATACTCCATTGAGTTCACTACTTTCGTCCTATTTGACGTTTGTTTTAGACATTATGCATACTTCTCGTTTTTCTCCTTAGTCTATGGGTTTTTACCTACCTTAGGTTTTACCATAGCGAGGTTTTGTGAGTTTTTACTACCAATGTATACTTTCTTTAAATTTGAGACTCGCATTCGCCCGTTGTTCCGATAGCTTCATCAACTGTTCTACCTTCATTGCTGAAGACTTGATGCGAAGTTTTGTTTGAGTATTTACACACTCAAGGGGGAGTGTTGTAGTCCTATTAGATTAGTAATGTGATTGTGTAAATCCTAGTGTATCTAGGGATATCTTGGAATATTCCCTAAGGTTAGATATTATCTTATTGGAGTTGTAATCCTATTAGGGTAAGGATTTAACCTATCCTACTACTATAAATAAGGGCACAATGGTGTGATACAACACACACCTTAGAATTACATCTCTCTCTCTTGATGCCGGCCTTCTCCCTCTCTAGTCCCAAATACAATTCTGTAAATTAAGCCTACAACACTATTTGTTTTTATGAACATTTTAATCTAAAAATATTTAAATTCCGATAAGTAATTAAAAATCATACAAATACATAGGTATATAAAAAGTTTTAAGTTAAATTCAATTTAAATAATTTTCTTAAATTATTTTAGACGTTACACTTAATTTTGGACCGTCAAATCATTTTTTTTTTACCATTAGATTTTGTCTCGTTTGATCATAGCCGTCATATTATAAGTTAAAAACAAAAAAAGGTTTGAAATATGACAGTTTAGTGGTCTAGAAAATTTTAAGTTAAGCTTAAATCCTGAGGGGAATCTAGCCCAGAGATATATTTTCTCCCTAGGGCTTATTTTAGCCCATTGGTTGGAGATGATATTGGGGAGGGAGAAGGGTTTAAAGCTTATATTTTAAGCTTTATCCCATAGGTTGGAGATGGTCTTATAAGCCTATGCAAGGTCCCTCATTTCATCAATGTGAGACTCATTCTCAACACAGAACGCAGAAATGTGCGCTAGCCATTGGATTCCAACAGTGCACCAATCCCAAACGTAGAAAGGTTGCTTGTTGTGCACTCGCCCATATACAATCTCTCCACGCTTTTGCATCTGACGCACATGAGCCGCATATATGTAATGAATTTGATGCCATGATTTCTCAATTTTGGTGAGGGCAACGTAGTGGAGAAAACTGCATCCATTGGGTCTCCAATGCGAGGTTATGTAGTGCTAAGGCTGAAGGTTGACTTGGTTTTTGGAATTTTGAATCTTTTAATGATGCTCTGCTGGCCAAACAATGTTGGAGACTACTACAGGAGCCGCATACGTTGTGGGCACAAGTTCTTAAAGCTCGATATTTCCCCAATTATTCTTTCCTTGAAGCTAAGCGGGGAGGACGAGCTTCCTGGGCTTGGTCTAGTTTATTGGCGAGGTGCGATATATTGCTAAGGGCGCTCATTGGAAAATTATGAATGGTCGTGAGGTTAAGATTTGGAATGATTGATGGCTTCCATGTGTCCCACTAGGTAGACCAGAACCAATGAGTGTGCTGCCGGTCACTAGAACATTGATGGTGAGTTCTTTGATTAATTCAGCCACTGGGCAATGGGATATTGATTTCTTGAAAGCTTTTGTGTCACAGCAAGACTATGAGGCAAGCTTGGACACACCTATTGGTGACCAGTTGAGTCATGATCGATTGGTGTGGCTTTTTGCAAAAAATGGCACCTGTTCAGTTCGCTCGGGGTACCATTGGGCTCTTGCCCGTCAGGGACCACCAAGGAATATGTGTGTATCGTCTTTGGCTAATATCCCAAAGTCTGTTTGGAAATGGGTGTGGAGTATGAAGGCTTTACCCAAAATTAGGTGCTTTTTGTGGAAGACTCTTAATGCCGATGTTCCTACTATGGAAAATTTATTTCTTAAACGTTATTCTCCATCTCCTATATGTCCTATTTGCAATGCCCAGGAAGAATCAATTAAGCATCTTCTCTTACTTTGTCCGTGGGTGAACTTGGTGTGGTTTGGGGGCAAATTGGGTATTAGGATTCAACGATGTGAAGTCATAACATGGTCTGCTTGGCCGATTACTTGCCTTGAGGCGGTTTCTGGGTTGAAGTCTGAGAAGACACGGGTTCTTTCTTATATTGGTTTTACATGTTGGTACATTTGGAAGGGACGGTGCAACTTTCTTTTCAACCACCAACCAATTAATCTTACGCAGGTACTCCATTTCCACTTCAATATGGGCTTTTGTGGCAGCTACCCAATCATCCCGCTCTCGTCCAATACCTGGTTCTCAGGCCTTGAAGACTCCCGTGACTTAGAGTCATCCAAACCTGGGGGTTATCAAGATTAATGTGGATGCTAGTTAGGATGCAAATTTGGGCTCGGGTTTTGCTGGGGTGATTGCACAGGACCACGTGGGGCATTTTTTGGGTGCAAGTAGGTGTCTCGTGAAGGCTGGGAGTGTGGTTATGGCAGAGGCACTGGCTATTAAGCATGGCTGCGAATTGGGTCACCAGTTGGGTTGCAATTCAGTGATAATTGAATCTAATTCCTCTGATGGTATCTCATGTCTGCGGGATTCGCTTTCAAATGTTAGGTGGGATGCTTTCCCTATCCTTTCATAGTGTGCTAGATTAGGAGAGACTTTCCATGACTGTCACTGGTCTTGGATTCCGAGTGTCCAACAAAGCTGCGCATCTATTGGCGTCGCGGCGAAGTAGGGAAATGTGCAATGTGGTTTGGTTGGACAGACCTCCATCTTCCCTAGTTCATGTTCTCTGTAATGATGGTCTTCCTTGTCCACACTAGGTTTGTTTATGGGTAGTGTGTGGAGTGACGTTTTGCATTAGGTGCATCGTCGTTCTCCTTGTAACTCCTTCCACTACCTGGTTTCTGCTGCCATGTTTGGTTGTTTGCCTTTATGTGGGCTTTCTTGTTTCCCTTTGGCATCTTTGCCCGGATTAATATAATCCCGTGTTACAAAAAAAAAAAAAAAAATTCAGGGTTTTTTGTTGTTTTTTTTTTCCGCCTTCCCTTGAAGACAACCTTACATAGTTAGCAATACAACTAGGCCATACTTAGTGGAGCTCTTGTCCATATTTTCCTGGGCTGGTTTAATCCAGTCTGTTCTACGGAGTAGGATTCTCTCTCGTCCTATTACCTTCTCCTTCCTTCAATTCCTCTCACATTTTTATTTTTGTCTTTTTCTCTATATAAAAAATTCAAAACAAGATGTGGACGTAACTTAATCGTAACCGTTTAAATAAGAGGGGAGAAAATGAGAGAGATTAGAAATGGAGAGAACACTCAAGACCCAAGTACATACAAGATCCCTTATTAATAGGGCCAAGACAAAGCTCCAAATTCTTGAATATCTACCAAGAAAATTTTCAATCTGGCTGTAATTCCGCTCCGAATGATACTAATTTACTCATAGCAGCACCTATAATTGTTATAGGAATTGTTGTTTGGCATTCTGAAATAATGATTATGTACTTCTTTTTATATTAGCACGTATCACTTTATCAAAATTGTTTTTAGCGAAAATAGTGATAAAGCATACCTCAGTTTTATGTTTTATGAAAGAAAAATTGAAACGAGACGTATTCATGACTACAATTTTGGGTTGCCAACAATGAATAAAATATAAATTAATAATAACCCCATTATACATAACAGGGTAAACTGCTAATTTAGTTCCTGAATTATCACCTTAGTGAAAATTAGATCCCTAAACTATTTTTTCAGAAAAATTAGTCCCTGAATTATAAAAATCTGTCAATTACATCCCTAATGTTATATTTGAAGCTACTATATTCAATTTTCCACCAATTTAAGTCACATTACTTGCATGTGATACACATTGGAAGGTAGATTGATACTTTTCATAAAGAAATAGTGTATGGAGTTAACTTTGGAGGATAAATTGGTAGTTTTTCATAAAGAAATAGTGTAAGTTAACTTTTGAGGGTAAATTAGACATTAAATTAGCAACTTATATGAAATGTTAAAGGCATATAAACAAGAAAATGATGGTATTACACTCTAAAGTGTGTCAAGTGACTTAAGTTGATGAAAAATTGGATAAAATAGCTTTGAATATAATAGTAGGGATAAAATTAGCAATTTCTAATGCATTTAGGGACTTATTTTACCGAAAAAATAATTCAGAGACCTAATTTTCACTGAGGTAATAGTTCAGGGACTAAATCAGCACTTCACCCTACATAACACATAACGAGTAAATCAATAATGATAACATGCATATGTACATATTAAAAAATAATATCACATCGAAAATGTAACGTAATAATATGTAACTTAAATGTAAGAACTTCATATCTGACTGTTTAAAATTGTTTAAAATGTACACTATCTAATAGGCGGTTGTTACATGTACTAATTGGGGAAAAAATACGCATCCATCATGAAATTACTCGAAACTTGTCCTCAAATCCGAGAAATTTTTAGTTGTAATGGAAATACGGATGATACATCACGTGTTTTTATACAAGTGGTGAAAAATTTTAATTTTTAAGTTATTAATCTTTTAACACACATAACCTATCATTTATATAAGAACACATAATGTACCACCTTATGTGACGATCATATTGAAAAATCTCTCTTCATACCCCACACATATTCTCATCAATAGTTGCTCTTCACAAACCCAAAGAAAACTCCACCACAGCACAACACACAAACAAAAACACAAACACACTGCTTTTTTTCCAACTCCACCAAACTCCAAAACCTCACACACACACACACACACACTCTCTCTCTCTCTCATCATGGAGAGCCCACCGACCGTTCGGAACAAACCACCGCCACCTTTCCCAGCACCCCCGCGAAGCGTCGACTTCTCTGCCCTCGAATTCATCCTTGGCCTCATCGCCGTCATCACCATCCCCGCTCTCATCTACGCCTTCCTCTTCGCCATCAAGTGTCCTTCCAACCCTTTCCGCCGGCGACCCCGCCGGACCTCCACCACCGTCCCCAGCCCCACCCAACACGAACCCAACACCGAAAACAAAAGCGACGTCATTTTGGAGCTCAAGTACCAGAAGGAAACTCACGTTAAGGAAATCGGAACTGAGTGCCCTGTTTGCTTGTCTCTGTTTGCCGACGGCGAAGAGGTCCGGCAGCTCTGCGTCTGCAAACACTCTTTCCACGCTCTGTGCATAAACATGTGGCTTAAGGAACACTCCAACTGCCCCATTTGTCGAGCTTCGGTCGCCGTTGATCGGAGTAGTAGTAATAATCGGACGGCGGGTGCTGCAGCTAGAGGTAGTGATGATCTGCAACAAGGTTTGCCTGATGCTTCTGCCATGGTTTGACTATTAATTGTTTCTGGGTTTTGGTGGCTTAATTCTTTTGCTCTTTTTCTGTTAAGTTATTCAAAAACTCGCCGACAAAAGTTGTAAACTTGCAGGTTGCAGCTGGTATTTTATTAGCTTTTAGTGATGAGAATTAGGGTTTGAGAGAAATGTAGAAACCAGTAGTTAATCTATGATTTCAATAATTTGAAGACCCTTTGAAATTTGAACTTTCATACTTTTCTGGGTAGCTGGAGGATATACATAATATTTGGGGGTTAAAGATTGAAACTTGAAACTCATACTGTTTGAGCTGGATTACAGACCACATGATTTTTATTTGAAATTTCAATTACTAGTTGGTCTTGTTATTGTAAATTACAGACGCACGCAAATATAATTTATTAAAATCATTGAAACAAAATTTATGCACGTATATAAAATTGTGCTTTCTTTTTGGAGATGAATGACTTCTCATGCATGAACAAAGAATTAAAAATTAAATTAAACTTTTTCTTATTGATGGAGAACATTTTACTACTGTTTTGAAGTTCTTCACTTAGATTTTTTTTTAAATAAAAAGTATAACTTTAAGGGTTTTCATTATTTTATTTTATTTTTTTTAGCTTGGTGGGCATCTGATATTGAGTGTAGTGGTTAGAATTTGGATCCCTCCGAATTCTCATGGTGAGGATTCTAAAGATTAATCAATCATAGCCACTTACCACACATCTTGCGATCTGAAATTATTTGAATGTGTAATTCTTTCTGTATGGTATAATGATTTTCAACTGCAAAATATGTAGTGATCGGCTAAAATTGATTGATCTCTAAAATCCTCACAAAAATTCGAAAAGAATCCAGATCCGTGTGGCTGGGTCATAAAAGCTTTTCTTTTCATCAGTCTGAGTTCATACTACACGTAATGACGCTGTTGTTGTTTGCAATTGAATTAAAAAATAAACAACCAAATTAACAGCACGTTTTATGGGTCCACATTGCTAGATTGATCAATTTCAATATTATAGCAAGAACCTACATTCGGTGAGTTGTCAACAACCCATTTCATCTTGATGAATAAGTTGCCACATTCTTTCAAATTAATAAGGACTACTTGATTGTTCATTAAGAAGTAAGATGGATGATCATGTATAATTTCTAATCTTATCATGAAAGCAGCGAGATTTTCACATATAACAAAGGATATATCCCGCTCATCATATGATATACAGCCGGTGATATGCTCTGCTAATCATGTGAAGCATCATGGCATGGGGAGGAAATTTCCAATGTCACATTAATCAATTGAGTGATCGGAAAATGTGGCCCATCTCGTACCAAAACCTGTATTTTTTTCCATTGTCTTATAGTCCTATTTGTGTCTTGAAGCACTAGATTTTTTCCCAAGATTGACTCATACAGTACTTTATATTTCTTCGGAGCATACTTGGCTACTCAAAGAATAAGTTGAAACTCTTACTTACAATTTATCATTTTTTATTTAACAATTTTCGTATTTAGATCATAATAGTTCATATTATAAATTACTATATAAAGATCATTTCTGCAAAAAAAATCAATTAAAACTAAGATCGTTTAGTCATCGAAATGTATAAAAACTTAGGATGAAAATGGTAAAAGCATTACAAACCTTATGTCTATTTGCTACAATTGATTGTTTACTTGACCTTAGTTTTAATTTATTCTTTTGCACACATATGATCTTCACATAATGACTTATAATATGAATGGTTCCGATTGTAAGCACAAAGTTTCTTACGTCGAACATGAAGAATTTTGAGTAGGAGTTTCTGTTCATCCTTAACTTGCCAAGCGTTATTGTTTTTTTTTTTCTTTTCTCGCACTACTAATGAACTATCAATCACATTAATTTAAAAATGATAGATATATTAAAAACTTGGAGGAGTATAGTTGAATTCCTTCTACTAATGGTCACAAAGACCACACTATTACCTATGAAATGCTAGATATAGCCATTGCCAACCCTCAGTGGATTAATTTATTTCGTAACTTCAAAATACACAATTTCCCCATTTTTGGTTACCACCCTGAGTTTAAAAACTTAGTTAAAGCCAGTTGGGTTTGTAACTTTCAGGGCCACCCTAACCACCTCTTCCGAGCCTGTGCAAACACTTTTAAATTTAAAGTAATGCGAGAGAGATTAAATTTGAAATTAAATGATGTGTTACCAATAAGAAATGAGCATGCTTATCAACGTTTAAGTAATAATCCAATCATCAACTTCCATATTATTTAGTTTACAAAATTTAATATCTCTAGCATTACTCTCAAATTTAAAGCTAAGACTTGGAGGAAAAACACATTTGGTAATGTTACCAAAAAGATAAGAGAGCTTCGATATCAACTTTCTCTTGTCCAAGAAAATTGTTTGAAGAACCCCTTGGACAATAGATGGATTGAGAAGGAAAATAAAATGAACGAGACCCTTCTAAAATCTTTACAGGGATGAAGAGACCCTTTAGGCTCAAAGGGCTAAGACTAATCGGCTTCAACTTTGGGATAGGAATACTAATACTCTGTTTAGATGAGAAAATTTAAGATTACTAAAGAATTTTAAAATGACGGAAATTGAAATGATGGAATTTTATTTTCTAGAATTTGTGAATTTTCTTGTTTGGTTAACCTAAAAAAACAATGGAATTTGAATACGGAATTATTATTTTTAAACTCCCATTCATAGAAATTGGAAAATGACACGTATTTACATGAAATTTAAACTGGAGAATTGGAGGTCCCAAAGTCCAAGTTTTCTTTCAAGCGGAAATTCTAAATTTTTATATTTATGAATCCAAACAAGAAAATGACCAATGTCAATTTATAAATTTTGACTTTTATCTAAATTCCAAGTTTATTTCCCTCATCCAAACATAGTGGAAGTAATTTTTCATACCCAAGCAACAATTAGGAATTAGACCTATTATTCAAGACGTCATCCTCCTTGGAGTTAGTGGAATGGAACCATGTTTTCAGATAAACAAATTTTACGGCGAATGCTATCACTTCCGGGGATCATCATACTAGTAGTAGTGTGTATTTGGGATGGTTATCCCTCCCCAAGCCAAAAATGTTCTTCTATTTGGCTCTAGAGGTATCAGGTGCTCCCGAGGTTTCTCTTTAAATTAATTCCTTTTTTTCCTAAAATAAAATTCCTCCTGCTAATAATTTTTACAATCAATCTTTTAACTAGTTTAATATAACTTTTCCAGTGAGAGAGCAAATTGAGCTAGGCTATGAGCTGCTCTGTTACAATATCTTGGCATATAACTGCATTCGTAGCTTCCTCCACAAGTTGCCCGTCAAGAGAGAAATCCTCCTCCAAACATCAAAGTTAATTTATGACATGCCATTTTTAGCGTAGTCATATTTACATAAGAGTAATGTTAGGAAAACTAAATTTTTTAAATCAAATTGCAAAACAAATTATGTGTCACCAATACGAAATCATCTTCCAAACCATATAACTGCATTAGTAGCTTCCTCCACAAGTTGCCCATCAAGAGAGAAATCCTCCTCCAAACATCAAAGTTAATTTATGGAGTAATGTTAGTAAGACCAAATTTTTTAAACTAAATTGTAAAACAAATGATATGTCATCAATAATAAATAAGTGCGTTAATCGACACTTAATTAATAATCCAATCATCTACAACCACAATAGTTTGCAAATTTAATTTAAAAAATTTAGTTTACCTAGCACGCTTTACACAATTAGGTCTTAACACAAGACACAAGTCCCAGCGGCAGCAGATCATAACCGACATTTCAAATTAAATAACCAGACTGGTATCCTTTCCCTCTCCCACTAAACCCATTGCCCACCTGTATCCACCAAACCAAACCCAAGCTTCCCTTCACGCCGACAACAACCCTTCACCTTCTCCCTCCTCCCTCCAAACAACCGCCCAATTCCCCAAATCTCTCATCTTTTTTCTTTACCAATTTCCCCAAAAACCCACCTCTCCTCCATGAAAAGAGCTCGCTCTCAATGGCTCATGATTTTAACCGCCACCTCCCTCCTCTTCCTCCTCCTCCTCCTCACCCTTACTCTCGCCGGCCACGGTAAATACTCCTCCTCCGCCGCCGCCGACTTTTATTACGAGCAACGCGAGTTCACCACCCTCGACCGGAATTTCGGAGACACGACGGAAGACACCGACAACGAAAACAGCCACGGGTTAGGGATTCCGAAACTCCCGAGATTCGCCTACCTCATATCCGGCTCCAAGGGCGACGGCCCCCAGCTGCGGCGGTTGCTTCAGGCGGTTTACCACCCCAGAAATTACTATTTACTGCACCTCGATCTCGAAGCTTCGGATGCTGAGCGGCTCGAGCTGGCGAAGTACGTGAAGTCGGAGAGCGCGATTCGGGAGCTTCGGAACGCGATGGTGATCGGGAACGCCGATTTGGTCACCGCCAAGGGACCCACCATGACTGCCGCCACGCTCCACGCCATTGCGATTTTGCTGAAGCGGGCGAAGGATTGGGATTGGTTTATTAATCTCGGCGCCTCGGATTATCCCCTCATGTCCCAAGACGGTAACTTTACTAAATTTAGTAATTCTAATTTAAATTTTTTATCAAGGGTTAATTATGTTTGCTAATTAGGTTTTTATTACTTGGGTTATTCAGATCTGTTGCATATATTTTCTTTCTTGCCAAGGGACCTCAATTTCTTGGAGCACACAAGTAACATTGGGTGGAAAGAGTGAGTAAAGCTTCAAGCTTTTTAATTTGAACTCGTTTGTTTTGAGTTCTAGTGTTAGACTTGGTTTTTATGGTTTGTTTATGCGCTTGTGCAAAATGTTGCAGAAATCAAAGAGCAAGGCCTATTATTATTGATCCTGGTTTGTACCACTCTAAGAAATCCGGTGTGTTTTGGGCTAAAGAGCGAAGGTCAATACCCGCTTCGTTCAAGTTATACATGGGTACTACTCTTCTACATTTAAGCATAGCATACGTTCTGCGTTGATTATCTTATATGCTGGCTAGAATAGATATTGGTATTGCCATTGCATGTATGATTTCCAGTTGAGTATATGAAAGGGTACCAAGTGGATTCTGCTAGGTACTAATGGATGCTGACTAATATGGTTTTGTTAGGTGAATTGGAAATTATGACACGGAACGGAAATGGTTCCACAGTTTTCATACTGTAGGTTTCTAGTGAAAGATTAATACTGATTCGAACCTAAAACAATTTGGTTCTTTATTTTTAAGCTATCTGTACAGCCTTCTAAATCTAATTTTGCATTACATCACTTACCATGAGAAGAAAAGCATATAATAGCTGGGATTTCTTAGAACTATGTGTTGGATTTGCTTTCTTCAAATAATCAATGCAGTTTTAACGCTGAGTACCATTTCTGAAATCAGATTTCGTTAGACTGGAGGTCATTGAATTATCTTCAATTTCAGTAATATGATATTTGAAAACGTAATAGACTGTCCTCATCACTGTTTCCTTAGATTTTTAATTAGTGTTGCTGTCACAGTAGTCTTGTGTAACACTTGAGTGGTAACCTGGTGTTTTTATATTTGGGTTTTACAACCTTGATTGGGAATCCGAAAATGCCATTTACTTGATGCAAACGAAACTTATTGTACTTGTTAGGAACTTGTAATGGATTATGGAACTGTAATTTATCTTTGTTAGTTGCACCATCTGTGGCTGATGGTTTGTTGAACCATTTTATTTTGCACATCTTAAACCTAAAGCTTTCTACTTTCAGGGTCGACGTGGGTGGTGCTGACCAAATCATTTCTCGAATTCTGTGTTTGGGGATGGGACAATCTACCACGTACTCTTCTCATGTACTACACCAATTTCTTGTCATCCCCAGAGGGCTACTTCCACACTGTTGCGTGCAACCACAAGGACTACCAGAACACGATCGTGAACCATAACTTGCATTATATGAGGTGGGATAGCCCTCCGAAGGCAAATCCAATCAATCTAACGCTGGAACACTACAACGACATGGTCCAAAGTGGAGCTCCGTTTGCGGGTACATTTTCCAGGGACGATCCAGTTCTCAACAGAATCGATAAGGAGCTCCTGAGGAGACCAAGCGGCCACTTCACTCCCGGTGGTTGGTGCTTAGGAAATTTAGGTAAGAATCCTTGTTTAGTGTATGGGAATTCAAATGCTGTAAAACCAACTGTAGTTTCAAAGAGGTTAGAGAAACTCATTGTGAAACTTCTGGATTCCGAAAATTTCAGGCCTAAGCAGTGTAAATAGTGTTGCAAAGCTTTTGTCCCTCCTCTCCATTCTCTTCTTTAATCCTTCTTCTCACTAGAGCGCTTGCAAAATGAAGTGTCGCTGCTATGTATTCGGAAAATGGATTGCCATATTGTAACGGCTAGTGATTCAAAGCCGAAAATTGTTTCATCATGAAAAACGAAAAACAAAACAGACTAGATATTGTCAAAAGTTCATCTGAAATTCATAATATAGTTAAAAAAAATGGATGAACAAAATGGCTTCGCCCGGGTTCGAACCGGAGACCTTCAGTGTGTTAGACTGACGTGATAACCAACTACACCACGAAACCTCGATGCTCTATTCTCACAACAGGGATAATAAATATAAAAAATGAAACATGGGCTGCCCCATTCGTATGTGCAATTTTGTCAATTCAGGATTTTTCTCTAGAGCACATACTTAAATGAAGATTATAGAAAATGATGCTGAAATGGCTCGGAATCAGAAAAATAAAGCCATACGTTACTTTCCTTTTTTAACAGATTAATTCCCAATTTAAATCTATTGAGGTCTTTTATGAATCTGGCTAATACCCGGAGATGGGGTGCAAATAATATCTTGTTTTTTATAATTAATTAATACTCAAAATAAATTTGTAAACTGAAATCTGCTCCTCTCCAGGTTATGATTGTGGTTGATCAGTTTTGCTTGTAGAAAAGGAAGGCATGGGTGTGTTGCAGAACCTGGGAGATGAATTAAATGATGAGCTTGTTGGCAATCCCACATCGGTGGGCAAGTCAACAATGGTGGCTTTACATATGATTACCCTATTCTAACTAATACCGAAGCTTTTGTGGTAAAATTCCACACTTGACGGATTGGGCATATGGTAAAGTTAGGGACAATATCGGTGTCATTAGAGTGGCTCCTCCGGGGCCTGTCGATCTAAAAAAAAAAATTAACATGGTATCAGAGCCTACAGTTACGAGCACGTGCAAACCAAAGGCTTGTCACAAAGAAGTGTGGGCTTGGAAACAAGCTTGGACTCTTAACATAGAGCCGGCCTCTAAGTTCTTAAGAGACACTTCCTGAAAAGACTGAAAACAAGTCTGGACTCCATTGGAGCCGACCTCTGAGTTTCAATCGCCGATGTGTGGATCTTCACATGTGAACTACTATGGATCTTCACGTGTGAACCACTAAATGAGTTTTACACGTGAGGGGGCGTGTTGGCAGTCCCACATTTGTGGGAGAAGTCAATAAGGGTGACTTTAAATATGATTACCCTATTCTAACTAATACCAAGACTTTGTGATAAAACTCCACACTTGACGGATTGTGCAGATGGTAAAGTTGGGAATAGTATTGGTGTCGTCGGAGTGGAGCCCCCGGGTCTGTCGATCTAAAAAAAATTTCAACAGGGTTGCGTGGCTGTGTTGATAATTTTGCATGGAAACAGAGATTGGTGGAGGTCGGAGAGGGGCCTGGGGTTTATATTATTTGGGTGGAGGTGTTTGGGCAGTGGTCCTGCTATGGCAAAGGAAGGTGGGGGAGAGTTAGGGGAGGTGACGCCAACGTAGAAATGTTTTGTTTAGGAAGGTCTGCGTGAGTTCAGTGAACGATTCAGATCTGTGTATGTGTTTGTGAAATGAAAGAAGACTTTCGTAGTAATAGAGTACTACTTCTAGGAGATGGGACTAGTCAACATATGATTCTCTTCTTCTTTTCAGTTTGTAACTGTGAAGTTTGTTTGGTGAAGGAGCATCCCGGAAAATAATTAAGAGGTCCCTTATGTAGTAACTAGTAACTGTTTATGGGAACGTGTATGTATGGTTTTTCATTGAGGATAATGGAGTTTTCCAGTGCCACACAATCTTCGGAGTTTTGTAATTTATTTTGGCTTGTTTTCCAGTGCCACACAATCTTCGGAGTTTATTTTGGCTTGTTTTCCCTTGCTTTATTTTGGCTTATTTTGGCTTGTTTTACATGAAGCAGAGTTTTCCAGTGCCACACAATCTTCGGAGTTATGT
Organism: Heteromeles arbutifolia; assembly: GCA_024362995.1. Lineage (NCBI taxonomy): Eukaryota > Viridiplantae > Streptophyta > Magnoliopsida > Rosales > Rosaceae > Heteromeles > Heteromeles arbutifolia. Next base: position 22,582,984 of record JANCRC010000010.1, read on the forward strand.
AATTTATTTTGGCTTGTTTGACCAATGAGTGGTTAAGTATCAATATTTATAGTGATGATGTTCACGTTGCAGATGACCTAATTTCTGAGTTTTCTAAAAATGAGAAGTTAATTTGAACGTTTTTCAGTTTGGTTTTTTTTCGATTTCGGTTCGGTACTGTTCGGTTTGGTTTTTGAAACCCACCCCTAATGAATCCAAGTCATTCTCTTGACACCAATTAATATGAGGTTAATATTTCATTAGAGGAAAAAGAAGAATCGAGTGTGAGAATGGCGATGAAGGGCGCGTGGGCAGAAAGTGAGGGAGTGATGGGTAATTTAATTATAGTAATAATAAATATAATATTCCCTTGCAAAAATAAAGCAAGGGAGTGGGGAAGGGGAAGGAGAAGGGGAAGGGGAAGGGAACAGAACGGACCGGGGTAAAAGGGTTCAGTCGGTTGGACACTCGGACAGAGGGCACTCCACCAAATCACAAGAACCACTTTTTCTTTTTAACCCCCTAACAACTTCTTTTTCCATAATTTAATCATGCATTATTTCATATTTTAATCATACAAAAATTGGGTCATTGTAGTCTTTTTATTTCTCTGAACGAACAATAGAATATTTCCATTTAATTGAGGAGACGGAATTAGAACTTAATTAGATGCAGAGAGTAAGCAACATATTCTAATCAACTTAACTAAATTTGATTTTACATCGTGCGATAGTTGGACATAAAAAATCGACACACTTGTTAATATAATTTCACAAAACCCTAAACAATAATAGAGTTCACCTGCATGATAAAAATTGGTGTCCATAAGTGTGTTCAAATAATTTTGTTGTAAACTATCAATGAGAGCTGCCCACGTAGAGGATCTGCACCAAATTAAACTAACACGTACATACATAATAATTTGTTAACACCATCAACTTTTTCCATGCAGGATGGAGCCACTTATCAATTTTCCCCAGCACAGCGCACAGTACAGCACAGCACCTACAGAGAGAGAGAGAGAGAGAGAGAGAGAGAGAGAGAGAAGCTTATAGATTAAGGAACTGATAGAGGGAGAAAACATCCTTCCCAAAACCCTAAAAAGCGATAAAACAAAAAGAGTAGTCTTAGCCTAGTGGGAGTGAGAAGGAACAATGTACAACCAAAACAAAACAACAACAAGAATTATTAGTATATAAATACATAAAAGGCCCTTCCTTTATTTTTGTTCCTCATCACTCCACCCTCCCCTTCTCTCTTTCTTCCCTTCTCTCTCTCTCTCTCTGTGACTCTCTCTCTCTCTCTCTCTCTAGCTTCTTTCTCTTTGCTGTTGATGTGATTCTCTCCACTATTATCTCCAAAAACCCATCAACCTTTTACAAAAGAAAGAAAGAATTAAAGGCCACCACAAGAGAGAATCATGGTTTTCTCTTCCATTCCAGCTTATCTTGATCCGGCCAACTGGCAGCAGGTAACCTCTCTCTCTACCCTCTTCTTCAACTTGATTTTTCTCAGGGAATTTCTTTCCCCCACAAAAGTGAAAAAACAAAAAATTCAAAAGCTAAATATTCTTATTGTTTTATTTCATGATCTTCATACATATACCAGATATTTGATTTTTGCCTTTTAATTTGATTTTTCTCTCCTTTCATTTGTAGCAACCAAATCATCACCACCACTTAACAGGAAGCAACACCAACAACATTAGCAACAACAACATCAACAACAACTCTCACTTCCTTCCGCCTCCTCCTCCCCCGCCGCCTTCAAACCCTCATGACGGCTGTGGGGTAGGTGGTGCGGGCTCGATCAGGCCAGGCTCTATGGCAGATCGAGCTCGCATGGCCAACATCCCCCTCCCAGAGCAACCACTAAAATGTCCGCGGTGCGAATCCACCAACACCAAGTTCTGCTACTTCAACAACTACAGCCTCACACAGCCCCGCCACTTTTGCAAGACTTGTAGAAGGTACTGGACGCGAGGCGGGGCCCTACGTAATGTTCCAGTTGGCGGCGGCTGCAGGAGAAACAAAAGGAGCAAAGGAACCAGTAGCAGCGCCTCCAAGTCCCCAGCCAGCAGCTCAGACCGGCCAACCGGTTCCGCCGGTTCATCGGGCCACGCAAATTTAGGGTTAAACAACAGCAGCACTGCCGGCTCGGCGGATAATAATAACATGAGGATGAGCCCGCAAATCCCACCGCTGCGTTTCATGTCGCCTTTCCCCACCGACATGGCCTTAAATTTCGGCATGATGAACAATAATTATGGAGTTGGAGACTTGAATGGTTTTCATCAGATGGGGAGTGGTCTAGGAGCTAGCGGTGGATCGCTCTTTAATTTCCAGCAGCAGACGCCATCATTTCCTTTCATGGCCGGGTTGGATCCTACACCGGCGGGGCTTATGTTCGAGAGCAGCGGAGTTGAGGTACCGGGGTATAATCAGGTGCGGCCGAGAGCACCGTCTGCTGGGATGAGTATATCTCAAATGGCTTCGGTCAAGATGGAATTAGAAAGTCAGCAACAACAACAACAGAATCAGGAGTTGAACTTGTCGAGGCAGTTGTTGGGGATGAATAATAATTCAGGAAATGATCAGTTCTGGAGTAATGGCGGTGGCCACGGCAGTGGTCGTTCTAGTACTACTACTGCATGGACTGATCTTTCGGGGTTTAACTCTACTTCCACTACTAGCAATAATATTAACAATCCCCTATAAAATTCAGTTCCAGTTTGTACTTTGGTGATTAGATCGAATACTTCGCTGCGAAGCTAGCTTCGAGTTTTACTTAATTTTATAGAAAATTAACTCAGAAGACATCAAGACTCAAGAACTCCCTTCTTATCATTTGATGAAGAAATGTGAGGAAATTAAGGATGATGAGCTTTGTTCTTCGTGATGATAATGGTAGGTTTTTGTTTTATGTTCTTTTATACTTTTTTCTGTCCTGCTTCATCTGTGAGCTTACGGACTTTTATCTTTTGGGTTTAGTTTTAGGACGGCATTATATAGATGATGTATGAACTAGCTAGCATGCTTGCAACACAAGTACTCATTAATTAGTGATGAGTGTATGAGTACTTCATGGAGTTTTGAATGAAAATCGAACGTGTTGTACTTTAATCAGTTAACAAAATAGCACTGTCGGCGCTGAACGTCAGTTCTTTTTCCGCTGAAATTGAACTTATCTATATAGCAACTATTGCATATGGTTATGATAATGAGAAGATGTGTACCTTAATTCAGTCGTTGAAGTTTGTGTGAGATGGGAAGTGTTGTCCTCGGACAGTTAAGAGGCTTTACATATGCTTATAAGAAATAAGGCTACTCCTAGTGCTGTCATTAATCTCTATGGTATAAAATTATGATAATATTGTTAGAGATGATCCCTTTAACACCATTGTTAAAAGCTTAATTTTGATGTTTGAACTTTTAAAATAAACTATCTTGTGTTGAGAAATCTGAGTAAAGGCTAACTTCAACTTAATGAAATATGAAATTTTCGTGAACGAATATGTTAAGGTCAATTGTCAATTACTTGATAGCTGATCAAGATTCAAGAGTAGTGTTAAATGGAGGCTCTCTTTTCTTGACTTTAATTGATACCATTCCCCCATTTAATACTGGGAAAGTTCACCTGTTATGATTTAGCTTGCGAGAGCATATTATAATATCGACACATTTTGTATTAAAGTAAAAAATTCCACCATTGTTAATCACTAGAAGGACTAAGCTTCCAGTCTAAGGAAGAGAAGCTTATCACTTTACATATATGCTAATTCTGGTCTGCTAGATGTCCACCGTTTTAAGATGGACATATATTCCAACTCGATTTCTTCAGATGGCCTCTTCTTTCATTCATCTACGTCGTCCTTTTCAAGAATATACTAATCGCCTAATCCCATTTAACAACCAACATCAATGGTGGATCCAAGAATTTTTCTTTGGAGGGGTGAGTATAAAATGGTGTTTGTAATGGGGGAGGAGGACTGCCGTGTGTTAAGTGGCTAGACCAAAATGACATTGTTTTGGCCAGGTTATGCCTTGCACCAAACGATGCTATTTGGTCTAGCCACTTAAAACTACTTAAAAAAATTTCTTCTTCTTATTGTTGTCAATGAGAGCAGCCTTGCCTTCCTCTAATTGGCGGTTTTAGGCTTTTAGATGCGCAAAACCAACTTCAATGGAAAGATTTTCCGGCATCTGGATGGGCGATTGCCCACCCTTGACATAACATGTGTTCGCCCGTGGACCAACATGGTGGTGTTCCTTTCCTTGGTGTGCTTAAATAAACATAAAAATGGCTTCTCTTTTCTTGGTGTAGATGCTTATAAGTTATATGCAAACATTTTATGTAAACTACAAACGTTTAAATTTGAGTGCAAATCAATATGTATGTGAGTGTGTGTTTTGGTATATTTATCCTCCCATCATCATGGCTGGAGACAAAGTTTAAAACCCTAGCTAATTAGTTGGAAGATTATCTTAATTAAAAGCCATAGATTTTGGCAAAACCATCGTCTTTCTTTAATTTGTGGGACAAAGTGTCATAAATTTAAGTCCTCCAATATTTATTCTGATCCATATTGCTTCATTATATATATGCATGGAACCCATAGAAGATAGAGAAAAATCAGTTTCCCACTTTCTTTTTGTCCAAATATAACATAATGGAGACATATAAATACGTCCACCGTGAGAGTTGAGTGACATCCAACTCTCCAACAAAACCATTTGTTTACAAAACATGCATGCATGTCCAAATTTTGTTTTATATATAAAATACTATTATTATGCGCATGAAGATGCACCTTATTCTACGATAGAAATCCCAATAATTGATTTGGGTGAGACACTAAGATTTGGACCGACGAGAAAAAATGATTTTGTAATAATACGTGAATGTACTAACTGTTGCGCCCTAGCCCCCCCGGCCCCTGATGAGATCAGATTCTAAATTGATCATGATTCATGACGATGATCATCATCATGAGGCTGCGTGAATTACGTGAATTTGGTTTTGTGTACTACTTTAGGACAAGTCTCTCAAAAGACTCCAAAATCATCACTCAATTCCACACACAGGAAAATTCCAATTCCAATTCCAAAATCATAGACGACTGCGGAGACAATCAGACATGGATATGGATTGGTCTTCTACTTTCTCTTATGACCCGAAAGATAGGAAACTAAAATGAAAAATATACTGTTTTTGCGAGTGTTTCTCCCCTTTCGAGGAAATTCTTTTATGAGTTTGAAATAGCCCCACGTGTTATTATTTCATTCAAATTATAAGACGTAAAAAATACAATAAAGAGTAAGTACTATATTTATCATTTATTTATATTATCTCTTTAATAGAAATACAACACATTAACACATACGAGTTACATTTCTATTAAAAAAATTATACAAATAATGATATAAATAGAAACTAAAAATAATATTTTTGTACAATAAAAGTGAAATACATCTACATAAAATAATATATCACGTAGCATGTGTTTCAACCTTCTTAGACGTCTCGGGGTTTGTGTGCTGAAGAATAACGTTAGGGTTTTTTTGGCAAAGGCACTACTCATGTGGTCAAGGGAATCTGGGAATGCAATGGAATGGAATGAAAGAGGAGCAGCAGGGGCGGCAGGATATATGCATGTCTGACCATTTCGCAGCTTTGACGCGCGTGAGTGTGTGCTTGGTCACGCTATGAGACAAACTACTGTTTTGTCAGTTTCACAGACTGGACAATATGACATGGCAGGGGGTCCCTCCCGGACTCCCGGTGATTCGATATAACGTTGGCACGCGCTTCAGAGCTGCGTGCTACTTTCTTTCATGTATCTCTGCACTCTGCACTCTGCACTCTACTGTAAATTATAATGTTAATGAAACTAAATTTGAAAATTAAATTTGAAAATTAAATGATGTGTCACTAATAGGAATAAGCACGTTTATCAACGTTTAAGTAATAAACCAATTACTTCCATGTTTTTTAATTTTTAAAACTTTGTCTCTAAATTCAATCTCTCTAACGTTACCCTTGTAGTAAACCTAGCTAGCTACTTCCATTTCCGACACTCACTGGGCGCGGTCCAACTGCTAGGTAACAATAGGACCAATGCAATGCAATACACCTTCCCATTCCTAGGGTTTCTGTTCATACCAACAAAAAAAAAAACAGACAAACTATAGTACAATGATCATTTCATTTGAATTAGGGTTAGGTCATAATATTGGTTCAATAGATAAGCTTCCTAATCCGATTGGATTCAATTTGAAGGAATCCCACGGCAATAATACACCATGAATTGTATTCAATCTGTCATTGTATACTTATTTCCTGATCACATTACTGACCACATCTCTAATATATGTTAACTTTAAATGCATAGACAAAGTTTATCTCCAATTAAAGAGATGATCAACAAACGTAGTACGTACTACGTACAAACTAAATTATTCATTAAAGATGCTTTCAAGTTGATTCTATCCATGAAGGTTTATCCTCGAAGCTCAAGAGTATTTGGCCCTTTGGTTTGCCATAGCTCTTATTTCAAGTCTTGAAAACCAAGCACCAAGCACCAAACCTAAATCAATATGAAAATTATTAGAATGGTTATGGTTCCATCAACATGGTTTTGTTGTTCCCCTTTAACCTAGCAAATTTCTGTTCGAGGAGATTGCCTCCCAACTTGACATAAACAGAGTTTTGAAAACCCTATCATATAATCCAATTTTTCTTTTTACAGCAAGAGATTCAACCTAGCTAGGTTCTTAGTATACCCTTTACTACCACACTTTCAGTGCCATTTGAGCTACATTGGCTAGTCCTGTTAGTATAAATCAAGAAAAATAACTTTCGCACACAGTATCTTCCTGCATATTTTTATTTATTATGATCTTTTGATTCAATGAATCAAAAGAGAATTAATGAACTAAATAAACAAGGTGCGCATATTGTCAAAGAAGTGTTCGAAAATCATCACTTCCCTGAACCAAACTGTCCACCAGCATAAAATATACTAATCCCTCACAGTACAAATAGAATCAGAAGAAAAAAGCTAGTTTGCGTTGAACTGTAGTCTGTCAAAACAATGGTCCACATATCGATCTTGGACCGAAGAATAAACAGTGCTGCCATGCAGCCTTGCTGGCTAAGTATTTGATGCGCACGCCAGCCTAGACGTTATTCTAGGCTTATTATTGCTAATTCTTTTTTATAATTGGTTCTATAGACTTGGCAAGATGTTTGCCGAAAGTAGGATAATATGTACAGCAACCACAGTTTGCTATATATTATATTGTTTTGGTATAAATTGGTTACAAAAAAAGACTCTAACGTTGGTATCATATTATAAGGAAGAGGATTATCTACGGATACACATTGTGAGGATCCTAAGAATCTTAGTCATTCATCGTACATCGTATGGTCAGTTTTCGTTAGGTACTATTTGTATTTAATTTTAAATAAAAAAAGTTAAATGATTTCTGATCGCACGATTTACAATAAATGGCTAAGGTGTGAGGATCCCTAAGAACCCCACAATTTGAATCCGGATAGGATCCAAATCCATATTATAATTGCACACACCTCAAATCGATAAAAATTTCAGTAAGTTAAGATATTTCCCTAGATGTTTTTTGATATTGTTATCGGGGATTCCATTTTACTGTAGCAAAAACGAGATGAGTATAAAACAGTTATTGATACCATGTATCTACAATACAGAACCTCTTATATACCAGTATTTTCTCCATATTTTATTTTTTCAAAGTATAAGGCTCGGATAGAGTAAGTACATGGTTCTTATGGGATCCCATCATCATTCCGTTTTTGTTACAGCAAATCGGGATTCTGCTAAGAAGACACTCGATATATACAAAGTAATATGTTATTAATATGTAGGCAGGTAGAAGTTAATCAATATTCATACATAGGGTGCGTGGTAGTAAAGATCCCTGAACTTTACGTACACATATTTAGTTTTTGTTTCTGAACTCTCATATTAGTTCCTCTCGTTCTTTAACATAACTCTGCATTACATGAGTGGTTTTTCCGTCAAATTTGTCTTCTTTTCCATTAAATTTAAGGGTATAATAGTCTTTTCATACAAAAACATATAATTTATTTATAAAAGAGAAGAGCTTGACTCCTTAAGGTTAAGGAGGAGTTCCTCCTTAAAATACTTTGTGGCCTATTCACAAAATTCGTGCTTCTAATCGGAACCTTTCATAGTATAAATCACTATGTAAGATCACCTCTGCAAAAAAATCAATTAAAACTAAGATCGTTCAATCAATCCTAAAGGAGTTTCGATCATAAGTGTGGAGTTTTGTGAATACAATGTATTTAAGGAATTTAAGGAGGAGTTCCTCCACAATCCTTGAGGAGCCAAGTCTTTCTCTTTAAAAATTCATTTTCTTATTTTTAGATGAAATTCCTATTTTATCTTTCAACTTAATATAAAAGTTAACGGAGTTAATGAAAATGGCTAATAGTGCAATAAATGACATAATTCGGAACAGGAGAAACTATTAGTAGAGTTTAGAGACGAAACTAAACTCGTGGTATAAATCAGGGACCTTTGCTATAATTAATTTGGCCTTCTACATTATATATGTATAATATATATATTCCAAGTTGGAAAAGTTGTACAATTCAAAAAACAAAAGTTGGAATAGTAGTCATGTTCAAGAAAGGAATCTGTCTAGCTGCTAGGTTGTTTGGATTTGCTTTTGCAAGAACCAAGGCTAGCTGCTCCTGCCAAGAAGGAATAAATTAAAGCATATTCAAAACCGTCTAACAAAATTAAAAAAAAAATCTCATATCTGGTCATGGTTGGTTTAGTAGAACAGGGGAGTGTAGAATTCAGAAGGGTTTAATGATCCCGAAATTGAAGATTTATATTGAAATGTGGGCATCTTCTTCTGATATCATCATCATCATCTGTACGAACAAGTGCGCAGTAGAAAGAATTTTCAGAAGCTCGGAAATCCAAGCCAACAGACCCTCTCATCGATCCTCATGTTGCTGTGACTGTGAGCCAGCCACATGGGCTTGTGGTCATATATCAGTGACATGCTCTCTCTCTCTCTCTCTCTCCTCCTCCTCCTCCCACACAGACATGAACACAAACAGTGGCAGCAGCTTTCACTTTTAACATGATGTCCTTGTTTTAACTTGTTTTAACATAAATGTTTCTTGTGGATATAATCCACATGAACAGGTGGAGAAGCAAAGAAAGAGACTGAGATTCCAAGCTCCTGCGGGATATAGACCCCACGTTCTCCCACATGCATTCTTTCTGCAATTATATGGGTATATGGTATATACATAAATATCCTCGTATAATTAGATGCTCAATCTTTGTCCAAAAAAAAAAAAAAAATTAGATGCTCAATCAACAACTCGTCGTATATGTATGCGCGTGTAAGCGATTCAGCTTGGTATAATCTGTTCTAACTAATACCAAAATTGCATAAATAGACGAGGTTTAGCTTTACGTTGATATGGTAACAATTAACCCTAGCTTTATGTATAATTAATATGGTAACAATTAACATGTTAGGAAATTAAAATCTGATGTCGTTAGCTACAAGTACTACGTTCTAATGATACTATCATATATACGTGTAACAATTGAGCTGTTTCAAATTCGATTCTCATGCATGTATGGTGAGTTTGAGACGTAATTATAAATGATCATCGTGTGAATTAGCCTAAATTTCTTTTCTCAATTCTTGTTGTTAAAAAAAAATTCAATTGTCGTTATTAGGAGCAATAACCCCCTTTACAACATTAAAGATTACCATTGTCTAGCTATCAATAGTAAATAGAAATTGGATTTTAAGGTCCCTACCTGCACAGCGTCTCTATTTAGGTGAGAACAGCATCCTATGAAGTCACTTTGCCAACATTTCCAAAGAACTTGGCCTTAGCCATGCAATATCAATGTATTAAAAGAGTGAGGCGTGGGTGAGGCGTCCGAGGGGAAGCCCGGCCTAGATGTGAGGCGAAGCCTCACGGGACCTAAATTTTTTAATATATACACTGAGCATACACATATATTATATTAAAAAGAAGAAGATTATTAATCAATAATCACCTTGAGCACACACATATATATATACATATATTATATTATATATATGTATAAAATAGAGGATGAAAAGCACAATGAGCACACATATAACAATGCACACAAACAACACACATCCATTATATAAAAAATAAAAATCAGAAAAAAGGCATAGAGACAAAAGTGCAAGGAAAAGGTATGAGGTAGTTAAAATCCTGCCCAAAATTTGGGTTTGGGAGTACAGGAAAAAAAATAAAAAATAAAAAATAAATAAAAGCCATTGAGGCGCCCCTAGGCGCACTTAGGCTGCTCCGGCGACGCCTAGGTGGCTTCGACGAAGCCTTTCACCTACTCCAGCAAAACTGAGGCGTTATCCATGGCGCCCAACCTCAAGGGCGCCCTAGGCGCGCCTTGAGGCGAGTTTTTTAAAACATTGTGCAATATGTAAATTGACTATTAATTTCAGGCCTTGCATTTGGTAAAGTAAATTATTCCCAACTTGGGACAGTAATTGATTAATAAATTTTAAAAAACGTTTACAAGAATCATGATTTAGTGCACATTATTTTTAATTCTTTTGAATTTTTTGATTGAAAAGTTTATGCGCCAAGAGTACAATTTAGATTTTATCAATTCGATGGCTGGAAAATTCAACCATAATATGTGAAAATAGTGCATGCGTTTTCGCTTTGCTATAGAATATGTTGTCCAGCTGATCTCAATTAAAATATAAATTTCTTTGCAATTAAATTAATAGACTCATATCTTGATTATATTCTTATTGATTAAAAGCTAATGGGAATAATAAACTAGGTATATAATTGAATTATGTATAGCCTTAATCTTTTGCAAAGTGCGCTGTCGTACGTGGCTAACAATTTTGTCGTCTGATATCATATAATATATGGAATGGGATACGTACGTAGGAAGGTACCAAATAACAGTTTACGTTGCCAATTGTCATCCATACATACATTACATGCTGATATCTATATTTGTATATTCATATATACATATGCATGGAACAGATGCTTACGAGTGAAAGCACTCAGTTTGATTATCATTTTAATTATTATAAACTACTGTAGGCTTGTATTTTATATCCTTCATTGTCAAATAATTACGTGATGTTATTAACTTGTGTTTTATATTATACTTGAATATGATACTTTAAGGATAATATTAATAACAGATAAATAAATAATCGTCTTAGAACACAGTTATATGAATTATAGAATTAAGTGGGATTGAAAGAAAAAAAAGATTAAGTGGGGTCACATTAAGCAAGTGGTGAATTGACGTGGTTGTTAGAGCAATTTTCCTTCTCAATGCATTGCGTCCTGGTTCAAACGTTTCCTTCTTCACTCACCGTAAATTATTATAGAATACCACTTGTAATAACAACATTAGGATCACATCATTGAGTTAGTTTCTTTGATTGGAAAGCATTACAAAATATAATTAATACAAGTAAAAAAGGAAAAAGGAAAACTCTTATACGAAATGTTGGTCAAGGGCGCGGAGAAAACGCTGTGTCAAGTCACAAGGTAGACCCTCTCATATTCCTGCTATGCCTACGACCCTCCCCTCACATCTGTACATGTAAATTTATCAGAGAGACAGGCCATACGGCCCACTTCTAACAACATCGATATTGTCTCCAACTTTGTAATTACCACCTGCACAATCCGTCAGGTGTAGGGTTTTATCACAAAAGGCCTCGGTGTTAGTTAGAGTGGGGTTAAGATATTTAAACTATTACTTTTCTTTTTGTATGGCTGATGTGGGATTCAACACACCCCCTCACGTGGGATCCAATTAGTGGGTCACACGTGGAAGATCCACACATCGACAATCACGTGGAGCCAAGGGGACTCACCCTACACGCGGGGCCAAGGGACCCACCATCATCGCGCGGGGCCAAGGGGACCCACTCATCACGTGGCAGTACGGTACGAGCCCGCTCCCTGGCTCTGATACCATGTAAAATTATCAAAGAGACAGGCCTTACGGCCCACTTCCAACAACACCGATATTGTCCCCAGCTTGGTAATTACCACCTGCACAATCCGTCATGTGTGGGGTTTTATCACAAAAGGCCTCGGTATTAGTTAGAGTGGGGTTCATATATTTAAACTATTACTTTTCTTTTTGTATGGCCGATATATGGGATTCAACAGTACAGTAATCAACTAGTGTAGTGCAACGTATTTTCATCTCTTTAGCTAGCTTGTTTGTTCCTTTCTGCTAGGGCCCGTACCTTTTACATGCTTATGACACATGCTTTAGTCCCGACCCGAAAGGGCAGATGCAGATTGAAAGAAATAATGGAAAACATTGTCTTGACAAAATGATACCAGCCACATATGAAGTGAAGATGTCACACATAACAATTGCCAAATGTGCGTTCTTTAAAGTGACACATCGATATTATTGTAGTCAACAAAACGTAATGATATGTTATAGGCAAGCACGTATGTCATGCATGCACAAAGGATTTTTGTTCCCGCAATGTCTTGAAAATCTGTTCTTTTGATTGTATGACTTATCTGTAGTTTTGGTTAGGGTGGCTGCACTTGCAAAGCGAACCAATCACTTGAGGTTTTAAAAGGTAGTTTAAACCAATTGGGAGACGACGGTGGCGACTCAAGGACGTCAAGCTTGCAAGCTTTCCAATTACGTCGGAGAGACGATGAAAAGATGATTGAGGGGCCCACAGACCACAGACGCCTCCGTCGCTGTAGTGCCAAAATCTCTTTTTACTTGATGTTGATTACCATTATTGTTATATTTTATTCCGATAATACTTAGGTTCTCATTTTCTGATTTAGTCCAATAAAAAAAAGTCACATGATCTTTGTTATTCAAAGCCCAAAAAAATTTAAAGGAAAATTAATGAAAAGAGCTTCAAATCTTTACATTTTAATAAAAAAAAACCACACACTAACTTTATTTTAAAAATAAGGACAAAAGACTAAAAAAAAAAAACTTAACAAACCCACTTGCACTGGGGCGCGTACCCCCCCCCCCTCCCCCCCCAAAAAACTTCAAACAGTCCAACTTTTTTTCTCCTACCTTTTGTCCCATCGTCAGCAACATTAATAGTTTTTTTTTTTTGCATAGAATAAGAAAAATACTTCGAATTGAATTACATTCTCTTGTTTTATTTTTGTGGTGTTGTTTTCTAATAGTAGTCATGATGACGAGAAACTTTTTAATGTGCCCAGAACACGGGATGGTACACTCCATACAAGCTGTGAGATTCTTGTGTTAAAAAATTAATAACATAAAAAATAAAATTTTCCACCACACTTATATAATAACATGTGATATACCATTTGTGTTACGGACAAAAGGAAAATTTTCTCCAAGATGACACCTAAGCTCAAGAAATTGGATAGAGAGCTACATTTATTATTGTAGGTATATGAAAAAAGTGAGGAAATTTTAATTTGGTAATTGAAAACAACTTTTTAAATATAATTACTGAGAACAGAATCTTCTCAAGGTTTTGATCTAAAGAGTCACTTCTAGGTTCATCGTTTTCGGCGAAATGAGTGTTTTTACAGGACCAAAAAGGGTCTAAGTTTCAAACCTTATGAAACTGAACCAAGAATTAAACACTATTTATAAAACTTCACCAATAAGTAGACACTATTAATGAAACTGGACCAATAAGTAGACACTATTTATGAAACTGGACCAATAAGTAGACACTATTTATAAAACGAAAACAAGAATTAGGCATAATTTGAACACTGGACTATACACTATTTATGAAACTGAAGTAAGAACTAGACAATATTTATGAATTATGACCAAGAATTAGGCACTATTTATGAAAGTGGACCAATAACTAGACACTATTTATGAAACCGGACCAAGAAAGAGACACTATTAATGAAATTGTACCAATTACTATACATTATTTATGAAACTGGACCCAATAACTAGGCATTATTTATGAAACATGATCAAGAACTAGACACCATTTTATGAAAGTGGACAAAAAATTAGGCACTATTTATGAAATTGGACCAATAAATAATATAGTACCGTTCAGTTTCACAAATAGTGCAGTTTCATAAACAGTGTACAGGTACTGCGCACGCGTCAGGTTTTTTTTTTTTTTTTTTAAATTGTGTCCTTTTCATAAAAAAAAAAAAAAATTTGTCATTTTTATTAAAATTTAAGGGTTTTTCATTAAAATTTAATTCTTTTTCATTAAATAAAGTTTATAGCATGGTTTTTTGTTAAAATAAACTTAGTCCAAGCCCTTTTCATTAAAGTTCCCAAAATTTAATACAAATGTTGTCACATCCCGGCCTTGGGTGGATCACTTCCCGGGCCCGCTCCACCATCATAGCATGATATTGTCCGCTTTGGGCCCCAACCACGCCCTCACGATTTTGTTTCTGGGAACTCACGAGCAACTTCCCAATGGGTCACCCATCCTGGGAGTGCTCTGGCCCCCTTCTCGCTTAACTTCGGAGTTCCTACGGAACTCGAAGCCAGTGAGCTCCCAAAAGGCCTCGTGCTGGGTAGGGATGAGAATATGCATTTAAGGATCACTCCCCTAGGCAATGTGGCATGTTACATATGTTAATTATATTTTAAAATAATAAAACATGTGTTAAAGTGTCTTGGGGGAAAATCTGAAGGTGGGTACTTACTAGTGAATACTCAAGTATTATCTTTATTACCCATTGATCACCTTTCTGCTTCTAGTATATAGCTTCTAACTAGAGATTATTTTGGTATTGAGTGCAACTTCATCCCATCCTAAGAGCATCTATAGTGGAGTCCCTATATAAGGACAACCACCCTATAAAATAAGTATAAAACAAATATAGGAACAAAATGAATCTCCAATGGATCAGAAATGGAGTCCCTAAAGTACAGCGACTCGTCGGATACTTGGTGTATGTACCCACATATAGGGACTCTATAGGGACTGAAATGGTGAACCCAATAGCATAATTTAAGTGGAATAGCAGACATGGGTCCCAATCACATGGCCTTGTCTTTTTTTTTTTCCTTTCTTTTTTTTCTTTTCAACCGTTTAAAATGGAGGATCCAGATTAATTCTTACTTTTCAAATTTTTTTTACCATTGAAAAATCAATGGTTTCAATTAAATAATCATTTCAATTTAAGTTACTCTCTCATGTTGGTTTTCAATTTTTTTTCTTCTCTTTTCATATTGCCTCCATTGAAAGATTAATAGTTTCAATTTGGGTTACTCTCTCATGTTGTTCTCTCATTATTCCTATAAATATTAAATTATCTAACCAAAACTTACCACAACTTCATCTCCTATACTTAGTTCACCCGTACTCAATTCACTCATTCTAGTTACGTTTTTGTGAAGAAAAAAATTGGTGTCAGAATTTGAATTTTTTTTTTTTTAAATGTTCACAAAAATATTTTACGAGAATGTAATGTTAAATTAATTCAAAAAAATATTAACAAAAAAAAAATTGTGCACCTAATCAAATTATTACATAAAATTGTAAAAACCTCAAATTTAGGGATTCTACTATAAGGACTCTCCCATTGGAGGCAATATTTCTTTAAGGACACAAAGACTCCTTTTAAGTCCTTAAATGAGTACTCAAAGGTGGTGTTGGGAGTCCCTATTAGAGATGCTCTAATTACTTAGGAAATTGAATCCACCAAAACTCAAAAAAACACTCTCTACCCCAGCCCAATCAATTGAGCTATACGTGGGCCCAAGAGCAACAAACAAGGGAATCACGCAACGTTGCCCATCTCTGCACCTGAGCCTATGCGACGCAGCCACGTTATTATTTTATTGCGTCAGGCGCGTGCACTTCACACGCACGTGGCAACGTGTAATCCGACCAAAATTCATGCGTTGGGGCCAGTGCTACAGTCGTACTCAGCCGCTAGGGAAGAGGGCAATGTGGACAATTCTTGTCCATTGGATTTCCAATTACTAGTATACATGGTGCAACGTGAGCCGTTAGATTGTGTAACTTCTATATCCTCAACAGTCCAGATTTTTCTGACTTAAAAAAAATAATTAAAAATACCTTATTATCGTTGGGCCACGTGGCTAAATTTGGGCTTTTGGATTACAAAAAATTTAATTCAACGGTCCTTTGTTGGTCCATATTAGCTTAGAAAAAATTATAAAAAAAATTCAAAAAATTGGAAAAAAAAATCTAGAAATACCCAACTATCCTTTTCCATTCTACACCATATTTTAATATTTCCAAATACTTTCAACCAATCTTTCTCTCAAAGTTTCCAAATACGTACTTTCAAGAAATGGCTAATGATGCAAGCTCGAATTGGTCGAATATTGAAGATGTTACGTTGTGCAAATGTTGGGTTTGAGTTTCTCATGACCCAATTACGGGTAATGAGCAGAAGTTGCAACAACTTTGGAAGAAAGTTCATATCTATTTTTGTGAGAAGCTTGGCAATAGAATAACGAAGCAATCTCTAGCAAGTTGGTGCAAATACTTAACTAAATGTTTACTAGTTGGAGAAAAGCCATCAAACAAGCTCAAGATAATCTTCGAAGTGGCACAAATTTATCAGATGATTTTCTTTATTTATTTGTATTACTCCCAAATTGACATTATTTAGTTTGAATAGAAATTTTCTTCTCCCCATATTTTTTTTAGGTACTTCAAGCACAAGTTTGGTACAATGCGGCAAACAAGAACAAGTCACTTAACCGCCATGAATTTTGAAATGTGATATCCCGTCCCCAAAATTAGTATTTTATTTTACTTTTGACGTATTACGGAGATTTAATTGAAGTTAGTTAGTTAATTCTCCGATTTTGAGAAAAGCGAAGTGAGGGGTATTTTAGTTATTTTCTATTTTCTCGACCTTTTCGGTCAATTCTTGAGTTGTTTAGGTAGAGCTTAATTCCACTAGCGCGTAGGTGCAAACGGATCTTAATTCCGAGTTAGAACGGAAAAGTTATGAGCCTCGGAAGTAGTGAGACCTTTTAGACATGTGGACTTTGAAGGAAAAATTTTGTCCTAGCTAAGAACATGTGAGAACATTTGAACACGTATGCAAACTAATAACACTTTAAAGTAGGCATGCATTCAAAAACAATTCTAAAACCCATGACTTTCAAAGCCTAGTGAATGGTGAACCACAAGACTCTTTAACAACATTAAAGAGAATGAAGGATTTTGAGATTCATTACCCTTGAAGCTCATCCTTGTTTACACAAGGGATTCACCCAAGTGAAGGGCCTTCAAGTCACCTCCTAGCTCCTTGGATCTTCCTTGTGATTTTCTTCCTTTTGATACTCCTTTGCTCCTTGAGGATGTGAGGAAATGATCTCCAAAAACACCAAAGCTTTGGTGTCTCTAAGTCTCCACACCAAGGACAAGGTGTGAAGATGAAATGGATGACTTAGAGAAGAAAAGATTGCTAGCTATCTCTTCCCTAAGTGGCCGGCCTCTTTTAGAGAAAAAGAGAGAAAATGTTTCTCTTCTTTGCCTCAAGAAAACCCTAATGAGGTAAAAGCTATAAAGTTGATTTTATACCACCTCACATGTGAGTGGCAAACTTGCAATTAACCCAAGTTTGATACCCCTCACCCTAGTCCGGTTTTGACTTTGTTTTTGGGTTAATTTCCATTTAGTTTTAGTTGTCACACAATCCTAAACTCAATGGGCCTTGTGGACCAAAAACCCTTTTGGGCCCCGAAACCCAAAACCAACTTAAAAGCCCAATACGAACCTTTCGTAAGATTAATTAACTAATTAATTAATCTTGACCATTCTCAATTAAACTATT
Source organism: Heteromeles arbutifolia (assembly GCA_024362995.1). NCBI lineage: Eukaryota > Viridiplantae > Streptophyta > Magnoliopsida > Rosales > Rosaceae > Heteromeles > Heteromeles arbutifolia. Next base: position 22,600,834 of record JANCRC010000010.1, read on the forward strand.
TAATTGCTTATCCATCTCATTTATATTTCTTCACTTTCATCCTTACTCGGTGTACGATCCATTAGGTTCCAATTAGCGAGGCAGTGGGCGATTGTTACTCTTAACGATCGATTGTGAATTGAAACTACATTTCAATTCTCCCTTTGATGAAGATTAGTGTTTGCAAATCCTCAGGGCTTCCACAAACCATGAGTGACACCTAGCAGTATGTCATGGCTACCCAAGCTAAATAGAAGTGGTTGGAGAACCTATCCAGTTACAATTACAATGCAATACGGTCCTTCTCTAATACAATACTCTTAATCACATTGTTTGAGTGATAGTTTGTTTCATGTCTGCTATCCAATGTGATACTTCTCTATATGATTCAATTGAATATGATTTGGAACATGCTTCCTAAATCATATTCGTATGCTTTGGCCAAAGATTCTCGAATCATATCTCAGAGTATTCACCTTCCACCATGGAAGGTTAGAGATCCCTTGTTATGCATTCACATGCCTACATGACTAGATAGCTTGACCCCAACAATGTCGTGGACACTCTCAATAGAATGCCTTTGACATAATCAAAGATCAAGGACCTAACCATTAGACATCAATGATGGCTCAGGTCAAAGGACTACTTTGCATATTGCAACTTATGAGTTCTTACATGACATGTATGTTCGAACTCTCTTTTGATCATTGTTCAGTGTACTCGATTACCTTTTAAGCACCTATGTGTTTGTCTTAGTGTCCAACACTAAATGACTTGAGACTAGTCATACTCATGCTTGAGTTAACATAACACATACTAACCTTAGTGGATTGTCAATGCTCAATTGGCAATCCTATGGCTAGGAACGTTTTAGGAATGTTCATAAGAGAAAGGCCTCGTTAATCTAACTTACTTAGATCACTTCTCTCTTAGATTAAATACATTCCTTGGATTCCTTATTGCTTAAACACATGATACAATAAATAGTGATTAACAATAAGCTTTGCCCTTCATTAAACATATAATAGTTTAATACAATAAGTATTCCAAAAGCTATTACATCAAATGAGTGGGTTTGTGGGCATACTTCCAACAGACTTACCATAAGGGGTGAGTTTCCAATTTAGCAGGTTTCTATTTCAGGAACCCTGGTTCAGAGGCCTAAAAAACGCAGAAACCCAACCCAAGCGACCCACATCGACCTCTCATATTCTGATGTCGATTCTGGCCAACTCTGGCAGTATTTTTAGACGCCACCACGGCCATCTTGAAGCTCTAACTTCCCTCTACAAACCCCACCCAAGAACCACCTTGATTAACCACTGTATGTGGCGGTGCAAGGCCATAAAAACTGACGAAAACTAACAGTGTTCTGGCCACCCTTTTCATTTTTCCAGTGAATCGGCAAAACGATGGCTGATGCCACCACTTGAAACTTGTAGCCCATCAGCCCAGGAGTAAATCCCGACCAGACTTCACCCCGTTGGACCATCGTAGGCAGCGAATCGACACCGGGAAGCTTTAGGCACCTGTCGGCATTATCGTCAAAATTGACCCTTTTTCGTCCACTTTTGGACTTCGTGGCAGGTATAAAACTTGTTCCTCTTGTTGAGCCATATCTTTTTGTAAATTTTGGTAGAATCTGGAGTTAGTCGAAAAAGTGAGTTTCTGGTCACCGAAAACCACTATGCGTGGCGGCTCGTGGGAAATAGTCAAAATTTATGGATTTTGGACAGCGAGATGTTCTCGATGTCCTGAGCCCATATCTAAAGTCCATTCATTGAAATTCAATACGATGGTTCGATTATTCAATTCTTCGGATAATTGTACCGCCATACGATTTTTGTAATTGACAACAAACCGTTGGATCGTCGTGCAATTTTGTGAGCAACCTAGTTATTAGTTGTTGGACCTTTGAGAACTTACAGATCGGGAATCCGAGGAGCGGATCTTCCGGATTGAATAACCTAGGTTTGTTGACCTTAGAGGACCTTTGATCGACATTTGGCTTTTTTAGTCAATGTACCACATTCTAGTGTGTCGTTATTTTTAGAATGTTGTTGAGGCTTAATGGAGCTTAGTTGGCTCATCACGATGATGTGTCGTTCCCGGTTGACGTGCGTTTCAATTTACATGCAAGTGGCACTTGGCCTCGGATTGCGTGTTAGTCTTATTAAGTTTCCTACATAAGGTGTTGTGTGTTGTATTAGGTTCCTGGAAGCGGAGTTGGTGAATCTAGAAGTGCAAATAACCCAGGTGAGTGACATTAATATTATGTGATATGGTTATTACCCATGAAATTCCTTGTTATATACTTTGTGGATATAACATGGATTTACAAATGATTTTATGGAAATGTGTGCTACTATGCTATGTTTATTTGATGATGCTATCGGAAATATATGTATATGATATACTTGAAATGGTTGTGATATATGAGGGCTAGTAGAGGCGCTAACCCAATCCATGGGGTAATATGGGATAAAATCGGAATCTGCACCATGTAGCAGTGGTACATAGATGGTCCTGCTTGGTTAATCCGTAAAGGGGGACCATACTACTTTTGTATCGTGCTTGGTTAATCCACGATGGGTGATCCTTATTACTTAGATATGGCCATACATATTTAGGGGTGATCATGCTTGGTTAATCCGCGATGGGTGATCATTGCCTATTACTCTTCGTATGAGTGGCTCTGCTTGGTTAATCCACTATGGGGGTCACTACCTACATGGTGTTCTCAAGAGTGGTTTTGCTTGGTTAATCCGCAATGGGGGACCACATCCTGATCGGTTACCTATTGTAGGCTTCAGCCGAACTGTGTCTCTCTATAGCCTCAGACTATTACCTATTACATATATGAAAGATGAGATTGAAGGCCTGTGTGGCTCAATCTAGAAAATGATTGAATCAAATAGTTTACATGATGGTGTTGCCTAAAAGATAATGGATTCGGATGTGACTCATTCCTACTCGTAACGAAGAGATGTAACGATGAAAAAGATACCAATCTCATTCCTGCACGTGATTGTATTATTGATGGTGTGTCATTCCTACACAAGGGTTGTGTGATGACTGAATGTTATCTTGATAAATGTGTGGTGAGATTCAAAATTGAATAACCACTCCTATACGTAATAATGAGGCGTATGGTGGTTATATTATGAAATATGAGGCAATCGGACCCTTGTGATTATTCGGAAATGATGAAAGGCGAGTGGTGAGTCACAATCCGCTGATGCTGTGATGTATATTATATGTATGAGTCTTGGTGACTATATATTTTATATTGTACCACTACAGTCCTCGGCCGCGCGTCAATTCCGAGCGTATTTCGGGATCGGGGCGTGACATGAAATGTTGTCAAAGGTTGCCTCAATACAAAATTGTGTCAAATGATGCACCATTTGTCATGAACGACACCCCTTTGCACTCTAACTAGAAGAAAACTCGACAGTACAGGGAGGCGACTCATTTGAAGTGCCAGAACCAACCCATCATTCATTTAAGGCTCATGGTAAGAAGGCTGAGGAAAAAAAATAAAAAGAGTTCTTGCAAAAGTGATTGTACAAAATATAAGGGAGAATTTACTCGCCAATGGGCTATAAGTTTGAAGCGGGACATGGCTACACTTGAGGGTGCAGATTCAATCGGATAATGACACGTTGCGTGATGGGTGGAGTTAAAAATTTAAACATAAAATTTTTTATTAATTTTTTTTATATCAATTGTCCGGGGCAATTCGTTTAGGGGTGAAAATGACTGGGACAATTATTCACTAAGACAACAATTACGTTTACCCAATTGCCTGAGCAATCATTGACTTAGTGGGTAGAGTTACATTGAGAACTACAAAATCCGAACTTGAAATCTCTTCCTATATTGGGAAGAAAAGAGGCAGTAGATCAGTGGCAAATTGGATGTAAATCAGAACAAAACACTCATAAATGTTTGGTGGAAACCAATAAAACTGCTTCTTATACAAATGTTTTTGTAGGTAACACAGCACCACTGAAGAACAACGATGGTACAGGTCCATATTCAACAATGCACAAAAAAATAAAATTCACTCACATTGGTCACTCAAATTAGCAGAAGGCTAAAATCATTTATCAAATACATCAGAAAGCATGTAGATTACGGACATTTTTACAGTGGTTCTGGGAGGGCTATAACTTTTAGAAAAGAGCAGAGGTGATCATCCGTAAAATGGGGTAATGTTTTTTCATGAAATCACCAGAAGTGATTTTTGGGAAAAGCTTACACTAATAAGTGATTCTGACCAAAAAACTAAACTCCTAACGAAATTTAGAGCCTGTAAACATAAGTTTCCACAAGCATAACCTTTTGTAGCGATTGCTACAGTGCAAATGCCAGATCTAGACCTCAGCTATTACTAGTAACCATAGCACTACCTCCACTAAGAGGAACGCTGCTTTCATCCATAGTATACCGAACTGGACTTGGCTGCTGCAAATTCAGCAGTGAAGTTAAATCCTAATACACCAAACAAGCAATGAATAAATCTAGGCTAAACACAAACTTGAAAGACGTAGCTTGAGAACTGAAGGGAAAATATCCATAGCAACAAAAATATTGAATGTCTCAAAACATTCACAATTACAAAGTTCATACCATGTCTAAAAATCCCTTAAGAAAATGCATAACCAAAACTATTAGAGATACTGAGCTACATTCATAAAGACAACCCTTCAAGTGCTCACTTCTTATCACCACCAGACCTGCACACATAACAATACAAACATAAGGCAAATAAATCATGTAACATCACATTACCTCACCAAGTCGCGGTAAAAAAGCACGAGATTTGCACAAACTATTTACTCATAGAGATCAGCAAATTTCAGGAAAAAGTCTACAATTAGGCAACAGTGTTTTTGAGAAACAAAACAGATTTCAATCAACGCCGTTTTGAGCGACAACACAATCAACTAGTCTAATTAAAAAGCCAACAAAGGGTATCACAAACAGACTATAACAGCTCAAGTTGAAAGCACAAACAAGCTATCACCTTCCACCAACAGAACAGACACATAAATGTCAGCATATGGGGCTTGGGACAGTCCTAAGAACAATAAACAGTCTGTTTATAGCATACAAATTTCATAATCTATTGTAAAGATGTCATGATAAAGATTCTAACTACTCGGTTTTCATAACATTGGGTCATAATTATTGCAGTTTTCATAGATTTCCACAAGTTTACACAACTATGCATAAATATTAGTACACATTCATAAACAAACGACCTCAAAAGCTAATCATATCCAAAAATGCAACCATTTCAACAGAACCAGAAGCACAAGCTAACCCACAAAGGCAAAAAACCGAAGAATATCTCACCTCATCTTGCGGAGAACATTGGACATCTCCTCTCTCTTCTTCTTGGCCCTCTTGTGAGTACCCAACTTTCGCTTGGCCACCTTAAGAGCACGCTTGTCCTTCCCGACCTTCAAAAGCTCCGTAATCCTCTTCTCATAGGGAGCAAATCCCGCAACTTCCCTGATCAAGTTCCTCACGAAATGCACCCTCTTGCTTGTTTTCTATATCCCAAAACCCCCAAAACACACAAATCAGAATATTATTCACACAAATCAAAAACCCCAAATGAAACCCAAGACCAAAAATTCAACAGAAATCATGAACGATCAACGAAACTTTAAAAAGGCAAGAGAAATTACCCCCTTGCGGTCAGATGGGCGAGGAGGCAACTCACGCTTGGTGACGATGTGGCCTTTGTTGAGGCCGACGAAGATCCCACTCTTGGGGGCGGCGGGAGCCATTTCCTGCAAGAACAGTTGCAATATTCAATAAAATGTTCGAATAAGAACAGATTAATGGAGAAGTCCTAATTAGGATCGGGAAATTTGAGCTGGATTGGTACCTTATCGCTGCTCGGATAAAACCCTAGATCCTGGCGGCAGAGAAAAGGCGCGGCTAAACCGAGTCTGCTTACAGAGACTAAAACCCTAGTGATTCAGTCCCTTAAATACCGCGTGGTCTTCCTGTTTTTTATTCGGCACGACGTACGTGGATTCCGAGACTGCGTCGGCCCACGTTTTTTAGGTTTTGTGCTACGGGTGGAACCGTTTGTTGGGCTTTTGAGCCCAGAAAACGTTGGTGACTCGGCCCAGAGAATATATGGGTTTCAATTTTATGAAAGCTATTGCTAATGCACCTAACAATTTGATCGTTAGTTCATTATCATTCAGAATACAAATTATTCTGATTCTTCACTTTTATGCGTTTCTAAACTATGATTAATTGGATATCAGAATCATTACAATTTTCTGACTTTCCTGGTGTTTACAAATATATAATTATAAAAAAGCAGGTTTCATATTACGTTCGTAATCCAAACTAAGATACAGTTGGTTTTATATTTGTTTCTTGTGTCTGTTCATGAATTTGTGATTTCGTTCGTTCCAAGTAAGTAACATGCCATAAAAACTCAGTCATAGCCATGTCAGACAACAATAAGAGTGTAAAAGCAAGTTAAATTTAGTAATTATGGTAGTTCTAGCATATTAGACGCTTTTGTTTCCCAATTTAAAATTTTAAACATCTAACAGCAAAAAATTATGACCCGACTAAAAAATCACTCGTCCCATATGTATTGGTGACTAGAGCCAGTCTAGTCTGACCAAATCAACCTTCATTGATCAAACTGTGTGGATTAAGCTTTTTGGCCAATTTTACAGGTTAATATTTACTAACTTCTCGAGGAGCAAAGCAAATTGGTGGTCGTATTTCTTGATCGAAGATACTAAAGTTGGAATAGGCTTGTCGCTAAGTTCAAAATAGTTAGGAGCATTTATCTCTTCACTCTAGTTCTTGTGCATCCTTTGTCCCTAAATAATACCCAACTTTAATGAAACACAATGTAATAAGGCTTTGTGTCTTTTTATGGTCGAAAATAAGGCTTCGTATTAAGGCAGCTTAACATGGACAATAGTCGCAATACATAGGCGAAAATTCAACAGTTACCGATATTTAAAGTTAAGAAGACATTTAATTGTTCAATCAAACGGTTACAAAACTAAAAGGGTGTACATATGTATTTAAAAGAAAAAAGTGTGCAAAAAAGTATTTTTAAAATGTTATATTTCAGGGTTGTCTTTTCAGAGCGGGTAATGATTAGGAAACTAAATTTATAGACAAAATTTACAAACTAAATTATGTGTCATCAATAGAAACGAGTATGTTTATCAATGCTTAATTCATAATCCAATTATAAACTTCCACATCATTTAGTTTGTAAAATTTTATCTACAAATTTATTCTTCCTAACTTTACCCTTTCAGAGCAATATGTAACTGACGAAAGCTGGATAGAAGGAAAAAAGCAGACTACAACTTTAACTAGGGTTGGCAACCAGAATGGGCGCAAGAAGTAGGAAGAAGTCCGAAAGTGGAAAAGCCATTGTCCTCCAACTACATAACAAAAACAAAATAGTAAATTGTAGCAATTTTGACTCAATTTTAATCAAATTGGAACAATAAAGTCTCTCAATTGAAAATTCATTACCATTGGTCTCTCAACTCATCAAAATGTATAGCTATAGTCATTTTCTTCAACTTCGTCATAATTTTGTCAAAATAAGTTATTTTGGAAGGACAATTGTTACAATTGGGGTCCTTCAACTCATCAAAACGTGTAGCTATGATCTTTTTTGTCAACTTCGTCAGAATTTTGTCAAAATGAGTTATGTTGGAATGAACTTTACTCCAATCGGGTTAAAGTTGAGGGATCATTGCTTCAATTGAATTAAAGTTGAGGAACCATTTCTCTAGTTGGATTACAGTTGAGGGACCAATGATAATGAATTTTTAGTTGAGGGACCATAGCTGCATTGACACACCCCGACCCGGAATGTCCACTAGGACTCCGAATCGAGCTGTGCTGACCATCACCTGGAAGGTGACGAAGCCATAAAGTGATGATATGGAAGAATGCGAATAAATTTAAACCTAAAGATACCTAAATATCAGAATGCGCTGCGAGTGGGTATGGACCCATTTCACACGCGTTGTCAGAGCATAAGTAAGTACAGTAGTGTGGGTAAAGATCATACCCTCAAAAGTAGCCACCTGAACTGGGATATGCCACGAGTCCTTGTCGATAACGAAACTATGCTACTAGAACCTGGAGGGGCGCAAAACCAAAATGCGTGAGTGGGCAAAAACAAAGCTTTACAAAATCATTTTGATATAAAAGTTGTAACCCCTCTCTGTAAAACAAGTATACTTCCCAGAAAATATATATATATATATATATATATATATATATATATATATATATATATACGTACTAATACTGAAAACCATTAATCAACCAATCTCATCAACTAAGCAATGCCATGCCCGAATGAACCATAACTATTAATCAACATATACCAAATACCATCAAGTAATCAGGTGATATCTCATCTCAAATCATGCCGGCCATATATATATCAATCAGCCGGAGTCACCACAAGTGACCTGTACGGCTGAATCTATGGCTCCTCAATCCAATCCTCAATCCAATCATCAATAATCAACAATCAGTAACCTGCACCTACGAGTCGGAACCACCTAATGTGGTCTGTACGTCAAGCTGGGTAAATACGCTCTGTGCTACGATCACGTGAAGGCTAGCGACGTCTCGCAAGTCACCTACGAGTCGGAACCACCTAATGTGGTCTGTACGACAGGCTGGCACCTGCCTTGGATCCAAGGTGAGCGTACGGTGCGGGAGGTGAACGATCACGTGAAGGCTAAGCCCGCAGGCATGCACAACCCCGTGTGCAGGTACTGAGCCATATAACAATCTCATCGATATCACCTTAATCATCACATCACACACACACATACTTACCTGACTTACCTGGCGCCCGCGGTGCAGCAATACATATCCACACAATTATATATACATATAACTATGGCATTCGACATGGCATTCATTTCATAAAAACATTTTAAAACGCATTTCTGGGAAATCAATCAATTATATATATATACTGAAAACCAAAAGCCCACTCACCTGGAGTTCGCCCTACACTCCCTAGCACAACCCATCAAGGCGTCACAACGATCGCCGCCTAGAACAATCATCAAATCATACCTCAGAAATCATATCGATAGAATATATAACTTATATAAAACACGTCACTATATAGTTCGATCCGGAAGATCTGCAACTCAGATTTCCAATCCGTAACTTCTCAAGATTCACATTATGCTTCTAGGACAACATACTAAAATTTCGTTATGATCCAACGGTTGGATCTTCGCCAATTTCCAAAACCATGTGGCGATTAACCTTTTATTTTATAACTTACAAATCCAATTCGGGAAGATCCATACGTCGGATTCCCAATCCGTAAGTTTCCACATTCTTCAAATATTAAGTACTAGCATGTATCCAAGTTTTGTGACGATCCAACGGTTGGATCGTCGATTCATATTTTTACCTAACCCCGAATCGTAACGATATTAGGTTCAATAATCAATCTACGTCATTCATTCACCAAAACTGAATTAAAGACATGAATTATGGCCTAAAAATATCATTAGTGGCTCACTGGCCACGCGCCGCCGCACGCACCGCCGTGGGTGGCGGTCGGCCGCCCCGGCGCACCAGAAAATCCAACTTTCTCCAAAAATTACCAAAATTTTCAGAATTGAAGATCTCAAAGAGTAGAACAACTTTCATACCTGTGACCAAGGCCAATTCGGTCGATAAGAGCTCCAATTTCATCAAAACCGTACGGAAACCCTCGAATTGGTGTGTTCCGATTCGACCTCCAAACTTGTTCCAACGCCTCCAAACTTGTTTGGGCTTTGTTCCAGACCTCAAGAGGATGCCATGGGTGGTATTAGTTGGAAGAGATAGCTTCAAATCGTGACGGAAAGACACCCAACCCGTGCGCCCCCTTTTGCACAGTTTTGTCCAAAATCAAGGCTAAATATCTTGAAATTTGAGGTGTAATAGGAAGAGGGAATGTCTAGATGATGTTTGGGAGTGGTGGCTAGGCTCAATTCGTCGGAAAAAGGGTGAAAATCACCGGAATTTGTTCCGGGTCGAGATCGGGTCATACGGGTCGAAGGGGAACCCAGCCGGTTCCTCGTTCTCCCCCTCTCTCCTTTCCCTCCTTTCTTCTCTTTCTGATTGGTCTATCCTTTCTCTCTCTTCTCCTCAATCCTCCATTTATTTCCCCTTCTCATCCTTTCCTTCTAATCTTCACCATCCATCCCATTTTCCTTTAAATCTGGGCCATCCACGTGGCACACCAGATTTAACTCCAAAAATCTGGGGTTTTCTAGAATTTATTTAATTTACTAAAATACCCCCAACTTCAAACGTTAATAACTTCTTCGATATAGCTCCAAATCACGAACCGCTTGCGCCCACGCGTCCGTAGCGACGAGTACTACGAGAGTATGCCAAGAAAACAAATCTTAGATGGCACGATACTGAAATTAACCTCAGTCGACTCACGGCCTCGAAGGGCAATTTCGTAAAATCACTTATTAAAAATTTTATATAATTGTAAAATCAGGGACGGACTGTCACAATCTTCCCCCCTTAAAAAAATTTCGTCCCCGAAATTTAAAATAATTCGCTAAAAGTAAAATACTCAAAAATAAGAAAAGTACCTCTATATAAATACTTACACAAGGAAGAAATTAAGTTAGAGCGGCTGCATAAAAGAGTATGTCATTCCGTCGCGATCGGATTGCAATTATTCCTCTTTCATGCCTCTAAGCTCATACCTTCTTCCTTCCTTGGCAATATAATAATACAATATCCACCCAAACCGCAAGCAAGAACACCAATTACTACGTAATGACATAAGAAAAGTTTACGGATATCGAAAATAATTATCAGTATAAAAACCTTCAGTTCAGATACTTGCATCAAGTTTAAAACCAAGAATGGAAATAAATCCAATAAATAGAATAGTCTCTTAGAAAATGCTTGCACGAAAAATCAAAATCAAAACGAAAATGGTCCTTGCCAAACATTTGGCGTGACACGAACTTCGAGGATAAGTTCGAATTATCTCTAATTAGTAACTACTACCAGAGATGAGTCGTCTTGCCTACTAGCTTAGAGAACCCAACAATTAAATCATCAATGTTACTGTTTACGACCTGAAATGTCGGTAGTTCGTCATTGTCTCAATAAATTAGTAAAAATCATCTTGCTCCTCGAATACCAATATGTCCAGATCATCCGATTCGTGCCTCGATCGCAACGCCATAAACTCTTCAAGCGCATCAATTTAGCTTTTAAGAGTGCTTTGATATCCATGTACTCCCCAAATCATTAAGTCCTCTAATAACGTCCTGAAATGATGCGTGTAGAAAAAAAAAAAAATATATATATATATATATATATATATATATATATCATCAAATATTTTCTTCGCAACTAATCACCAACATTGCTCACCAAATCAAGAATATAACCTCTGAAATCCAAAATTCGAGAATCCAAATCTTTATCGACAACATTCGAACAACAATTATAATCTCAATCTTATCTGGAAGATGACGCTCAAAATTACCAAGCTTTATACCTTCACCAATACTATGCTGAAATCCATTCAATTCTCAATACTACATGAAATTCATTTTTTTGGTAAGTCCAATAAACTCACGAGAAGACTGTACTCCAATATTTCTTGTAAGCATCGATATAAAACTGACACACGCATCCGCCAAGTCAATGAATCATGAATTACTCATTGATTGAGCGAGAAACCATGCCAAGAAGACTAAAGCACCCTCGAGAATCCGAGAACCAAAACAAGATCATCAACTTCAAAGTTCAAGATATCCATACTGATTGGTGGTCATTACCCTACCAAAAACAACTTCCAAAATGCTCAATCATCAACGATAATGATCTATTCCACTAAGTATTGACAGATGATTGAGGAATTAACGATCGCAACTAGGTTTCAATATCCAAGCAATTCTTCCCAATAGCTATCTGACTTTGGAAATAACTCAAGCTACAATCGAGTAACCATGCACCAACGTTGACCAAAATATATTCTCAGCACACGGAATGAATGTTAGGTCATGATCAGAAAAGATGCTGACCAAAATGTCAGATAACCGATAAATTCAAGAATAGGTAAATTAACCAATGGTCCAACTGAATCTCCCTCGGGATCAATGGAAGAATGAGTTGATTATCGAATCGATCCATAAACATCAAGACATCATCGCAACTCCACATTTACCAAAATACCTCCCACCAGAAGCTCATAATAATTATCCCGTTTGCATCTGGATATGGTAAGCGATTATAACCATTCAACTATTCCTTGATGATTCAAAGTAATGTCACAATGATACTCAAAGAGGTCAACTATAATGGAATAAGGAAAACCAAAATATTTAGGGTAGAAACCATCTGTACTACGATGCTCAATAGTTACGTTTGCATAACTAAGATAATACTCGATAGTGCAATCATAAGCGTCAATTTAATCTTTCCAATGATACTGCCAGAAACTTACTATATCCAAAGTTTAATCGCATATAAGATGGTTCATTTTTAATGGTTCCACTACTAGGGACCTTAAACATTACCCCATCGCGATGCATCCTTACAGACCTCATAATTCACGTTATCATCTGAGAGTGCTAACACAAGTGCATGAGTGAGGAAATACTTCAACTGTTGAAAACTTTGCTCACCATTTTCACCCCACTCAAACTTAACCTCTTTTCTCGTCTACCTCGGCAATGACAAGACAATGACTGAAAAATCTTTCACAAACCGTCCATATAGCCTACTAAGCTAAAAAAAACTCCGAATCTTAGTCACGGTTCGCGATTGTTCCAAATTCTCAATCGCTGCTACCTTTTAAGATTCCACTTGAATACTTTAAGTAGATATAACATGTCCCAGTAATGCCACTTGATTCATCCAAAATTGGCATTCGCTAAACTTAGAATACATCGACAATCCCTCAAGCTCTAGTCTTAAGTATACCAGAATATCGTCAATGAAACGATAACAAACCTGTCGAGATATTCCTGGAATACTTCGTTCGTCAAACTCATAAAATTCGTCAATCCGAATGGCATCACCAAAAACTCATAAAGACCATAACGAGTTCTGAAAACCGTCTTAGGGACATCATCACTCTTAATCTTCAATTGGTAATAACCAGACTTCAAATCAATCTTTGAAAATACACAGGCACCTCTAAACTGATCAAACAATCATTAATACGCGGTAATGGATAACGATTCTCAATCGTTACCCGATTCAATTATCCATAGTCAATGTATAGCCTTAATGTCCACATTCTTCCTCAAAAATAAACTGGGCTCTCTACGACGACATACTAGGTTGAATGGAACCTTTATCAACCAATTCTTGCAACTGACTTTTCAATTCCCTTAACTCATCATGAACCAATCTCTAATATAAGATCCGTACCTGGAAACAAATCAATAGAGAACTCCACATCTTTGCCTGGCGGCAATCCAGATAAATTCTCGGGGAAAACGTCAGGAAAATGTCTAACCACCTTGACCTCTTCCACACTACTCAGAGCAATATCTCTTAGTACCGCATGAACTAAATATCCTTGGCAGCCTTTCGATAACGATCTCTTTGCTCTCACAGCAGAAATAATGGCATACCTCACTTCACCTTGCATACCCCCAAAAGTAACCTCTGGTAATCCAGGTACCTAATTACAATGCCCTTCTATAAATCACATACTATCTAGCATTCATAATCTTTTAGAGAGACTTCCCAAAGCTCAGAAATAAAACATGCAACACAGTGAGATATAATTATATCTAGCTAGTAATCTGTTCTGATTTCTGCTTGCTTGAACTAGTATAAGAGTCCAAAAATAACTTCCTCATAATGCCATCATCCTCTGGAACAACCAATAAGAAACTGTGGTTGCCCAGGAAGTTAAACTGTATATCCTCAAACATTCTTCTGCTCCAACCAAATGCAGACTCGCCTAAACTAAGAATTTCCTTCAATCATATCAAGTGAAGCCTCGACTTTAATTCCTTTTATATCTCCACACTTGATTAGATCATGAATACAAACTTTTATATCACAAGGTGAGAGAAATTAATAACAACTCACCTTTCTATCTTAGCTAATCCACCAATGCTTTGTCGTCAAAATTTTAGCGCCCACTTAAGGAAAGAAAAACATCGCCAATACTTTAAGCTTTAGGGCTGGAAGAATACAACTTCCCAAGGCTTAAGCAAAGTTCCACCAATTGAAACACCACATGAGCATAGCATAGGTTCAGCATCATAATTACTGATTCTCACATTCTCAACATATACAAAATATTTCGCACTAAGAGTGTACATTATTACTTCCCAAATCCAATCGTACACCGAAAGTGATCTTCCCAAAGGGCTTTTCCGTTAAATACTACCACTTTAGCACCATCGTCACATGAGATTATCCTAAAGTCTTAACAAGGTAGACTTCACAAGAATTCCAATAGGTGATAGCCTAACCGTTACTGACAAGGAATCAAACTACTCAGAGATTCCAATCTCAACTTTTAATACTGATGGCTAGAGGATAAGTATCACATCGATTGGTAAAGCATCTGATAACATCCAATAATATGTTAACCCACATTTATGCCATCCACTTGCCTCTGCATCAATCCTTAAAATTTCACTTTAATTCTAAGAACCTTCGCCAAAAGCTCTTCCAAAACATCAGCACATCGACCAAATTACCACAACTTAGAGAAGCTAACATATTTTCTCGAAATCGACAAGGTGGCATAATCCAAATATTAGACACGAAAACCAAGAATGCTCACATCACGCATGTGATGAATGCAATACTGCCCAACTTATGCTCTGATACCAAACTGACACACCCCGACACGGAATGTCCACTAGGACTCCGAATCGAGCTGTGTTGGCCATCACCTGGAAGGTGACGAAGCCATAAAGTGATGATATGGAAGAATGCGAATAAATTTAAACCTAAAGATACCTAAATATCATAATGCGCTGCGAGTGGGTATGGACCCATTTCACACGCGTTGTCAGAGCATAAGTAAGTACAGTAGTGTGGGTAAAGATCATACCCTCAAAAGTAGCCACCTGAACTGGGATATGCCACGAGTCCTTGTCGATAACGAAACTATGCTACTAGAACCTGGAGGGGCGCAAAACCAAAAAGCGTGAGTGGGCAAAAACAAAGCTTTACAAAATCATTTTGATATAAAAGTTGTAACCCCTCTCTGTAAAACAAGTATACTTCCCAGAAAATATATATATACGTACTAATACTGAAAACCATTAATCAACCAATCTCATCAACTAAGCAATGCCATGCCCGAATGAACCATAACCATTAATCAACATATACAAAATACCATCAAGTAATCATGTGATATCTCATCTCAAATCATGCCGGCAATATATATATCAATCAGCCGGAGTCACCTCAAGTGACCTGTACGGCTGAATCTATGGCTCCTCAATCCAATCCTCAATCCAATCATCAATAATCAACAATCAGTAACCTGCACCTACGAGTTGGAACCACCTAATGTGGTCTGTACGTCAAGCTGGGTAAATACGCTCTGTGCTACGATCACGTGAAGGCTAGCGACGTCTCGCAAGTCACCTACGAGTCGGAACCACCTAATGTGGTCTGTACGACAGGCTGGCACTTGCCTTGGATCCAAGGTGAGCGTACGGTGCGGGAGGTGAACGATCACGTGAAGGCTAAGCCCGCAGGCATGCACAACCCCGATGTGCAGGTAATGAGCCATATAACAATCTCATCGATATCACCTTAATCATCACATCACACACACACATACTTACCTGACTTACCTGGCACCCGCGGTGCAGCAATACATATCCACACAATTATATATACATATAACTATGGCATTCGACATGGCATTCATTTCATAAAAACATTTTAAAACGCATTTCTGGGAAATCAAACAATTATATATATACTGAAAACCAAAAGCCCACTCACCTGGAGTTCGCCCTACACTCCCTAGCATAACCCATCAAGGCGTCACAACGATCGCCGCCTAGAACAATCATCAAATCATACCTCAGAAATCATATCGATAGAATATATAACTTATATAAAACACGTCACTATATAGTTCGATCCGGAAGATCTGCAACTCAGATTTCCAATCCGTAACTTCTCAAGATTCACATTATGCTTCTAGGACAACATACTAAAATTTCGTTATGATCCAACGGTTGGATCTCCGCCAATTTCCAAAACCATGTGGCGATTAACCTTTTATTTTATAACTTACAAATCCAATTCGGGAAGATCCATACGTCGGATTCCCAATCCGTAAGTTTCCACATTCTTCAAATATTAAGTACTACCATGTATCCAAGTTTTGTGACGATCCAACGGTTGGATCGTCAATTCATATTTTTACCTAACCCCGAATCGTAACGATATTAGGTTCAATAATCAATCTACGTCATTCATTCACCAAAACTGAATTCAAGACATGAATTATGGCCTAAAAATATCATTAGTGGCTCACTGGCCATGCGCCGCCGCACGCACCGCCGTGGGTGGCGCTCGGCCGCCTCGGCTCACCGGAAAATCCAACTTTCTCCAAAACTTACCAAAATTTTCAGAATTGAAGATCTCAAAGAGTAGAACAACTTTCATACCTGTGACCAAGGCCAATTCAGTCGATAAGAGCTCCAATTTCATCAAAACCGTACGGAAACCCTCGAATTGGTGTGTTCCGATTCGACCTCCAAACTTGTTCCAACGCCTCCAAACTTGTTTGGGCTTTGTTCTAGACCTCAAGAGGATGCCATGGGTGGTATTAGTTGGAAGAGATAGCTTCAAATCGTGACGGAAAGACACCCAACCCGTGCGCCCCATTTTGCACGGTTTTGTCCAAAATCAAGGCTAAATATCTTGAAATTTGAGGTGTAATAGGAAGAGGGAAGGTCTAGATGATGTTTGGGAGTGGTGGCTAGGCTCAATTCGTCGGAAAAAGGGTGAAAATCACCGGAATTTGTTCCGGGTCGAGATCGGGTCATACGGGTTGAAAGGGAACCCGGCCGGTTCCTCCTTCTCCCCCTCTCTCTTTTCCCTCCTTTCTTCTCTTTCTGATTGGTCTATCCTTTCTCTCTCTTCTCCTCAATCCTCCATTTATTTCCCCTTCTCATCCTTTCCTTCTAATCTCCACCATCCATCCCATTTTCCTTTAAATCTGGGCCATCCACGTGGCACACCAGATTTAACTCCAAAAATCTGGGGTTTTCTAGAATTTATTTAATTTACTAAAATACCCCCAACTTCAAACGTTAATAACTTCTTCGATATAGCTCCAAATCACGAACCGCTTGCGCCCACGCGTCCGTAGTGACAAGTACTACGAGAGTATGCCAAGAAAACAAATCTTAGATGGCACGATACTGAAATTAACCTCAGTCGACTCACGGCCTCGAAGGGCAATTTCGTAAAATCACTTATTAAATTTTTTATATAATTGTAAAATCAGGGACGGACTGTCACATGCATGTTTTGATGAGTTGAGGGAATAATGATAATGAATTTTTAGTTGATGGATCATTGCTCCAATTGAGTTAAAGTTAAGGGACAATTGCTACAATTTACTCAAAACAAAATTACAAATAAGTACGTCCATCATTCAAATATATTTAAAAATAATGTATTATTTTCAAATAGTTATGTAACAGCCAATGTTCTTAAATTATATATATATATATATATATATATATATATATATTTGGGCTGCTTTCTGAATTTCACCAATATTACCTATATTTTCTTGCTTCATTTTTATACCAAACTTGTTTTTCCAAAACACAAAGGGGAGGAAGAAGACCATATAACCAAAAATAAATTAATTAATAAGAAACAGATGGCATGGACTTAATCATAGGTTTAATCATATTTTTTAGTAGTTAATACGACGGCCGATGGTTTTCTTAGGATACAATCACAATCATTCTTGTGTTTGATCCAGCAATTGTTAGGTGAAATTTATATAACGACTCTCATTACTTAAAAAAAAAACCATAATAAATAAAATAAAAATACACAAGTAGATTAGTAATGTTATTTATTTCATTGTAAGGTTATTTGATAGTCTGATTGGCTAAATGGTCCAATCATCAATTTTCTAAGGGTTCATTAGTTATTGGTCCTGAAAAATCATGATTTCTAAACATAAACCCACATATAATTAAATGAACCGGGATCCTCGCCGGAACCATTCCCTAGGAATCCTAGGGATTCCGCAATCATGTCAGTTCATTGTATATCGTGCGGTCAATTTTCGTTAGGTACTATTTATATTTAAATTTTAAATTTTAAATTTTAAATGATTTCTAACCTCACTATATACGATGAACGGACACGATTGTGGAATTCCTAGGATGCCTAGGGAATGGATCCGGCGAGGATCCTGGTTCACAACAAGAACCCAAAAGTCAAATAAACTGCCACATAAGAATATAAATAACCTACTAATACAAATTATTTACGATTTTTGCCATAACCCGCACTTGAAAATTAGCTTCAATCAAGGGCCTTAAAATGTGATTAATCATCCTGACGTTTTTTCTATTTATTTAGTTTAATTTCTACAACAATCTAGTGCATTACTTTAACATGACTACATTATTATTCGGTGCAAATTATTCTCCTTGTATATAATAGTTAAACGTCCCTACTTTACCTATATAAATAATATCGCACTATAGTCTGTAATTTACCTACAGTATATAAACAAAATATTCTCATATTTCTTTTGGCAATTGACCTATGATATATGCAAATAATATTCTCATGTTTTGTTGGCATTTTTTCCTAAATTATGCAAGTAGGGAAATTAATATAATAGTAGGTAAATTATGCAAGTAGGTAAATTTCAATAATAGTAGGTACATTATGCAAGTGGGTAAATTATGTACGATTTTTACGTACATTTTTTTATGTGAATCAGATATCTAGACTGTATATGTAAATAATTTACCTATAGTTGGTTCTTTTCTTTTTCTTTTTCCTAAAATTAATTTACCTGCAATTTTTATTTCCTTTAATAATTATTTTTACTTTGACAACAATTTTTTTTATATATATTTTAAAGTACAATAATTTACCTATATATAACATGGATACGTTGTAATGGTAAATTGGAATTCGAGAGCCAAACTAACCAACAAATCCCTACATTTATATGCAAAATATTATTTTTGTAAAATCATTAATTCTCCCTTACAATTTGCATAGAATTAATTGTGTATATTAAACATTCAATAAGGGTGTTTTAGGCATCCGAAAAATTTTAAATGGGTAAAGTCAAACATAATTAATGTATTTGCTTATGTGGAGTCTCGTCAATGAGTTTTATTCGAGAAAGAAATTTACGTCAGGTTTTATGTGGAGAAAATTGAGTTCTAGGGGCTAAAGTCATATTTTTAGATTTTATAATCATGTCACATAATTTGGTATAATGTTATTTGTCACATCCCGACCCGGGCCCCCACCACATCCCAGGCACGCCTCCGTCGTAGCACGATATTGTCCGCTTTGGGCCCCGACCATGCCCTCACGATTTTGTTTCTGGGAACTCGCACAAGAACTTCACAGTGGGTCACCCATTATGGGAGTGCTCTCGCGCGCTACTCGCTTAACTTCGGAGTTCCGATGAACCCGAAGCCAGTGAGCTCCCAAAATGCCTCGCGCTATGTAGAGATGAGAATATACATATAAGGCTCACAGGATCCACTCCCCTGGGCGATGTGGGATCTCACAATCCACCCCCCCTTAGGGGCCCGACGTCCTCGTCGGCACACACGCGGCCAGAGTTAGGCTCTAATACCAAATTGTCACATCCCGGGCACACCTCTGCTGTAGCACGATATTGTCCGCTTTGGGCCCCGACCACGCCCTCACGATTTTATTTCTGGGAACTCACACGAGAACTTCACAGTGGGTCATCCATCATGGGAGTGCTCTTGCGCACTACTTGCTTAACTTCGGAGTTCCGATGGAACCCGAAGCCAGTGAGCTCCCAAAAGGCCTCGCGCTAGGTAGAGATGAGAATGTACATATAAGGCTCACAAGATCCACTCCCCTAGACGATGTGGGATCTAATAATATCTCGTTTTATTGTTATTTGAACGTCTAATTGGCTAAATGGTCGAACCATGAACTATAATCATGTCAAATAATTCATTATAATGTTATTTATCTCGTTGAATGTTTTGACCGTCTGATTGGCTAAATGGCCTAATCATCAATTATAATCATGTCACATAATTCGGTATTGAATCAACAATGACATGTATATAATTGAAGTATTGATGGTACTCATACTATGAATAACATGTTGATAATTGAGTTTCTTCACCCCCGATCATCAGCAGTTCGATCAACGAATGGAAGAGGGGAAGCATATGCCTCAGTAAATTGCACTACACTTAGCACACATTTATTTTCGGGACGACTTGATTCAGCATACAACAATGCAACATTATACTTATCGACATTAAATGGTTTGATCAATCAATTAATCAAACAGTCTACCCCAAACTTCCACATAAAAAAACATGAAAATCAAGATTTAGTGTGGGAAAATACAAGTTGATTAAAACTAGATTATCTAATGGGAAATTTTATTTAAACTCATGTAACCTCTTTCTACACCCAACTTACTCTTTGCACCAATTTGGTTTTTAACTAAACTATCAATATCTCTTTAAACCCAATTTACTACCTTAAATACCCTCACAAACCTAATTCAATATGTAAA
The DNA here is from genome assembly GCA_024362995.1 of Heteromeles arbutifolia. Lineage (NCBI taxonomy): Eukaryota > Viridiplantae > Streptophyta > Magnoliopsida > Rosales > Rosaceae > Heteromeles > Heteromeles arbutifolia. The sequence goes on from JANCRC010000010.1 coordinate 22,621,646, forward strand.
TTTATCTTTACACCCATTTGAAAAATTAAAAACCCAAAATCAAGCATTTTATTTTCCTCAAGTCCCACAGCTTAACTTTCTTCTATTTCCCAATCTTGTTCATAAATATCTCTACCAACTTTATATATTTTTGTGTGTTCATCTTTATTTGATTTCTCCCCTATTCTTATAGTTATTCACACCTGCAGAAATCACTTTCAGCTTATCATGCTTTGCCTAAGATGCCTTGGTTGATATTTCACCTGCTAATGTGCTAGAATATGAACCCCTTTTAGGGTTCTTTAGCCTATTATGTCATGTTTGGATGTAAATTAATTGAAAGGAATAATTATTTGTCCTGACACGATTGATGCTCATATTTTTGTTGGCTTTGGTATGGTTGTTAGCATACTTCACGTAAATGACTATTTTTTTGTTGTGTAAAAGTTAAATATTTTATGCTTTAAATGCATGTTCATTGTGTTCACGAAGACTTTTCCTTCATGAGCTTTGGTATATGATTTCAAAGACCTTGGTGCAAGAAGCTACTACTGGAAGTTTGCAAAATAAAATGGAATCGACATCGTTACAATAAATCCAGGATTGATGATTGATCATCTCTCACAGTCAACTCTGAACACAAGCATGGAGCCTATTCTGAAACTCGAAAATGGTACTCCTGAGCAAGTATGTAGAAAATTTCATTACTCATTAACATATTGCATGATTTTGTCAAGTAATCATTCCTACTAGAGAACCTATTTTGATGGGTAGGATCCATCATGATTAAAAGCTTAGGGTTTGGACAATGGATGGTTGTTAAGTTTTAGACGGAGAGTCTTAAGCTCTTCGACCAAAACGAAGATGGAAAATCCAGACTGCAGAGAGGTTACAGATTTTTAACATCATTGGTGCAACAGTGAGCAGCAACTAAAGCGCAGTGGGTTGATCAATTTACAAAAAATCTATGAATTGAGCAACAATTATTGCATTGATTTGGCGTGTCATATCCCGGCCTGGGGTGGATCACTTCTCGGGCTGGGATGTGACAATTAGTATCAGAGCCAATCCCTGGCCGGAAGTGTGCCGACGAAGACGTCGAGCCCCTAAGGGGGGTGGATTGTAACATCCCACATCGCCCAGGGGATTGGTCCTTAAATGTATATTCTCATCCCTACCTAGCACGAGGCCTTTTGGGAGCTCACTGGCTTCGGGTTCCGTAAGAACTCCGAAGTTAAGCGAGAAGGGGGCTAGAGCACTCCCATGATGGGTGACCCACTGGGAAGTTGCTTGTGAGTTCCAAAAAACAAAACCGTGAGGGAATGGTAAGCCCAAAGCGGACAATATCGTGCTACGGTGGTGGAGCGGGCCTGGGAAGTGGTCTGCCCCGGGCCGGGATGTGACAAATTGGTATTAGAGCCACTCTGTCGTTCGGTGCGGATGTGCCGGCGAGGACGCCGGGTTCCCCTTAAGTGGGGTGGATTGTAAGATCCCACATCGATCAACGGAGAGGGGGTGATGTGCCTTATATGTACATGCTCCCCTCCCTATAACACGAGGCCTTTTGGGAGCTCACTGGCTTTGGGTTCCGTAAGAACTCCGAAGTTAAGCGAGAAGGGGGCCAGAGCACTCCCAGGATGGGTGACCCACTGGGAAGTTGCTCGTGAGTTCCCAGAAACAAAACCGTGAGGGAATGGTAAGCCCAAAGGGGACAATATCGTGCTACGGTGGTGGAGTGGGCCCGGGAAGTGATCTACCCCGGGCCGGGATGTGACAATTGGTATCAGAGCCAATCCTTAGCCGGAAGTGTGCCGACGAGGACGTCGAGCCCCTAAGGAGGGTGGATTGTAACATCTCACATCGCCTAGGGGATTGATCCTTAAATGTATATTCTCATCACTACCTAGCACGAGGCCCTTTGGGAGCTCACTGGCTTCAGGTTCCGTAAGAACTCTGAAGTTAAGCGAGAAGGGGGCTAGAGCACTCCCATGATGGGTGACTTATTGGGAAGTTGCTCGTGAGTTCACAGAAACAAAACCGTGAGGGAATGGTAAGCCCAAAGCGGATAATATCATGCTACGGTGGTGGAGTGGGCCCGGGAAGTGGTCTGCCCCGGGCCGGGATGTGACATGGCGTGTCTGTGCATCATAGCAGACCGGGATTGATGAAAAAAAATTGAAACCCAAATACTCATCTTCTAAACTCTGAAAAATTGAAATCAAGTGAACAAATAATTCATAAATCGAGTCATGGAGGATTCAAAAGTTCAAAATTACCATCCATCAATAAAAAAAATTGTTTTTATGTATAAGAGCTATTAGGTTTTAGCCGGAATAAACGTAAGATAAACACATAGTGATGGTAGAGTTTAATTATAATATGTGAGTTTATTACTAAATTTGAGTTTTATTATTAATTTTATTTTGTATTTAATAATAATTATGCAATAATATAAAAAAAAACAATTAACATTTCAAATTTAAGTTAGATGTTTTAAATAAAATTTGCCTTATCTAATTTGCCACCAAACCCATTCGTGAAACAAAGATTTGTGTCAAAGCCATCCATCGAAGGATAAGACATACAAAAGGAGGCAGACTGTCCGCCCTCCTGTTATAGTGCATTTTCTATCTCCTTCTATTTTGTGCAGTCACTGTTAAACTACGTCAACATTTTATATTAATTTTTTTATAAAAATAATAAAACAAAAAGTAATAAAAATATAAAATGTTGATGTGCCGCACAAATAAGAGGAAATGAGAATGACACCATACTAGAAAGAAAGGCTGACAATCTGCCTCCCATACAAAACCTACAAAAATGGCCCAATAATAATATCTGACAGCTGCCCGAGCACTGACATTAAAATTGTTCATTAGAACAATAGAAAGAAGAAAGGACCGCACTGTCAAGCTGCCCGAAATCTCGGCGGTCAGTCCGAATCCCGAGGGCAGTCCCCACAAGTACTAGTCGTTTACTACTTAATTGACCATTCACATCGATATTCATTGCAGCCTAAGCCACTGCTGTCGCCAGAACTGCCCCACCTCCGCCCATCCGGTGTCAGCACGTCGCCATTGAAAGGTGGCGCGTGTGAAACTTATCTCTCAGGCCACCTTTCAAATGCGATAACGGTAAGAGTGTTGAGGGAGATGGGTCAGGGCCTGAGCTGCGGAGAGCCTCGTGAGAATGGAGTCTTTGGAGCTGTGGAGAATGGGGACCTGGATTTCGTTGGAGCAATGGTGGAAGCTGACCCAAGTGTTTTGGAGCTGAGCAAAGGCCGCAGCCGGCTGTCTGCTCTGCATGTCGCCGCTGCAAATGGCCGGATCGAGGTGGGTTTTGGATTTCATTGATGGATTTTAATTGTAATTTATGTTCATTAATGTTCTTGATTGGATTAAGTTTAGGTTCTCTCTATGCTGTTGGATCGGTCTGTTATCAATCCAGATGTGGTGAATCGATACAAACAGGTAATGGGATTTTGTTTTTGATGATTTTTGTGTATAAAGATTGGTTGCATGCTTTGGATTGGATTGCTTTGTTTTGAATTTGTCCTTCCCAATTTTCTTATGTGGTTTGAACTGTTTGTGTATGTGATGGGGTTTTAGACTCCGTTAATGTTGGCTGCAATGAATGGGAATATCACTTGTGTCCAGAAGCTTATCCAAGCGGGAGCAAATGTATGTTCAGATTACCTTTTTCTGTTTTCGTATACAGTTTTTGACTTGAATTATACTGCTGAGATGCTGATATTTAAGTTTTCTGTGTGAATTGTTAGATATTGATGTTTGATTCCCGGAACGGAAGAACCTGCCTGCATTACGCTGCATACTATGGCCATTCAGACTGCCTTCAAGCCATTCTCTCCACCGCGCATTCCACCCCTGTTGCAAATTCTTGGTTGGTCTTTCTTCACTGTCTCTCTCTCTCTCTCTCTCTCTCTCTCTTTCTGTGATGATTGATGTTTACGCTACATTGAATGGCATTGGCAGGGGATTTGCGAGATTTGTGAACATAAGAGATGGAGGTGGTGCAACCCCATTGCATTTAGCTGCCTGCCAAAGACGGCCAGAGTGCGTTCATGTTCTTTTAGACAATGGGGCTCTTGTTTGTGCTTCAACTGGTGGATATGGGTAATTATCTATATTAATTATTACTCAGGTTATAGATTTATAGTAATACTTTGACAGTCAGATTGATTGTAGTACCATATATGTGCAGCTACCCTGGAAGTACACCACTTCACTTAGCTGCTCGTGCTGGATCCTTGGATTGTGTCAGAGAGTTGCTTGCTTGGGGAGCGGATCGGCTTCAAAAAGACTCTTCTGGGTAACTTTGTTTAATGGGTGGTGTAATGCCTCTGAATAATTATGCATCTTGCCATGTTTGAAACACTAGGCAGTTGTCTGTATTAGTCAATAAGGTCGACGAGTTTTTGCTTCTCATAGACTTTAATGGAATCATTGCATTCCATAAAACAAATGGATTTCTAATTAGGAATTTGTGTTGTTTTTAATTCCTTAATTTCTTATTGCTGCCAGCTAATTGCTTACGTGTTTTTTAATGGTATCTTGGAAGAACCCAATGTTGGTATTAATATATGGATACAATCCTCAAGAAAAAAGGCCTTCTTTGCACCATATTTTCTGCATTGGAAATCTTTTTAAGCATTGTCAGTACACCAGTAAAAATTCAGGCTGACGAGCTTGTTTTGTTGATTTTGTACTGCAAAATCATTAGCGTTATAAATGAATTGTGCCTCTAAACCCACAAGTCTTCCCTCTTTAAGTTGTAAATGTTCTTATTTTGGTAAAAGGTAGATTCTAGATTTATAGATATGTTGTCATGACATCTGAAAAGTGGATCTCTGCAGGAGAATACCATATACAGTTGCTTTGAAGCACAAGCATCAAGCTTGCGCAGCCGTATTGAACCCTTCATCAGCAGAGCCTCTTGTCTGGCCATCGCCTTTGAAGTTCATCAGCGAGCTCAATCCAGAGGCTAAAGCTTTGTTAGAAAAGGCATTAACGGAAGCAAACATGGAGAGGGAGAAAACTATCTTGAAGGAGACAGTTTACTCACTTCCATCTCCTCTGCATTCAGATGCAGAGGCTGATGATAATGCCTCTGAGGTAAATGTGCCTTCTCTTTTTGCTTATGTTTGCATTTTTGTTTTCTCGATAGGATTGGGTCAGTAGAAAGAGTTTATAGTTTTTCTAGGGTTATCTATTTGTTTATATTGGAATTATTAACAGAATATCAGAATTGCAAGTACATGGCGTAAACGTGTTTTTTGTGCACCGATGCAATGAAACCTTAGCAGAATTATATTTCTTGGACAATGCATGTCCCTTTCTTATTCACCGGTCAAATCATATCATACAGGCTAGCGATGTGGACCTGTGCTGCATATGCTTTGACCAGTTATGCACAATTGAGGTCGGACCATGTGGTCATCAAATGTGCGCGCATTGTACCCTTGCTCTATGCTGCCACAAGAAGCCCGATCCATCATCTACTTGTCCTACAGTTCCAGTTTGCCCCTTTTGCCGAACCATCATTACCCAACTAGTTGTTGCCAACAATGACGTGGATCCGGAAATGAGTCCCGCAAAGCCAAGGAGATCAAGAAAGTCTAATGTCAGCGAAGGCAGCAGTAGCTTCAAGGGGTTGTCTCCCATGAGCTCATTCGGAAGGATGGGAAGTCGCAGTTCAGGGAAGGTAGCTGCCGAGTGCAATGAGGAGGTCCATAAGCTTTGACAATTGGAGTTATGGACTTTTTTCTCTATGAACCTGTTGCTAGTGCAGCAGATGAAGGAGCTTGTTGTCTTGGTTTTGCTCAGGAAGATGGAGAGGGATCCTCAGCGGTATGTTTTCCAATTCGTTTGGAGGGTCTTAGTTGCTAAAGAGCATATGAGAATATAGATGTCCTTCAGTAACCTGGATCTCCAGGTCTTGTTTCTTTGAGTCATTTGAGTCTGTTTTTCTTTAAATTAAAGAAGCAGCAAAACTTTCAAGGGTTTATCGCCCAATTATAAATTTAATTCTCCATTAAATAAATAAAAGTTCAATTACATTACCCTTTTCATTTGAGGAAACAAAGGATTCTTTTTGTTATTTCATGTTTTTTTCTAGTCCTTTTTGCCTCATTCACTCTTGTATGATTGTGTAACGAGAGATTAAGTTCGTCTTCCTACTTTAAGGTAGAAACTTATAATGTCAGGTAAAAAAAACTATTGAGTTTTTTGGTAAGAGCCGTCTGTGGCGAGGAATCAACAGAGCCACTTTAACATATCTGCATCTGCAAGGAGTTGTGTTGTAAAGAATCTGTTTCCATGGGTTTAAGCTGCAGTTTCCTTGCAATCTAAGAGAGCGTGTGCAGATGTGGGTTCGGTCGGGGTAGAGTATCATGTATCTCCACTTTCACCTGAGTTCGTTACCTTTTCCCGTAGATTAGATTAGTTTAGAATATTGAGCATGTTAAAGTGCGAAACTGACACACCATTACCAAGCAGTGGAATATAGAGTTCAATTATATATTTATATATTAGTTAATAAAAGAATCCTCCACCAATGAGGGGTCAATGATCATTTGATGAGTTATCCACACAAATATGAAAACAGTAATGGAGTTCCAAATCCATCGCCGTATTATAAAAACTCTCTGTTGGATGTTGCTCCGCCATCTCCACTCTCTGAAGGACTTGGCTGAGCAGCTGCAACTGCACCGTCCACAAACACCCCGTTGGGGCCGGAAACCAGCACGGAGGGGTGCGAAATCGGGGCCATATTCGGCTTTTTACGACGTAATTTCTTTGGTTAATTTGTTGCTACTCGCGCTCCTTTCTGCCTCAAGAAAGTGACCTAGTGATGGAGTATTATTGCTCACATTCACAAATTCGTTCGTTAGCTTGGAGCAGAAGGAAAACATTTCCTTCCCCTTGGATCTTCCGGAGAGGTCTGAGATGCCGGAAACGCCGATGAGGCTCCCCAGTGTGATGCTCTTGTCATGGAAGAAAGATCCAGTTGACTGAAACCGGGTGGATTAAAGAATCACTAAGATAAGAATCTCACGATTTACATAAAATACCAGACTTGAACACAAAACATGATAACATGTTCCAACGAGATGCAATAATACCATCATTGTAGCGGTATTACAAGCTTAAGTGCAAATGGGCCTCTTCAGTGTGTTTCCACTTCAGTAAACATAATTGAGCATTGGGAAGTTTCGTGTGCTGATATTTTATTAAAAGCAAGAGACAATATCAAGTTAACAAGGTCAAACACCATGATGGTCTTCCATGGGGAAGACTAAAAATGGACTAATCCAACTTTAATTAGGGAAATCTCTATATATTGGGACTTAATTATAGAACTCGAAATGTTTTTCATGCGCATTCCCATTAGAGCATCCTGAATGAGAGGAGCTAAGCTTGGGGAGCTAAAGCTGGTTTTACCTTCCTTTGCATGGATAGAAACATTGAGGATGTAAACCTTTTTAGCTCTAACATGAGAGAAGAATGGATAAGACACGAGTATACCGTTACACTTACAGTGATGTCTCGTGCTAATGGTATAATAATATTGTTTGTTTTTCTCTCCACTTATCATTTTATTACTAGAATAAGTGTTATAGTAACAATGTATCCGTACCATATAAGTTGTTCTCCTATAAAGGAAGCAGACAGAGGTTACGTACTTCAAGATGTAAAATTTACATGTTTTTATCAAATCCGGCACAGTAAAAGCGTCAAACTAGCTACATTGCCAGACATCTTATCAGAATGATCTACTGAAGTTTTTTCTGAGAGTGCTAAAAGTGGTGGTATCCCCTCATTCTCACCGCATGGATGTGGTCTTGTGCTCTTACCACCTACATGGCAGGCGTACACTTCAAAGAAGTCAATTCAAAACATAACAAATAGAGACATAATGAAAACAGAGGAATGTTGCATTATTAAAAAGGAGTAAAAAAAACAGAGACGTGAAAGAAATCATGGAGAACGATGAGCCAACAAGCATGGTGGTATGCCAACAATGCATGCTTAATGATGGGTTTATACTAATCACACTAAATATTTTTCCATCATTAAATCCATTGCAGAAAAATACAGACGTCTGTATCAAGATCTGAGGAGGAGGAGGAGGAAGAAGAAGAAGCAATGGAGGAAGTAAAGTGCTGAATGTGACCGAACCACCGGTCAAATCCCGGTTTCTGATCAACCTAACTCTCGCATTCAGCGGTCTCAATCCCAACGGCCACCCTTCATCCTGCAATCCAAATTACACAAATGAGTTTTCATAGGGCTGGTTTGGTACTGTTGAAATTATTTTAAAAGCAGTTTTTTAAAAAAACTGGGGCTAAATTGTGTTTAGTAAATGAAAAAAAGAAAGTCATGGGTCCAAAACATCAAAAAGTAGAAGCAGCTCTACCCCTGCTTCTGAAAACAACGTTTTTGTTCACATTACAGCAACCCCAAACTAGCTACCATTGAAAAAACTCTCCTTATTAAGAAGTCTATAAAAAATTTGTTTCACGCAAATACTTCCGTAACAGATGCTCCGATTTTATATAAGATAATTTGCATATTTATTTATGCATCTAGCGTCGCGTTCAATAGAAAAAAATATAGAGAATTGTACTTATAACGCTTGAGGTTCATTCAGATTGAAGAATTTAAAAACAATGGATTTGATTTTTATAATAAGCTTACATAGATAGATTAGAAGAATGACACAAATATAAGACTAAGTTGATTTAAATGGCTATATACATTGTAACATAAGAGACTTCAAATCCAAATAATTTAGCTAATGTGTATGCTCAAAATGCTTGAATGTAATTTTAACTATGCGTTCAAAATTTCAAATTATTCTTTGTAACTAGTCATTCAAATTCTTAATATTACGTTGAATTCAGTCACTTTACAGGTTTACTTTGAGGGAAAGTTTAATTTCCTGACGTGTGATTCACACTTTCAACACATTCTCTGTAAATTTGAAGAATATATGAAAACGTTGTCACAAGATCATCAAATAGATATAGGGGAGAAAAGAAGAAAAGGAAGGAAAGAGAAAGGGATGATGCCCTTGGTCTCAGAGATGAGATTGTAAATGTTTTAAATATATGGTATGAATTTAAGGTTCGTTTGATAATTGCTTTTTAAGAATTAACATCACTTCCAAATAAGTAAAAGCGTTTTTGTTTTTAAAAATTATTGTTTTGCGAAACTTTTAAAAATGCCTTGGGTAAGAATAGAAGCACTTGGAGTGAATTTTTTAGAAGCACCTAGAGGTACTTCTTGAGTTTCTCTTAAAAGCACGGGTAGGGTAGCACTTGGACCTCTTTAATATAGTTCCAAAACTACCCTTATTTTTTAATTGCAAAAGTGAAAAATGCCGTTACACTTTGAAAACATGTCAAAATTGTCCTTACAATTTTGTTGTCTAGGTTTTGAAATGTCAATTTGACCAAACAGAAAAAGAAGAAGAAACTTCAAACCTAGTGGCTGGAGGGTTCCTTGGAAGATCCCATGGTTAAGACTTCTACAAAAATTATTCTGTTTCGTTAGTTCCATAGGAATGGCTCTCTAATATGTCTGTGTTGAAAACCAAACACTCTTTTTAATATCAAAAGCGCTTATATACAATGTAAAAGCACTTGCTTATCTGCCAAACAATAAACTATTTCTTTATAAAAACAGTACTGGAAAGTGCTACAAACAAAAAACATTGGTAAGTAAAAGCACCTTATAGATTAGTACTTCCAAATGAGCCCTTAATATAATATATTGTTACAAAACAACTGCAAGGGTGTGTCTCATTGGTTGCATCTACTGTTGAATTTAGGGTACATTGTGGAAAATGGCCTTGTAGTTGGATTGCACCTTTATTATCCAATATGTTCATTTGTGCATACATAAGTTAGGTTAGTGGATTAAGGTAATGTGCCCGCTTCCTTACACCTAAGTTTGAACCACTCCTCGGCAAATTAGAGTAGGAAATTTGTCCCTGGACCAGTTTTCCAGTTCAAAAGACATTGTGAAGATACAATAACACTGGCATTCTCAAACAAAAAAATCTGAGAATTATACAGCAGAACCTTAATAAAGCAAATCAGGAACAACTATTGAGATCACGGTTAATGGTTGAACTGACTTGCACCTGGTCGGTACTCTCCGATTCCTAGCAGATCCTGCAAATGTGAAGGTACATTATTCGAACTTTCAGAGGGAATTTCACCGGACTCTTCCAATAGGCGGCTGAGCGCCCCAAATACAAATTAAGAACATTGCAACATAAATTCAAAAGGAAGGGTACTAATGGATTAAAAGAAAAATAACACCAGGTTTAAAACAGTTAGGCATGAAACCCCAGGAATCAAAGATACAATGACCAAGATCTGACGGTTAAAAACCTTGGAATATAGAATACTCTGGAGCACCATAAAATTTTCGGAGAAGCGTACTCTATATTAATTTAATCAAATTATGGAGCTTTCTCTTTTGATGTTTGGATTAGCAAACAAAGCATGGAAGCACTTAAAAAAGATAGCACATGAATGGTTCTGACACTTAAAACTAGATTATCTAACTCTCTGATGCTATGTGCCTTGGACTTTACTCCAAACCCGACAAGAAATCTGTGTATATGGTCATCTTCCCCATGGATGCTTTAGTTTTACCCTCACCATTTATCAAAATTAAAAGAAAATCATACCCTCACTCAGCAAATGAAAAGCAAGCTCAAGCAGAATACGAGAACCAGTTCTATGCAGGCACACATTGAGTCCCAAACTTTAACAGGTTATCAAACAGATTCATAGCAGATACTTGGAAATCTTATGGGGTTCAGAAAAAAAGAAAAACTATAGTTATGTGCTATAAGCCTATAAATCACAAAATTTGGAGCCAAACACAACGATTTAGACGGTGTTAGACTGTATTTAGGTACAGTTTAGTCATTGAGGTTGACAGATTTTTCACAATCTTGTCTAACTTTCACAATAAGATCAACAAGCAAAAAGGCAAACATATAAGAGTCTAATCATCTAATCTAAGTGAGCTGAGGTGATAGAAGCGAACTTCCTAGCCGTGTACCAGATGAGATGAGCATTCTAAGCTAAGCTCGGGTTAAAACAAGCATAGAATTGTATTTAAATGAAGCTGCCAAAACTTGCCAAAGGAATATAGAAAAAGAGAGAGAATTTTACCTGGGATGCTTTGCTTTTAGCCCTGGTCTCCGCTGTGCTCGGAATATCATGATTTGGTTTATTGAATCTCTTCTCACGCCGATCGCATGCACCCCATCCATCTGAGAACCTACCGCCCCTAGTGACAAAGGAAGGAGGGGAAATAGCAACCATAATCATAATAAAGTATGACAATCATGATATAGGAATTGCATTACTATCTTAAATGCAAAAGCTCCCAAGATCCAAAATTCATACTGCATGTGTGCCCGAACTACAAATTCGGCGCGCAGAACATTTCGATTCTCATCAAACTCAATGGTCTTGTCTTTGATCTCAAAGGAGAGATTGAAGTAAAATGATATCTTCCTCCAACCTGTACACACATACAAGAATCACATCTCATTTTCACCTAGAATTCCCGCTTGATTTGAAACAAAAACAGCTCTGTAAATCTACTTACCTGACTTTTTAATGAAAGGATGCCCAGAAATCATGGTGTAATCTGTTTTCTCCAAAATCTATCAGTTTAAATCATACAAACACAGCAAACTAATTAGGCCTTTGAGTCTTCGATGCTCGAAACTAGCTAGTGAATTAAGATTTCCCCAATTTCATAGCTTAATCTTTATGATAAGGTAACAAAATAAAAAAATAAAAATTAAGATTCAATTGAAATTGCGCAAATGAAACATAAATTCGGTCAAAACTACCTACTGAATTCAAATTTCCCAAATTTCACAGCTTAATCATATAATTAAGTAGGAAAATTTAAGAAATTAAGATGCAGTAAAACCCAATTGAACTGAAGACTTCAATCATTTAAGCAAAATTACCGCCATAGCTGCATTCTGATACTCCTTGAACAGAGAGACCGAAGGGAACCTCCCGGACATGCTATGAACAGCTACAGAGCTGTTATCCCTCTCCTCTCTCTGAGCATAGCTCACAGGGCTCGCAAAATTCCCGATCCCCGGCGACAAGTGCGTTTCCGCCGACGAATAAAACGGAGTCGTAGGAGTGGTAGGCGTCGTGCGCTGCACATTTCGAACTACGACCAGAGGACTCGTGTCGTTGACTTCGGAAAAAGAGGACCTCGCGATCTTCCTCGGGGGGTGAAACGCCCAGGGTTCCTCGACGACCTCGCCCTCTGATGCGGTTGACTTGGAGTCGGAGTCGGCGGAGGAGTCGAGCCTTGCGGCGGTCTTGAACAGCTTGGGCGGAGGATAAGGGTTAGAGACTGGGGAGGAGCGAGGGTAGTTTGGGTATTTGATAGCGAGGGGCCTGCGGGGTTGGGGTTTAGATTTGGAGGAGGAGTGGGAGGCGGCGGCGGAGTCGATGACGGCCCACAGAGCGGCGTCTTCTAGGTCATTGTCGTCCGCCATGGGTGAAGGATTTGCTGCGGAGGAGGAAGAAGAGTCCGCTCACAATTGAGATCTTAGAGCGCGGGAATTCAAATTGGGGACGATGGGGAGCGATGGTCTGCAGGCCAGACTTCACACTGTAAGATGAGGCCTAGCATTGAGCCCAAGTTGATTGGGTCCAAGCTGATATTTCCTCGGACACAAAGAAAAATAAGGGTTCTCTTACGAATTCAATTGTTTGTTACAAACGATATTTTAAATTTAGAGTTTGTTTGAAACTGCTTTTAATATAGCTAAAAATATTTTTTGTTAAAATGTTTTTAAAATTAATTTTTAATAAAAATGCAAGTGAATTTTAGAAAAACACTAGAAGTGCTTCCTACAAGAAGCACATAACTGATCATTCTTGCATGAAACACTTTAAGTACTTTTGAAACTCAGAAACATTTTCTCTAAAAGAGCTTTCAATTATTTTAAAAGCATTTCTAAACGAGTCCTTAAGCTATAGTTAGTAAAATTCGGAATTGATATAGTATGTGAAAAATATGTATGCGTATTATTCAACAATTTTGGTAAAAAAAAATATTTTGAAAATTCGGCCTTTCTTAAAATTTGAAAATTTAATTATTTACAATATTTATTTCTATTTCTTCAATATTACGTTATAAATATGTATAGAAAACATGAATTATATGTATTATTACGTTATAAATATCTATAAAAAATTTATTCATCACAAAAGTTTAAAAAAAATTATAAGTTAGACCGTAGATGAACTCAAATAAGGTTGGGGTTTAACTTGAATAAATCTCATCAAAAACAAAAAATAGAGTGGACTGTGTTTCTATTTCTAATTGTTTTTTAAATGGTTAAAAAGATTCTGAACAATTAAAATTATTTCTAAATACGTTTGGCAGAACAACTTAAAAATGATTTGACAAGTTTCAAATAAAGACACTTCAAGTTAGGGCTGCAACTTGATTGTGGTTGAATGATCGCCACTAAATTTAATATTAAAATATAGTTGGTGATGGATAGGGCTTGAGACCACAAATCCAAGCCGACTAATCAAAAGCCCTTCATTCATATACTTAGATACTGTTATGAAACGTGTTGGCTGTTGGACTTTGGTGTAATACGTGCATCAGTTGATTTGAGCTACAATCGGGTTGGGTTGGGTTAGGAATGAGTGACAAATGATTAACTCAACTCAATCCAATAATGGTCGGGTTGATATCGGGTTGGATTTGGGCAAGTTATGACTAAGAAAAAATGCACTCATTCGAGTTTAAAGTCGTGTTGGACATATACACGTTCTGGTTGATTCAACTCAGAATGCACCCCTACTTCTAGCAAAAGTGTTTGTCACATAAAGCAGTCACAAACAAGGCATTAAGGTAAAGTTTTGAATTAACATACCATCTCCTAGCTTTCCTAAAACATGGTAAGCACTAGGTACAACCTAATTTCACTTCAAAAAAAATAAAAAATAATGGTATTTTTGTTTTGAAATATAGCATGAATGCCACATATGAAGGTATGAGGAAGCAAACCAAAACAGACTTTTGTGTCAACAATTAAAACTTAGGTGAAAAAAGTCTTAGGAAGATGATAATTTTCTTCATGCATATAAGGTGTTGTCGGATCAAGACCTATATATAAATAGGTATTTGCATCATTGAAGAAAACAATACAAAATAGAGAAATTCATGTAAGCTATGCCAAGGCTAGAGAGATATAGAGAAAAATAGTGAGAGTTATCTTTATACTCCTATTATTTCAGATAATAAGAAACAACTACTACCTTGATGACGTAGGCACACTTGCTGAACCTCATAAATATTGTGTTTTATTTACTTTGTATTCCACTGCACACATATCCTTAGGGGTGGAAAAAAATCCCGAAAATCCCGAACCGAACCGAAAAAATCCCGATCCCAAACCAAAAATTTCCCAAACCGAAATTCCTGAAATTTTCGGGATGCTATCCCGAACCGATCCTGAAATTTTGGTATGGGATTCGGGATTGGCTTTTCAATATTTCGGGAATCCCATACCGAACCGAAAATATATATTATTAATTATTATATATATATATATATCTATTTATATGACACACCCCATCCCGAATGAGGGCATGCTCACTCTCACGTGACGGCCAGCATGCCTTCCTTCGGGATGGGGTGTGTCATTATACATATATATTATATATATTATTTTTTTAATTATAGTTAGAGTTAATTTCAACCATTGGATTGTTTCAAATTGATATGTGTTGTCCATTCATTGTTAGGGTTCCAGCCTTCTCTGAGTTCTTTCCATTCATTTCAATTGAAGTCGCGCACCCTCCCTCCCTCAGCCACCGAGTCCTCTCCTCTCTGTCTCGAATTTGAAGCTCAACTCCTGCCAGTCCTAGTCACTGGCCCACCACCGCACCCTCCCTCCCTTAGCCACCGAGCCCTCTCCTCTCTGAGAGTCTTCTTCATCCAGTGCACTGTGCACCGATTCTCCCCCAAATCAGGTAAATTTTGGAATTAATTTAGGGTTTTAATTTTGAAATTTAATTTAGGGTTCGAATTCTAGATTAGGGTTTGTGAAATTTGTTCATATTTTGGATTGGATGTTCAGGATTCTAGCCCTAATTTAATTTCTATGTTTATGTTTACCATTAGGTTAGGCGATCTTTTTGGATGATAAGATGCAGTGGAGAAACGTTTTGAAATCAGGAGTGGAGTTAGAAAGCTCAAAGAAACCTTTGTCTGAAAGTGGAAGGTAATCTACTTTTTTCCCTAAGGCTTAGTCTGCAATACTGTCAAATCTGGTCCTATCCGTTCACAAATTGCCATTAGTGTAGTGGCAGCAACCTAGACAAGAGAGAATTGTTATTCTTATAAGATTACTAGGAATATTATAATGTGAATTGCACATTTTCATTCATTTTTACATCCAATCGAATCTTTGTATTAAATGATGAACCAAAAAATATTAATCTGTTTTTTGTTAATGAAATGCGGCTTTATTTGATAATGAACAGGCTTTATATTTTGATTGATCTATGTGTTATTGCAGTTGGTTTACTCATGTTATAGTTGCACACAAGGTTGGTTCTTCACACCTTGCACAAATGATCCTGGTTTAAGGTTTGATATCTTTAAACTGAAGCAGTATTTATTTGCTTTGATGGTTGCATATTCCAGTTCTGAGCTGGTAGTGTGTAGTTCATTACTCCATTTTGAAATAAACAACGTGAATTTGTTCCCCGAAGTGTTCATTTGCGTACACAAATAAGAGAGACAAAATGCAAGGTTCTTTTTCCACTATTTGTTGTGAAGTGTTGTGATTGTTATATTGTTCTTTTTGTTTTAGGTGACTGTATACCAATGCCTAGAAGCGGGTGTGATCGCTGTGTTGCAGTCCTACATTGATGAAGATGTAAGTAAAGACAGCCATCATTCCATCATTGATCAAATGGATTAGTGTTCTTTTCTCGGTCATTTATCAAACAGTTAAGCATCCAGTTGCTAATGTTTAGAACTTTTTGCGGATATGTGATTTTCATGTGCTTTGTATCTTAGTACTCCTATACTTAGCATACAATTAGGATGAAAGTGTACATCTGAAATCTTTGAAATTTTAAAAGTGCTCGAGTGGCAATGAAAATAGAGGATTTTCTTTCTTTGCATCTTTTTTCTCCCTAAAGTACTCATCTATGTGCAAAGTTTTGTTGGTCAATATGTCAAGTTTCAGGCTTTCACCGCAATAGCCCAAAAACCCAAAACTATTTCGGGATTCCCGATTTGTCCCGAAATCCCAAAACTATTATGGGATTCACGAAAATTTCGGTTTGAGAATCGGGACATGGTTTTTGGTTCGGTATCCCATACCGAACTAGCCCTACATATCCTTATTTCACAAGAGTTTCCATTTTAATATCTATACACAAACTATGCGTGTCATCGACTCCGCTGCATCTGTAAGACCATTTCCAACCCTTGGGCTAAAAGCCAAATTTTTTAGCCCCGAAAATTTGGCTTTTAGCCCAGAAACAGCTTTTTTGCTCCAACTCTTCTGACCTAAAATTTTAACCCGGGATTATTAAAGAATGAACTTAGGCTAATTTTTTTCTTAAATCAATTTTAAAAAAAAAATGTAGACTATTGTAAATTAATTTTATGAAAATCTTAATAAAAAAAAATTTAAATTCCGATAAATATTGAAAAATTATTAAATTGTCCACTCGTCAAATCTTGGGACTTCCCCTTTCTCTTTGCTTCCTTTTGCTTATCTCTTCTTGGGGGCCTTGCTAAAGAAGGAGATGGGGTCATTTCATCGACACCTTCATTTCTCGGTGCAGCTTCACGTTGAAATAATCTTCCCCATTGTTGGTCTGCATCGGTTGCCCACCTCGGACAATCCTTGAGGACATCCCAAGCATGTTGCAACTTAAAAACTTGATTTTTTGGTGTTACTCTTATCTTGTAAATTTCCATTGCTTTGTCACCCTATGCAAAAAATACATAAAAATAATTAATTGCAAAATAATATTATGTACATGACAAATAAAATATCAAGAAAAAAACTCACAATTTCTATGGCGCTCCTTCCACTAGGCATGCCAACCATGGCTCTCTCCAAGCTTCCCTTCCATAAAGTGCATGCTTTGTTGATAGTCTTCCACCGATCATAAACACCACCACCGTCCTGCCCGCTGCCGCTGCAGTTTTCTTAATACTTTGTAATGATTTTATCCCACAAAACCTTTTTATTTTGATTTGTGCCAACTGCACCATCTTCGCTAACAGAAACCCATGCCAAGCATAAAGCAACATCTTCCTCACAGGTCCAATTACGACCTCTAATATGCTCTCTTGCCATGTTGAACAATTTGGAAATGGAAAGAAATGGTAGAAAGATAAATTGGAAGAATTGTAGGAGAAAATTGAGTTTTTGTGGATGTTTGAACAAATACATAGGTATTTATAGATTTTTTGGGTGAATTTTGAGTTAAATAATTTTATTTAATTATTTTAGCCGTTAGATTTAAATTTGGGCCGTTAGATCTTTTTTTTTACCGTTAGATTTGATTATATTCAATCTCAACCGTTGGATTCAATGTATTTTAAAATAACATATTTTTTAAAAATGAAATTTGAATCTGGACCGTTGGATCAACCAACGGTCCTTAAATGATGGCCGTCAGATTCTGAAAAGAGCCGTTGGGCTCGGGTGAATGGCCGACATGGCCCTGACACTGGGCCCCCTCCTGTCGGGACGACATCATCGCCAGCCCGCGTGGGGCGCGTTCGCGAGTGGGCGGGCCGAGACTGGCCCAAATTGTGGCGAGTCCACGCGTTTGGGGGGGCGGGAATTTGGCCCAACTTTAGCATTTGGTTTTAGCTTGGGTTGGGTGGTTTTTGGGGGGGAATTTTGGGAGAAAATTTAGCAAATAGCCCAGGTTTGGAGAAGGTCTAACAAACTAGAAATTTTGAAATATAACAGTCTAGTGTTTTGAGATCCTTTTGAAATGCCGCGTTGCGATTTGCTCAAAACGCTGAAACAGAGTGCAAGCTTCCACTCCGCTGTCGTCCTTGAGATTCACCGTTTCCTTGTCCGAATCCACCAGGACCTTCAATTCGTTGATCAGCCACTCGAAATCCCTGACCTCTTTCACCTGCGACCTCGTTGCCGCCTCCGGAACCTTCTTCGCGCGGCTGAGCTTGGCGGAGACATGAGAAAGCTGAGCCGAATCTAAGTCATCTTCGAGCTTCGTCGCCATTCTCAGCTTGAATTGCAAAGAGTTGCGAGCCTTGTGAGAGGGGACGAGGTGGAGGAGATCAGCGGCGAAAAGATGGAGGAGGAAGACGGTCGAACAAGGCATTTCTAAATGTCTTGGATGTTGGAAAACTCCATATATATATTTTGTGCTTAATGAATTTGCAGTCAAACGTTAATGCAGTAAGTTCATTGTATAACAAGTATCCCAGATTACATTTAGTTCGACAATGTGCGATACCTGAAGCAGTCATGCTTACGGTTGGAAATGCAGTTCTTCTACTCGTTTAAGACTTTAAGTTCCAAAGGTGATAGAACCCTTGATATTACAGAACAACACTTCACGAGTAGGGAACTGGATTATATATACACAACCTTCATCTAACTTCCATCTATCGTGGAAATCAGTTTCCTGCGGTTGCCGACAGTTTTCACCGAGCAGTGGATAAACAGTTATCATTTGCTGCATGTTATCCACGTATCCTTAATTAAAGAAGGAGTTGTCCACGCTTACAACTCCTTAATCAGTTTATAATGTATAGGCAACATAAGATTCATACTTATAATGTTAGTCAAGTCCAATTAGGTATCTAACATTGGACGGTGGCGAGAGGGCTCGAAGTTGAAGTTTCGGCTTTCTTGCTTTCTGCCATATTTTCGCGCGCAATGTTTGAGTTTAAAGCATGTCGAACACATGAATGTTTGGCCCGCTTTTCAGTTTAATATAACGTGATTAGGCGTTCACAAGTCAAAATGGGTTAACTAGAATTTGTAATAGTTGCTCAGTTTTTTGTAAGGAGGAATCCATATTGCTCGTACAAACGTCATAATCAGAACCGTCAAGTTGCACTCATGTTTACGTTTTAGGAAGGTGGAATTCACGTTCTTCGTAGAAACGTCATAATTGGTATTGTTCAGTTGCACCAATCTTCACTTTTCTGTAAAAAGATATTCTACATTCCTTGTATAAACGTGATAATCAACATGAGTGCATTAAGAAAATGTATCATTAAGAAAAGCCACTAAAATGTATCATTAAGAAAAATAATTTACAAAACTTGTGATAATGGTTAGCTTTGACATTTACAAGAAAATACCGTTCTTGTTTTTTGGCCTGATACAACAAAAATAATAGGCTTACAGCTTACAAAGTGCCCATTATGTAGAAAGGGATGATGGGGTCCAACTTACAAAAATTTCTGATGAAGGGTAACAAGCTTTGACATTTACAACAAAAATACCAATGTGCAGTTTGATCACCATCAATTTTCTGACTATGTATGTATCCATGACAAGTGAGAAGCTTGTTCGTAGACGAAATTTGATACAAGAGATTCTTGGGATCGGAGAATTGAACTCGAGACTGTGCAGACTAAATTTGTTTCCATTTAAGGAGAGAAAATTATGATCCTATATCTTCACCAGCACATAACCAATTAAGTAGGGCCTCCAAAAATATTGTTCTGCATCTTTCGCGGCAGGCCGAAATTTTGGTATGCTCTGATTTCGCCTTCCAGAGTAGCTGTCACAATTACCAAACCCCAAGCTGTTGCTTGTGTTGTTTGGCTAGCATGGCTGTTGCCTATATGGTCGAGCCATGACCAAGAGGAAGACCAAGATGATGTGGAGGCACTACCAGCAGACATAGAACTTGAATCACCATACCTAATAGAGGAAGGGTCTGAATTAAACGACTCTCCAATCCCGGATTCTGTTCGAGAGATTTGAGCAGGATCTTGATCTTCCGGCGGAGGAGTTGAAGGTGTTTGATCTGATGCATCTCCCTTATTGGTTGTGGTGTTGTTGTCTTTGTTGTTTTTCTTCGGGAGAGGTGGTAGCATTCGCTTGCTTACACCTGCATCTTCTTGAGTAGGGGATGCACTGCCGGATTGCGGCTGTTGCGTTGAGCGTTTTGAGTTTCTCTTGGAATGCTGCATGGGGACAGGTGGAGGGTCGCCCCTTATGGTGCCTGGCCATGGTATGGCTGCTGAAACATCTTTGCACTGAAAATGCTCGTGGGAATTGGTACTGATGATGCTCTTTTTACCCGTGGCTGAGATTCGGGGTTCTTCGCGCTTCCAAACATATACATGGGAGTCTTCACTAGCACATACAACATATTTTCCGTTTGGAGTGAATGAAGCTGCAATTTGACTGCTTGTATTTCGGAAACCTGCCAAATTACATCTTGGGTATTATTTATTAAGTAGAGAATTGTAAAGCAGAAGTGAAGGGCTCTGAGCATTGGATGAGCTTTGCATACCTCTAAACTTATGAGTCACGTTTGTGCCATCCAAAATTCGAATCCGGGAATCAGCAGAGGTAACAAGCATTTCAGATGGATTCATCGGCGAAAACTGTTTCCAATGAAAATAATAACAGGGGAGGTAAAAAGCACTTCAGATGGTTTTACGGGCACAAAACTGTTCGATTAGAGAATGAAGTCTAGTTGCATTACCTGCAAACCTGTAATCTTTTTGGCTTGATTCTTCTTCTTGTTCTGAATATCAATATGACTATGCTGACTTAATTTACAATCTGAATTATGAAACAACATGAGGTTTATCAATTATTATTGACCGTCTTAATTCACATTTACGAAGAAAATAGAAGAAGTAGAAAGAGCAACTTGTACCTTCTGCACTATACATATGACAGTTTCCCTTGTGCGAACCAATGAGGGAAGCCTATAGGGATGACATCGATTTGAAGAAAGATTAATACAAATCATGATAAAATTTTCTAAGTTGATTCAAATGACTAGTTAGAACTTAGAGCCCTCAGAAAATTATAAGCATGTTCAAAAATACGCCAAACCCGAAAAAGTAGGGCATCTGGACAAAAGCAATACATATGGAGTTGTACCTGGCCATCTGGAGTGAAGGAAGCAGCAGTGACCATTTCATGAAGATCAGTCCAGTCCACGACTTGCCTAACGGCTACATTCCACAATCGAATCTTGGCATCGAGTGAGCCACTGATAAAGTAATTGTCATCCAAAGGATTGAACTGTATGCAAGTCACTGCAAAACCAATAACCCAAGTCAAAACTCAAGAAACTAATCAAAGAACAACAGTACACAATGTGTCCATGTCTCAGTACTGGTAGTGATTTTGACATTCCCACTTTCTTCTTTTACGCTATCCCTTCTTTTATGTCCGTTGATTTTATTCAATTCAAAGGTCATAAAATCATGTAGAAGTGCAGGAGACAAAAATAAGAGTGCAGAAATCGCTACCCGTGCGAATTTTGTATGCCGCATTGTAGTTTCAGGACAATAAATACACGCAAGAGCTAAGCATTAGTTTACATGGATGAATATCTTACCATAATCATTGTGGGCAAACAACTTTAGGCAAGTCTTGGTCTCCAAATCCCATAATCTAACAGTTTTGTCCATTGAAGATGAAAGTAATAGCTGCACATAGATCAAATTACGTCGGCAAAAATTAGTCTAAATTAGCCTAACCTTAAATTAATCAATTCTGGAAAAGAAACAATTAGCAAAGAGCTAACCTGATCTCTGGACCAGGACAAGTCCAAAACAGCATCCAAATGACCTTCAAAAGAACAAAATGGTTTCTCCGAAAACGAAAACACAGTTTCGGGTACATGCACGTACTCCGGGATTGAATTGCTTTTTCTAGCAGACCCTCCTCTCCCCTTCTTCTTCTTCTCCTTCTCGGATGGCCCAAGCGCAGCTTGATCAGACATCGATGGCGAACGATCAGGGGTAGAGGACCCGAAAGAGTGATGAAGCGGGGTCGAATTCCCGTCCAATGACATAATCTCACACTCTTGCACTTCCCACACATGAATTACCCGATCCTCCCCCGCACTCGCAAGAAACCTCGCATCCAAACTAAACTTAATAGTCCAAATCGACCCCTCGTGAGCTTGAATCTCTTGACACAAATGCAATGCTGATAGTTCCTTGTAATGCTTCCCTGTCTGCCTAACTTTGACCCACTCCGACGAAGCTGACGAAGAAGAACTCGAGTTCTTGGCGGGCTTCTGCGCCGGTGGCGTCAGCGGTGGCGTCGTGTTTTCCCTGTCTTTCTCCCCAATCAACACACTCACGGCGGTCCCCACCCCTCTTATGCTGTTCTTCAACAGAGCAACCCCTCTTCTCTTGCTCATCCTCAGGCTCTTCGAAACGAACGAATTTGCACCGACCGCGCCGCTCTTCCTGTCGCCACCGCCTTCACTCGAAACATTTTGTCTTCTCATCACCTCTTTCACCACCGGCGAGTACCCGACGCATTTCTCAAACTCATCCATCGTCAATTGCTTTCCCGTTTGGAGATCGCTGAGTCGATTCCAGCACCCATCCTGATCGTACTCGTTCACGATGAACTCGGTCCCCGTGTCCAGATTCTTGATCAAGAAGAATGCTTCTAACCGGTTGTTTGAGAAGACCGACGATAATCCACCACCGGTCTGAACAGATCGGATCGCGGGGGTGGCGCCGCCTACTTGGTTTGGCGACCCTTTGACCGATTCTGTATACGGAAATATTCTCGAACGAGGCGCGGCAATAGTGGAGCAAGTCCTCGTAAGGCGTTGCTTCGAGATTGTTCCGATTATCTCCTCTTTCCTCTGTTTGTCGACCGAAAAAGCTTCGATGTCGCCCTGGGACCTTGATCGGACGAGCACCACCGGCAACAAATCATGTTCAGGCTCCGGCTCTGGCTCCGATACCGATAGATCGGGCGGTACTTGTACATTTTCTTTGGCACGAGAGATGGACCGGGGGATTGGAACGACGCCATTTGCTAATTTGTTCGAAACGAGGCGTTTAATGCTGGTTAGCTGTTTGAAGCTGACGAGGTCTTTCCCGGGTCCTTGGGCTAACCCCATGCCCTGCAACAATCGTTTCCGCCGCTCAGTGATGGACCCCGGCGTATCCATCCAGATGTTGTAATCCGGCGTCATCGGAGCTGCAGCAGTGGACGGCGGTTCCGTCGCAGTGGCTGCGGGGAAGGCGCTAAAATCGACGTCATTTCGAACAGAGGAGACGCATGAGGCGAATGACATGCGACTGTCATCGAAATCCTCATCTTCGGAAGAAGATGCCTCAAGGTCAAGAGGAACGACGGAGGAGGCGCGTTCGTTTGACTCAAAGAAGCGGTCGTCGTCGTCGTCGTCCCGGAGGCCGTCCCAGTTCATCGTCAACGTCCTCTTCCGCTCCATCTTCATGGTGCATTAGGCAAAAACTGCGCAATGGAATGTGCAAAACGGAAATTGTGGCGTTGGGTATCAAATTCCGTAGAGAAAAGCAGGAGTTTTTTGGGAGCGTTTAGAAACTGTTGTGTGTTTTTGCGCGAGGGAGATTGAGAAAGTGGAAGAGAGAAAAAGGAGGGAGTTTGGTGGTTAATTAACGTTATTGCATGACATTCCTGCACGTCTTTGATTCGTTATTATTTTATGATAATTAGGATTATTATTACAAATTTTTCCGTGTATGTCGTGCGGCATATACGGCCTCGTTTCTGCCACTCACTTCTTGCCACGTCACCTCCTACAAACCTAATAGATTAGTCACATGTCCCCGCAGCTGAGAAGGCGATAACCACCTCCGAGGGATCGACCCGAGCCCGAATATCTAAGGGAAGCTCCGACAACCCATTCAACACAAATTCAATCGAGAGCATACGCCCGACAAGACAAGTCAATGCCCCAAACAAAGTGAAACCCAAGAAAGTAGATAGTGTAAATAAAACGTCGTACGTTTCTAGAAAATGAAGATAATCTTCTTCAATTGGAGGGGAGATTGAGTATATGAAGGGGGAATTGGTAACGATATTAAGATTCTTTTTAATTAAGAGTAATACTAGGGAGATTAAACTTGGACATTAAAATTGCAAACTAAATGATATGTCACTCATAGAAATGAGCACGTCTATCAACGCTTAAGTAATAAACCAATCATCAACATCCATGTCCTTTAGTTTCTTAGTTTCCAAATATTGTCTCCCTAGCATTACTCTTTAATTAATTTCTTATGTTAAGAGAAATATTCAAGTACTAAATTAACAATTAAGTGCTAAGCATATAGAAGTGGTGAGGTCATATTACTAGTTACTACTTAACAATTAAGTGCTAAGCATATAGAAGTGGTGAGGTCATATTACTAGTTACTACAAATTTAACATGATCACAGTTCACAATAAGCAAACATTAAAATTATTGTTTATTATAAAACGGAAACTATTATTATTATCAAAAATTCATCATGCATTTATTCATATTCTATTTTTTGCACTAAAAGAAATACACGATAATTGTGACAGCCCGTCCCGGAAAATAATTCTCGTTGGTGTGAAATGACTAAAGTACCCTTGGACATTGAGACGTGTTGGATTTAATTATCATTTTCCTAAGTGTTGGACCCAATTAGAACTAAAGGAATTAAGGTTTGTTTGGTTGGTGACCCAACTAGGACCACACACTCACTCTCTCTCTCTGACACCCGTTGACTCTCTCTCGGATTTTTCAGTTTTCCCGTACAAACCGTACGGACGACACCAAACCAGCTGTTTCTATCACAGATCGAGCTTGTGCTTAGCACCATTGTCTTCATCTCATCCTTGTGAGTTCATCCATACCAGTTTTTGGAAGTAAAACCTTCGTTTTCCCGAGAAACCAAGAACCCAGATTTGTGCACTATTCATGCACACATAAATGCGTGATTTTTGGAAGATTCTAAGCTCATAGGAAGCTTTAGATCATCCTCACGAAGCTCGGAGAAGAAAAATGAGGCGATTTGGACGTCGGGAAGTTGAGATCGGCAAGTTTGAAGTTTGGCCGGATTATCGAGGAATTTTCTGGCGTGATTCCGTGGATTTCAAGGCTTGAAATTGGTAAGGATTCGTTCTACTCACTCTAAGCTTCATTTTGGTACAAATTTCATGGAATTTGGTTAAGAAATGGCCGAGATATAAGGTTTTGAAAATTTTCCCAGTTTTCCAGCGAGTTGCAGATGGCGGCGGACGGCGGTCGCCGGCGAGGTACATCGGAGAAGAAGGAAGAATATTCCGTCAGAATTGACGGAATATTCCTAACGGCGTCAAGTAATGCCGTTAACTTCTGTTAATATATAACGAAATATTCCGTGGAATATTCCTAATGGCGGTTAAGGTTTCCGTCAGGGTTCCCTGCGCATGGCGGTGCGTGGGTGGTCAGAAAATTATTTTAAAAATATGGGAATGTTTCTGAGGATGAGTAGGTCACTGTGGTATATTCATATACCCAAATTGAGCAATGTATGAGAAGTTATTACCTATTGTTGGTTATGTGCGTTAAATAATGTTTATTCAGTTATTTAGCATATAGGTGATACATATCCAGAGGACGAGCGCCATCAAGCGAGGCTCAGGGGTTGTGACCCTTCGACTTATCTGTGAGTGAGCTTTTGTTTTCCATATATACCTATATAAATGAGATTTTTCCCAGAAAATCGATTTAAGTGAAATGTGATATGATATGCCATGCAAAGTATATATCTATTTTATTCATGCATTAGTAGCTGTATATAATGGTAATTGGTGCTGTGGACGAACATGTAAGTATCAGGTGAGTATATATTGATGATAGAGAATGATTAATATGAAATGATGATTATGTGAGATGTATTGAAAACTTATAAACCTGCACCCCGGTGTTAGTGCTCCCGCCCAGGGCCAGGGCATAGTCCTTCACGTGATGTTCATCTCTAGGACCATACGCTCACCTTGGATCCAAGTTAGGTGCATAGTCCTATCGTACAGACCACTATAGGTGGTTCCGACTCGTAGGTGACCCGCGATTAGCGCACAGTCTTCACATGATCGTAGCACTAGAGCGTATTTATTTACACCCACTCTTGTCGGTGAGACCACCTGAGGTAGTTCCAACTCGTGTGCAGGATATATATATATATATATATATATATATATATATATATGTGATGATGAGATATGATTAGATTGATTATGAGCTATAGTTCAGCCGAGCTGATCACTCGGTGGACATGTTATCATCTATGATGAGTTATTTCACCTGATATAGTTATGTGATTTGATGAGATATATTTGGCATGGCATATACCTTGCATATCACTACTTTTGACAGGATTTTGAGTTATGAGTTGAGATGAGTATATATGTATATATGCTATTTTTTCTGGGAAATTATACAGGTTTTACGGCGAGGGCATAGAACCTTTGAAAAGAGAAAAGGTTTTGAAAAGATTTGTTTTTGCCCACTCACGCGTTTTGTTTTTCGCCCCTCCAGGTTCTAGGTAGCAGTGCTTTGGGGGCCACGAGGGATCTAACGGCGTTCTGACAGAATTCACAAAAGTAGGATTCACCTTCGGGTGTTATATCTTAGTAATTGTCCTTGATTGCAACTAGGCGTTCTTATTGCTCTGAATGTGTATCTATACACTTAGACTCTCGCTAGCATGTTATTTGGATAGTACGGCTAGCAGTTGGTTTTTATTTATTCGTATTTCTATTTATCTTATTAGCTTCCGCACTGTGCACATGGTTACGTCACTCTCACGTGACGGCCAGCATGCCCTACCCTCGGGACGGGGTGTGTCAATAATTTTCTTTGATAAATGTTAAGGAGACTCTTTCTTAAAAGTGGGACTATCCGCCACTTTATGTTTTGACACAATTTTCATGCCAACATTATAAAACATTATGCCACAAATATGAGGTGACTAAGAGTCTCATTTTGAGAAAATATCCTTAGCATTTCTGCATTTCTCATTTTCTTTTACAATGCCAATAACAACTTTGTAAAATTTTAAAAACGAAATCCATCGGGCGTGCTTTCACCGAGTTAAAGTTCCCATGATTAGAGAGACTTAAGTTCATCTTGATTGGTGCTGTAGTAATCATCTAGTACTTAAAAAATGGGATTTCCGAATTGCAAACAGTAAAAATCTCGTGGATCAAATAAGAATGTTCTTACTTTAATCTTACCTTATAAAACACTTTGTCTGCTTGGATTAATTCTTCTGTAAATAATAAGCAGACAGATCCATCAATGGCCTTTCATGGAGAAACAACAGTACTGGATCCCACGTCTATATATTCTAATTATATTCATTAACTATTAATCTGGTACTTAGAAGTTTATAAAACTAGTTTATCATGGGACTAGTAGCATGTTTGCCTGTCTTGGAAACCCAATTGTCAATTCCCTTTAGTTAGCTAAGTTTTTGCTCCATCCGTTCATAGAATCTTCTCTTAAATCTGTGTGTGTGTATATATCGGATCCATGACATTATTATTTTTAAAGAACTTTTGTCATAAGTTTTTGTGGGACCAACTCCGTAATGTATTTCAACTATATGAACCATCTATTTTTTAGAACATAATTCATAAATCACCATTGCAAAAAATTAGATAAATCCAAAACCATTAAGACATTATTTGCAGTAAAGAAAATGGATGAACACGTTTTTACAAGGAAACCCTAAACCCTTAATTCAACAGTCATATGATTTTAGATTTGGATGATTTTTGAAATACATGATATTTGAGAAAAGACCTAAAAGATAGACGGTTCGGATCGTTGAAATACATTACGAAGTGGACCCCACAAATTTTGTGTTAAAAATTGTGTAAAAAAAGTGGTATCATGGATCCCTCCTAATTATACATATATACACAGATTTAAGAGAAGATTCTATTAACAGATGGAGCAAAAAGCTTAGCTAGCTAAAGGGATTTGAATAATTTGATGCATCCCACAAACTCTCATCTCCCCCATCTCTAAACAAATGCCTACTAATAAATAACGATCAAAAATGTCAAAGCAAGCTTTACCACATATTGTCAATTAATAAGTTAGAACTAATAAAAATATTAAGACCATATGATACAAATAAATGAAACATCAAAGAACCTTTGTTATAAGATTTTTATTATGTTAATTTTACTTTAGTTGGAGATTGATGAAAAAGAGAGGGAAAAAAATGAGACATGAGCATAGAAAATTATTAGAATGATGTATATATAAAATAGAAATTGATAACTAATTAATAAATAAAAACGACGAGGCGAGGGTAAAGGTTATACTAGTTTTTAACAAATGTGTCAGTTTTCAACATTGTTCTTTAATTTTTAAGCTTCAAATTGAATTCTATGTTGATTCTTATCCTAGATTTGGAATCATTGTGATTCTTCATTCTCTATATATGTATAAAAAATTATTAATTTTAAATACGAAACACTATATGTATCAATTTTTTAATAATTAACAAAAATTAATTCTCCAATTAATAAGCTAATAGCCTATCAGTTTTAACTTGTAACTGACTAATCCTTATTTCTGTTCTCAAACATTCATTTTTTGTTGGCGCAGTTGATATGGAATAGAAGGGGCATAATTAGAAACACAACATGTAATGTAATTACACTTATTTGGATTAAGTAAATTTATTTATTATTTTAAACTTTATTTCGAATAATAAATACCATACTTATGTCTTGTCTTAAAATAGTCCATGAAAGAAAAAACAAACGTTTGAAAAAATAAACCCAGAAATTAATATATCAATTATCATAGTGCATGCATTTATTAAAATTTTGAAAATAAAATTTACAAAAGAGAAAATATATAAAATGGTCGTTAAAGTTTTTGATGACGACGTTCAAACAATTTTTCACCCCTGATATATCCATTAAAATTCAACTTGAACAGAAAAGACACTCAGAAACAAATTGAAATTTGTCCATAGGACCATGATAATATGGAATCCAAAGAAAAGACTTCACCAGATTCAGGTGCAACATGAAAGAAAAAAAGAAATAACCTATTCAAAAAAAAAGAAAATAATTCAACTCAAAAAAATATGCAAAGAACTAAACCTTCATTTGTACTAAACATAATAATTTTGTTTTTCTTCAGTCTCATTATCTTTAGTAGAAGAAGAGAATAACACCTCGAGCACAAAAGAACATAAAATCTTCTTCTTTCTTCTTTTTCCAACTTTAATACGTCACCTTCCCTTTAACCAAGATCTATCTCACCCAACAAAAAAAATTAAAACAAAAGAGATGGAGCTGAGAGGGATCAGAATTTAAATTAATTATGTATTATGGGTTACCATGAATAATATGGATGAACGAATATCGAACAATTTAATTAATCACTCTGATCGTCTGGCTTTCTTGATTTTGGAGCGCCCATCCGGGACGAGTAAAAAGTTGGAGAAAATATCATCCAGTTGTGCTTGAGTAAACTGAACCTTTCTGCGAGCAGCGGGCGGGGGAGGCGACTGCGACCGCCTTCTCTTTAGAAAGGGTTTTCGCGGCGCAGGCGGGCATTCTGTCATCGGCGGGATTTTGTGCTCCAGAGACGTCGGCGTTTTGAACCCGTCGTCGTCCTCATCCATGACGTCCTTGTCGTTCGTCGACGATTCATCTTCCTCCGGCAACGGCGGCTTCTTGCGGTCTTGTTTTGCCGGGGTGTTAATGTGATCTGGTGTAATGTTCTGGGACTGCTCAGTTGTTTCTTGTTTCTTTGGCTGTTCTTGTTGTTGATGATCATGAGGCGCATGATCGTGGTCCGACGGCGTGGATTGAAACTCCGACATGGGTTTCTCACTCCGGTCTTGTTTGAGTGAATCCGAGACGTTGAGGACGGAGATCCGATCGACTAGTTTTGACTCCATGAAACGACGATCATGCAAAGAAGAAGACGGAAAGAAGATATCGGAATCAATGGTGGGTGGGAAGAAAGAAAGGAAATTTAGAATATACGGGATGTATTGATCGATATAAATATGATCGACTGATCGATTTCACATTGCTCTGGTATTCCTATTCCCAATCGGGTTGGGTTTTCTGGTATTTCTGTGAGAGCTTTGTTTATTTGGCTATGTGCACTTTTAGAGGTAGAGAAAAGAAAGGGAACTGTTTTAGCTTCATAACCCTACGAAAGACTTGAGCTTCTCGAAAGTCTTTTAGAAGATGGAGTAATTTTTCGGTGTAACTGGAAAGACGGATGAGATGGGAGAGAGTTTGTGTGCATTGGATCCAACGCCGAGAGCGAGAGGGATTGAAATTGTAACTCTCAAACTAATAAATCGATTGAAACTCTCTCTCTAGGTTTTGGATATGGATCGGAGGGTGGAATAATATGACAATTTAGTACTAGAAAGAGAGGGTACAACAGAACATGTTTGTTTGAGTACGCTAGGCTTTTCTTCTGATCTCATATGAACTTTTGATGTATCTCTGCACGTGGCTTGTCATGGGACCATATATATTATAATCTTTTTTTTTGTCAAATAATCTAATTTAACATCCAGTGATATTATGGAGGGTGCTTTGTTTATCTTGCAAGCAAAGCATGGTCAAAATATAAATTTTAATAAATTGGGTAAACTTTTGTTTTAAAAAAAAAAGTGGGTAAACTACATTTTACTTCTTTAGGTTTGCATGCAACTACAACCTCATTCAACATTGTTAAAATATTTTAATTTCATATATTTAGTTATTATTTCATTTGAATTTCATACAACCGTGTGGAAATCTGTTAAGTTAGTAGTTAAGTGATGATGTGGTAACTGTGGGTTCCACGTTTGTGCTAACGTGGCTCCCAACTTGTGCCACATGGCCAAACAACTAATAAGCATATTTGAGTAAATTACATTTTCCACTCTCGGGTTTGTGTTCAATTGTAACCTCACACAACATTCTTAAAACATTTTAATTTCATACATTTGCTTATTATTTCACTTCAATGTCATACATTGCTTAAGAAGACCCAAAAAAAGCTTGTGACTTCGTGAAATGAGGAAAAAATAAATGGATGAAGAAGAAAGAAGCTAGAAAAGCTTCACCACAAAGATCTCATTAAATTATGTTAATTAAATTTACCGAAATAGACGTCGGCGAAGGACTTGTTGAAAGGTTGCTGGAAAAGGAAAGGGTGGACCATTTATAATTAAAAATTACTTTATTTGTTTTTTTTCACGTGATACAAATTATGTGGGGCTCGCGACGTGCACACAAGCAGGTAACGAAGAAACTAACAGAAATTGGGACGATGTATGACATTGAAATGAAATAATAAGTAAATGTATGATACTGAAATGTTTTAAAGATGTTGTATGATGTTACAATTGAACACAAACTGAAGCTGCAAAACGTAATTTATCCAAATATTTTTTATTAGTTGTTTGGTCATGTGGCACAAGCACAAATGTGGAACTCATTGTTATCACGTCATTACTTAATGACTAACTTAATATATTTTCTAACGGTTATATGAAATTAAAATGAAATATAGTACCTAAATATATGAGATTAAAATGTTTAAAAATGTTGTATAAAATTGCAATTGTACCAATAACTGAACAAGAATCTAAAAAGAATTATAATTTATAGTCTGTCCGATTTCATTAGATAAAGTTGACATGAAAATGTGGATAATCAAACTACAAACAATTATAATTTAACAGCTTTTTAGCAGGAAAATCCGAGAAAAAGAATCTAAAAAGCTGAACAATTCTAACTGTTGAATAACACATAAAAAATAGAATGTCCGTAACTTTAATAAATTTATGAACATCCTTATGGTAAAAAACCTATTCGCGGATACTAAAATTGTTACAATTTTAGTCATATAAATCTTTCTCACTATTAAAAAAAATATATAAAACAAGCTATAAACTCAAACGTTTAATTAGGTACGTAAACAAATACACCTAAACTTGACATGTATACTTTTGCATATGATTACACGTGATTTAAATTTGAAATATACACGATAGTTCAAAAGCATGTTGGAAAATTTCATCATGATCCCAAAAATAAAAAATGTAAAGTAGATGGTAGTTTTCATGTAAAGGAATTCGCCACCATAAGGGGGTGGTTGGAACCACCGACTCACAAAGTGGGTAACAATAAATAAACTTACCATCTAACTCCATGGGTTATGGAATATAAAGTCCTACGCTACTACTTCTACCATGCATGCAGTTTCATTTATACTGCAACAAACCCACATAATGAAGAATTGCTACTCCATATCGACATTATGTATATGCGCGCACACACACACACATATATATATACATATATAACTCTAACTTTCCCCAATTAAGTCATGCATGGCACTACTGGACCTGGTTTGCATTGCACCAAGTTTGGGAAGGCAAGTATTAACTAACATGGTTGCAGCAATATCTCCCATCTAGCTTGTGATTAACTTGTGTGAAAGAGTTGTTGGCACAAGAAGTTTTTCGATGCGACTTTTGTGCATTGCGACGTGGTCATGTTACGTACAAACCATATTGTTATAAGTGTTCTAAAACTCGTTTGAGATTTTGCTTTTTAATAAGCACTTCGAGCTAGTTACAAGTGTTTTTTATTAGAAATACGTTGGAGTTTTATTTATAATTTAAGTGCTTATACAAAAAAGAAAAACACTTGGGTGTGCTTACTAAATCAGTACTAGAATATGCTTTTTTAGAAAGTGCTTTAAAGATTTAGAAAGACTTTTACGACTCGTAAGCATTTTTAAGTTTTTCTGTCCAACATAGTCAGAATCGTTTTTTGTAGTCATAAAACACTTCTAGTCATTCCAAAAACAATTAGAAACAGACATTTGAAGCTAATCCCTTGATCTTCTATTTGCTCTACCTAAATTTGAATCAATTAAACTTGTCAACTACTCAAATTATAACGTGTAAATTAAAAGCTAAAGTAAAGTTGAAATAGTCCCACCATAAATTATACATATTGGTTCTTAGTTTCTACTATCCATAACCATAAAGGATAATTAATATTTCTAAAGGAAAATAAATAGGGAGAGTGGGTCACCTCTCTCCATTAGCCTAACCGAATAAAATTTCAACCAAGTCATTGACTAAATAAGCAAATGGGTAGATCTTATCGACCATCCCGGAGCTAAAAAGATACAAGGTGATGCTGTTGTAGCTTAGGATTCCTTCCCAAAACTCATGAAAAATAGAGAGGTTAGGATTTGGTAACCTTCCATTCCAAATCCAATGAGTTGATGATAAACGATATGATAAATTACAGGGGACCCTATAAAATTTACAATTCATGTTGCATACAATGTGAATGAATCATGTGTCGAGGTTGGTTTGACATTCAGTCTTTACCTTCTAGATAGATATCCGCAGCTTAATCTCATTAATTAGACGAGTAAGACTCTCACGAAATGAGTTCTACTTCTACACCTCCTAATTTACACTTCTTATATACATAAAACACGAGTAAGTCATGTGTCAATGATCATTTGGTTTAATGCATGGCACATACGTTTTGAAGAAGATTGAGGTTCTACCATAAAATCAATTGGCAAAATGGGGAGTAGTTCAATTACTTATAACCACATGCAATGTCTCTTTTTTCGATGTGTGATTAATACTCTCAACACGCCCCCTCACGTGTGACAATTTTCAAGCCTAGCACATGTATAAGACAAATCTGATGACGTAAAGCACGTGTGACCATTGGGCCTACTCTGATACTATAGAGAAAGTTGAGGTTTCACCATAAAACCAACTGATAGTATAAAGAGTAACCCAATCACTTATAAATACATGCAAAGTGCACTCTTTTCCCTATGTAAAATTAATACTTTTAACAGTTTTCGCTTTGTTAAAACAGATGCTCAGTTTAATCTCAAGGATGAGTCTTTCTTAGGAGATCTCAAGGATGAGTCTTAATCTCTCATAGAAGTATCGAAACCACCCACATATTATAGCATACTTCTAGGTCTAATGGTAGAACACTTATTCTACACCTTCGAAAAGAGAATTATTCTGTATATAAGGTAGTTTTTTTTGTTCAAGAAACTGTCTATAGTAGTTTGACAAAGCCGTTATTTATAGTTCGGCTCGCTTAATTCTCTGTTTTATTTTCATTCCAGTTATTTTTCTTTATCTAGTTAATTTGTTTGTTTCATCAATAATAATAATAATAATAATATCGATTCTCAAAAGAAAAAGAAAAAGAAAAAAAAAAAAAAAAAAAAAAACCCTTTCAAAGTTAGAAGGAATAAGTGCTCTCATTTCATTGGAAGTGTACCTCAAGAATTTGATCAAGTTCTTAAGGCTGAATAAGAATCACAAGTGTTTTTCAATGTTGTGATAACTAATATACCTCTTCATTTATAATTGAGAGGTCTTAAGTTTGAATTTTGTGAATGACGAGTTTGTTGCCAAAATATGTTGCCCATTATGTGACTTAACTAAACATCTCACTTCCTTTAATGTTAAATATATCGTTATAAAAAAATAAAAGAAAATAAAAAGAGAGCCACAAGTGTTTTTTAATGTTGCAATTAATTAAGTAAACGTTACAGAATATGGTAAGAAATATCATCTGCTTGTTTAGTAATGATGGGAGGCACAAACTATAAACAAAACAGTGTACAGACTGCAGAAGGCACAAACTCGCATGGGGAATATTGTAAAGAACTTATGCAGATTCTTCATCATGATCTTGGCTCCAATGCCGTTGCCAGGTTGCCAACCATGATAACCTCTCATGCTCCAGATTCAACACCCTTCTCACTCACTCTCGAGTCCAGTGGCGGAGTCAGAAATTCATGCCAGGAAGGGCCTTTAAACTAATGAAAGAAATTAGAAATTTTTTTAGTAATATCATGGAAAATTTGAATCAAACAAGAGTGATGGAGCTTTAAAATTTGTATGAAAAAATTAGTATTGAGAGATGTCATAGTAAATAGAACTTGTGTTGACATCTAACGCAACATTGATAATAACGTTATAACTAGCTCAAACTATTATTACGATATTTTTCTTTTAATATTATTGAATCTTCCTCTCGAATATATACCTTGTTTTATATGAACTAACAAAAAAAAAAAAGAAGCTATTATTACGATATTTTTTTTTTAATATTATTGAATCTTCCTCTCGAATATATATACTCTGTTTTACATGAACTAACAAAAAAATAATTGGTTTCAAAGAAATCAGAATGTTAGCAGAAGGGTAGTTATATATGGTAATTGGTAAAAAAAATACCAAAAAGTAGCTTTTCGTCAACAGGGTTTGACCCCAGGACCTAATGAAACCTTTAAAACTTGACAAACCAACACACCACATGCACATTATTGCAAAAATCACTACACAATGGATATAAATTTAATTCCAGGATTGGCCCTGGACTACCCTAGTCTCCATGTGGCTCCGCCACTGCTCGAGTCTTAACCCCACGAATCTTCATTGGAATTTGGATTATTAATTGATATTTCTTATTAACAAGGCTGCCAATCACAACCCTATCCAGGATGTTCCTAGCCTGGCTTGCTAGCTATATGACCCAACTTTTCTTGTTTTCTATTACAATATGGGTGAGTGCCGATTTAGTTCATGAACTATTATTTTAGTAAAAATTAGGTCATTGAATTATTTTTTCGGTAAAATAAGTTCCTAATTAAAAATTGCTAATTTCTTCCCTAATATTATATTCAAAGCTATTTTATCAAATTTTTCGTCAACTTAAGTCACTTAACACACTTTAGAGTGTAATACCGTCATTTTATCGCTTATAAGCCCTTAACATTTCATATAGATTGTGAATCTAACATCTAATTTACCGTCTAAAGTTAACTCCATACACTATTTCTTTATGAAAAATTACCAATCTCGCCTACAATGTGTATCATATAAAAGTAACGTGACTTAAATTGACAAACCTTCGAATCTAATATTAGGGATGTAATTAGGGGTGGGCAAACGAGTCCAGGACCCGCGGGTCGGGGCGGTTCTTAAAACAAGAGTGAACAAGCCTCCAACCCGACCCATTTCTAGCATGTCCTAATCTAAGTCATTCATAATCATTTATTCCTTTATTCAGTTTCCCTTTCCCTCAATCTCTCCTCCTGGCTCCTTTCCTCTCACTCAGATGTTGATCTCTCCTCTGTCCGCCACCATCATCATCAGACATCGATCTCTCCTCCTAACTCGCTCACACCGTCCTAGTTCCGTCCGCTGCCATCATCATCAGCTCTGTCCGCCGCCGCCATCGTCATCAGCGCCGTCCATCGCCATCATCATCAGATCTCGATCCATGGTCACTGAAATCCTCTCTCGTTTTTTTCCTGTCAATTTATAGTGAATTCCTTCGTTTTTTTTTTTTTTTTTGTGGCTTTAATTTCTGAATGCATGCAAGAAATCAGGAATGGGAATGCAATTGTGGTTAATGATCTGGTGCTCCTTGATTATGCTGTGTCTCACTCACTCACTCTCTATAAATCAGTTTTTCTTTCTGTTAAACTCGAAGGGAATTTGTTGGGTTCTTGAATCTTGACCTCTGTTATGTTCCAATTTCAAATCTATTGTTGAATTAAATTGAATTTGAATATATATGCATGTCTTGTGATAGTTCCAACTTATTTCTGTTTCTGTTCCTGGGGCTTGGCTGGGATTTGTCTTCAGCAATTGCAAGGGGCTTGTCTTCAGCAATTGCAGGGGGTAGGGTCAGGGGGCTTTGGGGGTGGCAGAGGATTTAGTCGGTTAGGTTTATGTGTGTGTATTTTTGTTTTGGGCTCAACTCTTGGGTTAGGCTATTCTTTTGTTGGTGTTTTGGAGGTTCTTAGTTGTTGTGTGGCTGTTGTAAATTTGGGCCTCCAGTTGTGTTTGTAAGTTTTGTGTTGGTAATAAAAGTTGAACCTTTTGACCAAAAAAAAATGTTCTAATTAAAAAAAATTGTTATTGGACCCATAGACCCTACCCAAACTGGCCCATTTCAAACGGGTCAGATTACGTCTAGTTCCAGATTCTGAAATTTCATTATCCGGCTCGGCCCGGCCTGTTTCTTTTAAACCCGAGTTCGGTCTGGTCCCTTCAAAATTGGGCTGCGCAAATTGGGCTTGGCCCGACCCGTGCCCAGCCCTAGATGTAATTGGCATATTTATATAATTCTTGGATTGATTTTTCTAAAAAAATAGTTTAGGGACCTAATTTTCACTCAAGTGATAATTTAGGGACTAAATTGGCAGTTCACCCTTACAATATTACTGTGGCATGTACTCATATTATTGTGAGATTCATAATGATGGTTCACACGCCCCTTTTTGCCTTCTATACACATTTTTCAATTTTTGGTCGTTTGATTGACGAATTGAAGAAGATCACATGACATAAATTAACAAGGGGAGTATGAGAAGTAAAAATGAGTATATGAACAACACCATCCATTCACTAACATCAACGGCTAATAGGTATATATATATATATATATATATATATATATATATATATATATATATATGTGCGTGTAAGCGATTATTATTACAGTTGACATTATTTGTGGAGCAAAAAATGATCAAGAAAATTATGGAGGTGACACGTGGGCTTTTGGGTAAAAAGAACAAAATTACTCTCGAGGCACACCGGGATTCCCATGTGCATGCAACGGACAATAACAGCTCAATCAAGGAAGAGTCAAAGGTGATCAAAATGGTATTTATTCAAATCCCTCTCAGCACTTCTCATCAAATCCTTATTCAAAAGGTAACTCCCAATTTTCCTATTTAATTTTGGGATTAATTGCCATGTTATTTGCAAGATATTATTTCACATAATACCTTGCAATTATTCACACAATTTCACCATATATGGCCGGTCACTATTCTGCAAATAGGGTCAGCCCCACCTCTATAAATAGCCCTATTCTCCCACTAAAAAGCTAAGCCATTTGCTACCCACAAACTCCTAAACACATTATTTTCAGAATTTTAACTTTGGCGTCGGAAATTCTTCAGCCAAAGGCCCTAATTCATCATGGGTGCATGAGGCTTTTAACCTTAATCTTAGGTGTTATTATTTTGCAGGTGCATTTTCATCAAAGGAGAGAACGGCGGAAATTTGCATCCACAGTATTTATGTGTGTGTGTGTGTGTAAGCAACTAAAATAAACAGCTAACAGTCAATTACGTGCATGTAAGTGACTAGCACTAATAGTTGACAATCACCTATATACGTGTAACTACTAATTAACATGTGTCATATCTGGTACCATGTTAACAACTTTACAATTCCGAAGTCATCAAATCAAACAAAGTCTCAATTGGTAGGTAGATTGAATATGTAGAGATTTCATTGCGTGTAAATGACTAACATCAACAGTTGACATCTGCTTAAGTGTAAGCGACTAACATTAACATATGCACACATTCATTTATACTAGCCTCTTAGCACGCACTAACGTGCGTGCAAGAGGCATTTTTGCATCACGGGCGCTACGTGCCCTTAAAGGTGTATTACGCTAATTTTTTTTCCATTGTAATTGTCAAGATATATTTTAAATGTATTGTGCAAAGAGGAACTTTTTCTTTACCATGCAAGTCCTAAAAACTTGTCATGTTTTTTGCTTTCACTTTGCGTAACATAATTATTTAAATGTTATTCATGCAATTGTCAAACAACATAGGATTTTGGATGCAAGTTCCTACCTAAAATCCATGAACAATAGTAAGTAGGTGTAAATAAAAAAAGAGTAGATGAAAACATTAAGTACTCGTAGCAAAATACAAAACAACTTAAATGTCAAAATATAAAACCTACATCACAATATGTACATTATTCACAATACACATGAAGTCTATATGTCATTGTTTCTGTTGAAAAGAAAGTTTACATATTGAAATCAATGCTGCAATTTCCACCCCTTTGTTCATGATTGAGTTAATTTATAATTGAGAAATGCATACTAAAAGGTTATCGTTAATGAAGTTGTTACCTATTAGAAATCACCATAATTAGCTGGAATGAAGCAAGACTTCTTTGTAAATTACATTTCGTGTAAATACACCTTCTTGGCCTACTATGGAGCCATTTTTTACTAACACGGTTGTGGTTGATTTTGAGACCCCCCTCGATAAAGCCACATATAATTGTCCATGACTGAGACGTGATATGGAGGGTAAATGCCTACATGTGGTATTGTTTGACCTTGAGATTTGTTCATAGTGATAGGGAAACTTAGTTTCACTAGAAATTGCTTTCTTGTAAGTTCAAATGGAAACCCAGCAGTATCAATACTTTTAAGAGGAATTCTTGGTAAGAAACTCTGGATCCAGCAAATTGTCCAGTTAGAATTTCAACATCAATAAGATTTCGGTAAGAACCACGACACAATAATCTTGTACCATTACACAATCCCAATTTTGGATCAATATTTCTTAAAAGCATGATTGGAGCACCTCTTTTTAGAGTTAAGTTGTGCGGAGGCAAACCACCAAGTGAGATTGAATTCAAGAACTCAGGCTGATACAAATTCCTTGTGTCAACCTCAACTAAATCAAATGAATACATTGTCTCTTCTAAACCTGGAAACATATTAATTATCTTTTCATTCAACATATCAACGTCTTCATTTGTAGGAGTTACCACTGCCCTTTCC
This sequence comes from Heteromeles arbutifolia, assembly GCA_024362995.1. NCBI lineage: Eukaryota > Viridiplantae > Streptophyta > Magnoliopsida > Rosales > Rosaceae > Heteromeles > Heteromeles arbutifolia. The sequence goes on from JANCRC010000010.1 coordinate 22,661,369, forward strand.
ACCAAGTATGTTGCATCATTTATATGATCCTCTAAGTCATGGAAGATTTTGGTAATTAATTGATTAATGGAATGCTTACTCTCCTATGGTATCACCATGCATTCAAGCAGTTTTTCCATATCATCCATAATAACATCTTCATTCCCATCACCAACATGAAGTAAAAATTTTGAAAATTCACGATCATTTATGGATCTCATGTTTTGTTTGAGTTTTGAAATATTTACCTGTGACCAAAATGATGCTTTAATGACACTGGCTTGGATTAGTTCGGACTTGGTTCCCTTTCGGATAACAGGAAGAACTTGTCGAAAGTCTCCCCCAAATATCATTATCTTCCTCCCAAATGGTAAGTTAATATCTGTTAAGTCTCTGAATGTTCGATCAAGTGCTTTAAATGTACGACGATGCGTCATTGTTGCTTTATCCCAGATAGTTGCCTTTGCCTTTTGTATTAGCTTTGCTAAATCAGATTGCTTACTGATTGAACACATTGATGATGCATCGAGACTAAGTGGTATCTTGAATTTAGAATGTGCTGTCCTCCCATCAGGTAATATCGTAGCTGCTATTCCAGATGATACTGTTGCTAATACTATGTGCCCCAACCTTCTCAAGCTTGCTAACAGTGCGCGATATAAGTAAGTTTTTCCAGTTCCACCGGGACCATCCAAAAAAAATGTTGCATTCTTCGATCATTGAATTGCACCCATTATTGTGTTAAACACACTTCTTTGGTCATCATTTAAGAGTTCGATTGCATCAAGATCTTGTTGTGGAATACCTACGGATATTTCATCTTCAATACATCTTGTCATTCATGAACTTGATTCAATTCCTCTTGTCATTTGGGGCAAATCAAACTCATTTATACTCTTATTAAATTGAACCAAAAATGTGTTCAAGTCACGCAAGAGTCTATTGGTAGCAAGTGTGGGAGTTATGTTAGTCGTGGAAACATAATCTTCTATCATGAATGGATAGAACTCATCCCATAACCCTCGAACACCAACTCGTGCACAATATACCAATATGGTGGCAAATAATCTTCTTAAAGCCGACGGAATCTGAATTGTGGAAGCCTCTAGCAAACATTGTTGAATACTATCATCTCTTTCTAACAAACCTCGTTGTTCTGCTGCCTGCTTATATGTTGGATGCAAAACCCCATTAACTGTTCTCAAGTTTGTGAAGGATGTTGGTCCTCTAACATGATTAAGAAGAATTCGAAGGTAAATTTTTTCTCCTTCAGCAGGTGAAACTGCATATATTCGCCCAATAACCTTGTTATGATTCATTCTTTTAGACCAATTTCTTTGAGCTTGAATCCATCTGTATGAGCTTGAATCCATCTGTAATGTGATGGGATCTCGATGTATAAGTACCGTCGCGCTTCTGCATCCACATGATTAAGTGTGAAAAATTTAGTCAACATTGTCTTTCTTGTACTCTCATCAAGTAGAATATTTGTTATACTCACATCGACACGAAACTGAACTTGGTGCATATTAGGAAGATGTATTTGCAATCGCTCAACAGATGGGTAAATTCGATTAATAATGAACTTGAATATCTTCCATAATGCCTCTGGTGCACAAACCCATCTTGCATCCTGAAACTGCCTTATTTCATCGTATTCAGGGTTTGATTGCAGTTCGACTGGCACTCTATCTGGGCCTTTGTAAACATACTTATATAAGTACTTGACACTTTTTATGCTTGCACAAATTTCAACATTGATGTGACAATCATACCTTAACAGCAACCATGGATTATATGGAATGACCCAATTATTATCAACCATTATGTTTCCTTGTCGATCAAGTGAGACTGGCAATTAATTTCCTCGCCTTTGATAAATTGGATATGAATCATACCCTTGAATAGTGACTAGTGCAAATGGTTTGGGATACTTTCTCTTACAACTCCCATTTTTCATACATGGAGATTGAGGATTATGAATCTCACACGGGCCATGAATCATATGCTTTAATACCACATTGTAAAGTTGAGGCTCTACGTCTTCGTTTGGTATTTCAGCTCTAACAATTCAGGCATACTCATCTGGGTTATTGATCTTGTCATTTTCGTCTAACACGACCAACATATGCACATGTGGAAGACCACGTTTCTGAAACTCAATAACGTATGCGTAAGCAACAACACTGCCCAGTACCCCATTTTCAATGATGTCTTCTTTTAGTTGCTCAAGTTTTGCACGAAATACTCTCTAGTGAGTAAGTCAGGACGATCTTATGGAGTTTGTCCAGCGAGTAATTCGCTTTTGATTTCTTCCCAACTTGGGTTACATGCCATGGTAATAAAAAGATCTGGCTTTCCGAATCTTTGAACCATAGTCATTGTGTCTTGATATCGTTGGTACATGTCACGTGGGCTTCCAACAAATGATGATGGTAAAATAATTCTATGCCCGATGCTACCTGATAATTTTTTTTATTTTCAATTAGTAGCTATATATATTGTACACACTTTGAACAAAGTTATATTCCTAAATAATGATGACTTTAACGATATATATACTTGCATTGTGTTGACCTGCATTTAAAAAGTCGTCAAGTCATTTGTAGAGATCAGCTCTAACTGTGGCTTGATTAGAACGCAACCATCTAAGTTTTTGTGATTCAATTTTTTTGTAGTTATCTACAACATATTTTTGCAAGAGACGCCCACCTCGAAGCAAAAGAGAGGATCCATTATTGCGTATCTGCAAAAGTCAATTTCATATATTGCTTTTAATATGGGAATCATCATTCATCTATTTATACTGGAAGTAAATTATGTTATCGGTACAAACCTGTAACATATAAGCATAATAGTCGCAACATGTTATTGCTCTTCCACCATCATCACGACTATTAACATCCCAACCATATGTACCATAAGGTAGCAATAGTGGATATTGTAACGGATCATAAAATCCGACGTAGTCTCGGACGTGAGAAAGTCTTCCAGTGATTGTCTCTACCATGATATCCCTTCCATTTGCAATTGTGGCATTATCTCCATCTATTATAATTGCTTCAACTTGTGATGCTAATGGTAGACTATACTGACGTCGATCTATTGGTTGCTCTTTTAGGATCTTGCAATTCGGCAAATATTGGCGTTATCCGAGGCTTCGCAATGTATGAACAAAAAGATTATGGTTGTTCAACATCTATTGTATCTTTTCAACCACACGTCTATCTAAAACTTCACTTTCACACATTCGGTTTTCAACTTTTTGCTTAGTGTCATATATATAATCCTGTAGAAATCGCGGTCTGTTCCCTTCATTTGGTAGAAGTCCACCAATCTTATGATATAATGCACCTTAAGCACGAAATGTGTAAATCCCACGACCACCGATATTTATTCTTTCATCCACGTGTACTCCCATTGAAGTGAATGCAAATGCGTGATTGTAAGCTTGAATATTTTGTCTGAAGTGTCTACCTTCAGTTGTTTGGTCAAAGAAAAGAGCAACCATTTCTGGTGGAGACTGTATTGGGGGTAAAACAACTCTTCATTTCAAGCAAGACATATTCCAAGTTTCTCGGGTAAACAATCGTGCATAGCAGTACAGACATATGGTTGGAGCAGGTAATTGGCAACCTAGGATACCCCGATTCTCATTATAATTTCTAGCATAATTGTGGTTTCTTCTTCCTCTGCGTTGGCGCACTTGACGATTGGTTCTATTTGCATGTTCTTCTTCTGATATTTTTACATGAATATCTAACACTCAGTATAAGAATGTTCTTTGTAACTAATATTATATCTATGTATAGATAGAATTATATACTAAGCTCACCATTGTGGGGAGGAATTGAGAGCATCCCATCAGATATTTGTGATCTATTTGAATGTGCCAATTGTCCTATATAGGGGTGGAAAAAAATACCGAATATCCCAAACCAAACCGAAAAATTCCCAAAACCAAACTAAAAAAATACCAAACCGAAAATCCTGAAACGTTCGGTACTCAATACCGAACCAAACCAAAATTTTTGGTACGGGAATCGGTTTCAAGTTTTTGGTTTTTTGGTATTCCCAAACCGAATTGAAATAAAAAATATATATTATTTAATTTTTAAATATATATTTGAAATTGTAACAGCCGTTGGATTCAGTTGAGATTTAATCTCAACCGTTCAATAGAAATTAAACCCTACACTTACACTCTATCTCTCCCGTCTCTCTCAACACTCAGTTCTCACTTACTCTCTTGCGGCTCGCCTCCGACTCAAACCCTCACCTCACCATCCTCGTCGTCGATTTGTCTCTCTATTTTCGAATCCGACCACACAAGTGACTCACCTGAGTCACATCTCTCTCGACTATCACCTCTCTGATCTCTCTCTCAGTCTCTCTCAACTTCTCATCCCTCACAGAGTCACAGTGGAGGAGCCTTCCTTCACGAATCACAGCCACCGGCGCTACTCACTTTCTCAGTCTCTCAGTCTCTCTCGTTTCCAGTTATTCAATGCACTGTGCAATTCTCCCCCAAATGGGGTAACGTTCACAAGCTAATTTAGGGTTTGAATTTTAATTTAGGGTTGGAATTCGAGATTAGGGTTTGTGAAATTTAGCACTTGGAAGGTAGAGTATACTGCAGACTGAGGGTTTAGGGGTTGAATTGGTGGTTGGAATTCGAGATTAGGGTTTCTCTTCTGTCACAAACTCACAATTGAAGCATAAATTTGTTATGGGTTGATAGTTCATAGTTCATAGTTGTAGCAGTAATTGCAGCTGCTGAAATGAATTTCAAGAGTTGGTGTAAATTGATGAATGGAGTTCAGAATTAACCGTGGGATTTGGGATGTTTGTAATGCAGCACCATAAATGTATTTACAGTTTGTTTAGTTGTTCTTTTATATATGAAGATGTTGAATTGATGAACTGTCAAATACCCACATAATTGCACATCATTAGGTTAATGAATCTTCAATTGCAATGCTAGATCATATATCTTTCCTCAGTTGTTTTGTTGTTATTTTTGACCAGGCAGAATTAGGAGTCTAGTAGAAAACGTCTCTGCCTCATCGAATTCAACACTTCACTTCTTTTAAGTGCCTCATCGAACGTCTCTGCCTATATAAACAGTACGGTTGCAACAGTTGCTTTGATAATAGTATTTCTTATTTTTCTTAAAAAGTATTTGTTTCTTAAAAACATTAGTTAGATATGAATAATATGAATTCTCTTTATGAATAGATGACTCTTTAATTGTGTTTCCTCTTTATGAATATATATGAAGCTAGTCCTATGCTTAAGGAGAAAAGAAAATTTTCGATTACATTTTGTAATGTCCTAGTCCTACTTTATTAATGGAATCCTTGTAACGGGAATACACGTCCTTTTCTTTTGATGTTGTTGGCTACCTTGTGTCGTTTGCAAATTGACACTAGGAGGTCTTTCACCAACAAGAAGGGAGCAACCACAACCATCAACAAGATCAAGGGGCCGAAGAGGCCAACAATCTTCATAAACTTTAAGCTTTTCATTTTGCTTTTGGTTTGTAACGTAATTTATTTTGAAACTTTGGTTTGTAACTAATTTTTTTGCTTTTGGGTTTGTTAATTCATTTATTTTGAAACCTTGGCTTGTAATTAATTTTTTTGCTTTTGGATTTGTTACTTAATTTGTTTTTGTTGCATGCATGTGTAGTAGAATAGGCAGATCAGATTGGCTATTGTGAGTAGGGGATATATGCAAGGATTTTGGTTTGATTTTATTTCTACAGAATAACTTAATCACTTCATTCATGTTTGGGAACTATAGATATGCATATTGGCTGAACACAGCACAGCAGCGCATGCAAGTTATTATAACCCAAAAACTGAAAAGCCCAAAAGCCAAAAAAAAAAGCCCAAAAAAGCCCAAAAGCCCAAAATTATTTCGGGATTCCCGATTTGTCCCGAAATCCTAAAACTATTTCAGGATTCTCGAAAATTTGGTTTGGGATCGGTCTTGAAATTGGGAATCCCGAAAATTTCGGTTTGGGAGTCGGGACAACGTTTTTGGTTCGGTATCCCATACCGAACCAGCCCTAGTCCTATATGAGTATGCATTCTAGCAAAAGTTTGGTCATCACGATTTGTGATATCTAACAGAACCCTTGAAATCGCGCTTTCATGCTCAATTTGTTCTAATAAATAGACCACATTATAATATGATTAGTTTAAAATATTGTGTTTGATATTTAATATATTTAGTTGTGAGTCTAATATTTCGTAAGACTACCATTAAAAATAACTACAACATTGAGATGAATATAAGAGTATCGAACAAAAGAATAAAATGAGATTTCAATTCACGTAATAGTGTTTTAAAAAAAATTACCTAATTTTTTAAGTGTGAAACAAATACAAATAAAGAAATTGAAATAAATACCAGGAATTTGTTGTTGTATATTATTGGGGTCGACCTCAACATCATAGTTAGCCAAATGAACTCGTTCTTGTATATTACTGGGACCTACTTGTTGCATGGTTAAAAAAAAAATAGAAATTAGAAATTAGAAATTAGTTTTTTTTTTTTTATTTTTTTTTTTATTGCATTAGTATGAGTTAAAGAAAAAAGAATATGAAGTAAATACCAGGAATTTCTTGATGTATGTTATTGGGGGATGTCATAGTATGATCATTTTTTATCACTAGTAAAAAAAACACTTTGCGCGACGTACGTACATTCGTCGCACAAAGTAAAAAATCGTTGCGCAAGGGTTTGCGCGACACAACCTTCGTCACGCGTTAACCGTCGCGCCAAGCCAGTGATGGTAGGGTTTGCGCGATGAAGAAATAATATGCGTCGCTCAAAGTGACTTTGCGCGACGCATGGCCTACGTCGTGCAAAGTACTTTGTGCGACGCACACCTACGTCGTGCAAAGTCACTTTACGCAATGCGTGTCCTACGTCGTGCAAAGTCACTTTGAATGACGCGCGTCATGCGTCATGCAAAGATACTTTGCGTGACGCACATCCTAGGGCGTGCGTCGCGCAAATCCTTTTTTTTTTTTTATTTAGAGAAAAATAATTTTTTTTGTTTTAGTGAAAAATAATTTTTTTTAAATTTTTGATAAATATTGTAATTAAATGCTAAAGAATAATTAATTTAGCAAGCAAAAGTATTTAATTATAAAATATATGAAAATGTACATACAAGATGTTCGAACAAAAAAGAAAAAACTACAAGTGAACTAGGTTTAATACATCAGGCTACTGAGTATCGGCAGGGTGAGGTGGCTCTAAGGTCGAAGGTGGAGCAAGATGAGGTGCTGGTAGCGAGGTTTGGAGGTCGGACATCTGTATGGCTTGTACAAGTTTTTACACCCTCCCGACACAGGTCTTCATCTCCTCGCCCTGGGCCCTTAGCTGCGCCTTCATCTGCTCGCCCTCAGCCCTCAGCTATGTCACTTCATCCTTCAATGCATCGACCTCTGTTGTGTTCGATCTAGAAGAAGAGGCACCCGTCTCACAAACTCGCACTTTCCCCATACACCGAACAACCTTGCCACGACGACGACCGAAGTTCTGATCCATGACATCAGTCATGATCTAAAAATCTACATCCTCAATCGAGGTCTTCGGGGGAAGCTGCGATGTTGCTTCTTGGAGAACAACAGTGCTTTTTTCCACCATAGTAGCCAGTAATAATAAAGAAAAAACATATAATGTTTAATAACAAAATATAGATAACATTTGAACGATTCATACATATAAGAATAATAATAATTACATATACTTACATGAAGCTGCTTAGTGCTTGGGGAAAGTAAACATCTATAGTTCTTCAACATCTATGGTTAGATGGAATGCTTTGATTGCACACATTTTACCTGTAGGCTGCCTAGTACCAAAATAAAAACCAGTACCGGTGTCCAAACAACAAATGCTAATACCAAACTAAAAACCATAAATCATCATTCCTAGAAAACAACTTTTATTTTAATATTCAAATTCATGAAATTCTCTTTAAGCCAAACAATTGCAGAGAACTCCGGGCCCTCCATAATTCGGGGCGATTTATCCACATTTCCTACACAGGTTTTACTATGAAGTACCTAAAATGCTCCATTGAGCTGTCAATCATTAATCTTGTTTAAGTTTCTTCTTTAATTTACTTTGGCGTTTTCGTTTCCAAGCACTGACCTCGTATTCAACGGAGCAATTACAAAAAATATGCAATTTTTTTTTTTCTATAGGGAGAGTTTCTTCCTTTGTATATGGCAAATGAAAAAGGAAAACAAAATATAAAGATGAAACTAATTTGTAAATTCCTTGCTCGAAGACATTTATCATGCCTCTTCTTTTTCTTTCGTTCTATTTTAATGGATACAAGTTCATATATTTATTTAGATCAACAAAGCGTATGTGGTCTAGTCATGCCAAGCTCCTAAAGAACTTTTAACTCTTACTGCCAACAACATGGAAGTACTCTATTGCAGAGTTCCAACCACAACATCAAAGCTAACAGACTCAGAGATATTGATCAATCTTTGGAAGAGTTTAAACTCTTTCCCTAACCAAATTTTGTACTAAGCGACAATGTCTTATGTCACTAATCTTATTCTCAATTACTTTTAGCCATTTTCTTCTACGCACAATCAATATATATAACTAAAACCATTAAGTTATTATCCATTAGCTATTCCTTTAGTCTTCATGTGCTTCCAAGTGCAAAGTTATAATCAATCACAAAATCATTAAGCAGGTGATGGTAATTATAAATTTCGAAGCTAGTAACAAGGAAGATTTCGAAGCGCGTATCCATTAGCTATTCCTTTAGTCTTCATGTGCTTCCAAGTGTGTGTGTGTGTGTGTGTGTGTATATATATATATATACTTGATTGATTCCCAGAAACACGTTTTAAAATGATTTTGTGAAATTGAATGCCATGTCGAATGCCATATATATATATATATATATATATATATATATATATATATATATATATTCATTGCTATGTTATGTGATTATATGTTGAGGCACTGCGGGCGCCAGGTAAGTCAGGTAAGTATATACTTTTGATATGATGATTGTGGTGATATCGATGAGATTAGATTATGGCTCATTTACCTACACATCGGGGTTTGTGCTCCGCCAGAGTAGGGCTTAGCTTTCACGTGATCATTCACCTCCCGCACCGTACGCTCACCTTGGATCCAAGGCAGGCGCCAGCCTGTCGTACAGACCACATTAGGTGGTTCCGATTCGTAGGTGACCCGCGATTTTTCGCCAGCCTTCACGTGATCGTAGCACAGAGCGTTTTATATATACCTAGCTTGTCGTACAGACCACTACAAGTGGTTCCGACATGGGTGCAGGTTATTGATTGAGAGTTGAATTGAGGATTTGGTTGAGGAGCCATAGATTCAGCCGTATAGGTTACGAGAGGTGACTCCGGCTGATTTATATGCATTGTCGGCATGTTATGCATTGAGATATCACTTGATTGACTTTGAGGATATTTGTTGCATGCTTTGATATTGGATATGGTTTATTCGGACATGGCAATATTTGAATGTTGGTTTTCAGTATGAGTACGTATATATTATTTTTCTGGGAAGTATATATATGTTTTTACAGTGAGGGGTTATAACTTTTATATTGAAATGGTTTTGGAAAAACTTTGTTTTTGCCCACTCACGCTTTTTGTTTTGCGCCCCTCCAGGTTCTTATAGCATAGTTTCTTTACCGACAAGGACTCGTGGCATATCTCAGTTCAGGTGGCTACTTCTGAGGGTATGATCTCTACCCACACTATTGTACTTTACTTATGCTCTGACAACGCGTGTGAAATGGGTCTATACCCACTGACAGCGCACTCTGATAGTTAGGTACCTTTAGGTTTAAATCTATTTGCATTCTTCCATATCATCACTTTTTGGCTTCGTCACCTTCCAGGTGTCGGCCAGCACAGCTCGATTCGGAGTCCTAGTGGACATTCCGGGTCGGGGTGTGTCAGTTTGGTATCAGAGAATAAGTTGGGCAGTATTGCGTTCATCATACGCGTGATGTGAGCATTCTTGGTTTTCGTGTCTAATATTTGGATTTTGCCACCTCGTCGATTACGAGAAAATATGTTAGCTTATCTAAGTTGTGGTAATTTGGTCGACTTGTTGATGTTTTAGAAGAGCACTTGGCGAATGTCCTTAGAATTAAAGTGAAGAATTCTTTTTTTTTAAGGATCAATGCAGAGGCAAGTGGATGGCCTAAATCTGGGTTAACATATTCTCGGATGTTATCAGATGCTTTACCAATCGATTCGATACTTATCCTCTGGCCATCAGTATTAAACATTGAGATTGGAATCTCAGAGTAGTTTGATTCCTTGTCAGTATTGGTTAGAATATCACCTATTGGAATTCTTGCGAAGTCTACCTTGTTAAGACTCTAAGATAGTCTCATGTGACGATGGTGCTAAAGTGGTAGTATTTAACGGAAAAGCACTTTGGGAAGATCACTTTCGGTGTATGATTGGACTTGGGAAGTAATATTGTACACTCTTCGTGCGAAATATTTTGTATATGTTGAGAATGGGAGAATCAATAATCATGGTGATGAACCTATGCTATGCTCATGTGGTGTTTCAATTGGTGGTCACTTTGCTTAAGTGGGAAGTTGTATTCTTCTAGCCCTAAAGCTTAAAGTATTGGTGATGTTTTTCTTTCCTTAAGTGGGCGCTATAGAAAGGTGAGTTGTTATTAATTTCTCTCACCTCGTGATATAAAAGTCTGTATTCATGATCTAATCAAGTATGGAGATATGAAAGGAATTAAAGTCGAGACTCCACTTGATATGATTGAAGGAAATTTTCAGTTTAGGCAAGTCTGCCTTTGGTTAGAGTAGAAGAATGTTTGAGGATATATAGTTTAACTTCCTGGGCAACCACAGTTTCTTATTGGTTGTTCCAGAGGGTGATGGCATTATAAGAGACCTATTTTTGGACTCTTATACTAGTTCAAGTAAGCAGAAATCAGAACAGATTACTAAGCTGGATATAATTATATTTCACCGTGTTATATGTTTCATTTCCAAGCTTTGGGAAGTCTCTCCAAAAGATTATGAATGTTAGATAGTATGTGATTTACAGAAGGGCATTGTAATCAGGTATTTGGATGACTGAGATTGTGGAGTATGAATCTTATGATATTAACGAGAATGCTCGAAAAGGTACGTGAGCACGAACGAGGTCTTGTTCAGACGTTACGTTCTAAAGTTTATCGATTAAGGAAATTATTCAACTAAGTCTCATATTTGGAGAATTTCGAACTTTGGGATTTTACCTAGAATTTAGTCACTTCTTTAAGTGATGGTTGGAGCTGTCTTCCTCAGACACCAGTTTTATCTAAATTGGTACTTATCTTGGAAAGGGTGATCTCCATAGACGGTATTCTTTTCTCATTCCAATAAGAGTTTGAGGTTGAAGGTCGAAATCCTCACAAAAAGGTTCTGACATTTAAGATATTCTTGGTCATATTGAGGTTATCGACTATTGGTGGGTGATCTTTCGACTATAGTGTTCTTCATCACTGTTGACCGAAAAAGTTGGTTTAGTGTGGGAAGTGAGTGGTCAATAAAGATTTCTGGCAGCTTAAGTGTTGCCCTTTTCTTCAAATATGATTTTACATCCTTGGATAGCATCGAGAATTTCGGAATCTATGGTGATGTTTTCCTCAGAGGTTGGTTGTGTGGATGCATCGTGATGGGGTAACACTTATGGTCCCTAGTAGTGGAACAATTAAAAAGGAACCATCTCATATGTGATCAAACTTTGGATAGAGTAAGTTTCTGGCAGTAGCATTGGAATGATTAAATCGACGCCTATGATTGCACTATCGAGTATTATCCCAGTTATGCAAACGTAACTATTGAGCATCGTAGTACAGATATTTTGGTTTTCCTCATTCCATTATAGTTGATCTCTTTGAGTATCATTGTGACGTTACTTTGAATCATTAAGGAATAGTTGAATGGTTATAATCGATTACCATATCCAGATGCAAACGGGATAATTACTATAAGCTTCTGGTGAGAGGTATTTTGGTATATGTGGAGTTGTGATGATGTCTTGATGTTTATGGATCGATTTGACAATCAACTCATTCTTCCATTGATTCTGAAGGAGATTCAGTTAGACCATTGGTTAAATTTACCTATTCTTGAATTTATCGATTATCTGGCATTTTGGTCAGCATCATTTCTGATCATGACCTTATATTCATTCATTCTGCTGAGAATATATTTTGGTCAACTTTGGTGCATGTCTACCCTATTGCAGCTCGCGTTATTTCCAAAGACAGATAGTTATTTGGGAAGAATTGCTGGGATATTGGAACCTAGTTGCGATTGTTGATTCCTCGATCACCTGTCGATCACTCTGTGGTATAGATCATTATCGTTGGTGATTGAGCATTCTGGAAGTTGTTTTTGGTTAGGTGATGATAACCAATCAGTTTGGATATCTTGAACTTTGAAGTTGATGATCTTGTTTTGGTTCTCGGATTCTCGAGTGTGCTTTAGTCTTCTTGGCATGGTTTCTCGCCCAATCAAGGAGTAATTCACGATATATTGACTTGGCGAAGGTGTGCGCAAGTTTTATATCGATGCTTACAAGAAATATTGGAGTACAGTCTCCTCGTGAGTTTATTGGACTTACAAAAAATGAATTTCATGTGGTATTGAGAATTGAATGAATTCCAGCATAGTATTGGTGAAGGTATAAAGCTTGGTAATTTTGGACATCATCTTCCAAAGACTGAGATTATAATTGTCGTTCGAATGTTGTTGATAAAGATTTGGATTCTCAAATTTTGGATTTCAAAGGTTATATTTTGGATTTGGTGAGCAATGCTAGTGAATAGTTATGAAGGAAATATTTGATGATATATATCCTTCTACACGTATCTTTTCAGGACGTTATTCTAGGACTTGATGATTTGGGGAGTACATGGATATCAAAGCATTCCTAACAGCTAGATTGATGCGCTTGAAGATTTTATGGCATTGCGATCGAGGCACGAATTGGATGATCTGGAAATATTTGTATTCGATGAGCAAGATGATTCTTACTAACTTATTGAGACAACGATGAACTATCGACATTACAGCCCGCAAACAGTAATATCGATAGCTTAATTGTTGGGTTCTCTAAGCTACTAGGCAAGACGACTCATCTTTAGTAGTAGTTACTAATTAGAGATAATTCGAACTTATCCTCGAAGTTCGTGTCACGACAAACGTTTGGCAAGGACCATTTTCATTTTTATTTTTTATTTTTCCTACAAGCATTTTCTATGAGACTATTCTATTTATTGGAGTTATTTCCATTCTTGGTTTTGAACTTGACGCAAGTATTTGAACTGAAGGTTTTTATATTGATAGCTGTTTTCGATATCCGTAAACTTTTCTTATGCCATTTCGTAGTAATTGGTGTTTTTGCTTGCGGATTGGGCGGATATTATATCACTATATTGCCGAGGAAGGAAGAAGGTACGAGCTTGGAGGCATGAAAGAGGAATAATTGCAATCCGATCGCGACGGAATGGCATACTCTTTTATGCAGCCGCTCTAACTTAATTTCTTCCTTGTGTAAGTATTTATATAGAGGTACTCTTCTTATTTTCGAGTATTTTACTTTTAGCAAATTATTTTAAATTTCAGGGACGAAATTTTTTAGGGGGGGAAGATTGTGACAGCTCATCCCTGATTTTACAATTGTATAAAATTTTTAATAAGTGATTTTACAAAATTACCTTTTGAAGCACATGTGTTGACTGAGGTTAATTACGGTGTCGTGTCACCTAAGTTTTGTTTTCTTGACATATTCTCGTAGTACTCGTCACTACGGACCCGTGGGCGCAAGCGGTTCGTGATTTGGAGCTATATCAAAGAAGATATTAACGTTTGAATTTGGGGGTTAAAATGATAATTTAATTGTTATTTGGAGAATTTTAGAAAATCTAGAGTGCCACGTGGGCGGCCCAGATTAAAAGAAAATAAATTGTGTGGTGGAAATTAGAAGGAAAGGATGAACAGGGGAGAGAAGTGGAGGAATAAGGAGAGAGAGGGATGGGCACTGCCTAATCAGAAACAGAAGCAAGGAGGGAAATGAGGGAGAGTGAAGAACGGGGGAAAAAGGGGGAAACGGGTACCCAACCCGTGACCCGTGTACACCCAGTCTATTTCTCCATACTTTCTGGTGGTTTTCCACCGGATTTCCCACGAATTTGGACCAAGAAACCATTCCTAATCATCCCCTAGTCCTTTCCTCTTCCATTTCCAATCAAATTATATAGGATTTGAGCTTGAATTCGAGTATAACGAAATTGTGGGTTCCGAGGGTGCCATGACATAATCCGACGATCGTGAAGGTAATCCAAAAAATTGCTACCACCACTAGACTCCCTTTGAACCCAGGAACAAAGTCCAAACAGGTTTGGAGGCGACGGAGTTGTTTTGGAGACGGATCGAACACATCCAAATTCAAGGGTTCCGTACGGTTTTTTGATGAAATTGGAGCTCTTATTGATCGAATTGGCCTTGGTCACAGGTATGAAAGTTGTTCTACTCTTTGAGATCTTCAATTCTGAAAATTTTGAGAATTTTTGGAGAAAGTTGAATTTTCCGGCAAGCCGGGGCGGCCGACCGCCACCCACGGCGGCGCAGGCGGCGGCGTGTGGCCAATGGGCCGTCAATGTTATTTTTAGGCTATGTTTGATATTCTGAATTCAGTTTTGATAGTGGTTTGACGTAAGTGGATCATTGAACCAGATTCTTTACTATTCGTGATTAGGTAAAAATGTGAATCGGCGATCCAACCGTTGGATCGTCACCAAACTTTGATACATTGTAGTACTTAATATTTTAAGAATGTGGAAACTTACGGATCGGGAACTTATGGATCTTCCCGAATTGGATTTGTAAGTTCATAAAATAAAAGGTTAATCGCCACTCGGTTTTGGAAATTGGCGGAGATCCTACCGTTAGATCATAACGAAACTTTAGTATGTTGTTCTATAAGCTTAATGTGAATCATGAGAAGTTACGGATGAGAAATCTGATATGCGGATCTTCCAGATTGAGTTATGTAGGGTTGTGGACCCTACCGTCGATCTTTGATCGACGGTTAACTTATGCTCAATGAGTCTTGAATCACTCTTGAATGCCCTTGAGGATGTGTTTTATGTGAGTTATGTGTTCTATCGACAAGTATTCTGAGATGTGATTTAATAATTGTTCTAGGCGCTGATCGTTCGGGACGCTTCGGTACTCGTTCTAGGGAGTTGTAGCGCGGACTCCAGGTGAGTGGGCTTTTGTTTTCAGTATATATATACTTGATTGATTCCCAGAAACACGTTTTAAAATGATTTTGTGAAATTGAATGCCATGTTGAATGCCATATATATATATATATATATATATATATATATATATATATATATATATATATTCATTGCTATGTTATGTGATTATATGTTGAGGTACTGTAGGCGCCAGGTAAGTCAGGTAAGTATATACTTTTGATATGATGATTGTGGTGATATCGATGAGATTAGATTATGGCTCATTTACCTGCACATCGGGGTTTGTGCTCCGCTAGAGTAGGGCTTAGCTTTCACGTGATCGTTCACCTTCTGCTCCGTACGCTCACCTTGGATCCAAGGCAGGTGCCAGCCTGTCGTACAGACCACATTAGGTGGTTCCGACTCGTAGGTGACCCGCGATTCGTCACCAGCCTTCACGTGATCGTAGCACAGAGCATTTTATATATACCTAGCTTGTCGTACAGACCACTACAAGTGGTTCCGACATGGTTGCAGGTTATTGATTGAGAGTTGAATTGAGGATTTGGTTGAGGAGCCATAGATTCAGCCGTACAGGTCACGAGAGGTGACTCCGGCTGATTTATATGCATTGCCGGCATATTATGCATTGAGATATCACTTGATTGACTTTGAGGATATTTGTTGCATGCTTTGATATTGGATATGGTTTATTCGGACATGGCAATATTTAAATGTTGTTTTCAGTATGAGTACGTATATATTATTTTTTCTGGGAAGTATATATATGTTTTTACAGTGAGGGGTTATAACTTTTAGATTGAAATGGTTTTGGAAAAACTTTGTTTTTGCCCACTCACGCTTTTTGTTTTGCGCCCCTCCAGGTTCTTGTAGCATAGTTTCTTTATCGACAAGGACTTGTGGCATATCTCAGTTCAGGTGGCTACTTCTGAATGTATCATCTCTACCCACACTACTGTACTTTACTTATGCTCTGACAACGCGTGTGAAATGGGTCCATACCCACTGACAGCGCACTCTGATAGTTAGGTACCTTTAGGTTTAAATCTATTCGCATTCTTCCATATCATCACTTTTTGGCTTCGTCACCTTCCAGGTGTCGGCCAGCACAGCTCGATTCGGAGTCCTAGTGGACACTCTGGGTCGGGGTGTGTCACTGGGGCTCTCCCTTTATAAATATACTAGCCTTTCTGCACGCACTAACGTGTGTGCAAGAGGTTTTTTTTTGCATCACGGGCGCTATGCGCGCCTTGTTTTAGATATTATGATACTTCTTAAGTAATTATTTTATAAATTGTGGGTGTGTGTCTATCAGAACAATTTCTTATTATTTTTAATCATCTAACTTAGTTTTTTTGCACCCGCCCATTGTACAGAAAAAATGAAATTTATGAATTGCACACTAAACATTCCAGGTTTTTTTTTTGCTTCGTTCATTGAAGAATTTAGCAACATATATTCCATCCAATTTGCACATATGTGAGTAATCTCTCATACAATTTTTACTATTTTTCCTTTAAAACAACGAAGATAAAATGGGAAAACATAAACTATTAAAAAAACCTGAAAATATGACATGTAATTTCATTTCTAGATACATGCTGATAACAATTAATGTCCTTAAATCAAAATTTTCAGGTTCATAAGTTTTCAATCAAAGTTATAGGCTAGCAAAGCAAAATATAGACAACATGTACACATGTAAACATAGCGTCTACATGTGAAATCAAAGCCATGCTTGCCACCCATTTGCTTGCACTTGATGCTTTAGATTTTCAGGGTTAATCTGCAAGCAATGATGATAAAATAAGTTGTCTAACTATAATGCACAATCCCAAATATAAAGATTGTAAGCAATTTAACCTAAATACTTTGACAATTTTCTCATGGCAATACTTTTACTCCAGTTATTTTTAGAATATTGAAAGTAAAAATAAAGACGATTATCATCTCTAATAATATAGAAAGTAAAAATTTCACGGCGCGCTACGTGCGACTTACACATTTTAGATGTATTTATAAGCGAGGATTGGCTCAATGTATAGAAACATAAAATAAAGACGATTATCATTTCTAATGAAACACACAGGAATTTAAACTATTTTATCTAGAATATGCAAAAAAAAAAAAAAAAAAGAAGTAATAAATAAGAAGATCCTTATAATGTAATTGGAACTCATATTTGACATGTTGAAGTCCTCTGAAAATCTTAAAACTGAAATTTGCAAGAAAAAACAAAATAAAAAATCCAACTTTAACATTCTTTTTGCCTTAAGCAACAATCTTGCTGATAGAATGAGAAGCTCAATGATGCACATGATAAGCAAGGAATTTAGAACTCCAGTAATCATATAAACAAAGTATATTCAACATGTATCATTCTATTATCATGGGATTGACTCAGCAATAGAAAGTATGAGTGATTAGCACGCATTTAGACAAAGTGTTATGCCTCACTAACATTTTTTCTTTATACTATGAATAAAGGAATTGATAGCAAGAGACCATCCAGGGTGCATCACTATAGGAAGTCAAAGCAGTCATATTTTGAGCTTGAGATCAGGCCCCAAATTGTGTAAATCCTAATATGTGTAATTTTGCCTTGCATTTCTGTCCACTATAATTACCCATGAACGAAAAATGAGCATTAGAATAAATTAATTAAAAACAAAATCATGGACCTAAGGAAAAATGAAAAGTGATGAAACTATGTTACCTAAAACAGGAAAATGATGACTCAACAGTTTCTCTTCCCTCCCCTTGCTATAGCACCGCTACTTTTTTTACTTTAATGATACCGAAGCAGCAACTCAACTACATAAACATTAGCAGAATATGATAATCCGCATTTGGGCATTTTCCTTTAAGCCATATAGCTCCAAAAATTAAGCTAAAAGTACAAAAAACACCGACATCCCAGAGAACCCAGAAGCTAAAATGATAGAAAGAAGGGGGTATTTACATGTAATTGTCATTGTTGCAAAACCATTTTTGGAGCAGCAGCAACTCAACCGATGTTGCCTACGATGCCAGACCCTCTTTGCCTTTTCTCTTTACACACAGACTCTCTGTCTTGGGTCAAGAATCAAATTAAAGGAGAGAGCAAGGAATTGACTCCTTGGATAATCGAGAACATATAAACGGAGAAACTTTGAAAAATAGAGAGAAGAAAAGTTTTGAAACATAGAGAGATCAAATGGCTTACCAACTGGGTCGAGAATCAAACTGAAAAACCCACCTGCCAAATTAAAGAAAGAGAGAGCAAGGAATTGACTCTTTGAATAATTACAATTCCTACGTCTAACCCAACAAAAAATTGCAGCAAATAAAAAGAGTCGAAAACCTTACTTGCTTGAACACAAAGAAATTGATTTGAACAACGTCGGATTTAGGGCGGACTTGAAACTCCTCGAAATTGATGAAGCCTGCACGCGTCTCCTGCCGCCGTCATTGAATAAGATCGTCATCAACGGAGAAACTTTGAAAAATAGAGAGAAGAAATGTTTGAAAAATAGAGAGATAAATCAAATACTCAAACATGAGATAAATAAAAAAACTTGGAAATCTGCTTGAATTAAATTCTGAAACACTTGAATTCAATCTCAAAATTGAAAACGAACACTTAACTTTTACAAAAGTTGTACCAAGCAAAAAAAAAGACAAAACAAAGTCTCACAAAGGGCCACAACGACAGCAAAATTGCAACAGAAAGAGGAAAAATGTTCAATCAAACCATTGGATAATTCTTCTCAGGCAGCCAAAAAAAACCCACAAATTCAAAACCACAAAAATCCAATCTAAAACATCGATTCACAGACTGAGATGCACAAAATGATATATTAACAAATCCAAAACGAAATACAAAAATTAAGAACCACAATTGTTATTTCTTAACTTTAGCTACTTCAGTTACATAATCGGGAAAAAATTAATTTAATTATAGTTAACTAATCTGGGTTAAGATTAATGAAAAAGCTTGGAAATTTTAGATCTAAAATCACACCTCAGGCTGCAAGTAGAATCAAAACCAAATTAACCATCATCACCTAGAATCCGAAGCTACAAAACAAAATTCCCAAAATTACAATCTCCTGACTTCGCCCGGCAAAACATCGCCACACCTTCACAGAACCACATCAGTAGAAGATAAGAGAATAAATAAATAAAAAACACAAACCTACAATTTAGAGCGTTGAATTAGAGACAAAGATATGAATGACACCACTTTTCGTTTTGAGCGTATGGGAGAAAAGGATGAGATTTAGGCTGAGGAGGTTAACTGATCTTTTTGATTCAATCGTGCAATTGTAGTGGGTGTGAAACTGATCTCTTGTTAATTGAGAGAGGTTACTGAGAAAGTGGGGGAATCAAACGGTTGAAAACGAAATACCACCTTTATTTTTTACACTAACTTCTATTTTCTTTCTTTTTCCTTTTTTTAGCTTTTTATATAAAAAAAATTTATTTCCGATTTTTCTTTTTTTATGGCAAAATTACCCTTGCGAATTTGTTTCTATTATTTTCGGCCAGTTGTGTTTTTTATTTTTGTTTCGGGGGCTTTTTTGTCCAAAATTTTTTGGTGAAGTCTTAAGACACCAAAACTCACTTCTGGCATTCTATTAGTAGAGATATATATATATATATATATATATATATATATATATATATATATATATAGGAATTGCTTAAGGGGAGGGATCCCCATTTTTTCAAAAAAATGGGGACACGCTCCCCACCGTTGGATTTAACTTTAATGAAATTATGTGGTTGAGATTGTGTGACCTGTGTTTTAATCTCAACCACACAATTTCATTAAAGTCAATCTAACGGTGGGGAGCGTGTCCCCATTTTTTTGAAAAAATGGGGATCCCTCCCCTTAAGCAACCTATATATATATATATATATATATATATATATATATATAAATGTGCATGTAAGCGACTTAATACTTATATACATGTGTGTTGTGTAATACTATAACATAATACCAACAACTCTAGAATTCCAAAGTCATCAAATTAAACAAAGTGGTAGATAGGATATATAGAGATTTGACTGAGAGTTAGGAATATTGAGCTCTATGTAAAATTACTTTTCAAGGATTAACCAATAGAAAAACTAACAAAAAGTCCAAAAAAAACTTTAGTTTTAATGAAAAATGATAAATAAATGTGTAGTGAATAGTACCAGGAAAAGGTAAAAATGTGATTTTTCGTTCAAAATGAATAGTACCGGAAGTATTTCGTTAAAACTCCCTTAATCAATTGATCATGAACCTCATTACTTATCAATAATTAACAAACTACTTTGACAAAAGAATAATAATTAACAAACTGCCTAACTGATCCTCCATGAAAGTTCTCACATAGCTCCATCTCTCCATGCCCGATTGCCTATTTTGTGAACGATCAATATATGAAAGCATGCATGCACGTGTTATGTGTCGAATGGAGATTTGGGACCATTGCCCACTATGTTGTGTCGCTCGTTTAGTCATGACTCTTCTGTCAGGAAATAAGATCCAAGCCAGTCCAACACATCTTCCATAATCATGACTTTATGTACATCGTTCTCCATGTCAAGATCTACTCCAGAAAAACCCTAGCTGTACTTTGCAATTGATATTAGTTAAATGACTAGTTCTCGATAGGTAGTATTGCATATTAGTAGTTCTTGGAATCTTACAACTGGTATTCTAAAGGCTAGTTCTACTCATGAGCTCTTAAAAATTTGTATTAGAGTCTGTTGTAAACTGAAATAGAAAGGAAGGAAGTTACCCGAAAAATGTAGAAGCCTTGAGTGGTGAATGATTCTTGGGATGAGTCGTGAACTAAGTCGCTCTCTTTAAGACGTTTCGCGGCTCTGCTCAAAGTGTGCAAGCAGTTCACAAACACCGCATCATCCCCAGGATAAAACAGTCCAGAACCTTCTTCTTCTAATGAGGTTTTTCCTTACACAACGGAAGAACCTTGAAACTTACACCCTTTTATACGTTGCTATTAAATCAATATGTAAAACCAATTTTTTTCTTTTCTCTTAGCCTCTTTCCATCCGCATAACTTGTATATCTTTTTATATATGCTGGTGTGTGTCTATATATATTATAATAAAAAATACGTTGAGATTGCAATCTGTAAGGAATCAAAGCAATTGAAATCCAAACCACAAGGAATCATGGCAATGAAATCCAAACGGATAAAAACCACAACGGGACAAAACGTAAGTCAATTCAAACTGAAAAAGAAAACAAAACGGTTTGATTGCATGTTTCATATTTAGGGGAGATAACTCCTTAAGCCAAAATTAATTAACTTTTAATATTGATAATAAAACAAAACAGAAATATATTTAAATATTTAAATAAAAAACATTTACTCCAACAATGTCTAGTTTCATCACGCAATTAAGTTCAGACTCTTCGGAACGTGCTACCAATAAACTGGAAGGCGAGTGAAGTAGCTATAAAGGAAGGAAAAAGTTAGCTGCCGCCGAATTAATGTCGATAGAGGGGGCCAACGAGAGGACTTTGGGTATGAAAGCGTGCTTTTGGCACCCTTTCCATACAAGCCTGTTTTTTAGGGACAAGTTCTACATTCATGGCCTCTTAACATTCACTAAGTTGTGATTGAAATTCTTTCTGTAAGACTTAACTTATCAAAAACATAACCCAACAGATTAAGCTCATGATCCACAAATCATACAAGTATGAAGACTACAATTTGATAAACACAAGAACCAAACTAACATTTAAAAGCAGTCGAAAAGAAATTATAAAAGACGTCAAAATAGCCCATGCCACCAATCTTCTATACCAAACCTTCCCCTCTCTTACAAAACCATAATGCTTGCACTAATGATAGGTCTTAGTCCAAAATCAAGTGTGCATTTTGGGAGAGCATAGGCATACTGTATACACACGTTCAATCCACTTGTCTCTCCTATTAGAATTCAAGTGGAACACTGATAAGAAATCCTTGTCTAACAATGAGTGCACAAAACTAGGATTCAACACCAAATATATTGTGGACTATAACATACATTCTCATCCTTATATTCTAACACTTTCACCATACCAGTATCATAATCAGAGTAGTTGAATTTCTCATTTGATCTTTGATTGACATTTTGTGAATAAAGTGACTAGTTTACTGTGACAATAATTACAATTGGGTGAATAGGAGGTATCCAAATGTGCACAATTGTCCTAGTGAAAATTTCCAAATGGACCTTAATATGTGCTTTATTAATCTTAACCATCTTTCACATGAGAGGGTCATATTGCAAATTGAAATAAGTATGAAACAACCACCACCACTGTCAAAAATTTGTATCTGCATCCATAACAGGCCCGATGATCCCTCCAAATTTTGCACTCCATTACTTTCTTGTTTTGGGGGTGGGAGAGATAAGGGCACTTCAGCTGTAACAACATCCTAAAAGGGTAAGATATATGGAAAATTAGGTCATTACTTGTACCATTTTTTGTATGCATGTAATAATGTTAATTAACCCTAACGTTAAATGAGTTTAGCACTTTATCGGAACCTTTCTTTGCTCCACCACCAACCATGGGATCTTTTCATATATGATCTATCAAGGCATACCACGTAAATTGCAGTTGTGTTATGCCATATGCATTTTTGGAGAGAGCATTTAAATCGAAAAAAAAAACTCAAGAATTAGACTAGAGACTGAACCGATTCAAAGAAATTAGACTCGACTTGATTCGATTCAAGCCGACCGATTACCTTATATTTATTTTTCACATGTCTCTATGAGTGAATGATTATATGCTTGTTACACAAAATTAATTTTGAAATTCTTGCACTAGTTCTTTTTTCGTTTCCAAGTTTTAACCAAGGTGTTTGCTTAATGTATTTTGTTTAGTTGTTTTCATTTTGAGAAAAATTTGACTTTTTAGGATTTTGAATCTGAAACCTCCCTAAACGAGCATGAACCAAGATCGAGCTAGCCTAACTAAATCGAACCAAACGGACAAAACCGGATCATTCTTGAAATTCTTTGATTTAGTTTGGTTGATCGTCAAAGTAAAAGTAAAATTAAATTATTCATCTTCACTTGTAAATAAGATATTATAAGTTCAATTCTCGTCAAAATCAAATTTGAACCACGTTATTATTAGCTCATTGTAAGCCCTAACTCACTCCTTCACTTTTTTAGTGTAAATAATATTATTTATTAAAAAAAGTTATAAAAAAAAAGGTTAATCTCAGTTTACTACTATGAAGTTTCATGGTTTTCAACATTTGGTACATGAAGTTTTTTTCATCCCAGAATCATACCTCAAGTCTTAATTTTGGGACAATTTCATACATCCGTTAAGTTTTCCGTTAGAACTTCTGTTAACTGATGACGTGGCACCCACGTGAACAATAATTGAGCGCCACGTGTCAATATGGGCCCACTTCAATATTAAAAAATTAAAAAATACAAAAAACACAAAAATAAAATAAAAATAAACCCAAAAAAATAAAATAAAATAAAAATAAACCCACCCGTCTTCTTCCCCAACACCCCCCCTTCCTTCTTCCCTCTGCAACCCGCACCCTCTCCCCCGGCCTTCCTTCACCACGAGTTGTATCGGATAAGCCGCCGAAGCCGCAGGCTGCTCAGACGGCGTCTTCTTCTTCTTTGGCGACGAATCACAATGCGGCTCGGCGAAATGGAGTTTGGAGACATGGAAATCTAAGAAGGCGCTGCAATTGTCGGAGTACCCGAATCAGGTAGATCTCCAGTCGGTGCTTCGGACCCTCAATTCGTTCCGGTCTATTGTGTTCGCCGGTGAGGCGAGGAGCCTGGAGGAGCGTATCGGAGAGGCCGCCATGGGAAACGCGTTTCTTCTTCAAGGCGGGGACTGCGCTGAGAGCTTCAAGGAGTTCAATGCCAACCACATTCGTGACACCTTCAGAATTCTCCTCCAATTGGCCGTCGTTTTGATGTTCGGAGGCCAAATGCCCGGCATCAAGGTAACACTTTTTCCTTGTAAATTATACGAAATTTTATGGGTTCTTTGTTGTTTCAATGAAAGTTCAGTAATTTGTGAGCAAGTTGGGGGATCGAACCGAATTGTGAATCTGGGTTCATTGTTTTTTGCTTGAAATTTCAGTAAGTTGTGTGTAATTGTGGGAATTGAAAGGGATTGTGAAACTGGGTGTGGTTGTTTACATAGGTGGGAAGAATGGCGGGTCAGTTTGCGAAACCCAGATCGGATTCTTTTGAGGAGAAGAATGGTGTGAAGCTGCCTAGTTACAGAGGGGATAATGTGAACAGAGACGCCTTCGATTTACAGTCGAGGACTCCAGACCCCAAGAGACTGATTAGAGCGTATTGTCAATCTGCTGCTACTCTCAACCTTCTCAAGGCTTTCGCTACCGGAGGTTATGCAACTATGCAGAGGGTCACACAGTAGAACTTGGATTTCACCGAGCACAGCGAGCAAGGAAGGGAGGGAGGGAGGGGATTGGGGGAGACTGGCGGTGAAGGAAGGCTGGGGGAGAGGGTGCGGGTTGCAGAGGGAAGAAGGAAGGGAGGGGGGTGGGGGGAAAAGACAGGTGGTTTTTTTTTTTTTTTTTTTTTTTTGTATTTTTTAATTTTTTAATATTAAAGTGGGCCCATATTGACACGTGGCGCTCAGTTATTGTCTACGTAGGTTCCACGTCATCGCACAGAAGTTGTAACGAAAAACTTAACGGATATATGGAACCGTTCCAAAATTAAGACTTGAGGTATGATTCTGGGATGAAAAAAATTTCATGTACTAAATATTGAAAACCACGAACCTTCATGGTAGTAAACTGAGATTAACAAAAAAAAAAAAAAAACAAAACCGAATCAAACCGAAATATATCAAAAATCCGGGCCTATAACATATCATTAGAAGAATGCATTTGAAATTCCGTATACAAATCAGGAGTAAAACAGATAATCATCACAAAAGATGGAAGACAGACAGCCCCACCACTAAAACCGGATGCCACAGAACAACTGGATCCACAAGAGGTCCAGATCAAAGTGACGCGTCACGTGGACCGTAGATCCAGTCCCTTCCTACAAAAAAACGAACGGTGGGGATTCGGTCGGGACCGAATTTGCAGTGCATTTAAGTCGCATTTACTTTCGGGGCGGAGTTCAAATTTCTTTTCGCCAGGCAAATTTGTGGATTTCCAATTTTTGTTTTTTCCGCTCGGGTTTTCGTGTCCGCCAGTCACGTCCCTGCCTTCATTGTTTTTTCTGTCCATTTCGAACCAACACCAAAGGCCCTCAAGGCGGGCAGCATCAGCACCATCTGCAGCTCATCCGAACCTCAAATCCCAAAACTCGCATTTTCTAGGGTTTCGAAATCAGGTGACTCTCTCTCTCTCTCTCTCTCTCTCTCTCTCTACATTTTGATCCGGTTGTAATCGTGTAATGTGCTCAAGATTTTCAGGATTTTGGTTCGATTTTGGGTTTTCCCCGTTCGGATTTTGCTGTTTGGTGGTCCATTTTTGCTGCATTTGGTTTTGGGTTGTGATGTTTGTTCGGTAGATTTGTGCCTTGATCTGTTTGTTTGTAGGTGATGAGGGATTTGCATTGCTGATTTTTAATTAATTTTTGAAAAAAATAGAAAAAAAATTTGCATATTTTTGGTAGAGCCGAGAAATATTTATGAATTATGTTTTGATTTTAGTCTATTGTTTATATTTATGCTTTTTTGTTTTTGATTTTCTTATTTGGGAACTGGGTTGGAGTGGATTTGATGTTATCTATTTGTGTTTGTTAACTTCAATCTCTGTTGTATGTGCACCAATGGCGATCAATGTCGATTTCTATGCAGCCTTCTGTTTGTCTGAGACAAGTGATAATTCCATTCAATGTGCATGTTGTTTTAATTTATGTGTTGTGGATAATTTGGGTTTTTAAATTTTTGTGTTGTGGGTAATTTGCGTTTTATAATTCGATGCTGTTTATTTGCTTGCAGGAAGTAGAAGATGGCGGACAGCGAGGACATTCAGCCTCTTGTCTGTGATAATGGAACGGGAATGGTTAAGGTATGCGAAACAGATTTCCATCCCAGCCCTTTAGAATGTATACTAGAATATCAATCTGTATGTATTTTAACTGGTATGAATCTAAGATGTTAGAAAGTGGATTTAGTTTGATTGAATCATCGTTGTATAGGCTGGATTTGCTGGAGATGATGCTCCAAGAGCCGTGTTCCCTAGCATTGTTGGCCGCCCACGTCACACTGGTGTTATGGTTGGAATGGGTCAGAAAGATGCATATGTTGGGGATGAGGCTCAGTCCAAGCGTGGTATCTTAACCCTGAAGTACCCAATTGAGCACGGAATTGTGAGCAATTGGGATGACATGGAGAAGATTTGGCATCATACCTTCTATAATGAACTTCGTGTTGCACCTGAAGAGCATCCAATTCTCCTCACTGAAGCACCTCTCAACCCTAAAGCAAATCGTGAGAAGATGACCCAGATCATGTTTGAGACCTTCAATGCTCCAGCTATGTATGTAGCCATCCAGGCCGTGCTTTCCCTCTATGCCAGTGGTCGTACTACTGGTAAGCTATTCAATCAGATTTGATAGTGCACTAACTCCTTTCTTTATGGAATTGTTTTTATGTTGCATAAATTGGTTTGGCCTTGTCGATAAACAAGCATTTTACGGTTCAGCCTAAAATTTTCAAAAGAAAAAAAGGTAGGCGACTACCTTTAAATGGGTTCACGGTAGATAAGATGGGCATATGCAGTTTGTTTGGGAGTGATTTTGAAATATTTGGGATATAGTTTTATCTATGAGAATGATATTGGGTAAAAATATCATTTTGGGTTTGCTTAGATCAGCAAATGGTTATGGTAAAATTATGGTATTTTGGGTTTGCGTTTGAACGGAAGTCCAGGTTGCTAGTGCAGAGGCCATTTCAACTGTGATTCATGTTTTCTATGTGCTTGTGTGCAGGTATCGTTCTTGACTCTGGAGATGGCGTCAGCCACACAGTCCCTATTTATGAGGGGTATGCTCTTCCACATGCCATCTTGAGGCTTGACCTTGCAGGTCGTGATCTGACTGATGCCTTGATGAAAATCTTGACCGAGCGTGGCTATTCATTCACCACCACAGCTGAGCGTGAAATTGTGAGGGACATGAAGGAAAAGTTGGCCTACATTGCTCTTGACTATGAACAGGAATTGGAAACTTCTAAAACCAGCTCTTCTGTTGAGAAGAGCTATGAGCTACCTGATGGTCAGGTGATCACTATTGGGGCAGAGCGTTTCAGATGCCCAGAAGTCCTCTTCCAACCATCCATGATCGGAATGGAGGCTGCTGGTATTCATGAGACCACTTACAATTCCATAATGAAATGCGATGTCGATATCAGGAAGGATTTGTATGGCAACATTGTTCTTAGTGGTGGTTCGACCATGTTCCCTGGAATTGCTGACCGAATGAGCAAGGAAATTACTGCATTGGCCCCAAGCAGCATGAAGATCAAGGTGGTTGCCCCGCCAGAGAGAAAGTACAGTGTCTGGATCGGAGGCTCCATCTTAGCTTCCCTAAGTACCTTCCAGCAGGTTTGTTTCTTAATACATCTACTTAGTTTTCTTGTGCAAACTGCTCGTCAAAGATATTCTTATCGGAAATCTGATTCTGTTTGACTGCAGATGTGGATTGCCAAAGCTGAGTATGATGAATCCGGTCCCTCAATCGTGCACAGGAAATGCTTCTGAGAACAATCAATGATAGGCGGAGTGATGATCATGGAAAGAAAATGCTGCTTGCATTCTTGCTCACTGGTTTTGTTGTCCGTTTTTATTTCGCTTTATATTACTTAAATGTCTGGACGATGACTTTGTAGGTTTACCGCTGGATTATCTGTAATTTTGCTGAATATGTTTGTGTTCACAGTGATCATTGACTAATCCCTCTGCAAGTCTTTTGGTAGAATGTTGATTCTGTTTCATCTTATTTTTTCTTGCTTATGAAATTTCTCATGTGCTAATGATGGGAATTATTTGTCGACCATTTGGTCCCTTGCTTGTTTCTTTTATTCAATTGGGATACTGAAGAAGAATGGCTGATAGATAGCAAACCCGGATTACGTTTGTAAAGGGTTCGACTTCTTCCGTTGTAACCGGAAAGAGACTAATCTGTGGTAAGAGTTTCCAGGTTGAACAAATGAATTTGGATCAAGTACTCAAAAAACGCATTTGGTATTTAACTTGGAAACTGTTTTAAAACTTGAAGGATGTAGGCTAGACAACCCAATAACTTGTTTTAAAATCATCAGGTGGCGGTGGCTGGGGGAGGAGATCGGGATTGGGATTGGATAAACGATCCAGAAAGGAAATTTTCATCAAAATGAGTTGGGCTAAATTTATTTTAATTAAAAATTATACTATAATTTTATTTAATGAAAAAGCCTTAAATTTTAATGAAAAAGGCATAATTTTAATATTAATTTTTTAAAAAAAAAAAACTGACTCGCAGGACCCCCGCATCCTCACACATACTGTTTATGAAACTTAACGGTACTACATTGTTTATGAAATTTACTACATTGTTTATGAAACTTAACAGTACTACACTATTTATAAACTTAACGATACTACACTGTTTGTGAAACTTACTACACTATTATGAATGACACACCCCGTCCCGAAGGAGGGCGTGCTGGCCGTCACGTGAGAGTGACGTAACCATTTGCACAGTTCGGAAGCTTTAAAATACCATTGTGAATTCTGTCAGAATACCGTTGGATTCCTCGTGGCCACCAAAGCTCTGCTCTAACTCGAACCTGGAGGGGCGCAAAACAAGGTGAGTGGGTCAGTAAAATAAGTCTTTCAAAATCTTTCCTTTATCAACATATATATATCCCCTCACTGTAAAATCTGTATACTTTCTCAGAAAATAGCATATATAAATATATATAGCTTCGGAAATCTCAACACCCTTATTCATCATTTTCATAGAAATATGCCATGCCATGAGCCAAAAACATAATATGGATGCATCAACAATAATCAGGTGAAATAATAAATCAACCGGAGACCCTGCAGTGGTCCTGTACGGCTGATTCTAGAGCTCATTATCCAATCCAGCCGGAGTCACCAACTGTGACCTGTACGGCCCTGCCGGAGTCGCCAACTGCGACCTGTACGGCACTACGCTGCACATGAGTCGGAACTACCTATAGTAGTCTGTACGACTCGGATGGTGTAATAATACGCTCTAGTGCTTCTCTCATCAATTATCTGTGCACATAATCTAAGGTCACCTACTAGTCGGAACCGTCTCTAAGGTCTGTACGACTAGCATGTCGGAACCACCTCTAGTGGTCTGTACGACTAGCATCTACTTGGATCTAAGGTGAGCGTGTGATGCGGGTGAATAACATAAGCACTAACACCAGGGGTGCAGGTTATGAGCTATCAACATAAATCTCATCAAACAATTCAATGCACCAAATGTAACTCACCTGTGCGTCCGCAGCACCAATTCACATATATGCATCATATAAATATCAATTCACATATCTCATATAATTTCTATGCATGGCATTTCAAATCACATGATTCATATAAATCTATGCATGGCATTTCAAAATATACTTTCATTCAAAAATCGATTTCTGGGAAAACGTTAAGTATATATATATACTGAAATAAACTGCCCACTCACAGTTATATCGAAGGGTCATAACCCCTTAGCCTTTCTCGACTGTGCTCGTCTTCCGCATAAGCTTCGCCTATATGAGAAGTAACCGAAATAACGTTAATTAATGCGCATAAACGACAATTACAAATAACTTCTCATACGTAGCTCAATTTTGGCATATGAATATACCAACGAGACCTACATGACGTCACGAGCGTCGTGATATTTTTAAAATAATTTAACTGTAGCTCACGCGCCCCCACGCGCCTGAAAAGGTACTGTGAAACGCGCCCCCACGCGCATGGCACGCGCTGGCGCGTGTCGTCTTCTTCCTCGGGTCGCCGGCGCCGGCCACCGGTCGCCGGAAACCTGCAACTCGCCATATCTCGGCCATTTCTTCACCATTTCGTCTCATTTTTCTTCCTACGTGCTCTAAATTAAGAGAGGAAGAGGGCTATACCTTCCAAAACCTTGAAAAACCTTCGAATCACGACGGAGCAAAATGTCAAAAATCGGCCACCTTCGAACTGGGGTTTTCCGACGTCCAACTCGAGCCAACGACACACTCCGAGGTTCGTGAGGGTCTCACAAAGCTCCCTGTGAGCTTGGATTGTCCTAAAACAAAGCCAATAAAAAGTTGATGAATAGTATCCAAATCGGACCTCGGGTTTTCGACGTGAAAACGTACAAGTTCTTACCTGAAACTGGTGTCGATGGGTTCGTATGGACCTCAGGAACACAATGGAACCTTTTTCTGCTTCGATCCGTGAAGATTTTGGCGTCCTTGGGCGTGGTCCGTACGTGAGGGAAGAGAGAGAGAGAGTCGAGTTTCTGAGGGGGAGAGAGACACACACGGGAGTGAGGGAAGAGAGAGAGATTATGTGAGTGTGTGGTTCAAAAACAACCATCAAAATATCCTAGGTACAATACACCCATACCTCAATTAAATGCCTAGGGGCATTTTTGTCATTTCACGTCCTCCGTACGTAAATTCCGGGACGGGCTGTTACAATGAAACTTAACGGTATTGCATTGTTTATGAAACTTAATGGTATTGCACTGTATATGAAACTTAACAGTATTGCACTGTGTATGTATGTATATTATTTCTTTTGCCTTAAGTAGGTACGAGTGAAATCTACATATATCACTTTTTTATATATTATTTATTATATACATGAAAATACATCTTACGAGATTATAGTATCAGACGTGTGTTTGTGTTATCTTGCTTTGTCAAAGGCCTAAAAATAGGTGTTATCGTTGTTACAGTTAGCCAATTCATACATAATATGATATGTATGTGTATTTTCATGTACTTTTTCTTTATTTAGTTCTGGGTGAAGTGCCGATTTAGTCCCTGAATTATTACCTTAGTGAAAATTAGGTATCTGAATTATTTTTTTGGTAAATTAAGTCCCTAAATTCATTAAAAATTGCTAATTTCATCCCTACTATTATATTCAAAGCTATTTTGTCCAATTTTTCTTCAACTTAAGTTACTTGACATACTTTAGAGTGTAATACCGTCATTTTCTCGCCTATAAGCCCTTCACATTTCATATAGGTTGTGAATCTAACATCTAATTTACCCTCCAAAGTTAACTTACACTATTTCTTATGAAAAAACTACCAATTTACCTTCCAAAGTTAACTTTATACACTATTTTTTTATGGAAAACTACCAATCTACCCTTTAATGTCTATCACATGCAAGTAACATGACTTAAATTGACGGAAAATTGAATATAGTAGCTTTGAATATAATATTAGGGATGTAATTGACAGATTTTTATAATTCAAGGACTAATTTTTCTGAAAAAATAGTTTAGGGACCTAATTTTCATTAAGGTGATAATTCAGCAACTAAATTGCCAATTCATTATTTAGTTATATTTGGGAGGGAGGAGGGGAGAGGGGGGTGGGGGACGCGCTGGGCACACATGTTTATATTTTATATTTTTTTTTTATCCTTATCATTAAATAAAGCTATTAGATGATTTTTGATTGAACTACAAAAGTTTGAAATCCTTTTCATTAATTTTTTTTTAATTTGTTTATACAAGCAATAATTTTATTCTAAATTCGTCAAATTATGAGAAAAATAATTCAATATACTATTCTAACCGATCTGGTTCAGTTAAATAAAGTTAGGTTTGTTAAAAAAAAACAAATCAAGTTAGGTAAATTAACTGACTTTTGGTGCGTAAGAAACCACAATTGTTAGTCAGATTGATTTTTTTTATTGGAGGAGGATTGTCTGGCCTCGTAGTTTCGGTGCCCTCCCATGCCCTCCTGTTTGTGTGATCACGGTTAAGCCACGTCAACATTTTATATTACTATTAATTTTTGTCTTATTATCTCTATAAAAAATAATATAAAATGTTGACGTGACTTAACCGTGACTACACAAAACAAGAGAGCATGGAAGGGCACCGGAACTGAGAGGGCAGACGATCCTCCTCCTTTTTTATTTATCAAATGTCAATAAGCCCCAAATTTACAATAAGGGCTTTGGAGGGGAGGACAAATCAAAATTGGACTCTCAGGACTGGCAGTCATAAGCATATAGTTGAGAGTTTGAAGGAAGGACTCGCCTAACTAGATTTGCTTCCGACGATCAGCGAAAAGGAACTTGAAATTCGAAATTGGTATTCTCAGCTCGAAATGTTGGGTTACATTTTTCACCGCCGAATCCATGGAACCAAACAGACCCTTTGGATTTGATTCTGAACAGCAGAGAAACATGGGTAGGATTGCCGTAGCCGCGATTGTGAGCCTGTGGGTAATTCCCATCTCCATCCTCGTCAGTCACATTGTTCCCGAACCCTACATGGTAAAATCCTAATCCCACCCAAGACACCAACTTCCATCCATTCAATTCAATGTGATTTTTGTTGTATTTTAGATTTTTGGGTTGTATGATTTTTTTTTTTTTTTTTTTGAGGAGTTGGTAAGTAAATTTATGATCTGCAGGATGAGATATTCCATGTGCCTCAAGCACAACAGTACTGCAATGGCAATTTCAGAAGCTGGGATCCCATGATCACCACTCCTCCTGGCCTGTATGTTCTCTACCATTTCTTAATTTTCTACTTTCTTTTTTTTTTTTTTTTTTTTTTTTGTGAATTTGTTTTGAACTTTGTATTCCACCAGCTGATTTGTATTTGCGAAAAACGGGTTTTAATTACTTTTAACAAATTATTTGGCTTTGATATGTTTTGCTGGAGAACTTGAGAATCATGTTGTATTCAGTATTTAGCAAAGAATTTAACATGGGCAATGCTTGAATTTTGCAGGTACTATCTTTCACTAGCTCATGTTGCGTATTTGTTTCCAGGCATGTCAGTTGTAAAAGCAGCCACGTCGTTTTCTGAAGGCTGCTCCACAGCCATTCTTCGCTCTTTCAATGGTGTTTTGGCGGTATTTTGCAGCGTTATTGTGTATGAGATAATCATTCACTTGAGACCGGCTCTTGATGAAAGAAAAGCAACACTTTATGCGGTGGTGCTAGCCATTTACCCGCTTCATTGGTTCTTCAGTTTTCTCTATTATACAGATGTTGCTTCACTTGCTGCAGTGCTTGCTATGCATCTTGCGTGTTTGAAGAAGAAGTACTGGTTTAGTGCATTGGTAAAAACTTAAATATCCTCCATAAGTCATTGTATGGTTTTGATGCAAGCACACTTATGCTATGCCTAAATGTTTTGTCTGTTCAAGCGGTAACTTGGTTTGATGTTGGTAATGCAGCTTGGTTCCGTGGCAGTTGTTATTCGGCAAACAAATATTATATGGATGCTTTTTGTTTGTTGCAGTGAGGTTATAAATATTACAATGGCTGACCATAAAGATAAGATATATGTAGACAACACAATTAGGATAAAAGGTCAGCCAACTCCTTCAAACAGTGTTACTTTAGGCTCAAACTTGAGAAAGCGGAAGGCAACCACTGTAGTGGATACTGGAAGACATTTAATCTCGACTAGAAAAGTTTCTTTTCAAACTTGCAAATTAGGTTTGTCCTCACGTAGCTTGCCAACTTGGTTGCTCATACCCTGCATTGGATTTTTTATTCTCAATGCTCATAGCACATGGTATTCTTTTGCAGGTTTTCTTGATGAAATTGAGGCAATCTTTCCAAAATTATGGCACATGAAGTTGGAACTTTTGGTTTCTTTTAGCCCCTTTATTCTAGTATTAGCAGCCTTTATTGCCTTTGTTCGGTGGAATGGGAGTGTGGTTCTAGGTACGACAACTCCTTTTGTTGCTTGGTTTTTTTGGCTACAAATTGTGGGCAATGAATTGGCCTTGATCGCTGTTGTCTCATAGTGTGTCCAATTGTTGTAGGTGCAAAAGATGCTCATGCGGTTTCTCCACATTTTGCACAGATCATGTATTTTGGTCTGTTTTCTGCCCTTGCTATGGCTCCTATGCTCTTTAGCCTGAGTCAAACTGTAGATTTATTCCGGTCAATGTGGAAGAACAAGTTCCTTACCTTCATTCGGATATCTTTGGCACTTGGTGCTGGCTTCATCGCAGTCCATTTTTTCAGGTGAGGCTTATTTAGCATATGCGCTCAATGCTTTTAGAATAATAGTTGCATTCAATTTGCGGAAGAGGAAATAGGTCAGCTGATATGAAGGTCAATTTTTAAGTGATATTTGAGAAAAGCAACTTTTCAAGTGTTGTTTTAACGTTTTCTCCAATTTCAAGAACGGTGAATGTTTCCTCTGCCGTTTCCATATCCAATGCATCATAGATACTCATTCAAAACTTTTATATAACACATCATCATGTAGTTTCTTGACTGTTGCAGCATAGCTCATCCCTATCTTCTGGCTGACAATCGGCATTATCCTTTTTATCTTTGGCGGAAGGTCATCAAAGCTCATTGGTCAATGAAGTACCTCCTAGTCCCACTTTATGTTTATTCATGGATTTCCATCGTCACTAGATTGGGTTGGTATACAGCTCTTGTTCATTATACCTTTCAATCCTCCTCATGTTTCTTCCCTAAGACTTGTTTTATTTCCCTCTGGCAGGGAAGTTTCAGAGGAAGATCTGGGTGCTGGCATTTTTCTTGGCTACTGCTGCAGTTTTGGTTCCCGCACCGCTGATTGAGTTTAGATATTATACCATTCCATTCTTTTTCTTGATCCTACATTCCCATACTGATGATTATCGAACTTGGCTCGTCATGGGGGTGCTGTACATAACCGTCAACGTCTTCACAATGATGATGTTCTTGTATCGACCATTCCATTGGTCCCATGAGCCTGGGACCCAACGGTTTATATGGTAGCTACTGGCTAGATTCACCGATAGATTCCAAAAAAGTTGTTCTAGCCCATAGAAATTCAAAACTTTCATAGTAATCAGATTCCGGCATGGCGATGTCGATGTAGTGTACATGTGATCCATGCTTTCTTTTCTTTTTTGTCGTTGAAACTGTATTTTCTGTTGCAGCACTGTGTTAGGTGAATACATTTATAGAAATAAATGAAAAGCTTTGTTTTTCCTTACCCATATGAATTTGAATCATATTTTTCATTGCTCCATAGTTTTAACGTTTGAAACAATAATGATACGTAGACACACCAAACTGATCACATAGCCGACAGTCTCTGATAGAGGTGGGTCTTATCATTACATGTAGGACTCTCATGTACCAACAATGCATCTAAATAGCATTATTCTGTTCGAAACCCAAGTTTGATTTTTGAACTTGGTGCAAAAATAAAAATACATTACCTTGATCAACTGGCCTATTACACGTTCACCTTAAATTGATTTAACTTGAAAATGACAAGTGGTCAACTCAACAGTGATATTCCGTTGTTCACGCGCCACGAGCTAGCAAGGTCTCAAGTTGAAAGCCAGGGAAACCGGAGGTAGCTTGATATACAAGCCATGGAAGCCGGGTCTCTCTGCTATCTCGAACCTCAAACACTGACGAGCCATGGCGGTGGAGAAGGTCGAAATACTACGAGGTAAGTATGGTATGTTAGTCAAAAGGTAGATTTTTGTCCAGGGTCTTCCTGTTATATTACATTGAAACTAGGATTCTTACGGTCTTTCTACCAATTTCAAATGCAATCGGCAGGCATTACTTGCAGCATCACTATCTTGAGGCCTCTTTCATGGAAAATATGATTCATTCATTGGGCACCAATTGGTTGTATAATGAAGAATAGTTGTAAACGAAATACCTTGGCAAAATTAACTCAATTCATTTTGTACAGGTTTCTGAGGATCTCTGCTGAAGGCGCTGAATGAACTCGAGAAAAATAAGGAAGGAGGAATGTTTATAAGTTCTTGCTTTAGTCATTGCCAGACATGGATGGCTGGGACATGGCATTCGCCGAAATCTTTAAGGATGAGCAATAAGGTGAGGAAAGTTTTATCATTTGTATTCAAGTGCTGAGATCATGTGGTGAGTTTTTTTGTCAAGTCGAATAAGGTGACGGAAATTCTATCATCCCAGCCTTACGATAAGCTTAGCTGCTTGGTGTTATCAAATCAAAATCTGTTTTTCTTTCATTTATTGGTTTTCTGTCAGTTTCTTAACTAAACTCGGTATCTGACTGTTTTGAGCTTTGCTATTTCTGATCGACAATTGCAGAGTCTGCGGGGAAGCTAACAGATTGCCGTTTCTATGCAATCCGGCCTGCTACCATTTGAACCCGAGGTTGATTGAACTCGAGCGCTTTCAACTTTTTCAGGATATTCGCAACTCGAACCTCACTACCTCAGTATACCCTGGTGGAAAATTCACCCTTCTTGTGCAGACTCAGCATTTGATCTGTAGATGTTGAAATGAGGGTGTGTAGAGACAAAAAGAACAGTTTATAGTTGCTCTCGCTTCTTTCTACCCGGAGGAGTAAAAAGGCCTCAGTTTTCGATGTAACTGTGTAACGTAGACGACAATTTGTTGAAATGTGCGATCTTTTTTCAAACTGCCAATAACATTTCTCTTTTTCGTGAGAGTCGTTACTTCACTATTTATATGCATTAACGGCTGATAGTCACTCACGTATGGATGGTTTAACATTTTTTTTATAATTTTGCAAGGCATTGTTTCCTTCAAAATAATGCTACCTTTCTTTTTGGTCCGAAAATAATGCGCTACCTTCTTTTTTTTTTGTTGATAAATGATAATAATGCCCTACCTCATTCTATGGATTTATAGAATAAAACAATGTTTCTTGCAAGAAAAGTAAATAAATTAAAAATTAAAAAATTAAAAAACGAAAACAAAATAAAAGCTTCTTGTCATGTTGAAAACTGGCCGTTAACTTTTTCAGTGTCCATTTGACTGGCAGTTAATTTTTCAGTCAGCTAATTGATGTTGGGGTCAATGGCGAATCCCAGGCTTCGCAGCCTGCCATGGTGGCGAAGGTGGGCCAAAAAGGACTGGGCAATCGCCGCCGTCGGATTTACCGTTATCGCCTTCGCTCTCACTCTCCTCTCCAACTCTTGGCGCGACAAGCAAGACTCCGGAATCTCCAGCCCGTTTCTTCCCAACGCCGCCGCCTCTGACTTGGTCGAGTTGGCCTTGCTCAAAAACGCCAAGGATAGAGGCGCCCGTACTTAATCCCAACCCTCTGCCTTCCAATCTCTCTCTCTCTCCCCCTCCCTCTCTCTCTCTCCCCCCTCAATTGTTTGGATATTGATTTTGCAGTTTGCTTGGATGGGACTGCCCCTGGCTACCATTTCAGGAAGGGCTTCGGATCCGGCGCCAACAATTGGCTGCTTCACATTGAGGTCAAAATTCAATCCCTATGCATTTTTTTACATGTCTGTCATATATTTGTTTCATTTAATTTCAGTGTATTTGCATATGCTAGTAGATTTTTATGTTTAGAAAGGAGAATTGCGTAATGGGTTTGGGTCAAAAATCGAAAATGTAGGGTGGAGGTTGGTGCAATTCGACTGAATCGTGTTCTTGGCGCAAAGGTACTCCATTAGGATCTTCTAATTACATGGATCGTCGAGTTTCCTTTTCTGGGATTTTGAGCTCTCATCCATCGCAAAATCCTGGTAAGCTTGATTTAACTCGGCTGCTATTTGTATTCCGTAATGCTTCGTTTTGTAATTTTAGCTCAATCTTAAGTTGTGGACCATATAATTGATGTGATTCAATTCATTGTTGGAGCATTCTCTAGAGTTCTTTAACTGGAACAAAGTCAGGATTCGATACTGTGATGGGGCGTCCTTGGCTGGCCACCCGGAAAATGAGTCTAAGGTGCATTGTGTTTGGAGACTTTCTTCCTTGTTTAATTTTATAAATGGAAGAAAGTAAGTTGTTAGTTTAACAGTGGCTGTTTTTCTATTTCACAGAATGGATCGGAACTTTTCTTTAGGGGCCAACTCATCTGGGAAGCAGTTATCGATGAACTCTTGTCAAATGGCATGTCAAAAGTGAAACAGGTATATTACTTCGGTTAAGCTCTAATTTTGAACAATATGAACTACAGTTCACAGCTTTTAAACATCAGTAAATTTCTATGCATGTATCGATTACCATGACTATACAAGATGTCCTTTTCACTCTCGTTCTAAGAGCTGGTTTTATTAGTATTATAATGATATGATTGGTCCAGCAATTGTAATAACATTCTCCGCAAAAATGTATTGTTTTCCACCATGAACTAATTTAAAGCTGCTCATCCAGATTTTAACATTGAGTGGTCTATTTCTGCTAATATGTATGAGTGGCGCTCCTGCAGGCCCTTCTTTCAGGATGCTCTGCCGGTGGGTTAGCGACTCTTATACATTGTGATGACTTTCGAGGTCTTCTGCCTAAAGATGCAACTGTCAAATGTCTTGCTGATGGAGGTTTTTTCCTCGACGAGTATGTTTTTTGTGCATTAGTGCCCTTGGCACCTACATCTTTTAGTGAACCTGTTCAAGATGAAATCTTTCTAGGATTATACAAGGATTGTATTTTTTAGTGGACGCTTCCAGAATCATATTTTCTTTTCAATCTATTGTCTCCTAAATCATAAATTTCATTTGCCTGATTCTACTATTTGATTTTCATACATCAGGATACGAGACCTATCAAAATGGAATACCAACGTTACCGTATCTTTTCTGACATGACTGAAATTCTTCCTATCAAGTTACATTAGAATTTTTTTTATGATGCTTTTCCCTTTTTTCTTCCCTAGTGCATCCTCTGAGCTCAGGATAGTGAATTCATAAAGAAATACGAGAGGAAGATAGAGAAGGAGGGAAAGTTTTAAGCCATTTTCTGTTTCCTACATTTCAGGGAAGATATTCTCCAGCATCGGACTATGAGGTCTTTATATAATGATGTTGCCATCCTTCAGGTTAGCTCTTATGCAATCTTTAGCTTTTTTATCACCCTATATTTTTTTGTAGAAATTGAATTACTACCAAATGCTGATACTGTCAGGTTTGACGTTAGTTATTAGATGTAAAAACTAGTGAATATGTTTTTGAATTTTATATAGGTCCATCTGCTTCTTCTTTTTTGGGAGTTTGACGCATCGTATTTGAGAAAGCGTTTCATTCATCTTGAGTTTATCTATATCAATTATTTGAAAATTAACTGTTTTGTCATTTGAGGCTATTTAAATTACTAAACAGTAACTTCACTGACACTAAGGTCTAGGTCTAGCAGGAAGCTACATGTTTAGGACATTAGTCATTAAAAAGTACCTTCACTGCTTTCTCTTGCTTATTTTTCTGTCACGCTGTCAGGGTTTAGCAAAAAGTTTGCACAAGGATTGTATTTCGAAGATGGAACCAGCTAAGGTAGTTGTTCTTTTCCTCTATATGATGCCAACTGGTCAGATTTTATAGGTTCTTATTTTTCTGCTCAGTTATGAACTATAACACAAATCCCCCATTATTTGTTGTGAACTTCTACACCAGTGTCTTTTTCCTGAAGAAATTATTAAACACAGTAACACCCCAGTGTTCCTTGTCAACTCAGCTTACGATTTTTGGCAGGCAAGTTTCTTTAGAACCCAAGCTTCATTTACTTATAATCAGAATTCGATTCACATTCTTTTCTCATTTCCTAATCGTATAACCATTAGGTACAACATGTCTTGATACCTGAAGCAGCAGATCCACATGGCTACTGGAAAAAGTGCAAACTGAACATTCACAATTGCAATTCCAACCAGCTTGACATTCTACAAGGTAATTTGACGTGCTTCAGGTGACCCAATTGCCTGACTGTCCAGGAAAATCACTTATACCTAATGCTGGTCCAAGTCTATGTAGCTAAGCATGTTTGTGACCCACTCTTCAAGCACTATAACTGATAACTCAAGTGGCTGATTGTAACCGTCTATAGATTTTTGTTGACTATAAACCAGCATATTTGCACACTGCATGCTGTGGTGAGAAGGAAGTTTTGCGCCTTCTCATCATGTTACATGTAAAATATCCTACAAAAAATGTTACCCTAAGAATCCTAGAGTTTGCGGAACATAAACTTGCATCTTTTACATTTGAAAGTTGCAACACTGGGCATTAGTCACATCAACAGGATATCTTTTAGCAAAGAAATCTCTGGGTTTACCTGGTGTTCCCAAACCCATGTAGCAAGGGGATTGTTGCATTGGTTCATCTTACATGCACTTTGTAGCTCCACTAACTGCAGGCTTTGTCAATTGAAAAAGAGTCCATAGATCGGTCCTTGCAATTGGTTCTATAATGAAGTGTAATTGTAAACGGAATATTGTGGCAGATTAACCTATCAACTTATTTCATACAGGTTTCCGTGGTTCTATGCTGAAAGCACTGAATGAATTCCAAAAAAATACGGAGGGAGGAATGTTCATAAATTCCTGTTATATTCATTGCCAGACGGATATAACTGAGACATGGCATTCATCCACTTCTCCACGAATAAACAATAAGGTGAGGAAAGTTTAATTATCTCATTTATCGGAAAACAAATGGTTTTCTGTCATTTTTTTTAGACTAGTTTGGTTTCTGACTGATTTGAACTTTCATAGACAATTGCGGAGTCTGTGGGTGATTGGTACTTTAGTCGGAATGTGGTAAAGCAAATTGACTGCCCATTTCCATGCAATCCCACCTGCTATCATATGAATCTCACTGCTCTCTCACCATTTTGATTGAACTCAAGAAAACTTCCAACATTCTAGTGGATTATTCCCAACTTTCGATCTTTACTTCCTGGCGGAAATCTTCCCTTTTTTGTTTAATGTTCAGAGCGTGCTCCTATCCCTGTAGACATTGAGAAGGAAGGTGTTTATCAGACCCGGAAAGAAAATAGAGACAAGGTGTCGAGAAACAGGAAAAACAGTTTGTACTTGTCATCGTGTTACAAGTTCTTAGGAGAGAAATTATGTGATGTTCTCTTGTAAACTTGTGGAGTCCATATTACCTGATGAAAGGCATCGTGCTTTCAATGTGGTGATTGTTCTTTGTGATGTAAAACCGTACGCTCTGGATATTTTTTGTACTTTGCTTTCCCGAAAAAGAAATTTTAGCAATGAAATATGGAGACTGGAGACCTGTTACATGTGAATTTCTCATGGCTACATTTCAGCAAAAAATTGAACCTCGATGTGCCACGTCATCAAATTTAACGAATCTGTTACGGACTTGAAGGTCGAGGGCAAATTGAGGCACAAGAATTGAATTCTAAGAGGTAATTAAGTCGTTTGAAAATGAGTTTTAAGGTGCAAATTAGTATTTGGAACATCTCTAGGCAAGCCACGGTACGTATTTTTATCACTTGAAATCACATGTGCCACGTCATCAAATTTAATCGATTTTAGGATTTGATGGTGGATGGAAAAATGTAATGCAAACATGTATCGGAAAACATAGTAGTAGTTACTTACTTTTAGGAACAGTGCAATATGACTAAGGGCTGGTTTGAGGTTGCTTAAATTAAATAAAAAAAATAAAAAAATAAAAAAAACTCAAAAGAGTTGGCTTTTATTGTATTTGGTAATTAAAAAAAAGTGTTTTTTTTCTTTCAAATTCACGGGTTCAAAACAGTAGAAAGTAGTAGGAGCTCTACACATGCTTCTCAAAAAACGTTTTTTTCATTGGAGGCAGGTGAACGATACCAATTTCTGAAGGGGTTTTGAAGAGTTTGGGCATCCAACTCTTTATTTTGATCTAACTTTAGAAACACAAACCGGTGCAATATGCGATCTCCATGCTTCACACAATTCCTCAGGGAAACTAGTATGATCTTGTCCAAAATGTCTTTACCATGTGACAAAATTGTGTTATCATCAACACCCTTCTCACCTCAAAAGTTGTCCGGAAATATCGTACTTGATGAAAACCCTCAGTATCCTCAAGCACATACGGTCTTGATCATGAGCGTTTTCATTGTTACGATACCCCTTACATCATTTCAGATTCGCCGAGTGCCGATGGCATCATTTTCTCAAATGGGAAAGACATTTTGGAAAAGATCCACACTGGG
Source organism: Heteromeles arbutifolia (assembly GCA_024362995.1). Taxonomy (NCBI): domain Eukaryota; kingdom Viridiplantae; phylum Streptophyta; class Magnoliopsida; order Rosales; family Rosaceae; genus Heteromeles; species Heteromeles arbutifolia. The sequence goes on from JANCRC010000010.1 coordinate 22,703,805, forward strand.
AGAGAGGACTATATGCAGAGAGTAGAGGCAATATAAGAGTAGAAAGGCTAACCGAAAATTACAGACGGATATTGAGAAGAAAGGACACTGGCTAGATTTTATAGTAGAAACAACATGTTGCTTAGACGTAACGTAGATTGAGCAAAAAATGAGATGTACGGGAAAATAATAAAATGAGATTTCTTTTTTCTTTTTTGGGGAAAAATTGAGATTTCATATGGTTACCAATTATAAAAAATAACAAAAATGTTTGACAATATCTCTCTCATAATTTATTTTCTTTTTCAAATTGGATTATCTACATAATGTGCGTCCGCATCCAATGTCCCAAATCCAATCAGATAATTTTTTTTAGTCATCCAAATGTATGGAATAAATCGACAGTATAAATATTAAGTAACATATTCAAGATTTTAAAAATTAAATTAAATTATATTTAATTTTCAGATAATTTATTTCTCATGATTTTTTAGTACTTTTGTGGTGGTTTGAATTACAAAACTGTTTCAATGCTTATTTTGTAGGACCTTTCGTAAATTTATTATGAACTCTACTACTTTTTCATAGGAACTTTTATGAGTTACTAAGCCTTGCAATGAGATTGTTGTAATAATGTTGTTCAACTTTGCATTTAGCGAGAATCGAACCTAAAACCTTTCACTTACAAGTGTAGATGAATACTACTGAATCGTAGTACTAAGTGGCTGAAGGCATACCATTTTGAATGTACATTTCATTCTAGTGATCCACCTTCTTCCACGGTTTCACGGTATGCCTGCATCTACATATCTACAGAAGACTCCAAGGGGGAACATATAGAATCTCTCAAACCTTCTCCCATGGTACCGAATACCGATTGCTATCTCATCAATGTCTCTCCATATATACCTCATATCCAATTATTTTTTTTATATATACAGTCATATCTGAAACTTAGGATAATGCACCATATGTCATATTATAATTTGAACAAACAATGGTGATAAAATAAACAAAGGGCACGAATGGATTGACACCTTATATATCCATGAAAAGGCGAAACCTTTTTTTAGTGTCTTCTTAAGTATATATACAACGAAACGGGAGGGTGATTAGACTAGGCGACCTAATAAATCAGCTATTAACTATGTATTGAACTCAAAGTTAAATAAAACGTTATACGTCATCACTATTTATGTGAGATGAACCAGACACAT